>CM044002.1:41325662-41990636 GCA_024085815.1 Flaveria linearis | reverse complement strand
GGGCGGTTGGCAACAACGTTGTTGTTTTTTTTTTTTTTGAGGGGGAGGGGACGGGGTGAGCGATGGCGCTAGGGGTTATTGTTATTTTTTTTTCTAATAAAAAAAATAAAATGTTCATTTCATATGGGGTTGTTCAAACAGCTCGACGATTGAAACTCGTTTGAAAATAACTAGAAAAGTTGTTCGTTCGATTTTGGCTTGGTTAAACGAGGCGAGTGCTCGGTTGGGTTTGTAAACAAACCGAGCACGTGCAAAGGTAAGCTCGCTCATTGCTCATTCGGTTTCGCCCGAATTATTTTTTAAATATAACTTTTATATATTATATATGTAATATGTAATATGTAGTTTATTTATTTAAAGTTAGGACATTACAATTTAATTATTTCCACTTTACCCTTGCTCCCTTTTAATTTTTTAAACATCGTTATTTGAATTTTGTATACTTGTTTAAACATTGCATCAAAGCTGGTATGGTGGACATGGAAATGACCGCAATGAAGGTTGTGGGTGGGGTTTTACCGTCATTTATTTAAACTCGAGTTAAAACTTAAACTTATTTTGTATGTTTTCTTTGTTACATTGTTGAGTTTGAGTTAAAACTTGAAACTTTTGAATGAATTATTAGTTTTGTACTAAATTGCAATATGAAAACCGAGTGCTCGGTTTTAAACTGAATCGAGTTCGAGCGAGCATTTTTTGCTCGGTTTCTTAAATTTGAACCGAACCGAGCGACTCGGTTGTAAACGAACCGAGTTCGAGCGAGCCTTCGTTCGATTCGGTTCGGTTCGTGAACAACCTAATTTTATAGATTTAGTAATAATTAGAAATAAATATCAAAAGATTCACTATTTAGAAATAATAATATCAAAATCTGTATTTAAAATAATTTAAACCGTAAAATATATTGTTTGCATTCATCGTTCGTCTAATCAACTCATTTATCAGTTATCATTAACAATCATTTGGCCTAATGATATCCGAGTATTTAATAGGCTCTCCTTCTTTTAGGGCTGTCGTTCCGGGTAGGGGAATGGAATGGGGGAAAAAACAAGAAAGACACGTGGAGGGTGGTAATTTGCAGTAGAGGTGATGGTGGTGGTGAACTAGTGAATATTCATTGCTTAGGGATGAAATACAATGAAGAGAAACCATGTGTCTAGGGAATTTGACCGGGAAACCCGTGGACACCATCCCCGTTTTTAGAAAAAATGGAATAAACGGGACTCGGTACGATCCGAGTCCCCTTAGGTGAGAAACATTAAAAACCCTCATTTATCATAAGATTTCTCAAAGTTATATATTTTACGGTGATCCTTGAAATTATTTTTTCTTTTTTTTAACGGTGACTTTCTTAGAAGTGACTCCTGTCACATCGCCAGTGAGACGACCCTAGCCAAGGTCTGTTCTAGACTATGTTGTCTGACCGGGTCCACGCTGAAATTGTCAGACTTGGTTACGGTGTTCTCCCGGAAACCGTACTGCCTCCACAAGGGTTGCCCCTCTGGAGTAACAGCCGGATGAAAACCGGGGCCAAACTCTGAGAATCGGCCTCCGTAACATTAGCTCAAAGGAAAATTCTCTTCATGCTTTAGATGTCCCAAACTGGTGTCAAGAAGGTTCGAACCCATGACCTCCATTTTGGGACTGAAATTATTTTTTCTAGACTTGATAAATGACGAATTCACCAAATAAATTGAAAGTTTATATTAACTGGTCTGGATTCACTTCTAACCCCTTTTCAAATCTAACGTTCGACTCTTTGACCATCAAGAAGAAGCCATGATGCCTTGAATCCGCCATTGCCAAAATGGGCGTAAAAAATCTGTGGGAAATTCTAGAATCTTGCAAGAAAACACTTCCTCTTCACCATCTGCAGTAAGTTTTCTCACTAATTTCTTCAAAACCATGTCGATTTCTGCATCAAGAACTGTAATTTGAAGTCTTTTTACTCATATTTTTATGGCGATGGAGTGTAGGGACAAGAGGGTTTGCATAGATCTATCATGTTGGATGGTTCAACTTAACAATGTAAACAAATCCCGCTGTTCTGTGAAAGATAAGCTTTATCTCAGGGTTTATTTCACCGAATCAGGGCCCTCATTGCCTTGAATTGTAGCCTTATCTTCGTTACAGGTATTATGTTGCCCTAATTTAGTAAGTTTAAAACCCTTTTTGATGGTGGGGTTCATTGGCAAATTCAATTAGGTTTGGTAGTTTTCTTAAATACTCAGAATTACACCAGATGGCTGAAGTAGGAATTTCGGCATCGTTAACCGAATTAAGTATGATTTAGGGGTTGTTTGGATGTAATTTTAAAATGAATATCAGGGGTGTAGGTTATGATCTGCTTACTTATCAGTTTGGCTTGTGTTTTGTGACAACTATGTCAAATGGGTCATGTTGTATGGGTAAAAGGGAAACGGGTCAAATAGGTTCCCGAATTCTGTTTTTAGTGCATACAACGTTCTATATTGTGTTGTTCCTAGTTGAAATTAAGTTTGTAATTATATTGTTTTTGTACTGTAATTAAAGCATCCATTATCTATGAAAAATGGACAAAAAGTGTTAGCGGGTCAATCCAATATGGTTTTGTCCGTTTTGACTTGTACTTAAGTGTCACTCTTTAAGCTTGAACCTGTCTTTCAATCTTGTCACCCCCCTAAATATCACTATATGAAGTGGCTATAAATGATGATTTACTAATTACTATGTGGGCAGAACTAATTTTTTCTACTGTTAGGGACAAAGTACACTTATTCAGTAACAAATGTAAAATTACCTAAATATCTATGCTCTAAGCAACTTATAATCACTGTGAATTTGCTCATTCATAAACACCCTTAGATCCCTAGTAATCCTTTGGTATATATCAGTTTATTTTTATTACTTTCCTTTTCCACCTCATATTTCTGTTTTCACACACATAAGTTATTACCTCACAATTTTTTGGATCACTTTTCATTTTTTCAATGGTTTGTGTACTTGAATGGGTTATGGTACAGATGGATCAATTCCGGGCATCAAAGTATCGACATATAGAAGGCGCCTACACTTGGATGAGGTGGTAACTTCTATGTTTGTGGTGTTGTTCTCTCTTATAAGTCATATATCTTATAGCATAAATTTGATCTTATATTCAATCTTGTATGGTAGGGCAATCGAGACGAATCGTCTTCAAACAAAAATACTTCACTTCAGAGGAATATGGGATCTGAGTTCTCGTGTATGATAAAGGAAGCCAAGATTCTTGGCTCAGCATTAGGGGTTCCATGTTTAGATGGGTAATTAATATGAATAGTTTAAGTATATATATTTTACTAGAGCTTGTGCTAAAGGTGGCTAATTTGACCCATTTTCTGGTTATGTTTCATCTCTAACTGGTTAAATGGGTTGAAAGTCCCCCTTAGGTTTATTAAAATCATAAAACCTCTTGATTCATTTTATTTAATAAGTTAGAACAATATTGAAATAATATATGTTTTATAACCATATACGAGACACTAAATACTTGTATGAAGTTTTAAACTTTGGGCCATAGGTGTATCCAGTCAGGCAACATGGCCCAAGCCCCAAAGTGTGTTGATTTTCAGAAAGATACTTGTTTTGACCCATTATCTAACTCACCTGAACCACCCAATTTGACGCCTCTAGCTCATGCTCAAATGTTTAATCATGTAAACATTAAAGAAAAAATGGAAGTAGTTTCATTCCAGATATAATAGTTGTTAGTACCAAGAACAAGAACAAGAACCAAGAACCAAATATATAAAGTCCTATAATTAAGTACCAAACTTTATATTCATAAGCTTATTACCATGCCCTTAATTAACCTCTTGAACTTCTTGCTACTCAGTCTTGAGGAAGGTGAAGCTCAGTGTGCATTATTGGACTTAGAGTCATTATGTGTAAGCAAAAATCTGACATAATCATTTATGATAAATGACATGGACCCAAAACTCATACACATCACCATTTTGTTATCATGTTAAGTTTTTAAACACACATTTCACAATCTTTCCCTATTTTCAGGATGGATGTTTCTCTTTAGACTCCGATATCTTTCTCTTTGGAGCAAGAACAGTGTACAGAGATATATGCCTTGGTTAGCATATCTAACTTTCTGGTTTGCTTATATTTTAGCTGGTTTTGTTGAAAAACAAACCTAGAGATTATGAGTTGACTGCACTTGTTTTTTGCCCATCGACTGGCTCCACTAGAAGTTTCCGGCCCCTTGATTCTTCAAAAGAGGTGGCAAAATGATTTGGTCTGGTGATAAATAGTAAAATACAAGTGGTTGGATATATACATGACACTATTGTTTAATTTTTAGAGGCTTAATGTGACTATAGAAACTATGTTATTACGATATTAATATGTTTTCTCATAGAGCAAATTAGGAAATTGTACGCATTAACCTATTTTTACGGGCCATATGATCCGACTTTCAGCCCCGTTTTACCTATTTTTTTGTAACTAATCCTTTATACGGGCCATTTGATCCGACTTGGTTACTGGTAAAAAAATACCAAATTTTATTAATTCAAGTTGGAATTGCAACCTTCACTTAGTATGCTGTTGGATAAAAAAACATACCAAATGACACTTGTAGTTTCCTATGGGTGAGATTTCCCAGGGCTTAAAAAAGGTCTTATTATTTAGTTAATATGCCTCTTTATCAGACATCAGTAAATGACACTTGTAGCTTCAATGGGCCTGCTTTTGGATAAAAAGGTGGCAAATGGATTATTCACCTATAGTAAATACAGACCTACATGATCTGCTCTAGAGTGTCTTTCTTTTTAATTGTAGTGCATCCTTAATATATACTTGTTATGGCAGTGCACTACAACACCCTGGTCAAAATTCCTGCTTCTCCCACTTATAGTAGTCCTAGCCGTAGATATAGGATACTAGCTTTATCTATCAACCTGCATAGCCTTCAGTTGAATTTAGATTGAGTATGTTCTTCATCCTTATGCTAATCCTATCTATCTTTGTTTTTTAATATTTCTCAGGGGAAGGCGGTTATGTTGTTTGTTATGAAATGGATGACATTGAGAAAAAACTTGGATTTGGAAGAAACTCATTGGTGAGTTATGTCACATTTTCTTGGGAACTTTTGACATGAAAAATAGGTTAAAGAACATGTTTGACCATTGACCAATTGTTGAAAATGCCCCTTAATAATTACAACATAAAGGAAATGGTGTGCTAAATCAGTGTAAGAAATGCCAAATAATGGTTTCTAGTCCAAAAAAGGTAAACCAGAATACAAAAAATACCAAATAAAGAACTCTTGCTTATTTTGGAATGTGGTTTTTATATTGAAAAGATTTGAGCTCACTTAAGTTACTATGGTTTTCAGATTGCTCTAGCTGTCCTTCTTGGATGTGATTACTCGCCAGGTGTCCGTGGGATTGGTCCAGTAAGTTCGAAACTTATAATCATTTATTTTTAATTTGTTTAACTTAATATTCATTGATCACTACTAATATCTATATTAGTGTACTAATATCAATATGGCCTAATATGCAGGACTTGGCATGCCAGATTGTTAGATCTTTTGGCGAATCTGCAGTTCTTCAAAGACTTGCATCAGATGAATTGTTGCTTAGAAAGAAGGCTAATGGTTCCAAGAAACAGAATCAAGTACCCGGCTTTAACAATAAAGAGACATACCGCCTCATGAATCAAACATCAATGGTAAATAAGCTATCTAAATGATTTGAAATGTCAAAGTTGCATTTTTCACTATGAAAATTAGTTGCTAAAAGTTCTCTTGGATTGGTTGAAGTTCTATACTTCAACTAAAACTTGAAGGTAGTAAATACTTCCTTGGTCCTGACACATTGCTTAAGTCTTTGACTTTTATGACCATTTTATCCCAGAATGATGGCAAATAATCGAATTTTGTGGACAAGAACTTATATCCTTATACCCTAATATATTCTTGAAAGGAACCTTTGTGATTTTTGTTGGACGTCCCAAATTAGAATTTTCAAGACTGTAATAAAGTAATTATCAAGAGTGTTAAGTTCCAAGATGAATAAGTGGTTTGAATTCGACATGTGCTCTTTTGTAGGGCATAAAAGTAACTTACCAAGAAATCATGAGTTTCTGCAAGTGATGGATGCATACCTCAAACCGAAATGCCATTCAGCTGACTCTCAAATGGTCCAAAGGTATGTTTTTACGTGTCACGTCTAATTTTTCTTAATTATTGTCACAATAATAACATTTCTAAAGTCAGGTAAGAAAACATATTATTGAAACATTCAGAAAATAGAATCAAAAAAAATTTAACATTTACTTTGGCTGCAGGGTTCTTGGTATGCATCCATTCCAACGGACCAGGCTTTTGCAAACATGCCATCGATTTTTTGAGTGGCCTCCTAAGAAAACAGGTTTGCTTGTGTCTTTAAACAAACTCAGTAAACAGAATAGAATGAAGAACAATTTATTACTCTTGCTTTCATTTACATTTAAAGAAGGGCTTGTGTTATTTGTGGTTAGATGAGTATATTCTTCCTAGATTGCTGAAAGAGACTTGAGGCGATTTGCAAACCTTCGGTGCACTTCTTCTCAATTTGGAGTTCGGCTTCCTTTAGACAAGGTGATATTCTAACCTTTTTAGATGTGCCTTTTTAGATGTGCCTTTTTAGATGAGAATCTATAACAATATGTGATGATATAATGAGAATCTATAACAATATGAAGATGTTCAACCTTGAATGATTGACCTTTAACCAACTTATTTGACCTTTTTCTTTTTTGCAAATTACCCAGCATTGTTGCCAAAATGCCAAAGCTATAGCTTGCAAATATGAGCAATTGCAGAACTGTGAATCTAACAAGAAAAAAACCCACCTTTTCTTTTTTCCACTTTCACAAGAATAATCACTTATTTGCAAAGAAAAGTCAAGTGTAATATTTGTAAAAAACTGTAAAATCTATTATTGCAGAGCAATTTGATAACCGTCTCTCTGTTCTTTTAATTGTATAAATTTGTCTAGAGGTGGCAAAATGGGCAGGGGTAATGGGTCAAAGCGAGTAACTTTTTCTATGAAATTTGTAAACTTTTATGAATAGTTACTTTGTTAAAAATTATTTGTTAAAAATTATTACAAAAACTATATATTCAACAATGTTAACATAATTCTTTGAAACAGCAATTTAGAAAGTCATATGCACTAAACACACTTTTTGGCCCTTTTGACTCTCTTCCTTTTTAACTAATCCTTTTTGGCCTGTTCGCAACTAAACGGGTCGAGAATTATTCCACCTTCAGTTTCTACTTTAAATTTCAAGTATCCTGTTATAAATCAAGTCTTTGGTGGTTACAAACTTATGAAAGCGTCATCATGTCTACAGATGCCAGTGAAGTGTCCGATTTCTGGAATAATCAAGCGCAGAAAAGCTCAGGGAAAAGAATGCTTTGAGGTTTCATGGGAAGACATTGATGGACTTAGTAGCTCTATCGTACCAGGTGAACTTGTCCACAGGTAATAACTAATAACTGTCATTCTCTTCTTTCAGAAAGTGATTATTCAGTATGAAATAACTTAGAATAAAGTATAATATTTTCAAAAACAGTGCATGCCCAGAAAAGATAGTTGAGTTTGAACAAAGAATAGCCGAAAAGAAGCAACCAAAACCACGTAAACCGCGACTAAAGAAACTCGAGACAAATAAATCTGTCAATGAAGTTGAAGCCAGACTCCAAGAACTACTGCTGGAAATTGAAGAAGGTGCATGTACGTTTGGTCAAAACTATCGTTTAATCGATGAACCACAGGTCAACACGAGGTCAAACATCGAGGAAGTGAACATGACAGAAAACAGTGGATGTGATATTGAGACAGAGGTTAGCAGATGTTCTTTTGGTCAAAACTATCGCTTGATCGATGAACCACTGGTCAGCATGAGGTCAAACATCCAGGAAGTGAACTTGACAGAAAACCGCAGATGTGATATTGAGGCAGAAGTTAGCAGATGTTCTTATGGTCAAAACTACCGCATAATCGATGAACCACTGGTCAACACGAGGTCAAACATCAAGGAAGTGTATATGAAAGAAAACAGTAGCTGTGATATTGAGACTGGCAGATGTTTTTCTGGTCAAAACTGTCAGTTAATCGACGAGCCACTGGTCAACACGAGGTCAAACATCGAGGAAGTGAACATTACAGTAAACCGTAGCAGTGATATTGAGACAGAGGTTGTAAATCTTTCAACACCTTTAGCAATGAAACCAAGAAGAAAAGATGAAACACAGATTGTTGATCTCGTGAGCCCGTCTTCAGTTGTTTGTCATCCGAAAAGTGTAGCCGTTGATCTCATTGATCTGAGTGAATCTGAAACAGAGGTATCTCCTGAACACGCGAAGAAGGCGAAAGAACTTAGATTATTTGTAGCAAAAATCAGAGACAACTTGTCTTGATATTCATGTATTTTTATCTAATTGTTAGTGTACTATAACTTTCTCTTAGGAAGTGTGGTGAGAACAATCTCTTATTAAAATTTCTCAAGTAAGTTATAAAGCTTCCATCTATATATGACTAGCTTATAAACTCGTGTGTACACGGGTTGTAAAAATAAAATATAATCAAATTAATTAATAGTTTTTTAATAATGGGTGCAAAAGAAATTTAACATTATAAAACGATGTAGAAATCATTCTCAAATTAATATATGAGATGTGAATAATTCTTAGAATCCTAGAAGCCGATTATAACACATTCAAACAAAAATACACCCTTGTATTAATAGGTTGTATAAAAAAATACATAATTTATAATTTGTAAATTGAGTATTACATATGATAATAAAAAAAAATGAGAGTTACATTATATTAATAGGTTGTATAAAAAAATACATAATTTATAATTTGTAAATTGAGTATTACATATGATAATAAAAAAAATGAGAATTACAATGTGACTCTCTTCCGTGGACGAAGAAGATATGTTTTTTTAACTCCTGTATTACGTACTAGTTTTAAAAAACCCGTGTATTACACGGGTTGAATAAATAAAATATTAATATAATAAAACTTGTGAAAAATAAAATGATATTTTAAAATATGATATGACTAAAATTACGTATAAGTAAGTACTATAAGTAATAAAAGAGTGATATTAATATTTTATAACTTTGTTTTTAATTTTTTTTAAATAACATTTTGTTCTAAAACAAACCGTATAAAATATATTTTTTTAAAATATTTTATTATCATAACTCCTAAATTAAATTATTTTTGGTTTTTAAATAATTTACTTTTTAAAAATAGTAATTTTTTAATATATCATATTTTTAACAAAGTTTGATATTTTAGAAAAAAATATTACTTATAAAAATTTATTTATTTCAAAATATTTTTCTTAATTTATAAAAAAATATTTTGATCTAAAAAATATTAAATAATATTATTAGTAATTAAGGTAATTATTTAATAGGAGAGAGAGAGACGGGAAAATTTTGGTGAGAAGAATTGTGGTGGTGACACGTGTCATACCAAGTTACTCTTTTATTATAATAGATAAATTTTATCTTGCATTCTGCATCTAGTCACTTAGATTCACTGCTAATGTAAATGAGTGTAAGAGCCACACGAATCATTGAAAGAAATTGAATTTTGACAATATCCTTTGCTCTAACTGAAATTATTAAACAAAACATATGATTGGATGAATACAAGAATAGATATGGAATACTTGTTATATAGTAAGTTTATTGGGTTTTATATTGGTTATTAATTTGGTTATTTGGTTTAATCGGAACCCATCTATAATATGTCATTGGGTTTTATATTGGTTATTAATTTCTAGTGTCAGTCTCACATATAAGTAGCGGTGTCATTCGGGTTTTTAATCGGATTTCGGGTTGTTCGGGTCGGGTTCCTCGGGTTTTTAGTGTCACTCTCACAGTCTCACATATAAGTAATAAGTTTCTAAGTTTTTCAAATCATTTTAATCGACACCTAATATTTAAATAATATAAAAAAAACTTGGGCTTTGAAAATTGGATTATGAGCGATCGTCAATCACACCCTTAAAGCCGACCAAACATGCATGTTATTATTACATAAAATACGGTCCACAACCACAATCACAGCTTTATTTAATTATTTACAATAAAGGTGTGATGCATGTATGGGTAGTAGTAGAGTAAAATTTGAAAATGTTAATACGTTAGTATTAACCAGCTGAAAAAAATTCATACGTGAAAAGCTGATAAAAAAGTATAACAAAAAGAAATAGTGTTAAAAAATGAATCCTCAAAACAAAATAAAAGAATAACGAATATGTAAATGGTAATCTTATTAAAGTTAATGTGCTATATTAATTATAAATTGGTTAAAAGAAAATAGAAGATTTTTTTTTAAAAGTTTAGGGGATTAAGTGTAAATTTGAGTTAACTTTAGAGTATAAGTTATAAGTTATAAAGTATATAATGGTTATAAAGTTAAGTATTTAAATAAAATAATATTTGATTAAAACTGTATTTAGTTATAAAGTATATAAAAAGTAAATGTAAATTGAATATTAATTTAAAATAATATATAAAATAATACTCAATGAATTAAATTAAATAATCTAATGTATATCAAATAATGTATTAAAGAAGAGAAGTTTATTAAATGGGGGTAAATTAGGAATTATTGCATTCAACACTAATACTCCATGCTTAAAAAAATGTTTTAGGTGTCTTACATTTTATGTAAAATTATAAATATATCCATCTTAAATGTTTATACATAGTACAAATATAGATATAACAAAAAGAAATACTGGTAAAAAATGAGTCATCGAAATAGCAGATGTAAATGGAAATCTTATTAAAGTTAATGTGCTATATTGTAAATTGGTTAAAAAAATAGAAGATTTTTTTTAAAGTTTAGGAGATTAAATGTAAATTTGACTTAACTTGAGAGTATAAGTCATAAAGATATAATGGTTATAAAGTTAAGTATTTAAATAAAATAATATTTGATTAAAACTGTATATAGTTATAAAGTATATAAAAGTAAATATAAATTGAATATTAATTTAAATATAATAAATAAAATAAAACTCAACAAATTAAATTAAATAATCTAATGTATATTAAATAATGTATTAAGAAACGAAGTTTATTAAATGAGGGGTAAATTAAAAATTATTGCATTAAACACTTGTACTTCATACTTAAAAAATGTTTTAGATGTCTTACACTTTATGTAAAATTACAATCATAAATGTTTTATATATAGTATAGATATAGATAAGGGTATGTGATGCAGAAGTGTGGTGTGTGTTTGTGTTTTGTGCCAAAATAATGAAATATAAAAAAGCTACCTAGAAAATTTTGAGACTAAAACAGAAACTTATGAAAGCTAAAACTTTATCTCCTAAACATCCAAAATCATCCCATCTTTCGTGAGCCCGTTTAAAATGTTTTAGGTTTTTAAATAGACATTATGTAGGGAATCATCACCAACTCCTACATCGTTTCACCTTAAAATACTAAGCAAATAATGAAAAGGTTAAGGTGGAGTTAGGTGGTGTTTGTTTTCTTAAAAACCATCTGCGAAGCCTCTCATGTCTGCGTCGCACATATCACGCGCAGACATTAGTGTCTGGTTGCACGTATCACGCGCAGATATTAGTGCCAGCATACTATTTGTTTTATTTAAAATGTTTCATTAAAAGCGTCTGCACGTGATCTTCTTGGTACAAACATAAAAATATAACTTAAAACTCACTTCTCAAACCAACTTCCCAACCCTTTTGACAAAACGTTGCCGTCACCCCTAACCCGCCTCCCTCCGGTCGATCGCCTCCCTCCGGTCGATTGCCTCTTTCTCGCCGTCGGCCTCCCTCAGGGAGCCGCCTCCACTAGTCTCGCCTAAACCGTCGCCTGCAGCCCCCATCTTGCACAACCAGCCGCCTCCACACCCTTCACCCTCTCCCTCACCGCCGATAACCCTCTCCCTCACGGCCAATACCCCCCCCCCCCCCCCGCTGCCGTCGCCGCCGACAACCCTCCCCCACGCCATCGACCACACTCCTCGTCGCACACCCCAACTCCTTGCACACCCCAACTCCTTGCACACCCCAACCCGTCGTACACTCCATCCAGTCGCACACCCCAACCCGTCGCACACCCCATCCCGTCGACCCCTTGCGTTGCACAACCTCGAGTAAGGTGTTTATCTTGTAGTCTGCAGAATTTAAAATCAAACAGTTTCTTCTTGCAGATCGAAGAGGTTTGATTCACCTGTTATTTTATAGATGTCTGTAATGTGGTCCGCAGACTAAAGACATTTTACCTCTGAAAAAACAAACCCGCATCTTATTGAAATGAAGTTATAGTGTTAGAAATTCATGTAGGTTTTATATTTTTTTACAAACTAAGTGTAAGCTTGATTTTAAAAAGTAGCAATATATTTTGTCATCCTCAAAAATCCAAATTATCATCATCCTCATCCTTATCCTCGTCCAATGGCTCCACATACCCTCGTTTAATTATAGCCTTGGTCGGGCCGTCTCAATGTTTTTAGGGGCCCCAATCAAACTAAAAAAGTAGGGGCCTTTTCGAAAACAATTAGCAAAATATCAAACAACCTATAAACAGAACTATCAGTTTAATAGTATCAAACTTCAAAGCAGCCTCTAAACAAAACTTTTAGGTTATTACCTAATCAAATATATGACAAATCAAAGTATCAAACTAAAGAACATAGCTATCAAAGCAACCTCTAAATAAAACTTTTGTTAAAAAGCAATGAAAAGCAACCAATTAGGCTATTACCCAATCAAAATTATCAAAAAACCAATATCAACAAAAGCAATTACCAAAATCAAAATTCATCAGACTAACCTTGATGGCTTCAATGCTTGATCAAAGAGACAAGGGGGCAAAATAAAGACCAGTCGAGAACTTTGTCGAGAAGGCCCTGAGCCGATAAAAGAGAAGCCGAGAACTTCTTCAAGGAGGAAATCTGTTCAAAGAGAAGCCGAGCAGTGGAAGCGTGGATCGTGGAGCATGAGACGAACAGTGCCGGACAGCTTGGTGTGTTGGTGTTGCCTTTAATGCGTAGACAACAAGCTGGTTATCGAACATCGGAGCATGAGACAACGCAAAGTTGCTGTGACACTTCAGATTCATCTTCGGTCATCGATTGTGGATTTGTGAGGTGGTGCCCTACGTGGAGACTCCTCCTCCCGATTCATCAATCATCATTTTTTAATGTGGAGGCTCAAATGTAAAACACTCAAAGTATATATATTTTTTAAAATGAGGCCCTTAATTTTGGGGGGCCCCAAGCCCGGTTCATTCCTCCTATCGCTAAAGCGCTGGCCCTAGCCTTGATGTATTTAAAAAGCTAGATTTAAAAAGCTAGAAATAAGATATGCTTCAATAAGAAACCGATGAGTGCATGTGAGATATTGGATAAATCAAGACGACATGACTACTTCTTTTCTTTGGTTGAAGAGTAGATAGAAAGTCGGCAATTTAGAATGGAAAGTATGGTGAAACTTTGAACTTTCTATTGTAATTATGTACTTTTGATCTAGCTTTTCGCCACTTTAATACAATGTGAGGACTGTTCAAAAAGATCATGAAGAGGTTAGGAGAAAAAGTTGGTTCTCCTTCAATTTGCTAGACTTCAAATCAGTGTAATTAATCATCAAATTAACGATTTTCATTTGTTGTTTAAATTTTTTGAATATTACATGACTAATCCATCAAATAGGCTTGGGTTGCATCCGTCCGAGCACTCAATTGGAAACCTAATTTAGAGCGGGTAATATTGTGCTCGAAGCTCTAAAGTTGACTTGGCTTTCTAATGACATGAAAACCTAGTTTAAAAAACAATTATCTTTCTAAATGTGTTTACATAGGTGTAAACAACATGTGTGAAAAAAGAAAATTCTTTTACATATGCGTAAACATGTGTAAAAAAGTTATTGCAGTTCTTATAAAAATAGAATTTCTCAAAATATCAATTTTCTATACACACACATAAGTTTAGGATTATATGACAACTAATAAATGTATTCAAAACTATGAGATCTTCTATCATCCACACATTTTTATTAGGTTTCTATTAAAAAAATATGCTAGAAATATAATTGTTATTACTCTTTCATGAAAACAAAAACAAAAATAATTATAATAAACAAAATTCACTTTTATAAAATTGTAACGCATGTGCAGCTAGTGCTCATGAGTAGGTTAAAAAGTAAAAAATTTAAATTACTTAAAAATTACTTTAATAATATTTGTATATCCATGAACCTACACAACTACATATAAAAATAAAAAACTTAAAAAAGTATAAATTAATGATAGGATCTTTTGCAATTATTCTAGACATACTTATTAGTTTAAAAATTGCAGATCAATATACATATTTACGAATATGTAAATTAATGTAAGAGTAAATTATACGGATCGTCAATGAGTTTTGCTCATTCAAATATTATTTAAATACCTAATATTTGATTAAAATTGTATTTAGTTATAAAGTATATAAAAAATAAATATAAATGAATATTAATTTAAAATATAATAAATAAAATAAAACTCAATGAATTAAATTAAATAATCTAATGTATATTAATGTATATTAAATAATGCTAGAAGTTTATTAAATGAGAGGTAAATTAAGAATTATTGCATTAAACACTTCTACTCATGCTTAAAAATGTTTTAGGGGTTTTACGCTTTATGTAAAATTATAAATATATTAATCTCAAATGTATATCTATACTATATTAATAAGCATATTGGAAGGACAAAATTGTCTTTTACTCAAAACTCTTGAAATTTAAGAGTTTTTCAAGTACATAAGCATAATGTACAACTCTTAATGCACAACAATTTTCAAAGACCCAAAAATTTTGATTTCCCGCCCTGTATGCCATCTGTCCTTTTTTACTTCTTTCCCACATTTGCAAAGAAAGAAATCAGGTATGAGAGAACGAGAAAGAAGCAAATCCGGCCTTAGCCTCCGGCCGGGCACCTTAAACCAACTTTAGCGACAACAATGATGGTGGTTTGAGAATGAAAAAGCGACGATGTACTAGGTTTTTAATGACCAGATCTACTCTGCATACCCTTGGCAACGGTGATGAAGGAGCCATAACTGTGTTCTAAACGTTAGCGTTTAATAGTAAGGTACCCTCGAATTTTGATATTTGTCAATTCTAACCGTATTGAGAAATTGATTTTGGGTTTGGGATGAGGTTCCGGCGACAACAGGGGTTAATTTGGAGAAGGTGAGGTTTAGACAGATGGCTTCAAATTTCCTCATCTTTCTCCTTCTTTCTTTGTTACTTCATCTTGTGATCATGATGTTGAAATTGAGACTTCAGAACAAACCTATAAACTCATGTTACACTGCTTCAAGGGTTCAAATGGAAATGTAATGGTTTGCTTCCAAACCTGAAGATCTTTATATGCTTGTATCAGCTATTTGCAGTGAGGTATTTTGATTCAGTCCAAATATTAACTAAATCTTTGATAGATCACAAATCCTAATGTTGTGTGTAAGTTTATACAACTTTTGACACGTTAAACAACTTTTGGCTGTAGACGAAAGGCTTCATACAATTCTTGATATAGCTCCAACAGGACGCAGTCCATGGAGACGATCGGGTTTATAATATTAATGTTTTTTTTGTGTCGTATATATTTGAAAATTTATTCTTAATGGAAACTGATAAAGCATGTGGATTACTATACAACCACACCTAAACAGTGTATATGAACTGCATCTTTAAAATAATTAAAAAAATGAAACCTATTTGAACTTTATGATAGAGAATCTGTACTTGCAATATTGAAGTTCATATGTATCCGTTATCATTTGCGATTATATGGAATTTATAAGATTTGAAATAGTAATCTTTATTTTAAAATGTTATGTATGTGATTTGAACGACTTTGTGTCTGTACTTCAATTTTTGGATGACAACTTTCTCCTAAGGAGTATTGAATTATTTTTTTTATATATCAAGTTGATTTTTTAATGAATTTATGTGTTTTGCAGTGGGAATCATTTATTATTAGTTTTCATCTTTGCAGCGGTTTGCTTTCAACCAAAAGGATGTTGCGGATGGGAGAAATTTTCCCATTTTAATTTGTTGTTGAAGCGGCAACTTGAGACCTCATTCTACATTCTTTGCAGATACTGTAACGGGTAAGTTTAGTTTGATTGCTTACGAATCTTTTATTTTTTATGGTTTCACTTAGTAATTAGTTATTCAGTCTTATAACTTACAAAAAAACTGTTTCACGTGATCGTTGGATTCATGACGGCTTCTAATAGTAGTAACTTCAGTTTTGATTCAAGTCTGATATTTGATTATTATAATCATAAATGAAAGTATATGAAAGTATAGTAATAGATGTTACTTGGATTATTAGATGACATGCCACTCTTAGTTGGCGCTTATTAGATGACATGCCACTCTTAGTTGGTGCCTACATCATAGTAAAAAAAAACAAATCAGAGAAAGATTTAGCAGCAACAGGTCACAAGTAAGACATTATTTATAATTTTGTTATTTGATTCCATAAACTTGCAGACGAGTAAGATGTTATTTATGATTTTCTTTATATATATTTGGTTTTAATTTTCACTCTACATCTTATAACATGGGTGTGTTGTTTGTTCTATAGGAAGATCGATAAGATGCTTTCTAATTATAATAAGTTGAATTAAATCAAATGATGACGAAACCAAAAATTCTGATAGATTAATTTGCATTTTAAACATCGACTGGTCTCTAATCATTCTGATACAATTAAGTATGTATCCACATCACCGAGGCACAATGAGGATTTGTTTTTTGCTATGTTTGTGTTATTTCTTGATCTCGAAAACTTCTGTGTCACTACAATTATTTTATTAAAATTGGTTGCTTAAATTTTCTGGCTACTTAAAGTTGTTCTGTTTCTCAATCACACAATGCATTTGTCCTAATCGATCCAAGAAGTCAAGATGATCAACTCGAAGCCTACGGGTCTCATTATGAGCCATCAAATGCAAACAACTTAACGAAGCAATTTATACACACTGCACATTACAAGAACGCAAGACGAGGAGACTATATTTTTTTGTGTTGATTTAACTGATGAAGATGTAAGTCACATGAATGTGTAACTTCATCAAATTTACCATCTATAGCTTGAAGATAACAAATTGATAAACATGTTTTTTATTTTGATGAGCTAATAATTTATTTAGCTGTGCAACTAAAAGATAGTTGCCTATGAAAAAGTTTATATCATGGCAAAATCTTACAAAGGAAAAAAGACAAAAAATTTCTGGCTACTTAATTTTTTATGTAGGGGGTTGGTTAAGTAATCACCAAATCAGGTTGGAGTCAAAATATGTTTTTTTGGTACATGTCAGGTTTGGATTGCCTTTAAGGTTTTGTGGACAACTTTTCCTCCAATCCCCAAACATATAATCATACATACAATTAAAAAATTTTACTATAGTATTTCACACATTCATACATACATATACACATATGGATACACATACGCATGCATATACATACTCACACACCAAAAAATATGCATTCACACACAAACTCAATATATAATAGTTTACATAATAACTAATAATTATAACAACATAATAACAGTTGATTTTGTCACAATTTTAATTTATAATGTATATGTCAAGTTTTTTATAATATGATTTTGTCGTAAATCTGTCACAACATAGGCATATAATTCACAACAATATATTTTTGTTTTATTTAATACATAAAAAATTATATTTGTCGTAAAAGTGTCGCAATTTAATTTATAATGTAACATTTAAGCCAACTTTTCCACAACAAATATTTTTAACTTATTTACTTTGAAATAAATGAAATATTAGATTATAAAATATGATTTTGTCGTAAATCAATCGCAACATATGGAAACATTGTGACAAATTTACCACAACAATATATATTTGTATTGTTTAATTCATAAAAAAAATATTTGTCGCAAAAGGATCGCAAATTTTGTAAGATTTATGATAAAAATATTTAAAAAATACATCATTGCCACAAATCTATTGCAAGTTATTTAAAATTTAACATATCAAATGAAAATATTGCAATGTTGTTGATAGCTTGTCGGAAAGCATTAAATGTTTGCAACAATGTTGCGATAACACATTTTTATACGGCTACTTTGTCGGAATATTGTATGAAATTTTAGGATTAAAACTTCTGTCGGAATTCCGTTGTAATTTTGTAACAAATATAGTGTGCTCGCAATCTTGTCGCAAATGTTCGTGGCAAAAACATCCATTTTTTAGTAGTGATTTAGAGAAACACGATACAACCCTCATTAATTTTTTAATATTTTTTAGAGTGGTTGTGAGTGGATGAGAGGGAAAATATAATAATAAAAGTATGAAAAAATATTATTTAATTAAAAAATAAAAGTAGTGATTTTTAATGTAAGTATAAGTATTAGGATGGAGGATGGATTGTGAATACTCTAAAATCTGTTTAGCACCTACTATTCATACATGTATGACAATGTTGTTTTTAATTACATATGTTCTTACATAGGAAGTTGCATATGATAAAGTGTTCAAGTTTGAGGTTTTAATTTTTAGCAAAGAATGCAACCACATTCTAAATTAAGAAAAGGAAGCTCGATACTCTAAATCAATTTTTATGAAAAAAAAATTATCTTAATTTCATTTGATATTTTATGGCTTATGGTTTTTATTCGTGTGATGAGATTGTTATATTTAATTTACTATATTTATGGTTGATATTTTATTATTCGTGTTTTTGTTATTATTTAGTTGAGATTTGTAAGACTCATTACATATATAGGTCACACCGATGCGACAAGTAAGAAAACAAACATATTATTAGTAGATTGATAAACTAATTGGAAACGGGTATCACATTGTATGTTGTCATTGCCGTCGCATCACGCGGGTTTCTTACTAGTGATATAGATATAGATATAGATATGTAAATTAACATAAGAGTAAATTACACGGATCGTCCCTAAGTTTTGCTCATTCAAATTTTCGTCCCTATGATTGAAAAATTACAGGTTTAATTCTAAGGTTTAAAAAAAACAAAATATGTTCTTAGGTCTAACGGCCGTTAATTAATTCCATTAACTGGCCGCAAAACAACCATTATGCCATTTTTCTTCCTCATTCAATCCCATCTCAGCCACCACCGCCACTCCATCACCACCTCTACCACAAGCCACCACCACACAGCACCATCTTCTACCAATGATTTCTGCTTGCATCAACACCCCTCACATCCCCTTCTCGCCGAAGAAATTCCTACACCACCTTCCTCCGTCATACTCTGCCTTCACTCCGGCGACACCTCTCGAAATGCGCCACCAATAACATGATTCCACCGACAACAATAATAATATTATCATTCCTTCTTTGAACAAACAATCAGATTTGACTGAAGAACCGGATCTAGATGCTTCCGACGGTGTTGATTTTGAGCTTAGACTTGAACAGCCGGTGGACATGCTTCCGGCGGATCAACTTTTCTCCGACGGTAAGCTGTTTCTGATGAATTTTCCGGTTGTTGTTGTTCAGGAAGCTAGTTCTAGTTCTAGTTCTGTAGAGGTATCAGATTCGTTAGGTGTTAGGTCTACCGCTGCGGATCCGCCGGAGAGTAATCGGATTATCAACGGTGTTGCGGTCGATGATTCGTTTTTGTACGCTTCGAAGGCGCCGAAGTGCTCGAGTAAGTAAGTAGAAGGAGCTTCTCGCTTTGAGGAAACCGTATCATAACAACAGCAATGCAACGGCGACGACGACTGCATCGTCACCGGCCTCAGGCAACACCTTTATCAAATCGATCAAACATTTTCTGTAAAGAAGCCCAAAATCATCTAGCGATTCATCGTGGTGGAGTGGTGGTGGTATGGTGGTATCTGAGGGTGTTGATGCAAGTAGAAGTCATTTGTAGAAGATGGTGGTGTGTGGTAGTGGCTTGTGGTGGGGTTGAATGAGAAAGAAAAATGGCAAAACGGTCATTTCGTAGCCGGTTAATGGAATTAATTAATGGCCGTTAATACTAGGAACGAAACATGTTATTTTTTTTTCAAACCTTAGGACTAAATCTGTAATTTTTTAATCACAGAGACAAAAGATGAAATTTATGTAAACCTCCTCTTTAACATAACTATTACAAATTAACGTTTTATATGAAAAATGTTGATTTATCCACATAAGTTTGTTATTATATTTTTATTTTATTAAAGTAATATTAAAATTTTTTGTTATATTAGAAACTAAATAGTTTTATAAATAATTTACTGTAAGGTCGGTTGCATACACCAGTCTCAAATGTGTGATTTTAACCGACTTTGCTTATAATATATACTATGCGGAGGGAAGAAAATTTAGAAAACATAATCACTTGGTTTGGTTTAGTGGTTAAGCACTTTGTTCTTGAGACAAATGATGGGTTCGAGCCCTCTTACCTCACCAGCAAAACAAATTGTTTTCCCCTAAACTCACGTTTGGCTCTTGCACTTTACGGACCAAATATAAAACATTTCGTGTTTATTTTCATATAAGTTTTGAGTGTTATGTGTTTCGACGTTCGTCTATATTTTTCAGAACGATTGTAATTTATACTTTATCACGTTATATACAACGCAATTACACACACTTTTTTATGTACATTTTGAGTGACTCTACGTTTTGACATAACATGTGTTTGCAAAAAAAAACTCGTTTCAAATGTAATCCGTTTTCATTCAACGATATAAATTCGAGTTACTATATATTTCATGTAAATTTACTTTGTAAACGAGTCGTGTCAATTTTAGTTTATACTTTATCACGTTAAAAAATTAATTTTTTACTAAAAATAAAAAGCGATGATAATTTGTAAAGATAGGGTGATAATTTGTAAAAGATATAGATAAGTGAAGCATATATACACAGTTTTGTAAAAGGAAAGAAAAAACCCGAAATATTTGTTCATTTGAGTGTGAAAACAAAAGTTGAGACACTTTACAACAAAAGTTGAGACACTTTACAACAAAAGTTTTCCTTATAGATTAACATAACTATTTTAAAATAATTTATATTTTAGAAGTGCAAGCTATTGTACATTAAATAGTACATTACAATTAGGTTATATCCTCAAAGAGATTAATTTATATTATTATATAGAGAATGCTATGGATGGTGAAAATCTTTAAATAAGTAGGTTATTTTACTATATCCATAGGCAAAGATTATAACCATTGGTTTCTTAGTTATCTGTGAATACTACTAACAAATGTAATGATCTAATATGAGACTTTTATGAGTGTATCGTGGATAAAAATAAAAAATTATATATGTAATTGAGATTCACGGATTTCGTTGACCTACACGTATAGGCCTATACGAATCGATATCAAATTTCGACAATAAATATGAGGGGAAAATTCAGGCATCGGCGGAGAGGATTGAAGGGGCCGGGAGGACCCCCTTTTCTTCGGTAGTGTTAAACTTTAGTCCGGTAGTGTAAATTTTTATATAAAACTCGAGTTCGCCCTCATTAAAAAAATAATATTGCTCCAGCCCCACCTATGGGAATGTTCAAGCTTTACCACTGAATTCAGGGCTGTTAGATTTGTTATACGTCTGATACGTACAGAAGTATACGATCCTTTCATTCGACAAACATAGGATTATGCAACCCGCATAAAATTACGGGATGTTAATTTACAATTAGAGGCGTCTAGATATCGATTCAAACTAAAAGACCAAGTTTGAAAAAATATTCGGTGGATGGTGACATTAGTCCCTTGTCCTCTATCATCATGTTCTTGACATACTACACGTGTTAGATTCAAGCGATGCCAACTTACCTTATAATTAAGTTACAACCACCATCAACTCCTACATATATTACAAATATTAATCCTCATGAATAAATATCATATCATATTTCACTTTACCTATTACACACCACCGCACCGTCAAAACAATGGCTTCCGACATGGTGGTGCACCACGGCGGATGCCACTGCAGACGCGTGAGGTGGCGAGTCGAATCGTCACGCGACGTTGTCGCGTGGCGGTGCAACTGCTCCGATTGTAACATGAGAAGAAACACTCACTTTGTCGTTCCTTTTGAGCGGTTTGAGCTTTTGGGAGATTCTGAGAAGTTTATCACCACCTATACTTTTGGGACTCACTCAGCAAAGCATACATTCTGTAGGGTTTGCGGGATAACGTCGTTCTATACGCCGCGGTCGAACAGTGGGATAGCGGTCACGTATCGGTGTGTCGACCCCGGGACGTTGAGTCATGTGGAGGTGAAGCATTTTGATGGGGTGAATTGGGAGAAGTCGCACAATTCGAAAAATGAATGATATATAAAGATTTAAAGGGTAGATTTGATGTAAAGAATAAGTAACAAGTGAGAGGAGTACTTTAAGGGTTCGCAAATGGTTAAATTGTATGTTTAATAAAAATAAGGGTTTTGGGTATCTATGCATATGTCTTAAAACTTTTTCTTGTGCTATTATGTTAGTTGGTGTAAAGGTAAAAGATCAGAGATATGTAATAGTAAATTGGTAATACATATAATATGAGTCAGAGAAAGTAACCAAAATGTGCATTTCAAACGTGGTTTTATGAATTATGACCCACGTGTTGAAACGGGGTTTAAACATGTGTCAAAAAATTATATTGATTGGTGCAAACCCGTCCATTAAAGGTTGATAAAATATTTGATTTGTGTTACCACATCATAGATAATAAGTTTAACATTATTCTTTTCTTATAGAAAATTATTAGCGCATTACGACGATATAAATCATGAAAACGATCTTGATTACTTATTTAAAAGAAGAATCTTTCTTTTATGTAAACTCACTTGTTGTGACACTAGTGAATATTAAGTGTTTTCGGTGTTTGGTATTAAAAAAAGCAAAATCTATTACATAAACTCACATGTTATATGAAACTGTTAGCAAAACCTATTACGTAAACTCACGTGCTGTATGAAACTGTTAAAAAAAGTCAAAACATTGAAATATTAACATTTTTAATCAATTAACTTGTGGTGACATTAATGTAATTAAGTACATATATTAAACATATTATGTTATGGTCGCACGAGTCTAAAACATAGATCTAAAACAAAATTATGTATCTCACGTTGCAAATAAATAATTAATAAATGGTAATTTAACTAAAAATATAAGAAATATAAAAAAAATGTAAAGAAAGTAAAAAAGAGTTGTAGAAATATAAGTTCTAACCTAGATGCTCCAATTAAAAGAGGAGGCTTCTAACCACCCACATTATCATCATGCTTGGTATGAGAATATGCAAGTAATATATATACATGTTCATTATCAAGGTTGGTGGCTTCTCATCGGTCACAAACCTTAGTAAAATAAGGAGTTTCGGAGAATATATAAAAAATTGAAAGAACAATTGAGTGGGGTTTTATTTATATTTTATTTATCTTTTAAAAATAAGGAAGATCGATAATAAAAAAAAATTGAATGGGGCTTTATTTATATATCTTTTGAAATTAAAGAAGATTATATGTACATAAGAAACATTATATAGAGTGAGTGCTCTTTCTAGTTTCTAGTATGATATTAAGCAATTTGGAGCTTTCACATGATTTTTATTTTTGCTGTTTATTAATTAAGCAATTTGGAGCTTGAGCAGTATGAATAAATTAGTTGTAGTTTTACAAATAAATAAATGAATAATTATGCCTTTAAATATAAAAGTTATCAACGGATTGCAAATATATAAACCACTTTTATATTATATTAATTAAATTAATTACTATAAATGATTAATTAAAAAAAGGCAGATATAAAGAAAATCAATTTGGTAAAGAAAATGTTAACATATTAACTATCTTTAATATATACTTATATAACTTAACTAATATTAAACTAGACCAATTATTAGAAGGGGCCTATTAAAGAGACGCCCTCAAGTATATTCAGACGCCCTACTTACGGGCCGTAAGGTCCTTCACGGGCCGTATTGACTGTCCGGTAGTCAAATCAGTTATTCAAAACGTAACGGCCCGTGAAGATGTTCACGGTCATATTTTTTCACGGCCCGTGAAGCCCTTCACGGCCCGTGAACTTCTTTACGGGTCCTATTTTCACCTTTAATAATTTGACGAGATATATTATTCCTCGTTTTTCGTGTAATTTTGTATTTATTACGTTATTTGATATGACGTAATATTCCTCGATAGTCGTGTAAATTTGTTTTTATTACATTATTTGATATGACGTAATATTTCTCGATATTCGTGTTAATTATGTGACGAGATGCAATATTCCATTTCAACTACTATTTCTCGATATAAAATATTAAATTGATTAGGTTTTCTCGTCTCGTGAAGAATTAGTTGATTGGGCAACTAACGTGGGGCGAGAAAATGGGTTTGTTATTGTCACCAAACGTTCAAAAAGAAATTCGAATGGTGTGGTGGTTAAAATTTGGTTGAAATGTGATCGGGGTGGTGTATATAAGGGAGCATCCACTCTAAGAAAAAGTGGCACGAAAAAAACAAACTATCAAATTGAATTGCAGGGTAAGTACCAGATGAAGAGAGATGGGTGGATTATAGTTGTTGTGGATGATACTCATAACCATGAACCTGCTGAACACCTGGAAGGACATGCATACGCAATGAGGCTCACCGAAAATGAGCTTTCTACTGTAAAGAATCTGACCGAGCAAAATATTGACCCTCGAAACATTCTAGGCACGTTGAGGGAACAAAATCCCAATAACGTGTCTGTGTTACGAACCATATATAACGCTCGGACAAAAATTAAAAAGTCCACCAGAATTAGTGAAACCCCAATGCAGGTTTTTTTTTCTATACTACAACAACATCAATATATTTACACCCCTCACATAGATGAACCGACAAATACGGTCGACGGGTTTTTTTATACATCCCACATCTCACACATTATGGCGTGCGTACCCACACGTGCTGATGATTGATACAACATACAAAACTAACTTGTATAAAATGTCATTTGTTCAAATGGTTGGTGTGACATCCACCCTGAAATCTTTTTCTGTTGCTCACGCATTCATTGATTATGAGTGTGAAGCCAACTTCAGATGGGTGTTAGAGCAACTAAAAGCAACACTGGAAGAAAAGTGTATGGAGCCCCGTGTTATATTAACCGACCGAGACCTCGCTCTGATGAATGCGTCAGAAGAAGTTTTTCTGAGTGCTGTTCGATTACTTTGTAGATGACATATTTCGGAAAATATTGCTAACCATTGCAAGGCGAGTTTTTCAAATGAAGAGTGGGGTGCTTTTGAGCATGTGTGGTCGGTACTTATTAACTCTGCAACGACGGACATATACGCTTATAATTACGAACGGCTTTATCGCAGATTGGTGTCCAAACATTCAAGTAAGTTTTCTAATGTTATTCTTAAAAACATATGTATATTTACATAAAAATAAGTATATTTTTTTAAATAGGAGTGCTGATGTACCTCAAAAATAACTGGTTGGACCCCTACAAAGAGAGATTTGTGTCGGAGTGGATAAATAAAAGGTATAACTTCGGTCAGCACACAACGAATCGAGTTGAGAGCCAACATTCGTTGTTGAAAAGTTACCTGAAAGCAACCAATAGCACCCTGGATAAATTTATTCCTTTTATTAATAATATCTTAGTTACCCAGGAAATTGCTATAAAAAGTTTTACCAAAAGCAAAGTCATGCTTATGGTGCAGCATAATCATGAAGTGCTTAAATTGCTGCGAGGTAATGTTTCTATTGTGGCTTTGGATATGTTAGTTGATGAGATTAACAGGATAAATCATCTAATTATATCCAAAGAATCATGTGGCTGTCATCTTTTTACCAGCTGTGGTCTTCCGTGTGCTTGTAAATTAAACAATTACTTTCAAACAAGTGAATGTTCTTTTACGTTTTCTATTTTTTCATGAAAACTTTTATTATATTTAATTTAATATATTATTTTATAGGTCAATGTATCCCGCTCGATGCCATTGATGTTTTTTGGAGGAAGCTAGATTTTTCACCCGCGTATATTGTACGGGAGGTTGAAGTAGATGTACATAAAGAGATGGAGATGGTGACAAAACATTTACTTGTCCAACCCGAAAATGTGAAAAAAAATCTTTGATTAAATTTTCAAATCTTTCATTAATCCTTCAAAAACTGATAAAAAACCTCCTAAAGTCCAAACACATACACGGGTCGTCCAAAAAAGATAAGCAAAAAGAAACAATATTAGACCCCCCCAGACATAGTTTATATGTTCAACCTAAAGAAAATTTTGAAGGTCCGCCAACATATTCAAGTTCGGTGGTGAAGTCAAAACAAGGTTCTTTGCAGCGCAGTCAATCCATGTCTTCGAAATCAAGAGCCAAAGATGGATTATCTCAACAGAGTTCTAAGTTTTCATATATCCCGGGCGACGAAGATAAAAACAATTTTTTCCGGTTTAACCGTTGGATTCCATCATTCTTTTTCCCGTATATTTCAGTTGCAGATGATGTTTTAGCCGACGGCAATTGTGGTTTTCGTGCTATAGCACTCGCACTGGGATATGGTGAAAATCACTGGCATTTTATTCGTACGGAAATTATAACTGAGTTGGATGAAAACAATGATAGGATCTCAGCCTCTAGTTTGATCAATCAGATTGTATTCGCAGCGGATTTAGCACAGTAATTAGCGATTACAGCAAGAACACAAAAGATTTTGCATGTAAAAGTACAAACATAGAGAGAGAGAAAAGTTCTGCAAAAGATGTTTTCTATAACTCCACACGTTTCGGCGCCGAATACAATAGGCACATCGTCCTTTTATAGAAGAAAAAAGACGAATGCTGATGTCACTTGACAGTGACATCAACCGATTATTAACAAACTACTGATGGAACATTAAATACTGAAGATGTCAACAGCTGACATCTTACAAAATCTTTCTACCTATTACAAGTACTGAAAAAGGAAACTACTGAAAATCTACAACGACTGAAGAACAACCTCTTCAGTCGTTTACAACTACTGAACTATAACAGCTGAAGAATTCAGCTGTTGTACAAACTACTGAAAGGAAAAACATAAAACTACTGAAAAGAAAAACCATCACAACAACTGAAGAAGACTTCTTCAGCTGTTGTGACAAACTCTGAAGCTTCAGCACTTGTTCATCAGACTTAGGCTTCAGATGATTTATCAGCTGATGACTTCAGTAGATGTCATCAGCTGATGTCTTCAGTCTTTGTCTTCAGACTTTGTGCATCAATAGATGATCTTCAGTTCTTCAGTTCTTCAGCTTTTGATCTTCAGCACTTGTCTTCAGTACTTGAAGTCTTCAGTACTTGTATCCTTCAGTACTTCAGACTTCAGTACTTATCTTCAGCACTTTGGGATCTTCAGCTATTGTACTTCAGATCTTTGATCTTCAGCTGTTGATTCTTCAGACTTTGTCAAACTGCTGATGAAGGTCTTCAGCAGTTGTTGTGATGTCATGTGGGACTTAGAGGTTTTCCTGATCTTGGCTCATTGGTTCTTTTGGTCCAACAAACTCCCCCTGAACCAATGCAGCCAAAACCTCTAAGTTATTTATTGTCCCACTTATTATTGGCATAAAAGTTGGTCTATTTCCTTCTGGATCAGATCAGAAGTTGACCCTGATAAGCACTGACCTGGGAGGAGGTCTCTGATATTTGTTTGGCTAAGTATGGATGGGAGCTCTGTTTTGGGGAATTGGACACAGAGCTGTTGTACCATCCATGAGACCTACCTCCCATGTACGAGCCGGTAGGATTCTCTGGTGTAGGCTTGAAGAAATGTCATTTGTTCTTCTTTGGTTAGGTCTTCAGCCTCACCTTCGAATAGTCCTTCACGGCCGTACAGCTCTGAGACAAACTTGGCCTGTTTGCCATTCTTGAGCTCAACTGTTGTAACTTGTCTATAGGCGAATTCATCTGGGTGTCTGCCTTCTAGCAATAAGTTGAGCTCATCTTTGTGGAAGTTCTCAAGCCTCTTATAGACTAACCCTTTCCTAACCACCCTATTCTCCAACATCGTGTGGGGTGATTGGTTAGCTCTATAGGCCTTCTCGAACTCTTCCACAATTTCCCAGGGTGTTATTACAAGAGCCACTGAGATCACTTCATCTACAATCTTCTTAAGTTGGCTCTTGTATCTCACAGGCATATCTTTCTTAATTATCCTGTGAGCCACCCTAGGATCAGGCCAAGTCCTCACTCTTCTTTGTCATATTGGAAGGTTTGTTTGAGAGTGAAGAGTCTCAGAGCTTCTTTCTTCATGTTAAGTATAGAAGAAGTAGCAGCATAGGCTTTGTCAATGCTTTTCAGCATCTCTTCATCATGTCTTTTCTGCTGCTCTTCTTCTTCTAACTTAACCCTCACAGTATCCATCTGTGAGGTGGGAGTGATGGTTTTGGGTAGAGGAATGACTGCAGAAAGAGGCAGTCTATCCTCCTCATCCTCCTCTTCTTCTTCTTTTGCAGCCTCAACACCCTTCTCTTCTTCTGCAAGGGTGGATCATTGGCTGTGGGTTTTGATGGTGAAGGGGTTGGTTTTGTGGGTTGTGTTTGGGTTGTTGGTGTGGGAATGTTGGCAGGCCTTGCTAGTAACCTAGAGATAAGGGTAGGTTTGGTTTGTTTTACTAGCAGAGTCCTGTTCCCAGCACCGGCTTCAGAAAGGGCTTCAGCGACCGGCCCTTTTGTGAAATCACCAGCCGAACAGATCTTGGTGGCTATAGCCAAGATTCTGTCCCTGGTCCATGCCTTGACATCAAGGACTGGCCTCCCTAGATACTTCGAAATGAATCTACTCATAGCCTCGAGTCTCTTTTATCCTCTTGGCTATAAGTAGACCATCGGTGTTCTATCTCCCTTGTCTCCATCTTCCTAATCTCCTGATCTAGCAAGGCAGTGTCCATGTCAAAGCCTTGCCTGAATAGCTGATCAATGACAGAGTTCATTGATTGCTTTGTTCAGTATCAGCCTCCTTGACAAGGGCTGCTAGATCAGGATCACCCTTCTCTACCTTCTCTCCCTCCTTCTCTCCTCTCTTCTTTTGATAAGTGACACTGAAATCCTTTTGATTTCAGCCACTTCTATTTCAGCTCTCTCCTCCCTCACCTTCTCCTTCCCCTTCACCCTACCAGTCTCCTCTACCAACACCCTTTCTTTTTCCACCTCTTTCCTCACCTCTTTCTCTTCCTCTACCCTCTTCTCTTAGCTTGCACTGATGTCTCCCCCTTTTTGGGTGCATTGGTTGGGGTTTGACTATCAGCAAGCGCCTTGGCTACAGCAACCTCTACCATGGGTTGTATATGTGTGGGAAGCCTCTCATCAATGGTTTTCATCACAACTTCTATGATTATAGGTGTGATGAGAGGCAGGGATTTCTAGAAGATAGCAACTAGCTGCTTAGGAGGGCTATGTTCCTGAGAACTAGTGCCAGAAGAAGAGGCAGGTGGCTGAGTTTGTGGGAGTGGTTGAGTGTATTTGAGACCTTCGGGTGAAGGTGCCATCTGTGGGTCAATGGTGGCAGATGGACTTCTATCCCGAGACATTTTGGCAAGCAGCTCTTTGAGTCTGCTTACCTCATTCTCTAGGATAGTGTTTTGAGCGACTACATCAAAGAAGAAGCTCAGGTCATCATAAGTGTGAACTGAATCACCTGACCTCCTGACAATGTCAGGATGTACATGCACTGAGTGTGGCTCAGTAGTTGCATGTGCCCCTTGGTATTGGTACTGGGGACTTCCAGCCTCCGGATTGTATCCATCATCGGCAGTTGCCTCTGGTGAGGTCTTATTGAAGTTACCAGCTTCTCCCTGCTCAGATGTTGATGCAGAGGAAGTGGCAGCCTCACCAGAATGTCCTATCTCCCTAGCCACACTGGGAGATTAGACATGTGACTCTCTGTGTTGTGGGCTCTCACCAACACTTGTGTCCACCCTATCTTCGGTTGGAGTTTCCCCAGTTGTGATTGGTTTCTGGGGAGAGGGTGGAGTGTTCAGATGAGTCAACACTTTGGCGATTATGAGTGTAGGGCTTTGTGGGGTGGTTTCAGTGGGTGATGGGCTTGAAGCAGATTGCACATGGGGAGGAATGTGCGTTTCAATGGCAATCTTCTCAAGTGAGATAGATTCCAGATTTGCGGCTGCCCCAGAAGTGGTTGCATCAAGCTCCTGTTGAGAGGAAACCTGTGCGGTTGTGGTAGGTGGAGTCGTGGTGACTGCTGGGAGAATCTGACCAGCAGTCACTGCCTGCGTTTGTGTTGCAGGGGCATCCTCAGGGACTCATTTCCCTGAGTAGCCTTTGTTGGCTTCTTTTGGTTTTGGGCTTGGTGGGGACTTTGGATTTGTAGGTGGAGGCTGTGGGTTCCAGCTGCGTGGGTTTTCGCAGCTTGGCAGCCTGTTTGAGTGATTGGTCGGTGTTGTTCCTGGAGTATACCTCAGCTAGAACAGCCATGGCAGGGACCCCAGTGCCAACAAGTCCCTCAGCACTAAGCTGGCTCTCGATGATGGCCATTATGAACCGAGGATACAAGATCCAACGGTTAGAAATGGGTTTTGTGGCCATATCCTTGATTTCCAAAAATATGATTTCAGTAAAGTTTAGGGTTGTTTTTCAAAGATGGAATACAATACCTGTTGCCACCTTGTGGACATCTGGTCCCATGAAGATGTTTTGGGGCCAGACACACATTCACCATATGGAATATAGACGTTGAGGATCTGGGAAGTGTTTCTTCAACAAGGTGGAGGCAGAGAGGTCGCCCTGATAGTCATTGGCGGTGAAAGATAGATCGAGGGCGCCTTTGGGGTAGAGGTTGGGAAGGTGGCATCCTCCAGCTTTAGGGTTTGTCGAATAGTAGCTGGAGTGATAACCACTGGGTGGTTGTTTACGGAGGACCGGAGAGAGACCTCGCCATCGTTCTCTCCGGTTTGGACGGTGATGTTCGTCCAGAACTCCGACAAGGAATCGGTGTATATGGTGGGGTTTAGAAGGAATGCCGTTTGGTATGGTGAGTCGGTCATCAGATCGACGGCATTGTGAAACTTAGACCAGAAAGGCGATTTAGTAAGATGTGCGACACAGTTGTGTCGAGGTTTGAGTTGCATGGACGCCATTAATGGTGTATGGGAAGTTCAGAGGTTTTTGAAAAGTTAGGTCAAGTGAGAATTAAAAGCTCTGAAGGTTGGGTATTTATAGGGTATGGCAAAGGCTGAAAGAAAACTACTGAAGGTTTTGGTGTTAGTCATCAGTTGTTGAAACGACTGATGACGTGGTTTTAACCTTCAGTGGTTGTAACATCTGAGGACTTGGTGTGAGTCTTCAGTAGTTGAAACTACTGAGACCTTGGTTTTGTCCTTCAGATGTTGTAAACGGCTGAAGACTTGTGTTAGTCTTCAGTAGTTATAAACTACTGAAGACATGGTTTTATCTTCAGACGTTGTAACAACTGAAGACTTGGTGTTAGCCTTCAGTAGTTGTGAACTACTGACATCAGTAGTTGTGAACTACTGAAGACATGGTATTGCTTCAGTTGTTGTAAACAACTGAGGACTTGGTGTTAGTCATCAGTAGTTGTGAAACTACTGAAGACATGGTTTTGTCCTTCAGTTGTTTGGGTATGAAACAGCAGCTGTTGGCATCAGCTGAAGAGTAAAGTTACTCATCAGCTGTTTCCGTCAATCAGTTGTTTCATGCTGACCTCCACATTTACTCATCAGCTCTTTGCTGACTTTCAGATGTTTCATTGACCCTTCAGCTCTTGTGAATATTATGCCTTCAGCTCTTGTGATCAGATGTTCACAAGTGCTGATGAAATACTCTTCAGAGCTGGTGAACAATTTTGTCTTCAGTACTTGTGTGTAAGATTACACATCAGTACTTGTGAACAAAATTTGTTCTTCAGTACTTATTTGTTTGAAAATTATACATCAGTAGTTGTAATCCACCTCACTACATCAGTTGTTTTCAACAAATAATGTACATCAGTACTTTGAAGCATTTTAGTCTTCAGTAGTTGTGAAAATGCTGAAGACTAAATTACTCATCAGTACTTATATTTGACCTTTGCATACTAATGACTTATGAACTGAGAGCATCAGCATTGGTCAAATTATTCTAGCTGCAGCATACCAAGCCTTAGTACCAAATTCTGGAATGTGGCACTATCTAAAGGCTTAGTAAAAATGTCTGCAAGCTCATCAGCACTAGGCACAAACTTAGGATCAATCAGACCTTTTTCATAGCAATCCCTAATAAAATGATGTCTGATCTCTATATGTTTGGTCCTAGAGTGCTGGACTGGATTTTTAACAATGCAAAGAGCTGAAGCACTATCCATTAGTAATGGAGTCTTAGTCTCTGTAATGCCATAATCCAAGAGTTGGTTCTGAAGCCAGAGTATCTGAGATGTACAACTTGCAGCAGCAATGTACTCAGCTTCAGCAGTGGATGTAGCAATTGATGTTTGTTTCTTACTCTGCCAAGAAACTAAACAATTGCCTAGGAATTGGCAACCACCAGAAGTGGATTTTCTGGTGACTTTGCATCCTGCATAGTCACTATCAGAGAAAGCAACTAATTTGCAAGAATGCCCAGTTGAATACCAAAGACCTAGTGATTGGGTACCTTGCAGATATCTAAAGATCCTTTTGACTGCAATCAAATGGGATTCTTTAGGTGCAGCCTGAAATCTAGCACAGGCACATGTTGCAAACATGATGTCTGGTCTAGAAGCTGTAAGGTACATCAAGGACCCAATCATACATCTGTAAAGGGTTTCATCAACCGCTTTACCTTTCTGATCTACATCTAGTTGTGTGATGCTGCTCATGGGAGTAGAACAGGGCTTACAGGTTTGTAAATCAAACTTATTCAACAACTCCTTTGTGTATTTGGACTGATGGATGAAGATTCCATCATCCCTTTGTTTGATTTGTAAACCTAGAAAGAACTGTAATTCCCCATAGCACTCATTTCAAACTTTTGCTTCATGAGCATTGTAAATTCATCACACAACTTTAGATCAGAGGATGCAAAGATGATGTCATCTACATAAATTTGAACAAGGAGCTTATGTTGTCCCACAGTCTTGATGAATAAGGTTTTATCAATGGTGCCTCTAGTGAACTTATTCTCTAGAAGAAAAGTTGATAGTGTCTCATACCAAGCTCTAGGAGCTTGCTTCAGCCCATAAAGAGCCTTATCAAGCTTGTACACCCAATCAGGATGTTTATTGTCCTCAAAGCCTGGTGGTTGACACACATAAACTTCTTCTTTTATTTTACCATATAAGAAGGCACTTTTGACATCCATTTGATAGACCTTAAGACTGTGAAAGGCAGCATAAGCTAAGAACAGTCTGATTGCTTCCAGTCTGGCCACAGGGGCAAAGGTCTCATCATAATCGATGCCTTCCTCTTGTGCAAACCCTGAACAACCAGCCTGGCCTTGTTCTTAACTATTTGGCCCTTCTCATCTGTTTTGTTCCTAAATACCCATTTGGTGCCTATTGCACACTTACCTTGGGGTAATGGAACAAGCTCCCACACTTGCTGTTTCTTGAACTGAAGAAGCTCAAGCTGCATAGCTTCCACCCATCCATTGTCTCTTAAAGCAACATGATAGTTCTTTGGCTCTTGCTGACTGATGAAGAGAGCATAGAAGCAGAAGTTGGACAATTGATTCCTGGTTGAAACTCCAGCATTGATATCACCAATGATTTGAGATGTGGGGTGATTCTTCAGCTCTTGATAGACTATAATATCTGTGCAAGTGTTTGTAGACCCATCAGCAGCAACAGATGGTGATGGAGATTCCTGAAACCATGTAGAAGATGGCAGCTCAAATGAAGTAGAGCAAGCAGAAATCTCATCAGCATTTGTTGTGGATGGAGCTGCTGAGGCTACAGGAGCATCAGGTTTAGTGGACTCAGGCAGGTTGTCACTAAACCTGAAGAGGTGAGTACTGACTACATCATCATCAGTACCACCAGGTGGAGAACTGTTGACAGGCTCAACAGCTGGAGGTTGATAAGGAACATATTGCAGTATGTCCAATCAAACAACTCCACAGGGTTTTGTGGAATCTTGTCCTTTGGAGATTCATTAAACTTAACATGCAGAGTTTCTTCAACCATCTTTGTCCTACAGTTGAAGACTCTGTATGCTTTGCAAGTTGATGAATAACCAACAAAATACCCTGCATCCACCTTACTAGCAAACTTCTGGAGTGGGTTGCTAGTGTTGAGAATGAAACATGGACACCCAAAGGCTCTAAAGAATGAAATCAGAGGGGCCAAATGATGAAGAACTTCATAAGGAGTCTTCATCAACCTCTTATTCACTAAAGCTCTATTCTGTACATAGCAAGCTGTATTGACAGCTTCAGCCCAAAAGGTCAGTGGCAGCCCTGAGTCAGCCAGCATTGACCTTGCAGCTTCAATGAGAGTCCTGTTCTTTCTCTCAACCACTCCATTCTGCTCAGGAGTTCTAGGAATACTAAACTGCCTTTTAATTCCCTTGGACAGGTAGAAGTCATCAAGTGTGTGGTTTCTAAACTCTGTTCCATTGTCACTCCTCACACACTTGACCTGCAGGGAATACTGCTTTTCTACAAATAACACAAAGTTCATGATAGTCTTGGCTGCTTCATCCTTGGAGTGCAAGAAGAAAGTCCATACAAACCTGGAATAATCATCCACAATTACCAGGCAGTATTTCTTCTTTGCCATGCTCATCACTCTGACAGGACCAAAGAGATCCATGTGCAGGAGCTGCAAGCAGGCAGTGGACTTTGGTTCTTCTATTGAAGGGAATGAAACTTTGTGTTGTTTTCCTTTTAAGCAAGCAGTGCAGTTATCTTCACACTTGAACTCCTTCAAAGGCAATCCTCTTACTAAACCATGGCTTATCAGCTGATTCATGTTCTTGAAATTAACATGCCCCAGCCTTCTATGCCATAGAGTAGACTCTTGAGGAGAGGCCTTGGAGAATAGGCAAGGATGGCCTTTTAGATCTATCTTTTTGGAAAGATCTAAGGCATACACTCTTCCTGTCCTGTTGGCCTTCAGGAGAGTGTATTCATCCAACACCTTGTCAATCAAATTAGAACTTTGGATGACAGAATCCGACAGTTCTGGCTTGTGAAAAGGGCAACATGGCCTTTATCACACATTTGACTGACACTCAAGAGGTTGTACTTGAGATTCTCCACATGGTTAACATCATCAAACCTTATTTCCCCATTGGAAACAAAGCCTTTTCCATGATGTAACCCTTTGCATCATTGCCAAAGGAGACAAATCCCTTCTTTCCTTGAGAGTAGTCATTAAGAAGGGAGCTGCTTCCTGTCATGTGCATAGATCCTCCACTGTCTACATACCAGATGCTTCTTTGGCATGTTGAAGAACCCTGCAATCATAACCACATGTTAGTTAGTTTTAGAGACCCAAACCTGTTTGGTTTTGGGTCTGTTCTCAACAACAGGTGCAACACTAACAGGTGTGTTATGTGTGACAGCCTGAGGTGAAGGAGATGGTGCAGAAGAGGAACCCTTTGGCTTGGACTTCCTTTTCTGTGGTTTCAACACAGGAGCATCTAAATGGTTGACTCTTCCCATTAGATGCTGAACCATCATCACCAGTTGTGTCTGACTTTGTGATAAAGCTTTCAGCTCTTCAGACACATTGGGACTTGCTGATGATGGATTCCTATGTTGCACCATCTTCTTTTGAGCAACCTCAGCTGTTGCCTGAGTAACCCCTACCTTCTTTTTAGATTTAGCTTTGGGCTTAGGGATTTCAGGCTTTGATGTTGCTAGTACAAACTTGGTCTCAAACTCATTCTTCATTTTATTTATGTCCTCATTAATTTTCTCCTTTTGTTTGAGTTTGGAACCCTTTTGTACCAGCAATCATCAGTAAGATGATTGAACAAGCCACATATCTCACATGGCTTCTTCTTCATCTTATGTTGATCATCAGCTGAAGAGGATGAAACTGCTGAAGACTTGTTCTTCAGCTGTTTGCTATCAGTACTAGCAGTTTTCTTCCTAGTAGTGCCTGCTTTCCTGACATCCTCTTTAGCTGTCTTCAAACCTTTTCTACTGTTAGTTTTCTTCTCTTTAGTGCTGACAGTAGTTGAGGTTTGAACTTCAGATGTTATCACTTGCTCTCCAGTACTTTCAGTACTTCTAGAGACAACACCTGAGTTGATCAACCTTTTGATCATGTGACAGTCAGCATTTGAACCATCAGCTGTTGTAGCATCAGCTGATTGGTTTTGGCAGGAGTTAATGCTGACTTCTATCTCTGATGATGCTGAATCAGAAGATAGTAGGTCACATGATGAGAAGGATTGGTTATTGCTCTCTCCATCAGATTCAACTTCTGCTCTTGAAGTAAAATCTGTAGGAGGAGCAGTGTGATTATAACCAATGCCAAACTTCACATTGGAAGCTGATTGCTTGCTAAGAAGCATTTCAAAACCCTTGCATGATTGCACCCATCGATCACACTCTACTTGGGTGGTTGCAAGAGTTTCCTTGAGGTCTCTGTACTTCTCTAGAAGTACATCTTCCCTAGCTTATCATCTTTTATTTGGCATTTAAGCTTGTAAATCTCATCATTTTTCTCATTAAGTGCAGCCTCAAATTCAGCTTTCTTTTTGGAAATGGTGTGCTCTAGCTCAAGATTTTTATCTATTAAAGCTACATTTGCTTCTCTAATAGAAGCAAATGCTGCTATGCATGATTCAGAACAAAGCTTGGCTTTGGCCTCAGAGGATACCTGCGATGAAGCATTGGATGATGACCCCTCAGCAGACTCAAGGGCCATCAGAGCAAGATTTCCAAATGGATTATCACCACCATGTTGACCAGCACCTTGGAGTAGTTGTTCCTGACCAGATAGATCATCTGGCGGACTACTCCAGTCAACAACTCCTGGGGTGAAGAAGCTGTGTTGTTGAGGTTGTGTTTGATGATGAGATTGGGAAGATTGAGGCTCAGGAAGAGCATGTGGTGGCTGAGCAGAAGGTGCTTGAGTTTGACTGGGCTGAGGCACATAGTAGCAGGGGTATGGGTATGGCATATGACCCTGAAGCATAAAATAAGCAGGTGATGCCTGTGCTTGTGATGGATGGCCAGAACTGGAGGAATGTTGCCCTCTGTGCTGTGAGCTATTGCTTGGAAAAGTCATAAAGGGTGCAGAGGAGTTAGATCCAGATGATCTACACTCTCTAGCAAAGTGTCCAAGCCTTTGGCACTAGTGACACCTCAACTTGCTCTTGTCAAAACCAACTTTGGTTTTGCCAGAGAGACCAGGGAATTTCCTGCCAGTTCTCTTGTAGAACTTTTGAGATCTGATATTTATCATTGCCATTTGGTTCAAAATATCCATCTCTTCCAGATCATCATCTGGAATGCCCTTCAAGTCCTCCATCAGAAAGCACAGATTTTCACTGCTACCTCCTGAACTACTACTAACACCAACAAAAGCTTGTTCTGAGTTGGTAGAGAAATCAATATGCTCATCATAAGAACTCTCTGATGCAACATATTCCGACTCCTGACTTATCAAGGCAGCATTGCCATGGACAAAGTCATCAGTGAGCTTGCCAGAGGTGGACAACTTCCTCTTTTGCTCTATCTCTCTCTAAATGTGAGCAGTTTCCCATGAAGTTGGGTGAGAGATAGAGTATCCAGATCTGCACTGGAGCGTAGGACAATAGTATAAGTGTCCCATCTCTCAGGCAGTGATCTGAGGAATCTGTTATTCATCTAGCTGTTAGAGTACTCTTGTTTGACCATCTTTAACTCAGAGATCAAACAAGAAAACCGCTCAAACTGCTGAGTCAGAGTCTCACCCTTCCTATGAGAGAATGTCTCATATTGTTGGGCGAGGATTTCCCTAGTATTTGCTAAGACCGAATCGGTTCCTCCGAATTGTTCCTTCAGAGCAACCCATAGGTCATGAGCAGTTTCATGATGCAAAAGCCCTGAATAAATTCATTTGGAATAGCCATAGCTAAAATTCCATGGGCTCTAGCATCAATCTCGAACAGCTTAAGATCTTCGTCCGAATATTGTTCAGGTTTCTTCAGAACCTGTTCATTTGATTCAGGGACGCTCACCATAGGCTTGTATGGTCCATGCACCACTGACTTCCAACAACCAGCACTGTTGACAGACAAGTGGTGAAGCATACGACGTTGCCATATGTTATACTCATTCCTCACAAGCATCGGAGGCTTGGTTGAGGAACCAGTATTGTGAGGATCGTTCGTTGGTGTCGTCATCTCAGTTTTTAGTCAAAATCAAGTTTAAACAAAACAAATGTAGCTCAAAACCACGAGAGAACATCAAGTTTTGGCCAGAAACAGCAGAATCTCACTCTCTATAGCTAATTCTTGCAAATTGCTAATTCGATCAAACGTAGAGATCAAAAGAGCAGTTTCAAATGATCAATAGTGAAATGATCAATGATTAACCTGCTATGATACCATTTGACAGGATCTCAGCCTCTAGTTTGATCAATCAGATTGTATTCGCAGCGGATTTAGCACAGTAATTAGCGATTACAGCAAGAACACAAAAGATTTGCATGTAAAAGTACAAACATAGAGAGAGAGAAAAGTTCTGCAAAAGATGTTTTCTATAACTCCACACGTTTCGGCGCCGAATACAATAGGCACATCGTCCTTTTATAGAAGAAAAAGGACGAATGCTGATGTCACTTGACAGTGACATCAACCGATTATTAACAAACTACTGATGGAACATTAAACTACTGAAGATGTCAACAGCTGACATCTTACAAAATCTTTCTACCTATTACAAGTACTGAAAAAGGAAACTACTGAAAATCTACAACGACTGAAGAACAACCTCTTCAGTCGTTTACAACTACTGAACTATAACAGCTGAAGAACAAACTCTTCAGCTGTTGTACAAACTACTAAAAGGAAAAACATAAAACTACTGAAAAGAAAAACCATCACAACAACTGAAGAAGACTTCTTCAGCTGTTGTGACAAACTCTGAAGCTTCAGCACTTGTTCATCAGACTTGGCTTCAGATGATTTATCAGCTGATGACTTCAGTAGATGTCATCAGCTGATGTCTTCAGTCTTTGTCTTCAGACTTTGTGCATCAGTAGATGATCTTCAGTTCTTCAGTTCTTCAGCTTTGATCTTCAGCACTTGTCTTCAGTACTTGAAGTCTTCAGTACTTGTATCCTTCAGTACTTCAGACTTCAGTACTTATCTTCAGCACTTTGGGATCTTCAGCTGTTGTACTTCAGATCTTTGATCTTCAGCTGTTGATTCTTCAGACTTTGTCAAACTGCTGATGAAGGTCTTCAGCAGTTGTTGTGATGTCATGTGGGACTTAGAGGTTTTCCTGATCTTGGCTCATTGGTTCTTTTGGTCCAACAAACTCCCCCTGAACCAATGCAGCCAAACCTCTAAGTTATTTATTGTCCCACTTATTATTGGCATAAAAGTTGGTCTATTTCCTTCTGGATCAGATCAGAAGTTGACCCTGATAAGCGCTGGCCTGGGAGGAGGTCTCTGATATTTGTTTGGCTAAGTATGGATGGGAGCTCTGTTTTGGGGAATTGGACACAGAGCTGTTGTACCATCCATGAGACCTACCTCCCATGTACGAGCCGGTAGGATTCTCTGGTGTAGGCTTGAAGAAATGTCATTTGTTCTTCTTTGGTTAGGTCTTCAGCCTCACCTTCGAATAGTCCTTCCCGGCCGTACAGCTCTGAGACAAACTTGGCCTGTTTGCCATTCTTGAGCTCAACTGTTGTAACTTGTCTATAGGCGAATTCATCTGGGTGTCTGCCTTCTAGCAATAAGTTGAGCTCATCTTTGTGGAAGTTCTCAAGCCTCTTATAGACTAACCCTTTCCTAACCACCCTATTCTCCAACATCGTGTGGGGTGATTGGTTAGCTCTATAGGCCTTCTCGAACTCTTCCACAATTTCCCAGGGTGTTATTACAAGAGCCACTGAGATCACTTCATCTACAATCTTCTTAAGTTGGCTCTTGTATCTCACAGGCATATCTTTCTTAATTATCCTGTGAGCCACCCTAGGATCAGGCCAAGTCCTCACTCTTTCTTTGTCATATTGGAAGGTTTGTTGAGAGTGAAGAGTCTCAGAGCTTCTTTCTTCATGTTAAGTATAGAAGAAGTAGCAGCATAGGCTTTGTCAATGCTTTTCAGCATCTCTTCATCATGTCTTTTCTGCTGCTCTTCTTCTTCTAACTTAACCCTCACAGTATCCATCTGTGAGGTGGGAGTGATGGTTTCGGTTTGGCTTTGGGTAGAGGAATGACTGCAGAAAGAGGCAGTCTATCCTCCTCATCCTCTCTTCTTCTTTTTGCAGCCTCAACACCCTTCTCTTCTTCTGCAAGGGTGGATCATTGGCTGTGGGTTTTGATGGTGAAGTGGTTGGTTTTGTGGGTTGTGTTTGGGTTGTTGGTGTGGGAATGTTGGCAGGCCTTGCTAGTAACCTAGAGATAAGGGTAGGTTTGGTTTGTTTTACTAGCAGAGTCCTGTTCCCAGCACCGGCTTCAGAAAGGGCTTCAGCGACCGGCCCTTTTGTGAAATCACCAGCCGAACAGATCTTGGTGGCTATAGCCAAGATTCTGTCCCTGGTCCATGCCTTGACATCAAGGACTGGCCTCCTAGATACTTCGAAATGAATCTACTCATAGCTCGAGTCTCTTTTATCCTCTGGCTATAAGTAGACCATCGGTGTTCTATCTCCCTTGTCTCCATCTTCCTAATCTCCTGATCTAGCAAGGCAGTGTCCATGTCAAAGCCTTGCCTGAATAGCTGATCAATGACAGAGTCCATTGATTTGCTTTGTTCAGTATCAGCCCCTTGACAAGGGCTGCTAGATCAGGATCACCCTTCTCTACCTTCTCTCCCTCCTTCTCTCCTCTCTTCTTTTGATAAGTGACACTGAAATCCTTTTAGATTTCAGCCACTTCTATTTCAGCTCTCTCCTCCCTCACCTTCTCCTTCCCTTCACCTACCAGTCTCCTCTACCAACACCCTTTCTTTTTCCACCTCTTTCCTCACCTCTTTCTCTTCCTCTACCCTCTTCCTCTTAGCTTGCACTGATGTCTCCCCCTTTTTGGGTGCATTGGTTGGGGTTTGACTATCAGCAAGCGCCTTGGCTACAACAACCTCTACCATGGGTTGTATATGTGTGGGAAGCCTCTCATCAATGGTTTTCATCACAACTTCTGTGATTATAGGTGTGATGAGAGGCAGGGATTTCTAGAAGATAGCAACTAGCTGCTAGGAGGGCTATGTTCCTGAGAACTAGTGCCAGAAGCAGAGGCAGGGGCTGAGTTTGTGGGAGTGGTTGAGTGTATTTGAGACCTTCGGGTGAAGGTGCCATCTGTGGGTCAATGGTGGCAGATGGACTTCTATCCCGAGACATTTTGGCAAGCAGCTCTTTGAGTCTGCTTACCTCATTCTCTAGGATAGTGTTTTGAGCGACTACATCAAAGAAGAAGCTCAGGTCATCATCAGTGTGAACTGAATCACCTGACCTCCTGACAATGTCAGGATGTACATGCACTGAGTGTGGCTCAGTAGTTGCATGTGCCCCTTGGTATTGGTACTGGGGACTTCCAGCCTCCGGATTGTATCCATCATCGGCAGTTGCCTCTGGTGAGGTCTTATTGAAGTTACCAGCTTCTCCCTGCTCAGATGTTGATGCAGAGGAAGTGGCAGCCTCACCAGAATGTCCTATCTCCCTAGCCACACTGGGAGATTAGACATGTGACTCTCTGTGTTGTGGGCTCTCACCAACACTTGTGTCCACCCTATCTTCGGTTGGAGTTCCCCAGTTGTGATTAGTTTCTGGGGAGAGGGTGGAGTGTTCAGATGAGTCAACACTTTGGCGATTATGAGTGTAGGGCTTTGTGGGGTGGTTTCAGTGGGTGATGGGCTTGAAGCAGATTGCACATGGGGAGGAATGTGCGTTTCAATGGCAATCTTCTCAAGTGAGATAGATTCCAGATTTGCGGCTGCCCCAGAAGTGGTTGCATCAAGCTCCTGTTGAGAGGAAACCCGTGCGGTTGTGGTAGGTGGAGTCGTGGTGACTGCTGGGAGAATCTGACCAGCAGTCACTGCCTGCGTTTGTTGCAGGGGCATCCTCAAGGGACTCATTTCCCTGAGTAGTCTTTGTTGGCTTCTTTTGGTTTTGGGCTTGGTGGGGACTTTGGATTTTTAGGTGGAGGCTGTGGGTTCCAGCTGCGTGGGTTTTCGCAGCTTGGCAGCCTGTTTGAGTGATTGGTCGGTGTGTTCCTGGAGTATACCTCAGCTAGAACAGCCATGGCAGGGACCCCAGTGCCAACAAGTCCCTCAGCACTAAGCTGGCTCTCGATGATGACCATTATGAACCGAGGATACAAGATCCAACGGTTAGAAATGGGTTTTGTGGCCATATCCTTGATTTCCAAAAATATGATTTCAGTAAAGTTTAGGGGTTGTTTTTCAAGGATGGAATACAATACCTGTTGCCACCTTATGGACATCTGGTCCCATGAAGATGTTTTTGGGGCCAGACACACATTCACCATATGGAATAAGACGTTGAGGATCTGGGAAGTGTTTCTTCAACAAGGTGGAGGCAGAGAGGTCGCCCTGATAGTCATTGGCGGTGAAAGATAGATCGAGGGCGCCTTTGGGGTAGAGGTTGGGAAGGTGGCATCTCCAGCTTTAGGGTTTGTCGAATAGTAGCTGGAGTGATAACCACTGGGTGGTTGTTTACGGAGGACCGGAGAGAGACCTCGCCATCGTTCTCTCCGGTTTGGACGGTGATGTTCGTCCAGAACTCCGACAAGGAATCGTGTATATGGTGGGGTTGAGAAGGAATGCCGTTTGGTATGGTGAGTCGGTCATCAGATCGACGGCATTATGAAACTTAGACCAGAAAGGCGATTTAGTAAGATGTGCGACACAGTTGTGTCGAGGTTTGAGTTGCATGGACGCCATTAATGGTGTATGGGAAGTTCAGAGGTTTTGAAAAGTTAGGTCAAGTGAGAATTAAAAGCTCTGAAGGTTGGGTATTTATAGGGTATGGCAAAGGCTGAAAGAAAACTACTGAAGGTTTTGGTGTTAGTCATCAGTGGTTGAAACGACTGATGACGTGGTTTTAACCTTTAGTGTTTGTAACATCTGAGGACTTGGTGTGAGTCTTCAGTAGTTGAAACTACTGAGACCTTGGTTTTGTCCTTCAGATGTTGTAAACGGCTGAAGACTTGGTGTTAGGCTTCAGTAGTTATAAACTACTGAAGACATGGTTTTATCTTCAGACGTTGTAACAACTGAAGACTTGGTGTTAGCCTTCAGTAGTTGTGAACTACTGACATCAGTAGTTGTGAACTACCGAAGACATGGTATGCCTCAGTTGTTGTAAACAACTGAGGACTTGGTGTTAGTCATCAGTGGTTATGAAACTACTGAAGACATAGTTTGTCCTTCAGTTGTTTGGGTATGAAACAGCAGCTGTTGGCATCAGCTGAAGAGTAAAGTTACTCATCAGCTGTTTCCGTCAATTCAGTTGTTTCATGCTGACCTCCACATTTACTCATCAACTCTTTTGCTGACTTTCAGATGTTTCATTGGCCCTTCAGCTCTTGTGAATGATTATGCCTTCAGCTCTTGTGATCAGATGTTCACAAGTGCTGATGAAATACTCTTCAGAGCTGGTGAACAAATTTTGACTTCAGTACTTGTGTGTAAGATTACACATCAGTACTTGTGAACAAGATTTGTTCTTCAGTACTTATTTGTTTGAAAATTATACATCAGTAGTTGTAATCCACCTCACTACATCAGTTGTTTTCAACAAATAATGTACATCAGTACTTTGAAGCATTTTAGTCTTCAGTAGTTGTAAAAATGCTGAAGACTAAATTACTCATCAGTACTTATATTTGACCTTTGCATACTAATGACTTATGAACTGAGAGCATCAGCATTGGTCAAATTATTCTAGCTGCAGCATACCAAGCCTTAGTACCAAATTCTGGAATGTGGCACTATCTAAAGGCTTAGTAAAAATGTCTGCAAGCTCGTCAGCACTAGGCACAAACTTAGGATCAATCAGACCTTTTCATAGCAATCCCTAATAAAATGATGTCTGATCTCTATATGTTTGGTTCTAGAGTGCTGGACTGGATTTTTAACAATGCAAAGAGCTGAAGCACTATCCATTAGTAATGGAGTCTTAGTCTCTGTAATGCCGTAATCCAAGAGTTGGTTCTGAAGCCAAAGTATCTGAGATGTACAACTTGCAGCAGCAATGTACTCAGCTTCAGCAGTGGATGTAGCAATTGATGTTTGTTTCTTACTCTGCGAAGAAACTAAACAATGCCTAGGAATTGGCAACCACCAGAAGTGGATTTTCTGATGACTTTGCATCCTGCATAGTCACTATCAGAGAAAGCAACTAATTTGCAAGAATGCCCAGTTGAATACCAAAGACCTAGTGATTGGGTACCTTGCAGATATCTAAAGATCCTTTTGACTGCAATCAAATGGGATTCTTTAGGTGCAGCCTGAAATCTAGCACAGGCACATGTTGCAAACATGATGTCTGGTCTAGAAGCTGTAAGGTACATCAAGGACCCAATCATACATCTGTAAAGGGTTTCATCAACCGCTTTACCTTTCTGACCTACATCTAGTTGTGTGATGCTGCTCATGGGAGTAGAACAGGGCTTGCAGGTTTGTAAATCAAACTTATTCAACAACTCCTTTGTGTATTTGGACTGATGGATGAAGATTCCATCATCCCTTTGTTTGATTTGTAAACCTAGAAAGAACTGTAATTCCCCCATAGCACTCATTTCAAACTTTTGCTTCATGAGCATTGTAAATTCATCACACAACTTTAGATCAGATGATGCAAAGATGATGTCATCTACATAAATTTGAACAAGGAGCTTATGTTGTCCCACAGTCTTGATGAATAAGGTTTTATCAATGGTGCCTCTAGTGAACTTATTCTCTAGAAGAAAAGTTGATAGTGTCTCATACCAAGCTCTAGGAGCTTGCTTCAGCCCATAAAGAGCCTTATCAAGCTTGTACACCCAATCAGGATGTTTATTGTCCTCAAAGCCTGGTGGTTGACACACATAAACTTCTTCTTTTATTTTACCATATAAGAAGGCACTTTTGACATCCATTTGATAGACCTTAAGACTGTGAAAGGCAACATAAGCTAAGAACAGTCTGATTGCTTCCAGTCTGGCCACAGGGCAAAGGTCTCATCATAATCGATGCCTTCCTCTTGTGCAAACCCCTGAACAACCAGCCTGGCCTTGTTCTTAACTATTTGGCCCTTCTCATCTGTTTTGTTCCTAAATACCCATTTGGTGCCTATTGCACACTTACCTTGGGGTAATGGTACAAGCTCCCACACTTGCTGTTTCTTGAACTGAAGAAGCTCAAGCTGCATAGCTTCCACCCATCCATTGTCTCTTAAAGCAACATGATAGTTCTTTGGCTCTTGCTGACTGATGAAGAGAGCATAGAAGCAGAAGTTGGACAATTGATTCCTGGTTGAAACTCCAGCATTGATATCACCAATGATTTGAGATGTGGGGTGATTCTTCAGTTTTGATAGACTATAATATCTGTGCAAGTGTTTGTAGACCCATCAGCAGCAACAGATGGTGATGGAGATTCTGAAACCATGTAGAAGATGGCAGCTCAAATGAAGTAGAGCAAGCAGAAATCTCATCAGCATTTGTTGTGGATGGAGCTGCTGAGGCTACAGGAGCATCAGGTTTAGTGGACTCAGGCAGGTTGTCACTAAACCTGAAAAGGTGAGTACTGACTACATCATCATCAGTACCACCAGGTGGAGAACTGTTGACAGGCTCAATAGCTGGAGGTTGACAAGGAACATATTGCAGTATGTCCAGATCAAACAACTCCACAGGGTTTTGTGGAATCTTGTCCTTTAGAGATTCATTAAACTTAACATGCAGAGTTTCTTCAACCGTCTTTGTCCTACAGTTGAAGACTCTGTATGCTTTGCAAGTTGATTAATAACCAACAAAATACCCTGCATCCACCTTACTAGCAAACTTCTGGAGTGGGTTGCTAGTGTTGAGAATGAAACATGGACACCCAAAGGCTCTAAAGAATGAAATCAGAGGGGCCAAATGATGAAGAACTTCATAAGGAGTCTTCATCAACCTCTTATCCACTAAAGCTCTATTCTGTACATAGCAAGCTGTATTGACAGCTTCAGCCCAAAAGGTCAATGGCAGCCCTGAGTCAGCTAGCATTGACCTTGCAGCTTTAATGAGAGTCCTGTTCTTTCTCTCAACCACTCCATTCTGCTCAGGAGTTCTAGGAATACTAAACTGCCTTTTAATTCCCTTGGACAGGTAGAAGTCATCAAGTGTGTGGTTTCTAAACTCTGTTCCATTGTCACTCCTCACACACTTTACCTGCAGGGAATACTGCTTTTCTACAAATAACACAAAGTTCATGATAGTCTTGGCTGCTTCATCCTTGGAGTGCAAGAAGAAAGTCCATACAAACCTGGAATAATCATCCACAATTACTAGGCAGTATTTCTTATTTGCCATGCTCATCACTCTGACAGGACCAAAGAGATCCATGTGCAGGAGCTACAAGCAGGCAGTGGACTTTGGTTCTTCTATTGAAGGGAATGAAACTTTGTGTTGTTTTCCTTTTAAGCAAGCAGTGCAGTTATCTTCACACTTGAACTCCTTCAAAGGCAATCCTTTTACTAAACCATGGCTTATCAGCTGATTCATGTTCTTGAAATTAACATGCCCCAGCCTTCTATGCCATAGAGTAGACTCTTGAGGAGAAGCCTTGGAGAATAGGCAGGATGGCCTTTTAGATCTATCTTTTTGGAAGATCTAAGGCATACACTCTTCCTGTCCTGTTGGCCTTCAGGAGAGTGTATTCATCAGTTGTCTTCAGTCTTTGTCTTCAGACTTTGTCTTCAGACTTTGTGCATCAGTAGATGATCTTCAGTTCTTCAGTTCTTCAGCTTTTGATCTTCAGCACTTGTCTTCAGTACTTGAAGTCTTCAGTACTTGTATGCTTCAGTACTTCAGACTTCAGTACTTATCTTCAGCACTTTGGGATCTTCAGCTGTTGTACTTCAGATCTTTGATCTTCAGCTGTTGATTCTTCAGACTTTGTCAAACTGCTGATGAAGGTCTTCAGCAGTTGTTGTGATGTCATGTGGGACTTAGAGGTTTTCCTGATCTTGGCTCACTGGTTCTTTCGGTCCAAAAAACAGACATAGGTACGCTGTGATGTTTCCTGATATAAACGAAATAAGGGAATCATTAAACTGGAACGGCTTAGGTGCAGCTCCCCACAAAAATTGGATGACAGTGCCACCTGCTACAATCCTTATTGCTAACAGGTTTCGAGTGGTTATAATTTTTATATCTATCGGCAACTCCGCTACCTTTTTCCCGTTCTGGTTATCTCCTCGTGATATCAGTGAACATCATATAATTTTAATTGCTTATGTTCAAGATAGTCATTTCATTAGAATTCGATTAGTGGGTGACTATCCAATGCCTGTTCCGAGCAAAAATTGGTATTTGTACAAAACAGAAAACGCTAATGATTGGGAGGCTATATACGGAAGTCGAATTCAAAAATATCTCGAACTAAGCCCCGTAGACCCGGTTGAACGTATAGATTTAGTATAATTTACACATTTATCAATTCTTTATTGTTGTTGAATTGTAAACATGTAATCTATTATTTATTCATTCTTTATTGTTGTTGAATTGTAAACATGTAATCAATTCTTTCGTTTTCCAAAGAAAATGCAATAAGAAGATTATCGAATTTTTCTTCAACCTTTGAATATGAGCTGGGCATTTGGTTAGCATAAAAGGTGTGTAAGAATGTTAATGATATGAGATGCATAATATTTGTTGAGAGGGTAATATTTGCAAGTTGCACCCTAAACCGTTTGCTTGTAAGTTGCATTCTAAACCGTTTGTTGAATTGTAAACATGGAATCAATTATTTATTTAATAATATTGTTGTTGAATTGTAAACATATAATTAAACATTTAAACGTCATCCAAAATAAGTCATAATATATCAACCAAATTTTTCAATTTTTTTACATGAAAGGTAAATAAAACAATAAAACCTACTATGTATGCGTCATGACCACCACCAGCATCACCACCACCAGCATCCTCCTCATCACCACCAGCAGCCTCCTCGTCATCACCCGCAGGTCGTCTGACAAACGGAGGCAACTCCGGTCGAGGGGGGAGGTCGATACCCTGGCTAGCAGCCAAAATGCTGCACGCATCCGCCGTCCATACTAGCAAGGCGTGGGACTGGCGCAACAAATGTAGTGCCTCCGCCATAAACTCCCCCGTCGGCGGAATCTGCCGAATGATGGTCTAGGAACAGGCGGTACTGGCGGTGGGACGGGTGCTCTGGCGTGTGGCTGGGGCTGCGGCTGCTGCTACGGCGCCGGCTGCTCCTCCTCCTCACCAACGTCCGCCACCGGCTGCCAGATGGTCCGACCACCATCAGTGGACCATCGGAGGTCGTCACCAAATTTGGCGGCAATCCCCATGGCCATGACGGTCTGTCGACCCAAAATCCGAGGTGGCGTGTCGTCGTCTGCCTCGCAATTAGGGCGTCCGTAAACAACCCTAAGCGCGAGGCAATGACGGTGATGTAAGAGCCGCAAACAATCGGGCTATCCATCTGCAAAACAATCAAATAAGAGGCATAATTATGAGTCGCACAATAGATAATACTTACTTATTAAGAATTAATATAAATATTTTTTACCTTGCCCTGAATGACGCTGATGAAATAGGCGGCCATGCAGTGAGCAAGATTCACCTGCCTAGGTGAAAGCAAGGCCCTCAGAAAAAATAAATCAAGGAGCGACACCTGCTCCATACTCTGGTCTCTGCCGGCAATGGTGCCGGCAATGCACCGGTGTAGGTACCGGTGCAACGGATCTCTAATGGAGCTCGCCCTAATGGCGCCCTCCCATGGCTGGTCGGAATGGTCGGCCACCATCCGACCAGAGGAGCCGCCTCTGCCTGGACCTCGTTAGAATAAAAACGAGGATCCTGCGTCTCCTCCTGGGTGTAAAACCCAAGAGTCACCACCCACTGAGTGAGGGTGAACTCAAACCTAGTGCTCGCCAGCATAAATCGAGCAGCTAGGTGCTCGCGGGGGTCCTCATCCTCCGTCGCGGGAGTGAACAAAAACGTAGACAAAAACTCCATCGTGAGCTCCCTGTAGCCCCTCCTAGATCCATAATCAAACATACGCCTCCAGGGCGTCTCTCCCTCGAGCCCAACGATGTCCTGGGCACGTGCTATATCTCCAACCTCCTCTGCACGTCCCAGTCGAGGGTGCGGGTCCCCTTCAAGGGCCGTCCAATCAGCTTCCGCAGCCTAAGCCGCGGCTGTGTCTCTCGAGGAAAACGAAGATGCGGATGTGGGTCCAGGAAGTCACCCTGACCCTCAGGCTCGGTCTCTGGACGTGAACGTTTGCGCGGCGGCATAATCTGCAAAAAAAAAGTTAGAAAATCTCAAGAACAAAAAAAGGGTTACGGGCCATGAGACTCCCTCACGGGCCGTAACCTTTTGAATGTTCAAAGGGTACGGCCCGTGAACAGCAGTCACGGCCGTGACCCTTTGAAAATTCAAAAGGTTACGGCCCGTGAGGGTGTCTCACGGCCCGTAACCCCCAAATTTTTCAGATTATTTTCATTTTTAAATTAAATTTTAACATATTTAAACCATAAATATACAAAATAAAATACGAATTTGAATACGTACCGTAGTAAGGAGTTGGCGGTATGAAAGTGATGAAAATCCGGATCTCGTGACAGAGTGAATCGAATGTGTGTTTAGGGGGCGTAAATGAAGAAATGGGCCGTGAGGTCGTATATATAATACGGCTTCACGGTCGTGAAGGGCCTCACGGCCCGTTACTGATGGCAAAAATGGGTCGTGAGAGTCCTCACGGCCCGTGAGGTGGGTAATTTTTAAAAAACAACCGTTGAGACTTCACGGCCCGTTTGGTAGCCCACATACGGGCCGTAACGTCCCTCACGGGCCTTTTCATTATTTTTAGGTCTATAAATTCAACCACTTCACACAACCAATTCACACAAATTTACTTAATATCCAAACCATGAGTGCTACAAATTTTACATCAAGTTCCACGACCTATTCACCGGATCAAAATCCATGGACGGATGAAGAGGAGGTGACTTAAGTAAGATCTTGTATCGAAAATTCAGGGACTATCCCACCAAATTCAATATTTTGGAACCGGGTTTCAACTCGTTTTCATCAAATTCTCGAACGTGAAGAATATCGCACCACTCGTGAACTTAGCAACAAGTGGTTTGACTTGAGAAGGAAGGTCACGACATTTCACGACATTTCACCAGCTCTACAAAGACGTTTACAACAATTGAAATACGTTATGGAATGATACGAATATTATGACAACAACTCAAGAAAGATATCGGGAGCATTTGGAATTTTTTTAACCATTTTGCGGCTTGGATCTTTTATAAAGATCAAGAATATTAAAAATTATGTGTTTTATTATTGTGTGATAATAACGGCTTATCGTTTTTAATAAAGTGTACTAATAAACGTTTATGTTTTAATAAAATATTTAATTACTGTTCTACATTATACGTCTAGAATACAGTTCGTCTGCCATGAATCTTCGGAATCTAAAGCAAGCATCCTGTAAGCTAACCTCTTGCCACTCTAAAGATCTATTTTGAACCAACCTACGCAATAACATACAAATTACAACTCCCGAATCTCGATCAATATGACCGGCGTTAGGAGGCCAAACGGTTTCACCGGATACGACCAGTTCTTCGATTTGTTCTTGTCCGGAGTGCTGCCAACATTATATACGTGACAGAAAATGTAAAAAATACGATTCGAATTGTACGAAAATCGTTCGGGCATTACGATGAATGCACCATGAATCATCACACGTATTTGGTCGGCATTCGTATGGAGAATATATACGAACTTGTAGTGAGTCCATAGAAATCTTAAAAAGATAGCAATTTTTCTTCGTCATCAGTCATTGGTACGTAAACCTATAAAACAATTTAATTCACGGTTATAAATTCATGATTTTTATTGTAAAACATGAAAACAGTACTACCGTATCAACTTCCCATAACACGGGATATAGACAGTCACTCCCGTCGCCATATTCGTTACCATTAACGGACCCCGAGTATATTAAGTTAAACCACTCAAATGGGAGAATCGTCCAACAATCACTACCCGGCAACTCTTCTGTTCTACGTATTTCTTCGTATCTCCATATTGTGAGTCTATTTGTCCACGCCCGAACATGCTATAAAATAACAACTTTTTCAATTGTTAGATTTTTAAAATAAAATAAAATATACAAAAAAAAACTTTAAATCATACCTCTGTACCTAAAGACACGTTTCCGAGTAATTCACGCCAAAATTGTAACTGAATATAGGAATTACCCATGTAATACACCCTACATGTTTGGGAATCATCGTTACGTATAAGTGAATAACATTTTGAGACCAGTTCCTCCCGTTCTGCCAATTATGGTTATCTATTGGATCAGGAATACTTTCCACAATATCTCGTGAGTTTGAAGAGGACTCATTTTGACGTCTTCTATTACCTCTACGAGAAGACATTTTAACTGTTTCGTTTCTCACTAACCTTATATAACAAGTAATATATATAACGTTTTATATAGAATCTTAAATCGAATCAAGGAATAATACGTCACGTCACATAATTATAAAATTTAAAAATGCACGCAAATCGAGGAAAAGAAATTCTCAGAATGATTAATACGGCCCGTGAGAGAACTAACGGGCCGTTATTGGAATTGTTCACGGGCCGTGTGTGTTGACTCTTACGGGCCGTGATGTGTTTCACTGCCCGTGAGCGTGTAAAGATGTGAAAATTAATTTTCGCAAAATCATACGGCCCGTAAGGCCCTTCACGGGCCGTGAAAAAAGTCAAAGGGCGTCCCTTTATCACCTGACAGGACGTCCCTTTAGCGTGGGCCTTATTAGAAAACAAATACCTTCACCTAAATTAAATATTGCATGGGTGCTTTATATAAAAAGAAAAAGGTATGCTGTCCCGAGTTTATTCTTTTGAGTCGTAATGACTAATGAGTGGCATCATTGTAAAGATCCTTTAGCTTATTACATTTAATTTTTTTATTATAAATTCATGTAATACAACAATTATTAAGAACCAACTTTTTCACTACAAATACATGAATTCATTATTGAATTATACTATGGTTCACAGAATAATGTAGTCGTCGTTTAATACCTGTATAGACTAACTAATATATATTTTTTTAATAATTTCACATACAATATATTCACCGATATATAAATGAAAAAATTTTAACAATTTATAAATATATTGTTTTTCTCAAATTGTATTTTTATCCTTTTTTAATTTTAGTTGTTTCAATATTCTTTGGATTGAGCAAAAGGTTTCTAGTTTGTTACTTTCAAAAAGTATTTATTATCAATGTTATTTAATTGTTGATATTTTTAATTAGTAAAATGACGGTGATTTATGATATTTTTCTACTTCTTTTTAGTAAGAAACATGTTTATAAAATTTAATTCCAAATATCGCGTGGAAAGAAGCTTTACAATTGGCTATTCATGTCTTGCTGGCCACTTTAATCATTCATATACTATTAAAGAAACGGTTGAAGAATTAATAAAAGGTAAAATATTTCATTTTTCTAATTTTTGTGCCAATTATAAAGTAGGAACTTCGCGGTGGCTAGTTACTTTCACAGAAGAAAAGAAAGTACTTAGTATTCTATTGTTCTTATGAAAATACTTTCATGGTATGATTTCTCCCTTCTATTTAATATATTGAGTGTTTAATCGCATACGGTATAGTTACAAATAATTAATACGAGTAGTTTAATGGTTTAAAAAAAATCGTTTTCCATTCACATATGTACGTGTTACGCAAGTGTCATTTCTCAGTTACTCAATTGTCTTGATAATACTTTAATTTAAAAATTAATTATCGGAAACACATGTATCTTTGTATGTACCTTCTTAATTTGAATCGTCAAGAGTTTCTTAGATGGCATTAAATATTAGTTTTTAAAGATTACTGTTTCAAAATGGTAAAAGTAAAGCTATTTATTAAAATTAGACCACTAGACCATGATAAAGATATAAGGTCCACATGGACCATGTATAATATTTAGGTTGTTGGATTGCAATGATTAGCAAACTTGACTAACACGTGAAATTGAGTTAATAGTTTTCATAAACAATCTTCTTTAACTATATATTTTATTTGCTAGAAATCCTTTTTGGTTGTCATAAAACCGATAGCACGTTTGAATGTTTGATAAATCAATTTTCATCTCATTTATTTTACAAAGACTAGTTTGACTTGTATGAATATTTTATAACACGTTTCATAAATTAAAAATGAATGGTTATTTTATAATTCTTAGTTTTCTTTGTATGAAAAATAAAGCAAATCTCAAGACGTTCCAGTGAAAGGATTGGATGGATTTTAAATTTTTGTAACGATGTAATCTTTGTTTTTTCTTCTTGCTTTGTTTGTTCTTTCCCCCTTGCTCTGGCTTAGGGTTTGTGTTAATAAAATTTGTTTTTTGAAAAAAAAAAATGTTTAAACGGACCTTAAAGTTGTGTATTTAGTTGCTTACAATGTCATGGATCGTTATATTTAAGGAAATTGGATTTTAATAATTCAAATTATTAGCTATTGACCGATAATAATTCATACTATTAATTGAGCCGGTAACCATTCCAACTTTTACTTTTATTACCAACAGTAGTCCCAATGATATATTTTTAATTTTTTACGATTGATTTGGACTCGATTCAAATCGCAATAATGATTATAAACGAAATGAAGATACATTCAAGTTAAATTGAGCCTAAAATAAATACAAATCGAACGTAAAAATTTGAATATTATGTCATTGAGAATGTTGTTGGTAACAAAAGTGAAAGTTGGGAGTATTGTTGACCAAATTAATAGTATGGATTATTATCGGACATGTTGATATTAAAAGTCAAAATGTAAAAGTCAAATAGTATGTGTTGTTAGTTGTTGCTATATGTGTTTAGTTGTTAAAGGTTAGGGGTGTAAAGTGTCAAGTTCTCAATTGTTGTTGAGTTAGTTGGTGTGTTACTTAGGCAGGAGGTTTAAAAGGGGGATTAGTGTGATTAATGATTATCACTCAATAAAATCGAGTTCTTCTTGTTTTCAGTCAATTAAAGATTTCATCATCTTCGTTTGTATTCGAATCGCATAATCTTGTATTCAATTTTGTAACAATTGGTATCAGAGCCTGGTTAGAGGCTCGATTGAAGTACAAGGGTTGATCGGAGATTGCTCAGGTGGAGTGATGGTGTCAACGAAGTTTGAAATCGAAAATTTCGATGGAAAGAATGATTTTGGTCTATGGCGACTGAAGATGAAGGCATTGCTCGTTCATCAACGAGTGGTGGATGCCTTGGCTGGTGAAGATAAGTTGCCGAAGTCGATGTCTGACAAAGAAAAGAAGGAATTGCTCGAGCAAGCGCACAACACCATTATCTTGAACTTAGGTGATCGTGTACTCAGAGAAGTTTTGAAAGAGACTACTGCTGCTGGAGTATGGTTGAAACTCGAGGGGTTGTACATGACAAAGTCCTTAGCAAACCGACTGTATCTCAAGAAGCGTTTGTATACGTTTCAGATGGCACCAGGCAAGTCAATTGAGGATCACACGGATGATTTCTATAAACTTGTGCTGGGTCTTGAAAATATTGATGTTGTACTGAATGATGAGGATCAAGCCATCATTTTCTTGACATCCTTACCGTCGGCATATGAGCATTTTGTTGATACTCTTATGTATGGTAGGGATACGTTGACCATGGAGGAAGTTCTAGCTGCGCTTAACTCTAAGGAGTTAAAGAAAAGAACTGACTTCAAAGATGAAGGTGGAGAGGCCTGACAGTGAGAGGGAGGTCAGATCAAAGAAACTTTCAACCAAGGGGAACTTCTAAGTCAAGACCGAAATACAAACGGAGGTGCTATGTGTGTGGGTCAGAAAAGCATCTAAAGAAAGACTGCCCTGATTGGAAGAAGAAAAAAGGTGAATCAAGTGGTTCAAAGAATCAGTCCAGTCACAGTGTACAAGATGATATGTCTGATGGGTATGAGAGTGCGGATGTATTGAGTGTGTCCAATGTTGGTAATGGCATTGGATGGATAATGGACTCTGGTTGTTCATATCACATGACTCCTGTTAAAGAATTCTTTAAGGAACTCAGGTGTGTGGACATGGGTAATGTGAAGTTAGGGGATGATAGGCCATGTAAAATAGTGGGCATTGGTACTGTTACTTTGAAGTTAAAGAATGGTACAGAGGTAGACTTGGAAGTTGTAAGGTATATACCTAGTCTCAAACGAAGTCTATTGTCACTAGGCATGTTTGAGAAGTCAGGGTACCATGTGAGCTTGAGAGAGGGTAAAGCTAAGGTGCTCAAAGGGTCTATGGTGGTACTATCTGGAAATAGATGTGAAAACAATATCTATTTGTTGGATGGTAATGTCATAGACATAGGTAGTGCAAATGCAGTCTCTAGTCATAAGAATTCAGGTGCTCTATTATGGCATAGGAGAATGGGTCATATAACTTCACAAGGTCTTGCTGAATTACAGAAACAACAAGCCATTAGAGAACTTAAGAGTTGTGAGTTTGGTTTCTGTGAAACATGTGTCTTAGGGAAACTTAAGAAGGTAAGATTCAGCAAGGGTAAGCACATTACTAAGGGAGTTCTAGATTATATTCATTCTGATTTGTGGGGGCCTGCCAGGGTTGACTCATTGGGAGGTGCAAGATACTTTATGTCACTAATAGATGATTACTCTAGAAGGGTTTGGATTGTTGTGTTAAAGAACAAGAGTGATGCTTTCTTGAAGTTTAAGGAGTGGAAAGCACTTGTAGAAAACCAAACTGAAAAGAAAATCAAGAAGTTAAGAACAGACAATGGTCTGGAATTTTGCAATAATGAGTTCAATCAATTTTGTAAGATTAATGGGATACAAAGGCATCTGACAGTTCCAGGAAACCCCAGCAAAATGGGCTTGCAGAAAGAATGAATAGAACTCTAATGGATAAAGTGAGATGTATGTTGAACAGTTCTGGGGTACCAAGATGTTCTGGGCTGAAGCTGTCCATACTGCTGCCTATCTTGTGAATAGGTCACCATCTTTAGCACTAAATATGAAGACTCCTATGGAGGTTTGGTCAGGGGTCAAGCCAGATTATGGTAATCTAATGGTGTTTGGATCTCTGGCTTATGCACATGTGAGTCAAGGGAAGTTAGAACCCAGAGCTCACAAGTGTGTATTTCTGGGATATCCAGATGGTGTCAAAGGTTACAAACTATGGAAGCTTGATAACAATCGACCCAGGGTGATAATAAGTAAAGATGTACACTTTCAAGAAGACACTATGTACAAAGATATACATGCAGAGTCAGCTAGTAGCAAGACAAGTTCTGAGGGAGTTTCAATTGAGGTGGAGCAACCTAGTGATACTAGTGTTGATGATATACACACTAGTAGAGTTGATACTCAAGAAGGGAATAGAGATTACCAGTTGGCCAGAGACAGACCAAGGAGACAAATTATTCCACCTCTTAGATTTAGAGATGGAACTGATTTGTCAGTATAGTAATGCCCTTTGTTGCTGCTAAAGAAGAAAGCATGCATGAACCACTTAACTATAATGAGGCTGTTAATTCAAAGGAAGCTTCTAAGTGGTGTGAGGCAATGGAAGAGGAGATGCATTCCCTTTATAAGAATAATACATGGGAGTTGGTTGAAAGACCCATAGATAAGAAGCTGGTGGCATGTAAATGGTTGTTTAAACTTAAGGAGGGAATTGCTGAAGGGGAACCTCCAAGATACAAAGCTCGATTAGTAGCTAGGGGTTCACTCAGGAGGCTGGAGTAGATTATAATGAAATTTTTTCTCTCCTGTGGTTAAACACTCTTCTATAAGAGTGATTCTATCCTTGACTGCTTCTATGAATTTAGAGCTGCATCAATTAGATGTAAAGACAACTTTCTTACATGGAAGGTTAGATGAGATGATCTATATGAAACAACCTGAGGGGTTTGAGATCAGTGGGCAGGAAGAGAAGGTATGCTTGTTGAAAAATCTTTGTATGGGTTAAAACAGTCCCCTCGCCAATGGTACAAGAGATTTGATGAACATATGGTGTCTCATGGGTTCAACAGGAGTAAGTATGACAGCTGTGTATATTTTAAAGAAGTTGGTTCTTCTAAGTATGTCTATTTGTTGTTGTATGTAGATGACATGTTGGTTGCATGTCATGACATACATGAAATTGAAAGCACAAAGAAGATGTTGATGTCTGAATTGAAATGAAAGACTTAGGTGAAGCAAAGAAGATTTTGGGAATGGAGATAACTAGAGATAGAGATCAGAGATTGTTGTTGTCTCAGTGTTCATATTTGAAGAAGGTGCTGGTTAATTATCGGATGGATAGTTGTAAACCAGTTTCTACACCTATGGCTGCACATTTCAAGTTGTCAAGTGCTGATTCACCTAAAACTGAGGTTAAGATAAGCAGGATGCTGAATGTTCCATATGCTAATGTGGTAGGCAGCTTGATGTATTTGATGGTTTGTACAAGACCTGACATTGGGTATGCAGTTAGCCTGGTTAGCAGATATATCTCAAATCTTGGTAAGCTGCATTGGTATGCAGTGAAATGGTTTTTGAGATACTTAAATGGTACAAAGCATTATGGCTTAGTGTTCAAGAAGGCTTCAGTTGTTAATAGTGGAGTATGTGGGTATGTTGACTCAGATTTTGCAAAGGATCTGGATAAGGGTAGATCAATAACGGGATATGTATTTCAAGTATTGGGAAACTTAGTAAGTTGGAAGGCTCAACTGCAACATGTGGTTGCTCTTTCCACAACTGAGGCAGAATATATTGCCTTGACTGAGGCAGTCAAAGAATCTTTGTGGCTGCATGGATTTATTGGTGAATTGGGGATTATAACAGATGATTCATTGGTGTTCTGTGATAATCAAGGTGTTGTACAACTCTTTAAGAATGGTATGTTTCATGAAAGGACTAAGCATATTAATGTGAGATTGCATTTCATTAGAGAGGTGATCAATGATGGCAAAGTCAAAGTGCAAAGTATATGTACAAGTGAAAATCCTGCAGATATGCTCACTAAGCCTCTACCTACTGCTAAGTTTCGGTTTTGCTTGGATGTTTTAGGTGTTGAGTAAAGTTCCATTTTGACTTTTAAGGTGGAGATTGTTGATATTAAAAGTCAAAATGTAAAAGTCAAATAGTATGTGTTGTTAGTTGTTGCTATATGTGTTTAGTTGTTAAAGGTTAGGGGTGTAAAGTGTCAAGTTCTCAATTGTTGTTGAGTTAGTTGGTGTGTTAGGTGGGCAGGAGGTTTAAAAGGGGGATTAGTGTGATTAATGATTATCACTCAATAAAATCGAGTTCTTCTTGTTTTCAGTCAATTAAAGATTTCATCATCTTCGTTGTATTCGAATCACATAATCTTGTATTCAATTTTGTAACAGGACAATAGGTAATTGTTTGGATTATTAAAATTTAATTTGCCTTATATTTATAGTAGCATATCTAATTCTTTGTCTAATATTACTTTTACCCCCACCTAAGGCTACAAACGAATTGAACGAACATGAACAAGGCCTTGTTCGTGTTAGTTCATTAAGAAAATAAACTTGTTTATTAACTGTTCACGAACACTTACCGCACAGGTTTTCTTATTTGTGTTCGTTCATTAAAGAAATGAACATGTTCATAAACTGTTCACGAACACTTATCGAACACAAACGAAACAAACAAGATCAAATGAAAACAAACAAATGTTCATGAACTTGACGAACACAAAGAAGTCTATGAACACAAATGATCACATATTTATTTTAGAATAAAATTAGCCTTTTCATCACAAAATTTACCAAAATATAAAAAAACATATAACATAAATATCCAAAAACACTTGACATAAGTGTCATAAAAATAACTAACACAAAAATTAAAACACAATTGAACACATTAACGACCATAAACGAACACATTATCGAACGTTCACGAATGGACATTAACGAACATAAACGAACACATTATCAAACGTTCACGAACATAATGAAACGAACACGGCTCGTATTCATGTTCATGAAATTTTCTTGTTCGTGTTCGTTCATTTACTAAACAAACAAACATAAATGAACTTCCCGCCGAATAGTTCACGAACTATTTGCTGAACGTTCAGTTCGTTTGTAGCCTACCCCACCCTATAAATTTGCCATTCAATTTAAGGTAGCTCTTTCGGTTTGTTAACCAATCAAATCTGCTACATGCATTTTGTTACCTCTAAAGTCATGGTTTACCAAACCATTGCTAATTGATGAAGAAAGGATTAATTGATTGGTTGAAGATAAAGTTTGATTAGGTAAAATTGATTCTTTAAGTAAAATACTAATATATTATGATATGTGTAATTAATAAACTAAACACGGATTTTACAATATGTGTTGATAAAGTATCTTATTTACTTTTAGAATTTTGGAGCATTAGAATGCGGGTATGAAAGGCATAGACGTGAAAGAAAAAAAAAGAGAGACAGGGTTTGATATACATGTAACTATAATTCTATCTTAATCTATACTATATATAAAACATATGATATTTGTATTTTAAGATACTATAAAATTAAAAACAAATACTTTATTATATGCATAAGATACAACTATTTTTAGGGTAAAATAGTATTTTAACTTTATTTACAGATTAACCCTTACAGTTAGTTATATAATAACATTACACTTACTGTAACTTACATAAAAGTTTACATTATCTACCCATAAATTAAAAAAATTAATTTGTTTTAAGATTTCAGCTAAATCTTTTAATCTATCATTTTTAAAAACTGGTTGAGACTAAAAATAATAATAATAATAATAACTTAATTTGTTTTAAGATTTTAGCTATACCTTTTAATCTCTCATGTTTAAAAACTTTCTGAGATTACAATTGTAACCTATGTTTTTTTAATGTTTTGGTGTAAATTTATTGGTGAATCAATCTGTAGTTTATGATATACAATAAGTTAATACGTAAATGTACAAGCCATTATGTAAAACCAATATTTTTGTGTTTTAAATTTTAGCTTAGAAAAAATATATTATACTTTTGTAAAAGTATTACAAGAATAACAAAAATTAGAAACACGTATCAGATTTAAATGTCGTTTCATCGCATTGCGCAGACACCCATCTAGTATTGATAAATCTATTTGACTATTGTTTAACTTAACCGCAATTTAAACCTTATTTAACTAAAGGGTTTTGATAATGGAATTGGGCTATGGACGGGCTCATGAAGACTTCATAGTGAAAAGTGTTTGTAATGCTATCAATCTTTGCTAGTTGTCGATGGGTTCACGTTGTACTCGTTGGAACTGGTTTGTCTCCCTTAATGTTAATATCTTAGCATGATGTGTTCTCATATTCTTACTCTACAGAATTTGACCAACACAACCAGTATATGACAACACCATTATTTAGTATTATTAATCACTTTATTTCATTTGGAAACAATAATTTATTCACTTTTTTTTTCAACATATGCGAATTTCACAAATAACTGTACCTAGTGGGTAAACTATCGATAAAAGTAATCAAAGGTAACAAATAAATAAACTTTATATGTAAAAGTAATTAATCTTAACAAAAACAAATATGTATAGGGTCTTGTAGGAACCGTTTATATAAAATAAACATTCAAACAATTTTATTAATATACTCAATACAAATGAACATAAATAAATAATTATCGATCTCTTTTACAACGGTAAATTTACAGAAATAGAAGAAACAGAAATGTCAAAGCTGAGGATCGTGTTCAACACGGGGCCCTTAAAACAAATTCCGAACCTCCCAAGAGAATTCGTTTTGTTTCCCAGGGTACAACAACCGAAGCAGTTTGTACTGCCGGGATTGATCTAGAACCCGAAATTGTTTGTAGAAGAGAATCCAGAGAGATAGAGAACCTGTTTTGCTGCAGGTTTTGAGTTGTGTTAGTGTGTTTTTCTTCTGAGCTACACTCAATATTTATAGTGGAATTCGAATCATAACAGCCACCCAGCCGTTAATCCGAAATCGTAACTGCTTATTTAATTCGTCATTAATAGACGTCGGTTTCAGTCAACGTGTAACGGAAGCTGTTACGAGTCACAGCTCTGATCGCGCACCAAGGTCAGTCGCACACGAACCAGCCTTCAAAAATACTAAGTGCAAAGTGCGCCATCAAAGCGCCACATTGCGCCCACATGCCCACGCCGCGCGCGTGCGAGTTAAGGGTGCGAGTCGCGAATCCGCTTAGTGTAACACCTAGGAAATAATATAAACAAGTGGTTATAGAATATAAACCGTTTTATATTCTTTTTTTTCACCAATGTAGGACAACTTCCCACACTATTAATTTCTAATGTCATTAACCACATTAATTTTTATTCTACACATTAATTTATTGATTAAATATTAATAACCATATTAATATTATCAATAAATTTCCAACAGGTCTAACACATCTTCAATTGATATTTTTTTAATAATATATATTGTAACGTTTCAATAAGACCAAATATATGTTCTCTTTTGAACAAACACATGTTCTCTTTTGAACAAACACATGTTCTCTTTTCCATATAAGAACAAACATATTGTTTCGGGAAAATGATGTATATAACTAATGTCACCATCACTTGTAATTTAGAGTTTGTTGGTATGACTTTAAGCATCATCCAATTAAGGCATTATCTATGTATCTACCCCCATTGATTCTACTTGTCCTTGTCATTTGGGTAGGCCAAATATTTAATGATAGATGAAGATGTCATTTGGGTAGGCCAAATATTTAATGATAGATGAAGATGATGGATTTGCTATAAGCACTACTTCATATACTTATTTTACTTTTTATTATAATTAGAGTAAATTACCATTTGTATCCTTAAGGTTTGGTGATTTTGACCATTTGCATCCCTACAGTTAAAAATCCTCATATACCCCCTAATGTTTCATTTTTGTTCCCATTTGAATCCAAAACACTAACACCGTTAAATTATTCTGTTAACTCCCTTGTTAAAAGACTAAACTGCCCTTCAAATTAAAACCCTAGTCCCCTCTTCATCTTCTCCATATTCTCCACCCACCTGAATCTCAACAACCTCTACAACCACGTTTGAATACAATCAGTAGAATTTACAAACTTCTAATCTGTCTTTTTACCTTAAAGGGCTATGTATATCACATTATATATCATGCAAAGATAATACGAAATCGAACAACTAAGTTGTAACAAACACATACCTTGAAGCAAATACAGAAGGAAGCATCCCCATTTCACTCATACCAAGCAGTTGGAAAGCATCACTACTCATTTCAGCTTCAAACAACCCTAAATTAGACATAGCAAAAGCAGCTTGAATCCACCATTTAAGCCAAGATCCCCCAATCAACATCCCAACTTCAGCAAAATACCCATCACTCCACTCTCTATAATCCGATCCCGACCCTGTCCTCGCCAAAAGTGGGATCAAATACGAACAAATGACAAGTATAACAGCACCATAAAGAGCTTTAGGAAATGTCCTACTAGGATCTTCAACCTCACCAGTAACTGTACTAGCTTTATCCTAATAATTTAAGTTCCAAAACATGCTATTGAAATACCCCCTCCATTCCACTTTCTTGAAATCAACCGAACCCATCTTTTCGGTCGAATTTTAGGGATTGAAAGCACACCCATCACCATAAATGGTAACAGTGAGAAACAGGCAAAACAGTAATTGCTAAAACTGCTGGTATTCTAGCATACCATTGATCAAAGATTGGAAGTGAATGCTTAAGGTAATCAAGAAATAACACAGGGTAAAGTGCATTATCCATAACCCCACTAAACCATTTCCAAAACCCTTCTTGGAAGCCCTAAAAAGATCCAAAAGCTGATGAAATCCAGATGACATAACCACCATTTTTAGGGAAACTTATGGCTAATTCAGCTGTAACTAGGGCGGTGAACCCGATGAGGGTGATGATGGTGGCGGAGACGGTGGCGATGTGGTGGCGTTGCAGGTGGTTGTAGAGGTGTTGAGATTCAGGTGGGTGGAGAAGATGGAGAAGATGAAGAGGGGACTAGGGTTTTAAATTGAAGGGCAGTTTGGTCTTTTAACAAGGGAGTTAACAGAATAATTTAACGGTGTTAGTGTTTTTGATTCAAATGGGAACAAAAATGAAACGTTAGGGGGTATACGAGGATTTTAAACTGTAGGGATGCAAATGATCAAAATCACCAAACCTCAAGGATGCAAATGGTAATTTATTCTTGTTAGATCTAGATTGTATAGGGCTAGATCATTTTTGTATAGGCTTAGTACTTGAATCAAGTCTTGTAATTAATATTTGTAACAGTCAATATATATATATATGTGAATTGAATTTATAGGTTAACCCCATATATGTATGTGTGTTGATTTGTGACTTGACAGGAGAAACAATATACTTGGATGGATTTCCAGAAATTGACCAAATGTAGGAAACATCTACGGATGAACAATTTTGTTAATCCGTAGATATGTTTCATACAAGACCAAATGACCAAGTGTAAGTTTCTGCGGATGATCAAGTTTCATGAAGGGAAGACTCCTACGGAAGAAGGATTTCCTACGGAAGAACAACATTCCTACGGAAGAGCAAATCATCTACGGAAGAACAAAAGATCTGCGGAAGGCAAGACTCCTGCGGAAGATCATTATACTTGTGCGATTACAAACTCCAAGAAGTCAAACAAGTCAACACGATCAACAACAGATCCCGAGAGATCCGGTGTTTCCTTAGCCGACTCAAACATCTATAAATATGAGTCCTAGGTTTCACATCTCGGTGAACACAATCAATCATTATTACGGCTGTCAAGTTACATCATCATGCAACCCTAATCGCCGTCTCATCAACATCAACATTATTTGATACACTGTATTCGATTGTTTATAGTATTCATTGTTATTCTTTTGTAATCATTACATTATAGTTAATGAAACACGTTTGAATAATTATTGATTTCGCATTCATGTGTTTCTGTGGTTGTGTTCATAATTAATCATCAAACCAATTAAACGTCAATTAGTGATAATTCCGCGATCATTAAATTGATTTATTTTAGTACTGATAATTCCTGAATTGAGATCCTTGGATTCACAGGTGGTATCAGAGCATTGGTGCTCATTGATCTAGATCAATTGATCTATCAGTATTAAAATTGTTTAATTGATTTTCAAACAATTATATCAACGACTGGTCATTCAGCAAACATTCTCTTATTGCTTGTATGATTTAGATCTATATTCAAATTCATTGAATACCAGATCTGCGTCTTTGATAGATTTGTCAACTTAAGCATTTAACTTTTAAATCCATCTTTTGCAGTTAAACATGAGTACTTTTGGAGGAGGATCTTATCAACCACCAAAGTTGGAAACAAAAGCTGATTTTAATCCTGGAAGATCAAGTTCAGGAATCATGTGAACTACACAGATTCTGACTTGTGGGAGTCCATCACACAAGGTCCTTATATTCCACCCACTCTTGGGCCGGATTATAATGACAAAAATCAGCCAATTAGCACTAAGGACTTGCCACCTGATGATGTCAAGAAGGTCAAAGTTGATATTAAAGCATACAGCTTGCTTAGTATGGCTTTGCCTGAAGAAATCTTGATCAGGTGCGAGAACTATAAAACAGCAAATTCCCTGTGGAAGATACTTCACACTCTCTGTGAAGGGAGTGACGAGATCAGAAGCATAAGGAAAGACACCCTTAGATCACAATATGAAACTTTTCATCATATTGAGGGTGAGTCAATTCCTCAGCAACTCCATAGATTTATGCAACTTGTTACTGAGATGAACATCTTGAGTTAAAATATACAACTGAGGAACTGAACAAGAAGATGCTCCATACTTTGCCTAAAAGTTGGAAGCAAACAGTCTCCATGTTCAAGAACACCATAGATCTCAAGACAACTGGTCTAGATACATTGGTTGCTAAGTAGAAGCACTTGAACTGGATGAACAATCAAGAAACAAGAGTGTGAGAACTCATGTCTCACCTTATCACTTCAAGGAAACAAAGAATGCTGGAAGTGCATTTATCTCTAATAATGAAGATGATAACTCTTGTGCTTTGAGTGATGATGAAGAGGAAGTAAGTTTTTATGCATCCAAACCCACTAAGAAGTCATCTCAAAGTAAAAATCTAAAGGAAAAAGGAAAAGCTGCAGAGAAAAGAGAGACATTAGCAACAGCAAACTCAGAACCAATAACTGTGATATTGGATTCTGAAGAACAAAAAGCAGCCTTTGCAGCCTTCAGTTCAAGCTTTCAAGCATATCTTGGCAGTTCCCTTACAGCAGCAAACATCTGTCAGCAAGATTTGGAGGAACTCCCTCCTGATGTAGTAGAAGAGATGGATCTACAATGGCAGATGGCGATGATTGCTTACAGAGCCAAGCAATATCTTCGAAGAAATAAAAATCTGGCAGCAGCAAGCAAAACATCAAAGATTGGAGTTGATAAGTCAAAAGTCAGATGTTTTAAGTGCAATCTCTATGGTCACTTTTCTAGAGAATGCAACCAACAATCAACTCCACAGTATCAGCAGCAGCAGCAACAAAATCAGCAGCAACAACAATATCAGAATCAGCAGCCAACCTCTCAAAGATCTGTGCATAGACAACCTCAGCTCCCATCCCCACCAGCCACAAATACATCAGCAGGACCAAGCAACTCTAAGGAGACAGGGCTGATCATACTTCAGGATGGAACATGTGACTGGAGTCTATATGAGAAGGAAGTAATAGAGGAGAATCAAGCACTGATGGCGCATATGGAAAACAAAGTTCCTCCTATGGCCAGAGAGGTAAAAGACAGGTTATGTTCATCAACATGTGTTGAGGAAGTTGAACGATATAGAGTCCATGCTCAACAATTGGCTGATAAAGTAAAAGAAACTATGGTTTTAAATGAATCACACTTAAGAGAACAAAAACTATATCAAATCAAAATAAGTTCTTTACAAAAAGATTTAGAAAAATATGTTTCTGAAAACTACAGTCTAAAAGCCCAAGTTGAGCATCTGACCACTTCCTTAACAAAATCCATGGCTGATCATGCAACCACTGAAGTGAAACTTCAGAAGTTTCAATTATCATCTCAGCAATATGAGAAGTTGCTAAATTCTCATATTGAATCAAAGAACAGGTCCGGGTTGGGTTATAATGCTGTTGCACCACCTATTAATGATAACTACACACCTTTACCTGAAACAATGACTAACAATTTGTCAAATCATTTTGTGCAAAGCACCAAAATTGACATCAAAGATAGTCAAATAAACAACAATAAAACTGAGATGAGTGAAACTGAATCTACTGAATCAGAATCAATTAAACATAATGAATCAGATTTTGATAACTATGATGACCTGGATGATTCTGATGAACATGATACTGATCAACTGAACATTGGTAAGAATGTTCAAGTTGAAACTGGTCTTCCACGAGTCCTTGAAGAATCAAAGCTGCAATATCCGCCAAAGCAACGGAACATGCTGAAGACTATTTGCAAGAGGATTGCTGAACTTAATGAAGGATTACAAGAACTGAATCTTCACAAGATTGATAGCTGCGGATCAAGCACAAAAGCACCTTTGTCATCTTCTGATAAAGGTAAGAAACAATCAAACAAGAATCCTCGAAAGCACCAACTGAAGAATCCGTAGAACACCTGCGGAAAAAGAACTATGAGGAATCCGTAGAACATCTGCGGAAATCAAAAACTGCCAAGTCCGTAGATCATCTGCGGAAGACAAAAACTACTGAATCCGCAGACAAGCAACGGAAGAAAGAATCTGATACTGCGGATGAGGTAACAAGAGAAACAAACAAACATGCTCAGAAAAAGGTCAATATCAAGCAACTAAAGGGAGCCAAAGACAAACAAACAACAGCTAATGAAGCACCAAACAAAAACAAGAAGAAATCATCTGATGTTTCAGCAAGTGAGACCAAAAACAACAAAAAGAAGGCTGAACTCGAAGACACTTCTGAGAAATATTGCAAATGGTGTGATATGAAGAATCACAACACTGATGAATGCTATTTCAGTAGCTACTGTTCCATTTGCAACATGAACAATCACATGACTGATGACTGTTTCTTCAACAAACACTGTGCCATATGTGACAAAAATAACCATTCCACTCAGGAATGTTATTTTAATAAGAAGAATAAGAAAAAGAACAACAAGAAGTCACAAGGTGCATCATCCGACTCAGAAAGTGACAAAGAGACACAGGCTCAGAAAGAACAACAAAAGTCAACAAAAAGATTATCTGTTGCGGACAAAACTGTGAAGCAGAAAATACCAGCACAGGCTAAGACACCTCACAAAAAGGTGGATTTGTCTGATAAACAAACGGAAGCTGTTGATGATTTCTTTGACAACTTTGATAAAGGAACTCCTGTGTACCAATCAAAGCAGAAAGATGAAGAAACTTTCAAGACTACAGGATCCTCTTCAAAGTTAAGATACAAACCAAAACAAGCTAAGTTGAAGAAAGACTCGGATAAGCATGAAGACACTCAGAAACCTGAATTATCTTCAACAGAATCATCCTCACCACCATCAGATCAAAAAGAAACAACTAATACTGAAACTTCACGATTAATTCATGAAGGAGTAACTATTGTTGACACAACTGGCAAACCCAAGACAATTAAGCCTTGGGCTGTCAATTCTAATTAATTTCTTTTTGTTTGCAGGAACAATCATGGAGAGCTGACAACAAGTGGTATGTTGACAGTGGTTGTTCCAGACATATGACAGGCAACTGTGCACTTCTCCATGACTTCAAACATAAACATGCCTCTTATGTGGCATTTGGTGGGATAAGAAGGGAGGTAAAATTGTTGGTGAGGGAATGGTAACTAATGGTGTTTTAACATTTGAAAAAGTAAATTACTGTGAAAATTTGCAGTATAATTTACTTAGTGTTTCCCAAATTTGTGATCAAAATTATTTAACACTATTTGATAACACTAACTGTTACATTCTTAAGCCAGGGTTTACAGTTCCAGCAGACTGGATACTTCTTAAAGCATCAAGAAAAGGCAACACATATATCTTGGATATGAACAACACAACACTCACAAAACATGAGACATGCCTGCTGTCCAAATCTTCCGAAGATGAATCTCAATTGTGGCATAGAAGGCTTGTCCATTCCAACATGAAGAACATGAATAAATTGGTGAAAAATGACTTAGTCATTGGATTACCAAAAAAGAATTTCATTGTTCTAATCACTGTTCTTCATGTTATAAAGGAAAACAACACAGAGTGTCTCATAAATCCAAAACAATCAACACTAACACTACACCACTCAAATTGCTTCACATGGATCTCTTTGGTCCAACCAATGTGCTGAGCATTGGAAAAAGGCAATATTGTTTGGTGATAGTTGATGATTTCACTAGATTTACATGGGTCTTTTTCTTAAAACATAAGAGTGAAACATCTGAAACATTAATGGACTTTGTGATCAAGATTGAGAATCAACTTGATTTAAAAGTTAAAATTTTTAGGAGTGACAATGGAACTGAATTTGTTAATGCTGATTTGGATTCTTTTTGCAGGACTAAAGGAATAGCTAGACAATTTAGTGCCCCAAGAACTCCACAACAAAATGGAGTGGCTGAAAGGAGAAATAGAACACTGATAGAAGCAGCCAGAACAATGCTAGCTGATTCTCAGTTGCCCATTACATTCTGGGCAGAAGCTGTGAATACAGCTTGCAATGTTCAAAATAGAACTTTGATAGTCAAAGAACATAATAAAACACCTTACGAAATCTTATTTAAAAGAAAACCTTTTATAGGATATCTTAGAGCTTTTGGGTGTCATGTGTCTGTTTTAAATACTAAAGAACAATTGGGAAAATTTTCTGAAAAAGCCTATGATGGTTTCTTTGTTGGATATTCATCCACTTCTAAATCATATAGGGTGTACATTCCAGAACATAACATAGTTGAAGAGACTCCCAATGTTTCTTTTGATGAATCCATGTTTACTACCCATGTAAAAGGATCATCTTGGTTATTTGATATAGATGCATTAACTGAATCATTTAACACTAGTTATCTGATCAACGCAGGTGCTGCGGATACATGTTATCCCTTTGTGCCCCCAAGTGTGAATGAAGTGCCTTTAACAGCTGACCCACCAAGAGCACAAGTGTCACCTGGACCACAGCAAAGATCAAGTCAGCAGCATGAAGCTACTTCTGGAGAAGCAAACTCTTCATCCCCAGCACATGTAAATTCATCAGCAGATGTTCCCTCATCCGTAGATATAAATACTGGTGCAACTACTGATGCTAGAGATGGAGAGGAGGTAGTCATTCAACAACCATTGCCAGCTGACCAACATTGTTCATCCGTGGATGGTGATGTATCTCCTACGGAAGTACAAAATGCCTCCGTCGATGCTGCAGTTCCTCCTACGAAGAACAAAATACTGCTTCCGTAGAACCTCCTGCGGAAGAACAAAATGCTGCTTCCGTAGAACTTCCTGCGGAAGAAGACAAAGCAGCCAATCAAACACAAGCTGATCCGAACGACCATGAGCCTTTTGATTATTTCATCGACTCAACTACTCAGCTGACACCATCTGCTTCAATGGGTTTCACAAACTTAGACTCCACAGTTCAAGTTGATGCTGTCTCAACAAGCAGAGTACACAAGTCTCATCCAACAGACAATATCATTGGGGACCTGCATGCTAGAACCACAAGGAGCAAAGGAGGTGTGGCAAACATTTGTTTGTTCACCTGCTTTTTGTCCCAAACAGTTCCTGCAAACATTACAGCTGCACTAAAAGACAACAGCTGGATTGAGGCTATGCAAGAAGAGTTACAACAATTCAGAAAACAGAAAGTGTGGACTCTTGTAGATTTGCCTACGGGTCAACATCCAATTGGCACAAGATGGCTTTTCAAGAACAAGCTGGATGACAGAGGTATCATAGTGAGAAACAAGGCCAGACTTATTGCTCAAGGATATACTCAGGAAGAGGGAATAGACTATGATGAAGTCTTTGCACCAGTTGCAAGGATTGAAGCTATACGAGTCTTCCTCGCTTATGCAGCATTCAAGAAGTTCACAGTCTATCAGATGGATGTGAAGTGTGCTTTCCTTTATGGGAAAATTGATGAAGAAGTCTATGTGGCTCAACCCCCTGGATTTGAAGACCCTGATTATCCACATAGAGTATACAAGCTTGACAAGGCTTTGTATGGTCTTCATCAAGCACCCAGAAAGTGGTATGATACACTATCATCCTTCCTGCTGAAGAATGGGTACAAGAGAGGCACTATTGATCAGACACTCTTCCTCAAACAAGAACATCAAGATCTTTTGGTGGTTCAAATATATGTTGATGACATCATATTTGGATCAACCAACAAGAAGCTGTGTCAAAGCTTTGAAGACTTAATGAAATCTGAATTTCAGATGAGCTCCATGGGAGAATTGACTTTCTTCCTTGGCTTACAAGTTCATCAGAAATCAGATGGCATTTTCATCAATCAAGAAAAGTACATTCATCAAATTTTGAAGAAGTACAATCTTGCTGATTCCACTTCTTGCAAGACACCTGCCTCAACAATAGACAAGATTGTGCCTGACCCTGCTGGCAAATCCGTAGATCAAAGATTGTACAGATCAATGATCGGTTCTTTAATGTATTTAACTACCAGTAGACCTGACATAATGTTTGCTGTTTGTGTTTGTGCCAGGTACCAATCTGACCCAAAGGAGTCCCATCTGAATGCTGTGAAGAGGATTTTCAGATATCTGAAAGGCAAACCTGCATTGGGACTTTGGTATCCCAAAGATGGAGACTTTAGCCTATACTCCTATTCAGATAGTGACTATGGAGGGTGCAACAACAACAGAAAATCCACAACTGGTGGATGTCAGCTTTAGGACCAAGACTTGTTTCATGGCAGTGCAAGAAGCAAACTAATGTCTCTGTATCCACAGCTGAAGCAGAATACATAGCTGCTTCAGCAGGTTGCTCTCAAGTACTTTGGTTGCAAAACCAATTACTTGATTATGGTTACAATTTCCTTCACACACCAATTCATATTGATAATTCAGCTGCTATGTTTATAACTGCTAACCCAGTTCAACATAGTAAAACTAAACACATTGAAATTAGATACCATTTTCTGAGAGATTGTTCTGAAAAAGGTCTAATTAAGTTAGTCAAAGTAGATACAACAAATCAGCTTGCTGATTTGTTCACTAAAGCATTTGATTCTATTGATTTAAGTTTCTGATAGAATCTTTGGGAATGATTAACTTAGAATAAATCAACAAAAGCATATGACTGACTTTGTAGAGAGTGATTGTTAGGGATGACTTAACATCTGTGCATGCATTATACATGAGAAATGATAGTAGACTATACTTGGCTATTAAACAAAACCTCAATCTGACTTATATCATACTGATATGTGAGTAGGTTCAACTTGAGTGGAAACAAAGCTAAGAGCATGCCAAACTAAAAGCATGAGGTAACTGTCTGTGAGGATTCCATTTGAGAATCAAGAAGGTATGTTCTCTCCTGATGTGATCAATCACTTACACAAGCACACTATGTAAAATACTTTATAATATTCTATCTTTGCAAAGTCATATTCCCTCTGTTTTGTGTGAACAAAGATCTGGGAATGTGATTAACAAGTGTGATCTTCATTCTCCCTCTGTTTTGTGTAAACAAAGACCTGGGTTAAAGTTCACCTCTGTTTTATGAAAGTAAAGACCTGGTGACTATGAAGATCATATTTCAGCTCTAACAAGGAATCACTTGTGATCCATTGTACATCAAGTCAAAGAGCTTCAACATCAAAGCATTCATGAGACTGTAATTTGTCTCAAGATAGAACTTATAACTTAATGTACATAGTCATTAAGTGTGGAATGTAGTGATTTGCCTCACCTACGGAAGACATACTCTAATGATAATTGAATGTGGGACTCATGATTGCTACTGATTAACAAACTTCACAACATGATAAATCGCATGCCTAGTTGATACAATACTCATGTTTGAATTTAAGTGGATCTATATACTTGCAATCAGGTATGTGTTGAATCAACTAATCAACATCAGCAGAAGCCAAGTTATAGTATGATCCCTCTATATATATGCATGCATGTAACTGTTTGTCAGATGTTTAATTGTTATCTCAACTGACTTTCTCTCATTTAGACTGTCATATGCCTGTCATGCCTGTTTACAACTTAAATTTATGATAAATGTAACTGTCTTACATTAATCACAAATTTAGGGGGAGTAGTTCATGCATGAAAAATAATAAAAGCTGATAATTGATCTGAATTACTTTGAAGGAATTGGAACTTGAGCACTAACTTGAATGCAGATACAGGAAACTTGCTTCCCTGTACTTAATGCCATGCAAATAAAGTCAACAATGTCCAACATCAACATTTGATTCTACTCAGTAGATATCATACATTTAAAGTTTTAAACTTTTTATGTTCCGCAGAAGTTTCAGTAATACCTCTCATCCGTAGAAGTATTATGTGATTTCTGATTCAGCAGTTCTGATTCAGCAGCAAAAAAAACAAATGCATTATTTGAACTTTTACATCCGATGTAAGGTTCCGCAGATGTTGACATCCGCAGAAGTTAAGGTTCCGCAGATGTTGACATCCGCAGAAGTTAAGGTTCCGCAGATGTTGACATCCGCAGATGTCAAGGTTACGCAGATGTTCTGCGGAAGAGATAATGCATTCTAAACACTTGGTATGCGGATAGGAATGGATGGAAGTGGGCCCAACATAATTAATAAAAGAACATAATTAATAAAAGAAATTAATATGTTCCCCTATAAATAAGGTTTCTGATATTTTTACAGAGCACTTTCACTTTTAACCTAGAAAATCGCCCATTTTCCCTCTTTTTCAAATTTCAAAATATCCGTTTCCAAGAACACATCATCAACATTATCCTGTAATAAATTACTGTTATCGCAAAGGTAAATCATGTCTTAAACATCAGTACGAAACTGTTTAATCGGTTATTGACATTCAAACGATTCAACTGCATGGTTTCTAACTTGATTTTCTTTGCAGATGGCAAATAGATTTGCTAAAGAACACAATGTGTGCGCGTTCTTCAACGCTGATGATCCAGCAGCGGAAGGATGTCGAGATATCATAAGATATCTCCGACGATCCAGGCTCTTCTACGCCTTGACGGCTGAGCCTGTGATCCATCAGGCGCACATTATTGATTTCTGGAACTCAGCACGAGTTGAAGAACAAGACGATGAGGAGGTGATAGTGGCTGAGGTTTTGAGTCAGCGTCTTCGATTCAATGAAAGCACCTTACGAAGATGTCTGGAACTGGGAGATAGAGAAACAGGGCACCCCGATGTATTCGAGAATGAATACATTGAAAAAGTATTCAACCTAATGGGGTATGATGGTGACTACGAGAAAGGGGAAATCAAGAAGGGTAGGCTGTGCAAACCGTACAGATTCTTGTGTCACACCTACCTAAAGTGCATGTCGAACAGGAAGTCGGGGCTAGACAGATTCTCTCGGCACATTTCATCCGGAATCATTGGAGTATTCGAGGGGAGAATCTATAATTACGCCAAATACATCTTCAATTGTCTGATTGAGCAAGTCAAACTGCAAAAGAATGACAAGATGTACATGTTCCCGAGATTTATTCAACTGGTGATTAACTCAGAGCTTCCAAGGTTGAGCAGAGTTGGAGAAGTGTTTGTACAAGCACACCTGAGCAAATCAGTGTTGAACAAACTTAGTGGGAAGTATGAGGGTCCTGATATGCCAATGTTCGCACATGTTATAGATCCTCAAGCAGACCTGCCACAAGAGTTGGCATGGGCAGATGAAGCAGAATCATCTGCTGATTCTGCACAATCTTCTCACTCTCCACACCAAACACCACAACACCAACAACAATCACCACTCCAAACACCACCACTACAACATCAATCACCCAGCCAATCACCCTCTCAACAACCACAATCACCAGCAAGCCTAAACACCCAACCAATCTCTCCAATTCACCACCATCAATCACCTATACTAATATCATCATCGACCACCAAAGATACTCAGCCAGTATCTCCTATCCAACAACAATCATCATCATCCTCTCAATCATCATCTCATCACACTCAACCATTCTCTCCACAACAAATCCAATCCCCCGTACAACCACCACCAGAATCTCCAAAACATCAATCACCGGAAAGTGCTGGGACTGAACCTTTTGAGGTAACTGAGTCTGTACATTCCGTACACTCAGGAGACACAAAATATTATCTGAAGCCAGCACTGTTCCTTTCTCACCAACACACACAGAAGAACAACCTTCATCAGCACATACCGAGCCCATACCTTCATTGAAAGATGAACAACTTGCTGATGAACACGGGGAAGTTCAAGAATCTGCTCATGATGTCACTGCATACCATGAAGATGACTTAAGTGACAGTGACATTCCTGTGAGCAAAAGCTTTCTAGTTGCTAAGTACAACAAGTTGGTACTTAAAACCAATAAGCGAAAACAAAGAATTCTAGAGCTGAAAGGTGTAATTCAAGAAAAGGATGAAGAACTGATGAAGAAGGATGCCAGTCTAAAAAGACTCAGAGAAGATGCACTATGCAACAATGAAGTTATTGATGCATTGTTGCAAACAAAACGAGAGTTAGAGGCATCTTTAAAACTTGAGCAAAATGAAAAAGCTGAGCAAATAAAGCAAAAGGATCTAGAGATAGAAAGCCTGAAAAGAAAACTCTCTGATCTGAAAACAAAAGTGGATTCAAGAACTGAGCCAGCAAAACAGTCGGGTAGAGCTACTAAGCCACTGATCTCATACACCCGAAAAAAAAAATACTTTGGAGCTACTCTAAAGAAACCTGAAGAAGAAAGCTCCCCAAAGAAACCAAAACTTCCATCTCCTGCACCTACACCTTCAGTAGAAGTGTCTGCTGTGAAGGTATCCTCCGGAGAAGAAGATGACAGTGAGAAAGAGTGGGAGGAACTAACGAGAATGGAGTCCCCCACCGGTGATAAGGGTGGAAAGGCCGATGACCTTCTAACAACCGCTGATATCATGGAAGAGAGGCCTGATTCCAGCATGTTTATGACCCTCATCAACCATGGTTTTCCGTATGACATGGTTGAGAGGATGAACACATCAGAAATGACCAATGCACTGAAAGAATTTGAGTTTGCCAGGTTCATAATCCCAAACTGTGATTATGAAGCCTTTACTACATTTCAATCATTGGAGAAAATCAAGAAGGATTTGGGCCACTGTGACACAGCCAAACTCACCAAGTATAATATGACTTGCTGGTTACAGGGGCACAACTACAAGCCGCATGAACTTAAAGGTAGAACTACTGGAGATTTGCGGAGGATGATGGAGCATGTAATGAAGGTGGAGTTGGAAACAGGTGTAAAATTCAGAACAACAGCTCCTCATCCTACTGATGACAAACAAAGCAAATTATCTGCTGATCCAATCACTGTGGAACCCAAGGATCAGCATAAAGCTAAGGATAAGCTCATCAGGGAACCAAGGGAAGTCATTCCAGGCAAAGTATGGCCCCTTGGTACCACTGTCAGAGAAATCACTGATCAGAAGTCCACTCTGATTCAGTTGATTGATCACCTCACAACTCCCAACTCAGCTGAAGAAAATAAAATAATGACATGGAAATATGATCAGGAGTGGGACTGTGCAGTGATTAAAAGGACATCAGGAAGAGTTGAATACTTCCGTGATGTGTTTTCAGTACTCTGCCTTCCTGAGAATGATTTAAAGGACCTGCAAAGCCTTACTTTGACAAATTATCCAATACACCCAAGGGGCAGGGACTTCTCAAGCAGAGTGGGTCAACTGAAAACAAGGTTCAAAGATGATGTGATCATAGGAGCTAAAAGAGATGATGATGCTCACAAACGAAGAACTCAAGGGCAGAAAAGATCCAAGTCCAATGCCTCTGACTCAGTAGATGATGAATTTCTGAAGAGGGTTGGATATAACAACAGAACATCAGCAGCCATCAAACGCATTGAAGGAACTCAATACACACTCCCTATCACTGAGTGGGGATATGTAGAGAGGACAAAAGAGCTGGTGCTGATGAGAACTGCAGAGAACAAACGCACAGAAAATATCAGGATCTTTGATCCTGCGGAAATCAAGTTGCTTCATCCAAGCTACACTTCTTACCTTCATGACAAATTCTTTCCGAAGCTGAGTGATGAAGCAGCTCAAAATGATCTGTTCCTGCATGTACACATGATCCAAGTCATCGACAAACTTCATGCAAAGGCCTACAAACGACGAAGACATAATGCAGGCTTGCTGAAGGGAACAGAATATGAAGAAGTCTCAGAACTTCGCCTCTCCGAACAAGATGAGCTTGAAGTAGTGAAGAATGACCGAGTCTTGGAGACTCTCACTACAGAGGAGGATGTTCTGGGACTTGGATTCGAGACTCTGAAGAAGATCAGCAAAATGGAGATCAAATACAAGTATGATGATCAACAAACAGCTGTATCTTACTTCTACAACAAAATCATATCAAGAGTCAAGGATCTTGCTGTTTTGAAGGACTGATTACAAGGAGCTAAGCCTAAGGGGGAGTATTGTTAGATCTAGATTGTATAGGGCTAGATCATTTTTGTATAGGCTTAGTACTTGAATCAAGTCTTGTAATTAATATTTGTAACAGTCAATATATATATATATGTGAATTGAATTTATAGGTTAACCCCATATATGTATGTGTGTTGATTTGTGACTTGACAGGAGAAACAATATACTTGGATGGATTTCCTGAAATTGACCAAGTGTAGGAAACATCTACGGATGAACAATTTTGTTAATCCGTAGATATGTTTCATACAAGACCAAATGACCAAGTGTAAGTTTCTGCGGATGATCAAGTTTCATGAAGGGAAGACTCCTACGGAAGAACAACATTCTTACGGAAGAGCAAATCATCTACGGAAGAACAAAAGATCTGCGGAAGGCAAGACTCCTGCGGAAGATCATTATACTTGTGCGATTACAAACTCCAAGAAGTCAAACAAGTCAACACGATCAACAACAGATCCCGAGAGATCCGGTGTTTCCTTAGCCGACTCAAACATCTATAAATATGAGTCCTAGGTTTCACATCTCGGTGAACACAATCAATCATTATTACGGCTGTCAAGTTACATCATTGTGCAACCCTAATCGCCGTCTCATCAACATCAACATTATTTGATACACTGTATTCGATTGTTTATAGTATTCATTGTTATTCTTTTGTAATCATTACATTATAGTTAATGAAACACGTTTGAATAATTATTGATTTCGCATTCATGTGTTTCTGTGGTTGTGTTCATAATTAATCATCAAACCAATTAAACGTCAATTAGTGATAATTCCGCGATCATTAAATTGATTTATTTTAATACTGATAATTCCTGAATTGAGATCCTTGGATTCACAATTCTTATAATTATTTTGTATACTGGTTTTTACTTCTTTATAAAACAAAAGATAATTGTTAAATTTCTCGTCCTTTGATAGGATTATGATGGCTTTAAAAGTAAAATTGATCTACTAGGTCACCGATTTCAGTTGATGAAGAAATAAATAACATGATAATTATTTTTAAAATGTACAACTACATATGTAAAAAAGAAAAGAAAATTTAACTTAATACAAGTATTTTCAACAATTTTAATTTTTTTATAAGAGAAACATGATAGTAAAAGGTAGAAAAAAATATATTTTGACAAGTTAATAATTCCTTCAACCTCCCATCATATGGTGAATTCATATAAACTAGTTTAGGGAGGAGGGGGCACCATCCTAGTATACACTGGACTACACTAAAAGCTACCAATCACACATAGACATATCACAAGTAACCTGTACTACCATAAAACACTTAAAAATTGGAAATGTAATCCTGAACTACTCTGAAATTTTTATTTTAATATTAAAATAATTTAAAATAAAATTAACTTTTATTAAAAAATAAAAATAAAAATTACAATAATTCAAATAATAAAAAATACAAATACAAATACAATAAAAATTCCAGAAAAAAATATAAAAACTAAATATCACAAGGCCAATTATATTTTCTCGGCTATTTTTCGTTTCCGGTCCAATATTATTTGCAACATTGGACCGGTTTGTGTAAATATATGTGTGTTTATGCAGATAAAAGTGTGTATGTGTGTGAGTATTTATAGGGTAATTTTTTTTAAATTTAGCGGTCGAAAATAATGGCTATAAAACCATTATTTTCTCGGGCAACACTTGGCGACTACAACCCGAAGAAACCAACCCGTCGAGTACCCGCAAGGGGTGGCGGCGTTGTACCCGGGCGGGTACCTACGAACCCGAGGGGTACCCGAGTGGTGCCCCGTCCTCCCTTAGTGGGAAACGAAAGCTAGGTCTGTAGTCTGTACATTAGTTCTCTTTTGACGGGTCGATCTGATTGAGTTTTCAAAACTTTGGTTATAATATTCTATGTTGTCAGTCATAATGTCATATATAGCTAAATTTGAAAAGATGTTTTTACTACCGATAGCAAGTATAATTATACTAGATCTACACAATATAACTTGTTGGATTTAGAATGCTTTTAAAACTATATCAAATGGTTCATATGTTAAACTAGGGGTGTGTAAAAAACAAAAATAACCGAACTGCAACAGAAAAAATCGACGCAACCGAACCAAAATAATCGAAACCAATAAGAAACCGATGGTTTAGTTTGATGAGTTTTTAAAAACCGATTTTTTTTCGTCCGGTTTCGGTTTTGCTTGTAAAAGAAACCGAAAAAAACGAACCGAAACCATAAAACCAAACTTGTAAATTTAGAGGTGTATTCATACACTTATAAACTTGACTAGTTTATAAATTATTTATTTAAGTTATGCTATATAAAATAGATAGATATTTAGGCTACTAGAATAATATTTAAACTTTTTTATTTGGTAGATTAAACTATTTTATTGAATTTTTTGTTATTGTATTTTATTAATTGTAACTAATTTTATGTTAAGAAATTTATAAGAATATATAGATTATGTTTAAAAATCAATAAAATGACGTAAGCCCAAAGTTTTAGCTTAAATTCATTACTTAGAACCAATTTGAAAAAAAATAACTTGAAGCCCAAAAACAAAATCAAAAAAACCAAAACCAAACTGAAACCGAATTGAAACCGAAAACCAAAAACCGAAAAAACCGAAACCGAATGGTTTTAAAAACCTAGAAACCGAAATATCGGTTTTTGGTTTCGGTTTTAAGCTAAAACCGAACCAAACCGACCATGCACACCCCTATGTTAAACCTTAGAGGAAGTCTTTATTTCGTATTGGCACAAATTATCATTTGTCCAGACTCGAGTAATTGCATTCATTTGATCTATTATCATTGCTTACTAAAAATACCACTATTCAACTTCGAATAATCTCTCGATGCTTTTGTATCGATTTCCCCTTTCACTTGCTAGTTGAGGCTTCATGTGGAATACATGCACCTAATATATTCTTAGAGATAGATATTTAAGATAAAAAGGTTGTGATGAGGTAATAATGTTTTCTATCTTCTTATTGGGATGCTTTATGGTGTTTTTAAACTATGAATGTTTTCTCTAATATAATAGCTAAGTATCATATTCTTTAAGTGTTTTGGATCTTGTTATTAATGATTCTCTTATGATTTCATATTTTTACACATATATACAAAACATTCTACTTAATTTGTTGACTATGAGCATTCACGGTAGATTCCTTATTTTTTATTTGAGTGTGTGTCTTATATTATTGGAATAATTGTAAGTAGTTGTAAGTGAACGAAGGTCTCAGGTTCGATCCGTGGAAACGGCCTCCCCAGAAAAAAGTGGGGGAAAGACCGCGTACATCTTCCCTTAAATGGGACGGACCTTCCCTGGACCCTGCGAAAACGCGAGAGCTCTATGCAGCACCAGGTACGCCCTTTAGTTGTAAGTGAACGATAGAAAAAATTTATGAGGATTGTACCGTGTTTTCTCATATTTGAAGAAACACAGTACAAACTCCATAAATTTTTTAATATTTTTAAAAGTTGCAGTGACTAGAGGAAAAAGAAAAGATAATGATAAATATAAAAAAAATATTATTTGATTAAAAGAGAGAGAAAAATAATACTTTTAATATAAATATAAGGATGATGATAAGTATGGTAATATCAAGTTAAAAAAGTAAACAATTAATGGACATGATAGAATTTGCAATTATAGAACACATTTTCCAAAAGGTATTTTTTTAACTTTTGCATAATAGGTATTAACTAATCCGTCTTCACTTGTTTTAACTTCAATTCATAATTTGCCATGAGCATGTAGGTCTCTTTTTGTGAGCACTAGCTCATAACTTCATTTCCCCTCATGGCTTGCATAAAACATACTCGAAAAACATGTACTTTGCAAAAAAAAAGAATTTATGTTATTTTTAACGATCAACGAATACTATAAACCCGATCAATCGGATAAACTCATTGGCGAATGGCCACTCACGTCATGCAAACACAGAGAAAGCTGGTGATCCGACCCGCCCAACATTTTAGAAGAAACCTATCATCCAAAGACATACTGTGATAAAAAATCTGACCCACCTAAAACATATTGTACAAAAGAGACTTAAACTCACAACCTTTACACTAAAAGGCCATAAGGTGACTCATCTTAGATAAGTTGATCTGAGACTTATTGAAAAAGAAAAATTCATGTTAATGCATGAAAAACTTTTGTAAATCATAAAAAATTAAATTGATATACATTTAATGTATGAGTCCAAGAGAGAAGAAATTGCATGAGACTCACCTCTATTTTTTTCCATCAACAAACTATAAGTGCACCTTTTTCGCTTTGAAATATTTTCTAGTGTTATGATAGTATACCTTTAAACTTTAGAGCACTTACAGTGAGTGAAGTTTCTAAAAAAACCATGGGCACTATCGACTCTATATCCCCACTTTTTCTTTGTTTATGGGCTAACGAAAAAACTAGATATGTTGGAACAACTCTGTGCATAAAAGGAAAAAAAACGGGAGAAATTGAGAAAATAAAATGATATGACGGATACTGATGTGTCACCTGTGAAAAACAAAGAAAGATGAGATGACTCTCTATGGCCTAATATGTGAACATTTAATTAGTTACACATGGGTCATGAGCCAAGAACTTTCGACTTATAATTATGTGTAATTGTATGGATTTAATTAATTATCAACGTACATGTGAAACGTATGAAGTTATCAAAATGCGACCCTTGTGCTTTTGGGATGGACATAAATTTTCATATATAATTAGGCACCATATATTTACAATCACACATTATATGTTTGTAGTTACGTATCACGTATATATAATCATGCATCGTTATAATTGTTTATTATCACACTATCATATTTACATATCACCTACGTTATTTCGCATAATCTTTAGAAATTCTTTAAAAGAAAACTATAACAACAGTTTATTACATTGAAGATAAAAAAAATCTATATTTTATAATGTAATTTTTCAAGAAAAATAACAAACCATATAAAACTTAATTTAATTTTCAAAATTGATTAAACTAGGTCTCATCGAAAAGAAAAACTATTGATGCGATACCATTTTCAATGGATGTGAGCGGTTGTGATGTCGGTCATAAATCATCGAGTTGGGAGTTTATTTCGTTCCCCGGGTTCGGAGTTTCCCACCCTCCCCGGTCACGACTCTCGTGCACTCTAATAGTTCTTAATCGTCTATAGGAAAAAAAAAAATCTTTTGTTATGATATCTTTTTGAATCATAAATGTTATAATATCGAAGGTCAGGTGCAATGCATTTATTAGTATTTTTAAGGTTAATTAAGATAAATATTAAAAACACTAACAATAACCAATGTTTTTAAAAACAGATCGGATATCGAACCGAACGACTTATTGGTCTGTGGCAAGACCGGATTAAAGAACCGGGTGACGTCATAATTATATATATATATATTATATAGATAGTTATATAATTTAATATAAATAATTTATGTGTGTATTTTATATTTATTTATAGAACTTTATAATTATCTTATGTTCAATCCCTTCGTTGTTACCCATTAAAATCCAAAAAACTAAAAAAAAATCCGGTCCGACTACTGATCCGGTTCCCGGTCCGACTACAGATTTGAGACGAATCGGCCGGTCGAACCCCTCCAAAACGAACGGTTATGAACCGGTTCGGCCACCCTTCCGGTTCAATCCGGTCTTGGAAACATTGACTACAAAAGAAAATATCCAAGAGGGCCAATTTTGTTCCAATTCAAGATTCGAAACCAACTCATTTCCATAAAATAATAGATATGGTGTGTTAAATAAATTATATCAATCTATACTTATTAATAAAAGAATATCTTTATTAAGCCTCCATTATTTTAATTTCCCGCCTAAAAATGTATCAATCCTTATTATTAGTCATAATTCATTCGAATAACATTAACTATTGCTATAATTACAAAGTGAGTTTTTTTCCTTAAATAGTGTATATAGAATATTTATTTACCATAATAGGTGTTTAAGAAAGTATTTTTTCTCTCAATATAATGTTATTGATTAAATTTATTTTATTTTAAAATAAAAAATAGTCAAGTACAAAGGTTAATAAAATTATAAAATCATTTGGTTCATATGTCGTAACTAAGACAAAAAGTTTTTCTAAAACATTTTAGTTTATTTTAGTTCATTCAGACTTAATTTTAAATCATATTTTTTACATCAAAAAGTTAAATTTTTAACTATAATTTTGTTTTAATTTCACACAAAAGTAGGCACATTTGTTTTTTTATTCTTTTTAAAAGTAATATATTTTAAAAATATTTTTAATTAGCTTTAAAGATATAATAAGAAAAACTATTTTTAACAAAAAATGCATTCTTTAAAAATATTTTTATATAAATATCATGATGAAACAAAAAAAAGTTAATGGTTTATTTTTATTTTATTTTATGAATTATAAATGTAATTCTTAATTACGGATGACATGTATGTTGCTAATAGACTTCCAGCAACAATTAGGGGAGAAAAGAGTCTCGAGACCGACTCGCTAAAAACCCTAATTAAGTTTAGCTTAAACAAGCTTGAACTTATTTTACGACTCATTTAATAAATAGTTTGAACCCGAGCTTCATCTGTCGAGATCGAGCCGACTCGCAAGGCGAAACTAACGTTGTATGTATACAATGATTATTTTTATCTTTTATGTATATACTTATATAAATGATTATTACTATATATAAATTTATGTTTAAAACAATTATCTAATATATATCTTTATTTTAAAAAAATTAAACAAACCATTTAGTTTCATAAAAAGAATTTTTTTATATAAGAACAAGCAAACTATAAATAGACGTTAAAAAATACTTATAAAAGATTATAAATATTTTTTTACGAGAAAACGTTATTGAAAAAGATAACCTTTATAAAAACAACTATAAAACATTTTTCAAAATCATCAGAGATGCTAAATTGATTTTTATTTTATTAAAACTTTATCCTTTTAATTTTACTTAAATAAAATTAGTAAAAACATAAATACTTTTATCCAATCAATAAAATTTAACTTTTTAGTAAAAAAACTATTTTGGTAAATATTTTTTAAAACACTTATTTTGTTAAATAATTTTTGACCAATCCTACTTTGAAAAAACTCATTACAAAGAATATTATGATAGTTTTAAAATAAAATCTGAAAAAAGATTGCAAGTTATAGTTGACTGTTTTTCCCACCCAAGAATAAGTTGATTCTATTCCAACAAACAGATAATATAATGAGTTTTCATAGGTTGTATTACACTAAAATTATGAACTGAAACATGTTGGATTCTTACATATTCAAACAAATAATTACAGGGTTTCCTAATTCACTCGTCCTATGCAAAGGAGAAGAAACTCCATACTCGTCTTCTATTCCGAAACGATTTTAATATTATCAAATCAAGGGTCTCTAATAATCAATTCAAGGTTTTGATTTCCTGAAATCATGATATTAGTTTTCAAATAGAAAGATGAATAATTTCATATCCTTTTCAATTTACAAGGATACCATGGTTTCGATTGACCTCAAATCATGTTATGTTTCAAGTTAAACTCGCCGATCCTTTTACGTCTTCATTGATTCAAGCTCTATGTTACATTATCTCAAGTTACAAGTAGACATGAATTAAAATTATTAATATTAGACAATGATGGTAAAATTACAAACATAACGTCAAAGTTTGTATTAAAAGAAGTTTTCGAATATTTATAGATGTTCTCATGTTTAATATAATTTGATTATTACCCAAAGTTCTTATTTATAAGTTAATTTAATTTCATATTATTAATTATTTAGACTTATAAGCATTGATAAAGAAAAACTACTAATATTATATATAAATGATTTTAAAAAATAAAATATAAAATCGATAGACAAAGTATTAACAATAATATTATGACTTACGAACCATTTTAATTAAAAATATTTTTTAATGATTAAACCTGTGTATTACACGGGTCTTTAGTCAAGTTTACTTAATACATAACTAGTCGTAACTTATAATAATAATATCTCTCTCTCTTTAATAATAATAAAAAATAAAATAACAATAATTTTTTTTTTTTTGGAAAATAAAAATAACAATAATAATATCACACTCTTGACTCTTGAGCTACACATACTGTCACACCACTCTACCGTTACCACCTCTTTCTCTCTCAGCAATGGCGAAAACCAAAACCCCCATCTTCTTCACTCTCCTCACCCTCTCCTCCCTCTTCATCGCCGGAAAACCAGACATCTCCGCCGATAGGTCTGCCATCCTCGCCATCCGCTCCGCCGTGGGCGGCAGATCCATCCTCTGGAACATCTCTCAGCCCTCCACCCCCTGCACTTGGCCCGGCGTCGTCTGCGACAACACCACCCACCGCGTCGTCGAGCTCCACTTCCCCGGCATGGGCCTCTCCGGCGAGCTACCGGACAACACCCTCGGCAACCTCACCCAACTCACCACCCTCAGCCTCCGCTTCAACGCTCTCTCCGGTCGACTCCCACGCGACATCTTCACCCTCGTTAACCTCAGGAATCTCTTCCTTCAAGACAATCTTTTCTCCGGGGAGATCCCAGATTCGTTTTCCCAGATGGTCAATCTCGTGAGGGTCAGCTTCGCCAACAACAATTTCTCCGGTGAGGTTCCGAATTCGGTGAATAACTTGACCCGTTTGGCTACATTGTATTTGGAGAACAATGCGTTTGCGGGTCGGGTTCCGGATCTCGCCGGAACGAATATTGCTCTGTTCAACGTCTCTAATAATAGATTAACGGGTGAAATACCGTCGAAGTTATCCGGTTTTCCGGATTCTGCTTTCTCCGGTAACTCGCTTTGTGGAAGACCGCTTGGATCTTGTGCCGGGTCACAACCCGGGTCGGGTTCGGACTCGTCGGATAAGCTCTCTGGTGGAGCAATCGCGGGAATTGTGATCGGATCTGTGCTGGGTCTTCTGTTGATTTTGGTAATTTTGTTCTTTTTGTGTTGTAAGAAGAGAAGCCAAAAGGAGAACACAACATCAAAGGATTTGGGGAAAACAGAGCATGTTGAAATTGAAATGCCCAGTGAGAATGCGAAATCGATATCGAATTCGAAGTCGATCGAGAATGGTGACAGTTTACCGTCGTTAACAGCGGCGGTGGGTAGTGGTGCAAAGGGGAAATCCGGTGAGGTGAGTAAGAAGCTAGTGTTCTTCAAGAAGAACAAGGAGTTAGGTGAATTCAATTTGGATGATTTGTTACGTGCTTCTGCAGAGGTTTTGGGCAAAGGGTCGTTTGGGACTGCATATAAGGCGTTGCTGGAGGTGGGATTTGCAGTGGTTGTGAAAAGGTTGAAGGATGTAACAATGTCGGATAAGGAATTCAGGGAGAAAATTGAAGGTGTTGGTGCCATTGATCATGAGAATTTGGTCCCATTAAGAGCTTATTATTGCAATGGGGATGAAAAGCTTCTTGTTTATGATTATATGCCTATGGGAAGCTTATCTGCTCTGTTACATGGTAAATTATCAGTTTATCACATCAATGTTGTTTAATTTCTCGCAATTATTATAATTTTATAGCTTAATTACGATTATTATGCACGAAATCTCGGATCTTGATTCTTAAAGTATGCAATTTTTTAATATGATTTAGTAAATCAAGAGATATTGAAGATATCAAGGTAATTTAACTCTGTTTTGGATCACAGGAAACAGGGGAGCTGGAAGAACTCCATTGAATTGGAAAACCCGATCCACCATAGCCCTTGGAGCGGCCCGCGGGATCGCGTACCTACACGCTCAAGGCGCGACGGTCTCCCATGGCGACATCAAATCATCGAACATACTCTTAACAGGGTCCTACGAAGCCCGAGTCTCTGATTTCGGGCTGGCTCAGCTCATCGGTCTGAGTGTGACACCAACCCGTGTGGATGGCTATCGTGCCCCGGAGGTGACCGATGTACGCAAAGTTTCACAAAAAGCAGATGTTTATAGCTTTGGAGTTTTATTGCTTGAGTTGTTAACGGGTAAAGCGCCAACACACGCGTTACTGAACGAAGAAGGGGTTGATCTCCCGCGATGGGTTCAGTCGGTGGTTCGAGAAGAGTGGACCTCTGAGGTTTTTGATCTCGAGTTACTTAGGTATGAGAACGTTGAAGACGATATGGTTCAGTTGTTACAGTTGGCTATCGACTGTTGTGCTCAGTATCCTGATAAGCGACCAGCTATGGCAGACGTGGCTAACCACATTTCCGAGCTTTGTGGTTCGAGTGGTTCGCAGCCACAAGAACCGAACCCGTTAACCACAAGAACCGAACCCGTTTAACGACATGGTGAGTAATTCGTGATTCTTACGGATCGGATTACTTGGCTGATTGAATTTGGTGTGTTCATATTTGAAATGTTGAGTATACATACACATTTTGATGTTGGTTGAGTAAATTGTATTTTGTAATTTGTAATATGAAATCCCAATGCTATTCTTTGCTTTGTTAGTGTAACTAACTTTTTTTTTTCTTTGTAATTTTGTTTGTTGTAATTGTTTATTTTTATATATTAAATATGAAATTGAAATTTGCTATTGGTGTTAGGTAACCTTGGAATGGGTTTAAATTTATGAAGATATTTAAGAAAATAAAATCGTGTATGATTATTGAATTGTATTTTTAAAGACTTAAAAGTTATGTTTAGACTAATGTTAAAAACACAAGTATTATATTTAATGGATTTAAATACTCCTAACTATTGGGAATTGGCCGCTGCCACCCCCAAGTATCATTTTGGCGAATATAACTCTCAAGTAAACACTTCGGTGTCTGTATAACTCCCAAGTAAACACTTCAGTGTCTGTATCACCCGTCATTTAGGTGATACAGACACCGAAGTGTTTACTTGGGAGTTATATTCGCCAAAATGATACTTGGGGGTGGCAGCAGCCAATTCCCAATAGTTGGGAGTATTTAAATCCATTAAGCCTTAATTTTATTATCAATAGCTTATCTATATTTTAAAATAATTGTGTATATTATAAAACGATATAACAAGTGAAACAATCGGTAATGCAAGAAGAGTGGGCTATGGGACACCGACAAAGAGCACGGCATCGGAAAATGCTAGTCCCGGGTGGGAATATCATCTCCGGAACCAGTGAGCAAAATAAACTCCTGACCTGTAAATTTTCACGGTTTCACCAGGTGTTACCAATCATCCACATGCATGCCACACATGGAAAAGTTGGGGAAAACAAAAAAAATAACACAACACCTTGTAGAGTAGCGAAAAACTAGGAAAAAAAAACTGATGTATCGCACCGGAAAAATTGAGGAAAATAAGACACCTTGTGGTCATAAGTGTTCAAGTTAAGCTCATGTTGATATTATATATTTAATTGTTATTTATACTAGTTTCAAGTCATTTTTTGATGTTGATTATAATAATCTTAGCCGGTTTCGACCCTCAGATCCCATAATACGACATCTTAACATATTTTAATGAAGTATAATATTTTATGAGAAGAAAAAGAAAACGAGTGTGAAATATTAAAAAAATAAAATTACATTATTGATAGATGGAATATGGGTTTAATGAATACTATTGGTAGGTGGTAATGTGGTATTGCAGCTGTAGTATATCTTTTAACCAGTTGTCAATTTTGTTCGCCAGCAAAGATTTTGAGTCACTAACAACAATAATGGTTCTTTTATGTACGAGATAAAGAAAAAAAAGTCTACTACACAACCTAAATTTTTAGTATCTAAATGTGAAGGATAACTAATAAGTAAATTACACACATGTTCAGTGGCGGAGCTTGAACACGGGAGTAGGGGGAGGCGGGTCGAAATTTTTTTTAGGGGGGGCGAACTCGAGTTTTATATAAAAATTTACACTACCGAGCCAAAAATTTACACTACCGGATTAAAGTTAACACTACCGACGAAAAAAGAGGGGGGGCGCCCCCCCCCCCCCCCCCCCGGTCCCAACTATGCTTCGCCACTGCACATGTTGCAATGGTTTAGCACAAATTATAAATTTCGATATAAGAATTGGCATCCTTAAGAGCTTCTAGAAACGCCTCTTAATCGGGAAAGCTAATAATATGTCGTATGGGGGCATAATATATTTGATCAAATAGGTTCTAAACTCCCTACTCACATACTACTTCTCTTTGTATAACCCTCCACACTAAGTACTCAACAAACCGGAAGAAATGAGAAGGATTTACTCTAGGGAGGATCCACGAAATTTTCAAAGATAAACTGGGTGGCTTGTACTAAACCAAAGGAATATGATGGTCTTGGAATCGGGTTGCTAACAAAATCTAACATATCAATGCTTACTAATTGGTGGTGGAGATTCAAAGAGTATAAAAGTAAACTATTGAGAAAAGTAATTTGGTACATCCACCATAACTCGAGATGATGGAACCCTTTCCCGTCTCTCACTCATATTAAATAATTACTTTAATTATTAATAATACTATTTAACACTTTTTTGATTTAATAAATTAATAAAGAGATCTATTTATTAATGTTATTTCTAAATAAATAATTTTTTTATAAAATAATAAATTTATTTAAAGCATAAGACTTCTTTAAAAATACGAAATATTTAAAATTGGTATTTTTAAAAAGTTGTTTTTTTAAAACCAAAAATAATTAAATTTAAGAGTTATAATAAAAAAAATTTAAAAATGATAATTTTATATGGTTTGTTTTATAACAAAACGTTTATTTTTTTTTTGAAAAAAATAAAGTTTTAAAAAGTTGATATCACTATTTTATAACTTACAGTCATTTCTAATGCATAATTTCAGTGATATTATATCTTAAAATATTATTTTATAATTAATAAATTTTATTATATTAATTTTTTATTTATTCAACCCCTGTAATACATGGGTTACTATAGCTAGTTAATTATAAAACGATATGATTGAAATTACATATAAATAAGAATATAGTAATAAAACAATGATATCATTGTTTTAAACTTTTGTTTTTAAACACTTATTGGTTTTTTTAAATAAACATTTTATTCCAACACAAAGCGTTTAAAAATATCAATATTAAAAATTTCTTATTATAACTCTTAATTTGTTATTTTATTTTATAAAAAGTCATTTAAAAAAATATGTTCAAAAACTTTTATATTTTAAAAAAATGTATGTTGCTTTAGAAAATTTTCTTATTTTTAAAATTTTATTTATTTATAAGTCACATTTATAAAAGCATTTCTTTCTTAATTTATAGTAAATAAAAATTTAATCTCAAAATAAAATTATATAATATTATTAGTATTTAATGTAGTTATTTAATAGGAGAGATAAGCGTGAAATTAAAATTTAGATGGTCTAGAATTATGACAAGTGTCATCTTAAAACCTTCTTTTATTATAGAAGATGGACAATAGCTACCGTTACGTTGTTATATGTTAGTGACTTGTTTTGAAGTTACCATGTGAGAACTAAAGCATGTCTAGAAAGAAAAATAAACAAGAATAGTTCGAGAACTCATGTTATATAGTAAGTCTTTCGGTATGTGACTAAATAAATCTCTCTCTCTCTTCTTTCTAACATCCTATTATTATTACCTTTGTTTTATGACAAAGTAAATGACTACCTATCATCAAACTGTCAACCCTATCACATTTTAATAATTAAATGTAAAGTTTAGAAACCAGACAAAACATTTTTAACCCTTGTATAGCATCTAATTAGATGATGGAAATCTTCTTCCTATCTCTCTTCCGCACTATTGATCGTCGTCCTTTGAGGATAAATGCTAAAATGCGAATCCCTTCGTTTCTAATTATTCAAATGTTTTTTTTTCATGTGAGCTCATGTGTTAAAGCATATTCACACAAACAAACCACACGTACTACATTTAGTAATATACATATATTAATATATTCTTGTGTAGTAAACGGGATATTCTGATAGTATAGTGACATTCTGATAGTATAGTGACGTGTTTTCCAACTTAATAGTTATGAGTTTATATCATGTAGAGTATAGTTGTGGTTTGCACGATTGGGAGTAAAGCATATGTGTAGAGTAGTGAATGTACGTGTTCAACAGTTAAAAAAACTAATATATACTTGTTCAGAAAACTAAATATCATAACATAAAGTTACTTTAAGAAATGTTAACAACATCGCCATTGGGCTAAAATCCTCATTAATTTGAACTTACTAAAAGCCCAAAATTTGGATATCATCTCTCGAAAACCCCAATTCCCCATACCTCTCTAGCCCAAAACTCCATGCACTATCCAAGTATCCAGTAAACAGTTATCCTTAAAACTAAAAAAACTGTAAATCACAGTATTTTACAAAACCTAAAATCAATTACTTTATTTTTTGATAAGAATAAAATGAAAATCAGTAAATTTAAGTTTCTGTAACCTTTTTTTTTCTCTAATATATTGATGCAAATGAGAGGGCGGGCCTTGGCGCAGCGGTAAAAGTTGTTCCTAAGGGACCGAAGGTCTCAGGTTCGATCCGTGGAAACGGCCTCCCCACAAAATGTGGGGAAAGACCGTGTACATCTTCCCTTAAATGGGAAGGACCCTCCCTGGACCCTGCGAAAACGCGGGAGCTCTTTGCAGCACCAGGTACGCCCTTTTATATTGATGCAAATGCGACCAAATGAATGATTATGGTTTTATTTTATTTTTATCCATGAATCACCTAATTTCAATGATTTCTAGTAATTATATATTATATTACCAACGGTGAGTGTAACCGTTGGTAATATCAATCTCAGCCGTTGGATTTTCCTGAAACGCAATCCTGACCCTTTAAAGTAGGCAGTTTTAGCGGTTGCAAGGTGGTTTTGGGCGGTTTGTTGTGACCTGCGATTTGTAGGGGTGCAGTTAACAAATGAACTGTATTTTAGCAGGACTGCATCGTGGGGGTGTGGTTACCTCTGTAACCGTTGGCTGCTCTCTATAAAAGCAGCCAACAAATCACTTGAAGTGTCTATCACTGCTTCAACTTATGTTGCTCTTAAATGGTTTGTACCTGGATCAAATGGCAGGCTAGAAAGCATTGGAAATCTTTATCACTGCTTCCTTAAATGTTGAAAGTCCTGCAAAAACATTGATCTTTAGCATAATTTTAGTTCAATTTTCAAATGTCATTTTGTGTTTACTGTTATACACATTTTAATGCCTCCTGAATGCTTTTCAGAGGAAAACTTTATTGAGGAGTTTATGAAAGGGAGTTCATGTACCTCAAAGCGTTCTTGAATGATGGAGGCAATGAAATAGAGTATTTTAGCAGGACTGCATTGTGGAGTTGTGGTTACCCCTATAACCGTTTCCTGCTTTCTATAAAAGCAGCCAAGAAATCACTTGATGTGTCTATCACTGCTTCATCATATGTTGCTCTTAAATGGTTTGTTCCTGGATCAAATAGCTTCCAAGAAACCAATGGAAATCTCTTATCACTGCTTCACCACATGTTGAAAGTCCTGCAAAAAGACGGGTATTTAGCATAATTTTAGTTCAGTTTTTAAATGTCATTTTGTGTTTACTGTTATACTCATTTTAATGCACTCATGAATGCCTTTCAGAGGAAAAATTTATTGAGGAGTTTATCAAATAGAGTTCATGTACCTTAAAGCATTCTTGAATGATGGAGGCAAGGAAATGGAGTATTTTAGCAGGACTGCATCGTGGAGTTGTGGTTAACCCTGTTACCGTTTCCTGCCCTCTATAAAAGTAGCCAAGACATCACTTGAAGTGTCTATCACTGCTTCATCATATGTTGCTCTTCAATGGTTTCTACCTGGATCAAATAGCATCCAAGAAAGCAATGGAAATATTTAATTATGGAGGCAAGGAAATGGAGTATGTAAATTTTTGTAGAATAAGAGAAGGAAGACAGAGAAATATAGTTGTATTAATCTACTTTAGTAATTAGTAATTGTTTTCTCATTGATTGATTCCAATATGTCAATTGTACAAGTCATTTCTAATAAAAAAATTCCAATTATTCACGTAGTAATTACTTTCTATTTGAAGATCCTAATTCGGTGGTTGTTTCATATTTGTCATATTCTTTAAGAACTAATACTGTTACTTAAAGTCAAATTAAGTTTCTTAGCAATGTACTTAATATAGAATGATATATACAGTTAAGTCATAAAGTTGCAATATATTTTTATATGAGAGCTATCAACAAACAAAAAGAATAGCAAACCTGATGCAAGAACTATACAAGCACATAAACAAACATTTTCGGTGATTATACGAAACAAGTATATAAAACTGAAGAAAATAGATCCTCAGAAAATCATTTCATGATGCATGGAATCTCTTAAACGAGATACTCAGATTGTTTGAAGATGAAGTGATTTAATCCCTTAATCAACTAGACTGGCTCCAAAACTTATCTTATTTGATTTTGATCCAAATGTTATCATATGCAGAACATAAATGATCTACAGAACATAAATTAGTCATACATTACAATGCATCACAATATAATAAAGTTTCATACATTACATGGTTATCAAGTATGTTTGTGGAAGTACACATTAACATAAATTATCGTACATAATATATAATTAGTCATGGTATCTTAGAAATATAATGCTTTGTACCATTGTGTACTACAAACCAATAAATTCAGACCAGTATCTTGGCAAGATTCAACAACACTCTAAATATCACTTATTTCAAAGCGGTTATTTCACCATCCTTTTATTTAGGGATCCTCTTGAGTTAGTGGTATAGTGGAGTTGGTTAAGCAAAAACCATTTTTGCTGCTCTATTTATAGGCTGCTAACTAAAAGACACTTTCATTTCAAAATGTTTCTATCCATCTAAGAGTTCCATTATAAGGTATGTATGTTGTAGCATCTCTTCATGAACATCTAACAATATTTGCGCCTGTCAATGTCTGTTTTTTTGTCGTTTAGTCGACTTACTAGGGACACCTAGAGTTGTAACATCCGACTCATTTGAATTTGTAACCCGAACTCGTTTGTATTAGTAAGTGAAATCTATTCGTTTAAAACATATTAATGTTATCATTTAATTCACATTACAATCATATAGTTATTAATATGATTTTATAAAAAAATATTATAAAATTATATTAGTAATTATGAAGTTTAAACAAAAAATAATAATAATAATAAATAATAATAAATAATAATAACAATATTAACAATATTAATAATAATAATAATAAAATAACAATGATAATAATAATAATGTTGATGATAATGAAAATGCAGGTATTATAACTTTAAAACTATAACTAATAACCTTGTACATAAAATAATAACATTACAAAATTCGGAGGGGTTAAATTGTAATTTATTTAAACTAAAAACAAAACTCTAGTTTTGTTTTGACAATTGTTATAAACCACAGCGACCAAATGTGAATTTTTTTTTAAAAACCCATCATCACCCGTCGACACCCCCACCCTCACCGCCGGCCACCGTCCGGCGACTCTCCGGCAACCAAAACAACCACAATTAACGCGGTTCGACCAAAACAAACACTCCCGACACATTCACGTGGGAGATTCGAACTCGTGCCAAAAAAACAATTCAAAATTTGAAACGAGTGCGATGTAGAATCTGTTCCACGCGTTGTCGGCCCTTTTACAGATCACAGATCGCACCACGGACTTAAATAATCAAATAAATCCCGCACTACTGAACTTTTGATCATTTAAAAACACCCATCGAGTTCAATTGCATCAAAAATCAACAAAAAAACACCACCATTCGAACACCATAACCGCGGACCTGCAACTGACGTGTTCACCCTCCTTCGAGCTTCAAACTTCAAAATTAACATAGGGCTTTGCATCAATACCACTACACGAAGCTAACCTCAAGTTTAATTGGTCTATCATCGTCTTTTGCATATCAAACGGAATCGACATTAACCGCGGGTGTTCTTCGAAGTGGGTATCTCCATTTCATCATCATACGGGGTAATTACACATACACACACACTCGATTTTTCATGAGGGTCAAAAGCCCCATGAATTCAGATGCATTAAGAATCGAATCAAACCTCAATTTGAATCGGGTTCGAACTAGGGCTCAAATCGATTTGGGGGTTTCTGTGGTCGATGCTTAAAAGAATTTGAAATAGAATTTTATCGGGGCCACGACCCTTGGTTTGATGGTTCTGTGCTCACAATACATACTAGAGGTCCCGGGTTATGTTATTACTTGTAATTATGTGAACATACTATTGTTATTTCATTCTAAATTCAATTCAAGTGTCAAGTCATGATATTCTATTGTTATTTCATTCTAAATTCAATTCAAGACAGGTTATGTTATTACTTGCAATTATGTGAACATACTATGATAAACTGGACGACAGTAAAACCCTAATTCAATCAATCAATCCTGGTTTCAATGGTAGATCTACTGGTTTGGATAACCCACCCCATATGGCTTACGAGTGGTGATTGTGCCAGAGGCAGGAGCCAATCTATGGTGTATGTGTGGAGTCTATTATATGCAAGTGTCAAGTCAAGGGGTTATTATTGTGTCAGTTTATCTATATGCTTTACTATTGCAATATAAGTCTTGACGTTACCTTGTGAATTGGATTATTCTCAATCAATCAATCAATCTATATGTATACTCAAAACTGTGATTACTCACCAGCTAATTCGTTAGCTGACTTTATTTTCTCACATGATTTCAGGTTAAGCAAGTTAGTGGACTTCTACATGCTCATATAAGACCCGGACTTAGTCAAAACAAAAGACAATTACTATTTGTAACTTTAACTGTTGTATTTATATCTGTTAAATTCATGTTATCCTGTAATCTGATTTTAATATTATTTTCACTATTAGACAATCATGAGTTATGAACAATCATTCATTCCCTCGTCCGCTCCGATGATTCCGCCGTCGGTCGGGGTGTGACAGATTGGTATCAGAGCCATGGTTATAGGAATTAGGTTATTAGAAATGGAATGACCTAGACTATAACTAAGTACCTTTACACATGAGTCCTCTCATGTATTTTATATGCTTAGATAGGATTTTATGTGCCTTATATGTTTATACTTGATTATATGATTATATGCCTTATGTGATTCTTCTTATACTTTGATTCTTATCAATGCACGCACATATCTTAAATCATATTCAAGGCATTGTGTGCCTAAATCAAATGGTTTTCAAAATGAGCTTTGAATCATTATTCGTGGTTTTCAAAATCTCATCAAAGTCTGTGTCTCACAACTGAATACATGCAATGCTGGAAGAGTGGGATGCCTGTATCTCGAGGTGTTCAGTCTAGGTAAGGTATTCGTATAAATCCAAATCAACCGATGGATCTGTCAACCTTACCTGGGAACCCTCGGGATGAGTATCTGCTTATAGGTACGCATGTCTTCAATGAGGTTGTGTTGGACATAACACTTTGATTAGTCAACGTATTCGCTTTGATTTACGAATCAAACGATTACACTCGGAACATATCATCGTTATTATGCCAAATTCTCGATTATCGTTTTCATGTTGATAGCTCATATTACCCATTCTCATAAACTATCTCAATGATATTTCAGAATGGCTTCTCGTCAAATCCGTTCACGGTATAGAAACTCCGGCCGTAAGATTGCTGCTATTGTAGCACGTGAAGTTGCTGCTGTTATCCCAACTCTGCTTACCCATTTGAACCAAGGCAACAATGCTGATCAAAACCAAACTGCACTAAACCCTCCCCAAACTTGTACTTACAAACATTTCAGTTCTTGCAACCCCACTAAGTTCAGTGGAACTGAGAGCTACCAGATTACTACATTGGTTGAAAGCATCGAGAACACTTTCCTAAACAGCAAATGCCCTGAAAATCTAAAAGTCCGGTATGCCATGAGTGTTCTCCAGAAACGCGCACTTACTTGGTGGAACGGGGAGAAACGAACCCGTGGAACTGAATGTGCTTTAGCCTTAACATGGGCTGAAGTTAAGGAGCTCATGACTAAAGAGTTCTGCCCAAGAAATGAAGTCCGGAAATTGGAAGCTGAATTCTGGGAGTTAACCCAAGACAGTGGCGAGAACCTCGCATACACTAACCGATTACACGAACTGAGCCTTTTGGTACCGCATCTTGCTACCCCTACCTCCCGAGCCATCGAGAAATACATTGGTGGACTACCCATGCAGATTCAGGATACGGTGCTAGGAAGGAATCCTTCAACACTAGAAGATGCTATCAGGCTGGCTGCACAGTTAACTGATAATCATGTGAAAGCTGGTTCCTTAACCAGGAAAGGATCGAAGAAGAATACCGATAAACTTCCTAACGAAATCGTCAAAACCGACCAACCCGAGCCTTCCAGGAACAAGAAGAGGAAGGCCAATTCTCAAAACTTTGCTGTGATTACCCCTGCTGTGCTAATTAATCAAGTCCCTCCAACTCGTCAACCAACAGTAAACAACCAACCACCGATGAAAAAGCCATACGCTGGACCCTTTCCGCAGTGTAACCACTGCAAGTATCACCATCCCGCTAACGTTCAGTGTCGTCAATGCACAAACTGTGGTCGTTTTGGGCATACATTCAACGTGTGCAAGAATACTGCAAGGGTTCTAGTGGCCACACCGACTGTTCAGCATACCCCGACAATCACGCAAGCAAGAGCTTGCTACCTATACGGGATCCTAACCACTTCCGCAACCAATGTCCGAAGCTTCTCAAGGCCGTCCCTGCAGCTCAAGGTCGAGCATTCAACATCAATGTTCATCAAGCTCAAACCAATAACGATGTTTTAAATGGTATGTTTCTAATCAATAATCATTATGCTTCAGTCTTGTTTGATACCGGCGCCGACAAAAGTTTTGTATCCTTAGAATTTGAGCCTTTGCTCGCTAGTGCAAGAACTAAGTTGGGGAAACCGTTTATGGTAGAAATAGCCGACGGGAAACCTATCACAATCGATTCAATTATTCCAAACTGTACCCTTAGTCTTAGCGAACATGATTTTTCTATCGACCTTACACCGATGCAACTTGGAAATTTCGATGTCATTATCGGCATGGATTGGTTATCTAAGAACCATGCTGAAGTTGTTTGTTTCGAGAAAATCATCCGAATCCCTCTTACGCCCGAAAAAGCGTTAAATATTTACGGGGAAAAGCCTTCCAAAGGACTTAAACTCATGTCTTGCACCAAAGCCCAAAAGTATCTCCGCAAGCATTACGTGGCCTTCTTAGCCCATATCGTGAAAACGGATAAGAAACCTAGGAAGATTGAAGACATTCCGGTTATTCAAGAATTTCCCGAAGTCTTTCTCGAAGACTTGACCGGTCTTCCCCCCGTTCGTCAAGTTGAATTCAGGATCGACCTTGTGCCTGGTGCAACTCCCGTGGCAAAATCACCTTATCGTCTCGCACCTTCCGAAATGCAAGAACTTGCTAGCCAATTGCAAGAACTGTCAGACAAAGGATTCATTCGCCCGAGCTCATCACCATGGGGAGCTCCAGTCCTATTCGTGAAGAAAAAGGATGGTTCTTTCGCATGTGTATCGACTATCGAGAACTCAACAAACTCACAATCAAGAACCCTTACCCACTACCCAGAATCAACGATCTGTTTGATCAGCTTTAAGGAGCCACTCATTTCTCAAAGATCGATCTTCGTTCTGGTTATCACCAACTCCGTGTGCACGATGATGATATTCCAAAAACCGCTTTCCGAACAAGATATGGCCATTACGAGTTTACAGTGATGCCATTCGGGTTAACCAACGCACCGGCAGTATTCATGGAGTTAATAAATCGCGTGTGCCGATCATACCTAGACAAATTCGTGATCGTATTCATCGACGACATTTTGATATACTCCAAATCTAAATCCGATCACGAAAACCACCTTCGTCTAATACTCGAACTTCTGAGAAAAGGGAAACTCTACGCCAAATTCTCAAAGTGTGAATTCTGGCTTAATAAGGTTCAATTTCTTGGTCACATAGTAAACAGCAAGGGAATTCACGTTGATCCCACAAAGATCGAGGCGGTAAAGAAATGGGGAGAACCTAAAACTCCTACAGAGATTCGTTCATTCCTTGGTCTAGCCTGATATTATCGACGTTTTATTCCTAACTTCTCTAAGATTGCTGTGCCACTCACTGCTTTGACCCACAAGGATAAGCCTTTTTCTTGGGGGCCTGATCAAGAAAAAACATTTCAAACCCTCAAGCAAAAGTTGTGTGAGGCGCCAATTCTAACACTTCCTGATGGAAACGACGACTTTGTTGTCTACTGTGACGCTTCAAAACAGGTCTAGGTTGCGTTCTCATGCAGCGAGGCAAAGTTATAGCTTATGCCTCAAGACAATTGAAGGTTCATGAGAAAAATTATACGACGCACGATCTTGAATTGGGTGCTGTCGTATTCGCACTTAAAATCTGGAGACACTATCTCTATGGCACTAAATGTGTTGTATTCACCGATCATAAGAGTCTCCAGTACATCTTCAACCAGAAGGAGCTTAACATGAGACAACGACATTGGGTCGAACTACTCAACGACTACGACTGTGAGATTCGATACCACCCCGGTAAAGCTAATGTCGTAGCCGATGCATTAAGTCGTAAGGGTCAAGTTATGCTTCAAAGTGTTACCATTCAAACCAACCTCTTGACCCGTATACTCGAAGCTCAACATGAATAAGTCACCGAGGGCAACATGTATGAGGAAATATCATACGGTGCTGAACTCCAAATGGAAATCAAGTCGGACGGACTACTGTATTTTCTAAATCGACTTTGGATTTCGAATCGCGATAACCTTCGAACAACCATCATGGATGAGGCTCATAAGGCTCGTTATTCTATTCATCCGGGAGCGGATAAGATGTTCATGAATCTTCGGAACCAATATTGGTGGCCCGGCATGAAGAAGGATATAGCCTTGTATGTATCTAAATGCCTCACATGTTCCAAAGTCAAAGCCGAGCATCAACGTCCCTCTGGATTACTCGTACAACCCGAGGTTCCATTATGGAAATGGGAAAGCATATCCATGGATTTCATCACCAAGCTGCCTCGTACCGCTAGTGGTCACGATAGTATCTGGGTTGTCATTGATCGATTGACTAAGTCGGCTCATTTCATTCCAATTCGGGAAGATTATCGAGTCGAGAAATTGGCTCGTATTTACATCAATGAAATAGTCAGTTGGCATGGTGTACCTTTAGATATTATTTTTGATCGCGATGGTTGTTTCATCTCTCGTTTCTGGAAAAGTCTCCAATCAGCTCTCGGGACTCAACTAAATCATAGCACAGCCTATCACCCACAAACCGACGGTCAGACTGAAAGAATGATACAGATGTAACATCGTGTATTTTGTTCAATAAAAGTTAAAATTTTATTCGTCGATGTTGATAATTACAATAATAATAATAATAATAATAATAATAATAATAATAATAATAATAATAATAATGATAATAATAATAACAATAGTGATAATAATAATAATAACAATTGTTTATAAAAATATATTTTTTATAAATCAAGTGCAAGGGGGTGTTTTGTAATTTATAAAACTTAAAACAAAAGTTTCAAACATAAGTATTAAACTTAAAACCACAGGGGCCGAATCTGTAAATTTTTAAACCCAAACCATCCCCCCCGTCGACACCCCGTTTTTCCGACGACTCGCCGGCAAGAGTCCGGCCAAACTCCGGCGAAGCCGAAAACAACAAAATTACACACTTTCAAGCCACAAAACCGGTCCCAATACACTCGTGGATGAGTTTCGAACTCAATGCAATCATTAAACACGTTTAAACTTCGAGAAATTCGGATCCAAAGCCACCACATCGAGATCACTAAATTCCCGACAAGAAATCAATCAAATTATCAAAATTGAACCCCACAATCACACCGAAAGTGTCCTTGGATCCAATCTAGATTGAATTCCAACACAAAACGTGTTGAATAAGTCAAATTAACGGCTAAAAATTCTCACTTTAACTTCGGATTCTATACAACTCATAAACCCACTCAAACAACATCAATAAACAAATTAAAGCTACCAAAACGGTCATTTATACACACCTAATCGAACTCCAGTGCCAATTTTACCAAAAACAAACACAAACATCGAAATCACTCCTCATCTTTATCGCGACCTGCAACTTAGTCGAGAACCCTGTTCCAAACACTATTAACCCGAATTAACAGAGGGCTTTAGGTTTTCATCATCATGCGAAGCTTTCTGTGAAGTTAATTGGATTTTCATCAAGAATTGGCCACTCATCGATCTTCATATCGACCGCAGCTGTTCCTCATCTGTTCATATCGAATTAAGTACTCAAACAGGTAATTGAAAACATTAATATACTCGATTTTTCAAGGGGAATAAAAGCCCCATAAATTCGATGGGTAACAACATCGAATCGGGGTTCAATTGGAGGGAAATCAAATCTAGGGTTTATGTTGAATTGGGGGAGCTTCTGAAATAGAGTTTAAAAGATTTAAAACCCCTTTAGAACCGCGGCCACGGCCTTTGGTTCACCGGTTCCATGCTTCCCCCTCAAACAGAAGGTCTCGGGTTCGAGACCCGCCTCCTACATTATTTTTTAAGGCCTTTTAAGCCTTTAAAAATTCAGAAAAAAATTCTAAAAATCATAAAAACATTTTTACAAACATTAGAAATTTTTAAAACAATCTAATTATTTTTCTGAAATTAATTTCAACATTTTAATTATTTATTTTAATTGTTTTAAATAAATAAAATAACTAATTATACTTATACCAATTTATAATTAGTGTATAATATATAATTATACAAATAAATAAATTGAATCCAATATATATACATAGATATATATTATTCGATTATCGAAACAGCTTTGAATAAATTACATGTGCATAATTATACATGATCGTATACAATTTATAACATAACTATATAATTAACATACGATGTATAGTTATGTTTAATTATATATAAATGTATTGTATATAATTATGTATATAATTATACATATAATTATATATAATTACATGATTATATATAATTATACATATACAATTATTAATAAATTGTATAATGTATAACTTACACGTATAAATTGTATTAAAGTTCTTGACATAATCACTTTCAATAAATTCGTTTATTTCAAGACATTTCAAACCGAATAAAATTTATCAATTTAAACTACCATAGAAATCCTAATACATTCCCAAATTCCCAAATCGTTATTATTCTAACTCGAGACACCGTTCCTTAGGTTAATTATAAGGAAATCGTTGGTGTCTAAACTATCACGTCCAAATTCCAATCTCATCAATCAAGTGAGTATTCATATCCCCTTTTATATCATTTCCTATTTGGGGGAAATCATGTGATACAATATATTCTATCATGATATTCTATTGTTATTTCATTTTCAATTCAATTCAAGACAGGTTATGTTATTACTTGCAATTATGTGAACATACTGTGATAAACTGGACGACAGTAGAACCCTAATTCAATCAATCAATCAATCCTGGCAACAATGTAGATCTACTGGTTTGGATAACCCACCCTATATGGCTTACGAGTGGTGATTGTGCCAGAGGCAATTAGTCAATCTTTGGTGTTTGTGTGGAGTCTATTATATGCAAGTGTCAAGTCAAGGGGTTTATATTGTGTCGGTTTATCTATATGCTTCGCGGTTGCCATATAAGTCTTAATAATACCTTGTGAATTGAATTACAATCGATGGATCAATCAATCAATCTATATGTATATTCAAAACTATGATTACTCACCAGCTAACTCGTTAGCTGACTTTATTTTCTCACATGATTTCAGGTTAAGCAAGCTAGTGGACTTCTATGTGCTCATCTAAGACACGGACCTAGTTATAATATGAGACAATTATTATTTGTGGTTTTGATTGTCGTATTTGTGTATGTTGTACTTATTCTATCATGTAATCTGATTTTAATATTATTTCCACTATTAGACAACCATGTGTTATGAACAATCCATCATTCCCTCGTCCGCTCCGATGATTCCGCCGTCGGTCGGGGTGTGACAGATTGGTATCAGAGCCATGGTTATAGGGAATTAGGTTATTAGAAATGGAATGACCTAGACTATAACTAAGTACCTTTACATATGAGTCCTCTCATGTATTTTATATGCTTAGATAGGATTTTATGTGCCTTACATGTTTATACTTGATTATGTGATTATCTGTTTATGTGATTCTTCTTATACCATGAATCTATCAATATACACACGAAACTTAACTCATATTCTAAGGCATTGTGTGCCTAATTCAAGTGATTTCAAACTCCAAAACTCGATTGTTATTCATGGTTTTCAAATCTCGTCAAAGTCCGTGTCACACGACCGAGAACATGCAATGCTGGAAGAGTGGGATACCTGTATCTTAAGGTGTTCTGTCTAGGCAAGGTATTTCATACAACTTGATTACCTTACCTGGGAACCCTCGAGATGAGTATTCGCTTATAGGTACGCATGTCCTCGTGCTGGACACAAATACTTTGATAAGTCAACGTATTCGTTTTGGTTTGCGAACCGAACGTTTACACTCCTAACCTCTCATTGTTGTTTTAAACAATCTCATTAACGATTTATTATTTTGAAAAGTTTTAAAAACCAATTACCCGTTACTCATAAAGGTTTCTTCGTTCCTTATTATACAGCATGTCTTCTCGTCAAAACCGCTCCCGATCTAGAAGCTCTGGCCGCAAGATTGCTGCTATGGTGGCACGTGAAGTTGCTGCGGTTATCCCAACACTGCTTACTCATTTGAACCAAGGCAACAATGCTGTCCAAAACACAACTGCACCAAACACTGTCCAAAACCCAACTGCACCAAACCCTCCCAAAACTTGTACTTACAAGCATTTCAATTCCTGCAATCCCACTAAGTTTAGCGGAGCCGAAGGTGCCACTGGTCTTCTGCAATGGTTCGAGAGTATTGAAAACACGTTTCTTAACAGCGAATGTCCTGAAAATCTCAAAGTTCGCTACGCTACCAGTGTTTTCCAGAAGAGAGCTTTAACTTGGTGGAACGGGGAGAAACGAACCCGTGGCACTGATGCTGCCCTGGCATTGACGTGGGCTGAAGTAAAGGAACTCATGACACGAGAATTCTGCCCACGAAATGAAATCAAAAGACTAGAAGCTGAATTCTGGGATTTGGCTCAGGAAAGCGGCGAGAATCTGGTTTACACCACCCGTTTTCACGAGTTGAGTCTTCTGGTTCCTCATCTAGTTACTCCCTCATCTCGAGCTATCGAGAAGTACATAGGTGGTCTCCCTATGCAAATTCAGGATACCGTGTGGGGTAGGAACCCTACTAACTTGGCAGATGCTATCCGTCTAGCAGCTCAGTTAACCGACAACCATGTCAAGGCCGGTACCTTGACCAGGAAGGGTGACAAGAAGAAAATGGAGAAGTCTTCTACTGAAACAACCAAGGAAGACAAGCCTGAAACTTCCAGGAACCGGAAGAGGAAGGCTAACTCTCAAAACTTTGCTGTAATTACCCCTGCTGTTCCAATCAACCAAGTCGCACCGACCTATCAACCAACCATGAATAATCAAGCCCCAACAAAGAAACCTTACACCGGGCCATTTCCACAATGCAACATCTGCAAGTATCATCATCCTACTGGTGCTAAGTGTCGTCAGTGCACCAGTTGTGGTCGTTTTGGTCATACATTCAACATATGCAGGAATGCTGCTAAGGTATTGGTAAATGCGCCAGTCCAACAAAACCCTCCTGCAATTGCTCAAGTTCGTGCATGTTATCAATGCGGTGATCCAACTCATTTCCGTAACCGATGTCCTCAGCTCGTTAATGCCGTACCCGCAGCACAAGGGCGTGCTTTTAACATCAATGCCCAACAAGCTCAGGCTGCCAATGATGTGGTGAATGGTACGTTCCTAATCGATCATCAATATGCTTCAATTTTATTTGATACCGGTGCCGATAAAAGTTTTGTATCCTTAGAATTTGAACCTTTGCTTGTTAATACCCGAACTAAGTTAGGGAAACCGTTTACAGTAGAAATAGCTGATGGAAAATCCGTCACAATTGATTCTGTCATCCAAAATTGTACCCTTAAACTTAGTGAACACGAATTTCCTGTCGATCTTATACCGATGCCACTTGGAAGTTTTGACGTCATTATAGGCATGGATTGGTTGTCAAAGAACCATGCTGAAGTCGTCTGTTTAGAGAAAATCATCCGGATCCCTCGCGCATCTGGAAGTGTCTTAAATATTTACGGGGAAAAGCTTTCCAAGGGATTAAAACTCATGTCCTGCACCAAAGCTCAAAAGTACCTCCGCAAACATTACGTGGCTTTCTTAGCTCATATCGTGAAGGCAGATGAGAAATCTAAGAAGATTGAAGACATTTCGGTTGTTCGAGAGTTTCCTGAAGTCTTTCCCGATGATTTAACCGGTCTTCCTCCTGTTCGTCAAGTCGAATTCCGTATTGACCTTGTGCCTGGCGCAACTCCAGTAGCAAAATCTCCCTATCGACTTGCACCATCTGAGATGCAAGAGCTTGCTAGTCAACTTCAAGAGCTCTCCGATAAAGGCTTCATTCGACCAAGTTCCTCGCCCTGGGGAGCCCCAGTTTTGTTTGTGAAGAAGAAGGACGGTTCTTTTCGAATGTGCATCGACTACCGGGAGCTTAATAAGCTTACTATCAAAAACCGGTATCCTCTACCCAGGATCGACGATCTATTTGATCAGCTTCAAGGAGCCTCTCATTTTTCCAAAATCGATCTCCGCTCAGGTTATCATCAATTACGAGTGCACGATGATGATATTCCCAAGACAGCTTTTCGCACAAGATATGGCCATTACGAGTTTACAGTAATGCCATTCGGGTTAACCAATGCACCTGCTGTGTTCATGGATTTAATGAACCGCGTGTGTAAACCATATCTGGACAAATTCGTGATCGTTTTCATTGACGACATTCTCATTTATTCAAAATCAAAATCCGATCACGAACATCATCTCCGTTCGATCCTTGAACTTCTGAAACAGGAAAAGCTTTATGCAAAATTCTCAAAGTGTGAATTTTGGCTTAAAGAAGTCCAATTCCTTGGTCACATCGTAAACGACAAAGGTATTCACGTGGATCCTGCAAAGATTGAGGCAGTGAAGAATTGGGTAGAACCCAAAACTCCTACCGAGATTCGTTCATTCCTTGGCTTAGCCGGTTACTACCGTCGCTTTATTCCAAACTTCTCAAAGATCGTTGTGCCTCTCACCGCCTTGACACATAAGGACAAGAGTTTCGTGTGGGGACCAGATCAGGAGAAAGCTTTTCAAACCCTCAAGCAGAAGTTGTGTGATGCCCCAGTCTTGACTCTCCCCGATGGGAATGACGATTTCGTTGTCTACTGTGATGCTTCGAAGCAAGGTCTTGGTTGTGTTCTCATGCAACGAGGCAAAGTCATAGCTTATGCCTCAAGACAACTCAAAATTCATGAGAAAAATTACACAACCCATGATCTCGAGCTAGGAGCTGTGGTATTCGCACTCAAAATTTGGAGGCACTACCTTTACGGCACCAAGTGTATTGTATTTACCGATCATAAAAGCCTTCAGCACATATTCAATCAGAAGGAATTAAACATGAGACAACGACGATGGGTTGAATTACTTAATCACTACGATTGTGAAATTCGCTACCATCCAGGAAAGGCGAATGTCGTAGCCGACGCATTAAGTCGAAAGGGTCAAGTTATGCTTCAAAGTATTACCATTCAAACCGACCTCCTAACCCGTATACTCGAAGCTCAATACGAATCAGTCACCGAGGGCAACATGTATGAGGAAATGTCATGCGGTGCTGAACTCCAATTGGAAACCAAGTCGGACGGACTATTGTATTTTCTAAATCGACTTTGGATTCCGAATCGCGATAATCTTCGAACAACCATTCTGGATGAGGCTCACAAGGCTCGCTATTCTATTCATCCGGGAGCAGATAAGATGTTCATGAATCTTCGGAACCAATATTGGTGGCCCGGCATGAAGAAGGATATAGCCTTGTATGTATCTAAATGCCTTACATGTTCCAAAGTCAAAGCCGAGCATCAACGTCCCTCTGGATTACTCGTACAACCCGAGGTTCCATTATGGAAATGGGAGAGCATATCCATGGATTTCATTACCAAGCTGCCTCGTACCGCTAGCGGTCACGATAGTATCTGGGTTATCATTGATCGATTGACTAAGTCGACTCATTTCATTCCAATTCGGGAAGATTATCGAGTCGAGAAATTGGCTCGTATTTACATTAATGAAATAGTCAGTCGACATGGTGTGCCTTTAGATATTATCTCTGATCGCGATGGTCGTTTCATCTCTCGTTTTTGGAAAAGTCTCCAATCAGCTCTCGGGACTCAACTAAATCTTAGCACAGCCTATCACCCGCAAACCGATGGTCAAACTGAAAGAACGATACAAACCCTCGAGGATATGCTCCGGGCTTGTGTCATTGATTTCAGTGGATCGTGGGATTCTCATCTTCCGTTGATCGAATTCTCTTACAATAACAGTTACCATACCAGCATCCAGATGGCACCATTTGAGGCCTTGTATGGTCGGAAGTGTCGATCTCCCATCTGCTGGTCTGAAGTTGGTGAATCACAGATTACTGGTCCGGAATTGATACAAGAAACAACCGACAAAATTCATAAGATCCGTGATAACTTGGTCGCTGCTAGAAATCGTCAAAAGCATTATGCTGACAAAAGACGTAAGCCCATGGAATACAATGTCGGTGATCTCGTACTTCTTAAGGTGTCACCTTGGAAGGGAGTGATTCGCTTTGGAAAGAAAGGGAAGCTAGCACCTCGTTACGTGGGTCCATTCAAAGTGCTCGAACGAGTTGGGAAAGTGGCCTACAAGCTTGAACTACCTCAAGAACTTAGCAATATACATCCGACGTTTCATGTTTCGAATCTCAAGAAATGTCTTGCCGATGAAAATCTCCACATTCCACTCGACGAAGTTCAGATTGATGAATCTATGCACTTTATTGAGAAACCTGTGGAAATTATGGATCGGGAAGTTAAACAACTCAAACGCAGTCGGATACCCATTGTCAAAGTTCGTTGGGAGTCTAAACGTGGCCCAGAGTTCACCTGGGAACGTGAGAACCAAATGAAAACCAAGTACCCTCATCTTTTCATTTCAGCCTCCTCGTGATTTAAATTTCGGGACGAAATTTTCTAAAGCAGGGGAGACTGTAACATCGTGTATTTTGTTCAATAAAAGTTAAAATTTTATTCGTCGATGTTGATAATTACAATAATTACAATAATAATAATAATAATAATAATAATAATAATAATAATAATAATGATAATAATAATAACAATAGTGATAATAATAATAATAACAATTGTTTATAAAAATATATTTTTTATAAATCAAGTGCAAGGGGTGTTTTGTAATTTATAAAACTTAAAACAAAAGTTTCAAATAAGTATTAAACTTAAAACCACAGGGGCCGAATCTGTAAATTTTTAAACCCAAACCATCCCCCCCGTCGACACCCCGTTTTTCCGGCGACTCGCCGGCGAGAGTCCGGCCAAACTCCGGCGAAGCCGAAAACAAACAAAATTACACACTTTCAAGCCACAAAACCGGTCCCAATACACTCGTGGATGAGTTTCGAACTCAATGCAATCATTAAACACGTTTAAACTTCGAGAAATTCGGATCCAAAGCCACCACATCGAGATCACTAAATTCCCGACAAGAAATCAATCAAATTATCAAAAATTGAACCCCACAATCACACCGAAAGTGTCCTTGGATCCAATCTAGATTGAATTCCAACACAAAACGTGTTGAATAAGTCAAATTAACGGCTAAAAATTCTCACTTTAACTTCGGATTCTATACAACTCATAAACCCACTCAAACAACATCAATAAACAAATTAAAGCTACCAAAACGGTCATTTATACACACCTAATCGAACTCCAGTGCCAATTTTACCAAAACAAACACAAACATCGAAATCACTCCTCATCTTTATCGCGACCTGCAACTTAGTCGAGAACCCTGTTCCAAACACTATTAACCCGAATTAACAGAGGGCTTTAGGTTTTCATCATCATGCGAAGCTTTCTGTGAAGTTAATTGGATTTTCATCAAGAATTGGCCACTCATCGATCTTCATATCGACCGCAGCTGTTCCTCATCTGTTCATATCGAATTAAGTACTCAAACAGGTAATTGAAAACATTAATATACTCGATTTTTCAAGGGGAATAAAAGCCCCATAATTCGATGGGTAACAACATCGAATCGGGGTTCAATTGGAGGGAAATCAAATCTAGGGTTTATGTTGAATTGGGGGAGCTTCTGAAATAGAGTTTAAAAGATTTAAAACCCCTTTAGAACCGCGGCCACGGCCTTTGGTTCACCGGTTCCATGCTTCCCCCTCAAACAGAAGGTCTCGGGTTCGAGACCCGCCACCTACATTATTTTTTTTAAGGCCTTTTAAGCCTTTAAAAATCAGAAAAAAATTCTAAAAATCATAAAAACATTTTTACAAACATTAGAAATTTTTAAAACAATCTAATTATTTTCTGAAATTAATTTCAACATTTTAATTATTTATTTTAATTGTTTTAAATAAATAAAATAACTAATTATACTTATACCAATTTATAATTAGTGTATAATATATAATTATACAAATAAATAAATTGAATCCAATATATATACATAGATATATATTATTCGATTATCGAAACAGCTTTGAATAAATTACATGTGCATAATTATACATGATCGTATACAATTTATAACATAACTATATAATTAACATACGATGTATAGTTATGTTTAATTATATATAAATGTATTGTATATAATTATGTATATAATTATACATATAATTATATATAATTACATGATTATATATAATTATACATATACAATTTATTAATAAATTGTATAAATGTATAACTTACACGTATAAATTGTATTAAAGTTCTTGACATAATCACTTTCAATAAATTCGTTTATTTCAAGACATTTCAAACCGAATAAAATTTATCAATTTAAACTACCATAGAAATCCTAATACATTCCCAAATTCCCAAATCGTTATTATTCTAACTCGAGACACCGTTCCTTAGGTTAATTATAAGGAAATCGTTGGTGTCTAAACTATCACGTCCAAATTCCAATCTCATCAATCAAGTGAGTATTCATATCCCCTTTTTATATCATTTCCTATTTGGGGGAAATCATGTGATACAATATATTCTATCATGATATTCTATTGTTATTTCATTTTCAATTCAATTCAAGACAGGTTATGTTATTACTTGCAATTGTCACACCCCGACCGACGGCGGAATCATCGGAGCGGACGAGGGAATGATTGATTGTTCATAACACATGATTGTCTAATAGTGGAAATAATATTAAAATCAGATTACAGGATAACATGAATTTAACAGATACAAATACAACAGTTAAAGTCACAAATAATAATTGTCTTTTGTTTTGACTAAGTCCAGGTCTTATATGATCAAGTAGAAGTCCACTAGCTTGCTTAACCTGAAATCATGTGAGAAAATAAAGTCAGCTAACGAATTAGCTGGTGAGTAATCATAGTTTTGAGTATACATATAGATTGATTGATTGATTGAGAATAATCCAATTCACAAGGTAATATTAAGACTTATATGGCAACCGCGAAGCATATAGATAAACCGACACAATATAAACCCCTTGACTTGACACTTGCATATAATAGACTCCACACAAACACATAGATTGACTAATTGCCTCTGGCACAATCACCACTCGTAAGCCATATGGGGTGGGTTATCCAAACCAGTAGATCTACATTGTTGCCAGGATTGATTGATTGATTGAATTAGGGTTCTACTGTCGTCCAGTTTATCACAGTATGTTCACGTAATTGCAAGTAATAACATAACCTGTCTTGAATTGAATTGAAAATGAAATAACAATAGAATATCATGATAGAATATATTGTATCACATGATTTCCCCCAAATAGGAAATGATATAAAAAGGGGATATAAATACTCACTTGATTGATGAGATTGGATTTTGATCGTGATAGGTTAGACACCTGTGATTTCCTTACGGTTAACCTAAGGAACGGTGTCTCGTGTTAGAATAATAATGATTTGAAAGTTTGGGAATGTTTTAAGGTTTCCATTTTGATTTTGAATAGTGGTTTAAATATTCTATCTAATTTGTATGTCTTGAAACAAATAGATTTATTGAAAATGATTATGTTTAGATTTTATAAATAAACGTATTAGTTTACGTATCTGTTTGATTTATTGTGAAAATGTGGAAAAATAAATAATTAATCTTATTAATTAATTATGTGATAATTAACTAATATGTTTAATTATTTAATTTATTAAAAGAAATGAAATTGTTATTTAAAATGATTTAAATATAATAAATTTATATATTTAATCATTATTTAAACAATATAAATATTGTGTGAAATTATTACAAATAATATTGTGTCAAATAATATTCAATAAATTAAATTATTATTAGGAAGCGGTCTCTCTACCTATCTTGATAGAGGAAAGACTTGCCACCACCTACCCCTCCCAGACCCTGCTCTTGAGTGGGATATACTGGGTTTGTTTGTTTGTTTGTTTGTTTATTAGGAGTTCCCTTTTTATTTAAATAATTTTGTATTATTTATAACTTTATTTATTTAAAACATTTATTAAAAATAGATGAAATATTGAAATAAATTCCAGAAAAATAATTTAGTTGTTTAAATATTTTAATGTCTTAAAAATATTTTTTATGATTTTTATGAATTTTTTTTAGAATTTTTAGAGGCTTAAAATGGCCTAAAAAAATGTTTAAAAATATAGGAGGCTGCCGGGTTTCGAACCCGGGACCTCAAGGTTGAAATGGGGCGCAGGAACCAGTGGGCCAAGAGCCCTATCAGCGATTAACTCTGGTTTCTTTTCCTTTTAAACCATTTAAACAAAAACCCCCAAATCACTTCGAGCCCTAGTTTGATCTTCGCCCAAATTGACCATCAAAACGCGTTTGTTAACAAAATCAACCTTAGGGCTTTGTTTCCCCATGAGAAATCGAATGTGTGTGTATGTGTAATTACCTGTTTGGTGTTCGATTGAAGTTGATCCCAACGAAGACGGGTCGCGATCGAATGTGATGTTCGTTTGATACTCAAACCACAACCATAATCAAATTAAACTTAGGGGAAGTTTCTAATGATGATTTAGAACAATAGCCCCATGTTAATTTCGATTGAAATTGATCGAAGATAGGGTTTCGATTGGAGTTGCAGGTCGCGAATTCAAGGGGTTCGAATGGTGCTCAAACCATAACCATAATCAAATTAATCTTAGGGTTAGCTTCGTATGGTGATAAGGAACAATAACCCTGTGTTAATTTTGACCAAATTTGATCGGAAATGGGATTTCACAGAGGTTGCAGGTCGACGGTTCGGGTGGTGTTCGAAGGTGTGTTTGAACTCGTTTGGGATGAAATTGAAGCTATGATTAGTTTATAAACGGTTAAAAGAACATCAGTGCGTGATTACTTTGAGTTTTAAAATCCTTAATGCGCGTTTAGTGGCCGAAAACCAGCCGATGGTGGTGAAAGCAATACGGGAAGTCAGCGATGGGAAAATGGGGGTGGGGTTGGGTACTTTTCGAAATTACAGAAATGGTCCCTGTGGTTTGTAGAAGTTTGCATCTGAAATTCAATGTTTTGCTTTAGTTTAAATAATTTATAACTTAACCCCTATAATCTGAAAGGTTATTATTTCATGTAAATTTTATTATTTACAATTTAAAGTTGTAAAAACTTAGATTATTATTCTTAACATTATTAATGTTATTATTATTATTATTATTATTATTATTATTATTATTTTTATTTTTATATTTTTTTTTTCGAAAATATGCGATGTTACAGTCTCCCCTGCTTTAGGAAATTTCGTCCCGAAATTTGTTCATGAGGAGGCTGAAACGAAAAGATGAGGATACTGGAATTTCATTTGGTCCTCACGTTCTCAGGTGAATTCTGGGCCATGTTTAGATTCTCAGCGGACTTTGACAATGGGTATTCGGCTGCGTTTGAGTTGTTTGACTTCCCGATCTATAGTCTCCACAGGTTTCTCAATAAAGTGCATAGATTCATAAATCTGAACTTCGTCGAGTTGAATGTGGAGATTTTCATCGGCAAGACATTTCTTGAGGTTTGAATCATGAAACGTTGGTTGTATATTGCTGAGCTCTTGGGGTAGTTCAAGCTTGCAAGCTACTTTCCCAATTCGCTCGTGTACTTTGAATAGACTCGCGTAACGAGGTGCTAACTTCCCTTTCTTTCCAAAGCGAATCACTCCCTTCCAAGGTAATACCTTAAGAAGTACGAGATCAGCGACATTGTATTCCATGGGTTTACGTCTTTTGTCAGCATAATGCTTTTGACGATTTCTAGCAGCGACCAAGTTATCACGGATCTTATGAATTTTGTCTATTGTTTCTTGTATCAGTTCTGGACCAATAATCTGTGATTCACCAACTTCAGTCCATACAAGGCCTTAGATGGTGCCATCTGTTGGTCTGGTAACTGTTATTGTAAGAGAATTCAATCAACGGAAAATGAGAATCACACGATCCACGGAAATCAATAACACAAGCCCGGAGCATATTCTCGAGGGTCTGTATCGTTCTTTCAGTCTGCCCATTGGTTTGCGGGTGATACGCTGTGCTAAGATTCAGTTGAGTTTCGAGAGATGATTGGAGACTTTTCCAGAAACGAGAGATGAAGCGACCATCACGATCAGAGATAATATCTTTACTTGACAATAGATTGTTTAGGAAGACTACCATCACGTAATCAGGTTTTGATGATAACTCACAATGAAAGTCGATTGATAAGGAATAAATGGTTTGATGTAGCTAGATCGAGTCAAACTTGAGAATAAAAGAAAATCGATTTAAGAATTTAAATGTTCCAAGCTTAGAATCAAAATTAACCTAAAAACGATCGGGTCTCTTTTCAAGTTCAGAGATCATGCTTTGGCTTGATAGGTCGAAACACTAACATTATTTCACCCTTCAAGTTACTACACGCGTCTCGTCACTTGATTACAACCATGGTAAGTTGGAGATCAAGAAGTGAGAATAATCCTCAAGGTATGGTTTTCACCCCTAACTTGATGGTGTACTTTCAAGGTATGACCACTAGCTTACCAATCCAAAAAGTTCGATCTGAGGATCTATAGAAATAAGACGAGATAACTCACCATTAAGGTAAGGGAATTCACTCTTATCTTAACGATGAATTTACAAAAACAAAATACAACAAAATAAACTTCTTCATCAAAATCCAGATTTCACTCCTACTTTGATGAGGTCGTTTCATTTGAGAAAATACAATCCATAAAAATGATATTATCATCAAGGTATGAATTTCACGCGTATCTTGATGATTGAATCTCATAATAACAAGAAAACAATTGAAGATTGACATTTGTCACCAAAGTACGGGTTTCAATCCTATTTTGGTGAGATCATGTCATTTGTGAAATGCAAGTTCCAAAGTGAATAATTGAGGTCAGTCCTCGTGATAAGGAAATCACCCTAATCCGGAGGATGAAATTTCATAAAACACATCATTGAAAACCATTTATTGAAATGAATAAAGATTCATCACCAAAGTAAGGGAATCACCCCTGTTTTGATGAGTTAGAATCATTTATGAGATATGAGTGTCCTTAGTCATAGGTTGACTTGCAAACTCTTGCATCTCCCACGGTGCAAACGGTTCAAAGTTCGACTTAACGACAAAAGGAAAATATCTCAATTAGAAATTTAGAAATTACATCAATGTAACAAAAGGAAAATCACGATTACAAATCTTGAATTACATCATGAAGACGAAATCAAGGACAAGAATTATTCAACACCACATCATTGGTGGCTTGAGCTTGTTGAGCATTAATGTTGAAAGCACGTCCTTGAGCTGTAGGAACTGGGATGACAAGTTGAGGGCATCGATTGCGAAAATGGTTCGGATCACCACATTGATAGCATGCACGACCCTGGGTAATTGCAAGAGGATGTTGGTGAACTGGTGCATTAGTCGGAGCTTTAGCAGCACTCCTGCACACGTTGAATGTATGACCCAAACGACCACAGTTTGTGCATTGACGACACTGAGTGTTAGCGGGATGATGGTAATTGCAGATGTTACACAGTGGATGGGGTCCGGTGTATGGCTTTCTCATCAGCGATTGGTTGTTTACCGCTTGTTGATGTGTTGGGGGGACTTGAGTAATTGGCACAGCAGGGGTAATCACAGCAAAGTTTTGAGAATTGGCCTTCCTCTTCTTGTTCCTGGAAGGCTCGGGTTGGTCGGTTTTGACGGTTTCGTTAGGAAGTTTATCGGTATTCTTCTTCGATCCTTTCCTGGTTAAAGAACCAGCCTTCACATGATTATCGGTTAACTGTGCAGCCAGTCTAATAGCATCTTCTAGTGTCGAAGGATTCCTTCCTAGCACCGTATCCTGAATCTGCATGGGTAGTCCACCAATATATTCTCGATGGCTCGGGAGGTAGGGGTAGCAAGATGCGGTACCAAAAGGCTCAGTTCGTGGAATCGGTTAGTGTATGCTAGGTTCTCGCCACTGTCTTGGGTTAATTCCCAGAACTCGGCTTCCAGTTTCCGGACTTCGTTTCTTGGGCAGAATTCTTTAGTCATGAGCTCTTTAACTTCAGTCCATGTTAAGGCTAGAGCAGTTTCAGTTCCACGGGTTCGTTTCTCTCCGTTCCACCAAGTCAGTGCGCGTTTCTGAAGAACACTTGTGGCATACCGGACTTTCAGATTTTCAGGGCATTCACTGTTTAGGAAAGTGTTATCGATGCTTTCGAACCACTGTAGTAATCCGGTAGCACCTTCAGTTCCACTGAACTTAGTGGGGTTGCAAGAACTGAAATGTTTGTAGGTACAAGTTTTGGGAAGGTTTGGTGCAGTTGGGTTTGGACAGTTTTGTTGCCTTGGTTCAAATGGGTAAGTAGAGTTGGGATGACCGCAGTAACTTCACGTGCTACTATAGCAGCAATCTTGCGGCCAGAGCTTCTAGATCGGGAGCGGTTTTGGCGAGAAGACATGCTGTATAATAAGGAACGAAGAAACCTTTATGAGTAACGGGTAATTGGTTTTTAAAACTTTTCAAAATAATAAAATCGTTAATGAGATTGTTTAAAACAGCAATGAGAGGTTAGGAGTGTAAACGTTCGGTTCGCAAACCAAAGCGAATACGTTGACTTATCAAAGTATTTGTGTCCACCACAACCTTATCGAGGACATGCGTACCTATAAGCGAATACTCATCTCGAGGGTTCCCAGGTAAGGTAATCAAGTTGTATGAATACCTTGCCTAGACAGAACACCTTAAGATACAGGTATCCCACTCTTCCGGCATTGCATGTTCTCGGTCATGTGACACGGACTTTGACGAGATTTGAAAACCATGAATAACAATCGAGTTTTGGAGTTTGAAATCACTTGAATTAGGCACACAATGCCTTAGAATATGAGTTAAGATTCGTGTGTATATTGATAGATTCAAAGTGTAAGGAGAATCACATAAGGCAGATAATCACATAATCAAGTATAAACATGTAAAGCACATATAATCCTATCTTTGCATATAAAATACATGAGAGGACTCATGTGTAAAGGTACTTAGTTATAGTCTAGGTCATTCCATTTCTAATAACCTAATTCCCTATAACCATGGCTCTGATACCAATCTGTCACACCCCGACCGACGGCGGAATCATCGGAGCGGACGAGGGAATGATTGATTGTTCATAACACATGATTGTCTAATAGTGGAAATAATATTAAAATCAGATTACAGGATAACATGAATTTAACAGATACAAATACAACAGTTAAAGTCACAAATAATAATTGTCTTTTGTTTTGACTAAGTCCAGGTCTTATATGATCAAGTAGAAGTCCACTAGCTTGCTTAACCTGAAATCATGTGAGAAAATAAAGTCAGCTAACGAATTAGCTGGTGAGTAATCATAGTTTTGAGTATACATATAGATTGATTGATTGATTGAGAATAATCCAATTCACAAGGTAATATTAAGACTTATATGGCAACCGCGAAGCATATAGATAAACCGACACAATATAAACCCCTTGACTTGACACTTGCATATAATAGACTCCACACAAACACATAGATTGACTAATTGCCTCTGGCACAATCACCACTCGTAAGCCATATGGGGTGGGTTATCCAAACCAGTAGATCTACATTGTTGCCAGGATTGATTGATTGATTGAATTAGGGTTCTACTGTCGTCCAGTTTATCACAGTATGTTCACGTAATTGCAAGTAATAACATAACCTGTCTTGAATTGAATTGAAAATGAAATAACAATAGAATATCATGATAGAATATATTGTATCACATGATTTCCCCCAAATAGGAAATGATATAAAAAGGGGATATGAATACTCACTTGATTGATGAGATTGGATTTTGATCGTGATAGGTTAGACACCTGTGATTTCCTTACGGTTAACCTAAAGAACGGTGTCTCGTGTTAGAATAATAATGATTTGAAAGTTTGGGAATGTTTTAAGGTTTCCATTTTGATTTTGAATGGTGGTTTAAATATTCTATCTAATTTGTATGTCTTGAAACAAATAGATTTATTGAAAATGATTATGTTTAGATTTTAGAAATAAACGTATTAGTTTACGTATCTGTTTGATTTATTGTGAAAATGTGGAAAATAAATAATTAATCTTATTAATTAATTATGTGATAATTAACTAATATGTTTAATTATTTAATTTATTAAAAGAAATGAAATTGTTATTTAAAATGATTTAAATATAATAAATTTATATATTTAATCATTATTTAAACAATAATAAATATTGTGTGAAATTATTACAAATAATATTGTGTCAAATAATAATTCAATAAATTAAATTATTATTAGGAGTTCCCTTTTTATTTAAATAATTTTGTATTATTTATAACTTTATTTATTTAAAACATTTATTAAAAATAGATGAAATATTGAAATAAATTCCAGAAAAATAATTTAGTTGTTTAAATATTTTAATGTCTTAAAAATTTTTTATGATTTTTATGAATTTTTTTAGAATTTTTAGAGGCTTAAAATGGCCTAAAAAATGTTTAAAAATATAGGAGGCTGCCGGGTTTCGAACCCGGGACCTCAAGGTTGAAATGGGGCGCAGGAACCAGTGGGCCAAGAGCCCTATCAGCGATTAACTCTGGTTTCTTTTCCTTTTAAACCATTTAAACAAAAACCCCCAAATCACTTCGAGCCCTAGTTTGATCTTCGCCCAAATTGACCATCAAAACGCGTTTGTTAACAAAATCAACCTTAGGGCTTTGTTTCCCCATGAGAAATCGAATGTGTGTGTATGTGTAATTACCTGTTTGGTGTTCGATTGAAGTTGATCCCAACGAAGACGGGTCGCGATCGAATGTGATGTTCGTTTGATACTCAAACCACAACCATAATCAAATTAAACTTAGGGGAAGTTTCTAATGATGATTTAGAACAATAGCCCCATGTTAATTTCGATTGAAATTGATCGGAGATGGGGTTTCGATTGGAGTTGCAGGTCGCGAATTCAAGGGGTTCGAATGGTGCTCAAACCATAACCATAATCAAATTAATCTTAGGGTTAGCTTCGTATGGTGATAAGGAACAATAACCCTGTGTTAATTTTGACCAAATTTGATCGGAAATGGGATTTCACAGAGGTTGCAGGTCGACGGTTCGGGTGGTGTTCGAAGGTGTGTTTGAACTCGTTTGGGATGAAATTGAAGCTATGATTAGTTTATAAACGGTTAAAAGAACATCAGTGCGTGATTACTTTGAGTTTTAAAATCCTTAATGCGCGTTTAGTGGCCGAAAACCAGCCGATGGTGGTGAAAGCAATACGGGAAGTCAGCGATGGGAAAATGGGGGTGGGGTTGGGTACTTTTCGAAATTACAGAAATGGTCCCTGTGGTTTGTAGAAGTTTGCATCTGAAATTCAATGTTTTGCTTTAGTTTAAATAATTTATAACTTAACCCCTATAATCTGAAAGGTTATTATTTCATGTAAATTTTATTATTTACAATTTAAAGTTGTAAAAACTTAGATTATTATTCTTAACATTATTAATGTTATTATTATTATTATTATTATTATTATTATTATTATTTTTATTTTATATTTTTTTTTCGAAAATATGCGATGTTACAGCAATTACGTGAACATACTGTGATAAACTGGACGACAGTAGAACCCTAATTCAATCAATCAATCAATCCTGGCAACAATGTAGATCTACTGGTTTGGATAACCCACCCCATATGGCTTACGAGTGGTGATTGTGCCAGAGGCAATTAGTCAATCTATGGTGTTTGTGTGGAGTCTATTATATGCAAGTGTCAAGTCAAGGGGTTTATATTGTGTCGGTTTATCTATATGCTTCGCGGTTGCCATATAAGTCTTAATAATACCTTGTGAATTGAATTACAATCGATGGATCAATCAATCAATCTATATGTATATTCAAAACTGTGATTACTCACCAGCTAACTCGTTAGCTGACTTTATTTTCTCACATGATTTCAGGTTAAGCAAGCTAGTGGACTTCTATGTGCTCATCTAAGACACGGACCTAGTTATAATATGAGACAATTATTATTTGTGGTTTCGATTGTCGTATTTGTGTATGTTGTACTTATTCTATCATGTAATCTGATTTTAATATTATTTCCACTATTAGACAACCATGTGTTATGAACAATCCATCATTCCCTCGTCCGCTCCGATGATTCCGCCGTCGGTCGGGGTGTGACAACAGACCCTCGAGGATATGCTCCGGGCTTGTGTCATTGATTTCAGTGGGTCGTGGGATTCTCATCTTCCGTTGATCGAATTCTCTTACAATAACAGTTACCATACCAGCATCCAGATGGCACCATTTGAGGCCTTGTATGGTCGAAAGTGTCGATCTCCTATCTGTTGGTCTGAAGTTGGTGAATCACAAATTACTGGTCCGGAATTGATACAAGAAACAACCGACAAAATTCATAAGATCCGTGATAACTTGGTCGCTGCTAGAAATCGTCAAAAGCATTATGCTGACAAAAGACGTAAGCCCATGGAATACAATGTCGGTGATCTCGTACTTCTTAAGGTATCACCTTGGAAGGGAGTGATTCGCTTTGGAAAGAAAGGGAAGCTAGTACCTCGTTACGTGGGTCCATTCAAAGTATTCGAGCAAATTGGGAAAATGGCCTACAAGCTTGAACTACCCAAAGAACTCAGTAATATACATCCGACGTTTCATGTTTCAAACCTCAAGAAATGCCTAGCCGATGAAAATCTCCACATTCCACTCGACGAAGTCCAGATTGATGAATCTATGCACTTTATTGAGAAACCTGTGGAAATTATGGATCGGGAAGTCAAACAACTCAAACGTAGCCGGATACCTATTGTCAAAGTCCGCTGGGAATCTAAACGTGGCTCAGAGTTCACCTGGGAGCGTGAGGACCAAATGAAATCCTAGTATCCTCATCTGTTCGTTTCAGCCTCCTCGTGATTAAAATTTCGGGACGAAATTTCCTAAAGCAGGGGAGACTGTAACATCCGACCCATTTAAATTTGTAACCCGAACTCGTTTATATTAGTAAGTGAAATCTATTCGTTTAAAACATATTAATGTTGTCATTTAATTCATATTACAATCATATAGTTATTAATATGATTTTATAAAAAAAATATTATAAAATTATATTAGTAATTATGAAGTTTAAACAAAAAAATAATAATAATAAATAAATAATAATAAATAATAATAATAATATTAACAATATTAATAATAATAATAAAATTACAATGATAATAATAATAATGTTGATGATAATGAAATGGAGGTTTTATAACTTTAAAACTATAACTAATAACCTTGTACATAAAATAATAACATTACAAAATTCGGGGGGGTTAAATTGTAATTTATTTAAACTAAAAACAAAACTCTAGTTTTGTTTTGATAATTGTTATAAACCACAGGGACCAAATATGATTGATTGAAAATAAAGTCAAGGGGTTGTTATTGTGTCGGTTTATCTATATGCTTTACTATTGCAATATAAGTCTTAACGTTACCTTGTGAATTGGATTATTCTCAATCAATCAATCTATCTATATGTATACTCAAAACTGTGATTACTCACCAACTAATTCGTTAGCTGACTTTATTTTCTCATATGATTTCAGGTTAAGCAAGTTAGTGGACTTCTACATGCTCATATAAGACCCGGACTTAGTCAAAACAAAAGACAATTACTAATTGTGACTTTGACTGTTGTATTTGTATCTGTTAAATTTATGTTATCCTGCAATCTGATTTTAATATTATTTTCACTATTAGACAATCATGAGTTATGAACAATCAATCATTCCCTCGTCCGCTCCGATGATTCCGCCGTCAGTCGGGGTGTGACAAGAGTCCTGCTTACGATTTGTATTTTTGTTGTTTAAATGAGGGATATTATAATGTATTATTGTATAGTATTTTTTACTTACACATTTATATGGCTGTTGTTTAGGGACTCAAAGTAGGAATTTTCTCACCAGAACACAAGATAAGAAGTAAAACCTTACACCTCTTATAGATTTGAATGTCAAATGAAGCATTGAACTATCAATTAGTCACTACTAAGATAAACTAACTACATCACTTGTAATCACCTGACTGTCAAAATTATTATTTTGTAAAGTAAAAGATGAAACAATGTCACAAATAAGCTCCATAACAATATCCACAGAATGTGTATCCAATATAAGCGACCCAAATTGTCAAAGATCAAAACTATGAACAAAAAGTACCAACTGAAAAGAGAACCACGTCCACAATTTCAATCAACAGAACAATTCATAAACACCAAATTTCGTTATGTAATTGGTTCATGTGAATAAATGAATTGTGCAAGTACAATATCTATAGTTATTGTTATATATTACTCTCTTAGCACAAAGAATAAAGAATTTACTTATCTGTGATCTTGAAGACGAACCCACAAATCAGGGGATAATCCTAACATTGTGCAGTACTCGAACATGTCGACTGTGGAAACAAAATTAGGTTAAGATACTTTACAAAACGACTAAATCAACCATGTTCAGCCTTAGATATTTTGATAATACGATGAACCATTACCTTCTATGGTAAAATTAACCCCGGATTCATAGTTTCGAACTATAGGCTTTTGAAGACGCAAGCCCACAGATAGTGGTTGTTGTGGTTGTTGTGAAACACATGGATTGTTGGTGGATTTTGACGATCGTACACAATCGCAGCAACACTTATCTAGATCTTGTATGAGTATTCGCCTTTGCAGCCGAAAACCCTAGAAGTGGTTCTTTACACAATCTGATTTGGGGGTTTTGTGGTTATGTGATTTGGGAAGGGGGGGGGTTGTGGTTAGGTGATTTGGGTGGGTTATGTGCGTAAGTGAGCACAAGGAGCTGGATCTCTTTTGATTTTCATTTCATTTAATAAAATAAATTAGGTTTACATTTTTCTATAACACTATATTTGTTTTTTTATTTCTATATTATCTTTAATGTGTCTGCATCATGAAACGTTAAGTTATTATTGTATATTAGTTGTTTATATGCATTTATTATAATAGCTATATCTAAGATTTTTTGTGTTGATGCAGCCCCACCCTTGGTCATGTTTGTTTAAATACAAAACCTATTCCTTTACTCTATTGTTAGTATAGTTATTATCTTCTTTGTTGTTGTTACACTTATTTATATATTTATAATATAACTATAGATAATAATGGTACGCATTCTATTAAAAGATAAGCCATATACGTGTGCTATTCTACATATGCTTTTCTCACTCTTTTGGATCATATTATATTTTTCAACTACTATGCAAGAGTACTCAAATTATTATTTGTCTTACTAATGTTGGTACTATTAGTATTAATATTAATATAAATATTAATCTTATATTATTATTATGTTTATTATCGTTATCATACTATTTCTCTTAGTATTATTGTTACACGTATAATTACTATTAGTAGCATGTTATTTTACAATTTATTATTAATATGTTGCATGTGATGGAAATACTTTCTTGGTAGTAGTACATACTTTTCTTATTTTTTACACTCCATGTATGCATTACTAAAGTAAGTTTACATTCTTACATCAATGATTTAGATAAGCACGTGGGTATGACAGACCTTCCACTTTTTTTAATAATGTCGGAGATAATTTCAAGACTTCCAGGGAAGATTGTTATGCAATGCAAGGTTGTTTGCAAGGAATGGAGGTCCTTCATATCAACAAAAGACTTTGCAATGATTCATTGTAGCCGTATGAAAACATTTTCAGAGAAGAAGATTCTTGCATTTGACAAACAAGCCAATTCCCTTCATACGTTTTGCTACGATTCACCTCAATGTTGGACGGAAAAAACCGTTTCTTTGCCGTTCGACACCCAATTGTCTGATTTGCTGGTTTTAGGTACCTTGGATGGAATGTTGTGTGTAAGTATAAAGAATACCAAAGAATTGCTTATTTGGAATCCACTTACACGTGCCTATAGGAGGTTGCCTAGCTCCAAATATTATGGTCTATATGATACGGATGCCGATGCCCTCGGGTTCTACGTTGATTCGTCTAATGAGTATAAGGTGCTGCACATAAAGCGCAAGGCTGGGGTGATTCAACCTTATGTGCATTCTACATTCTCTAATTGTTGGCGAAAAATCAAATTCATCCAAGGCTACCATTGCTGTCCCTCAAAGCGAAAAATCAAAATCATCCGAGGGTACCATTATTGTACCCCGAAACACCATTGGTCGCAAGGTACTCTTTCCGGAGATGGAAGCAAAAAATCAAAATCATCCGAGGGTACCATTATTGTACCCCGAAACACCATTGGTCGCAAGGTACTCTTTCCGGAGATGGTCTCTATTTCACAGACATGTTCTTTGGTCCTTGTGTTCAATCAATGATACGTTTAGATGTTAATTTGGAGGAGTTCACTGAAGTACCTTTTCCAAGTGTTATATCGAAAGGAGGATGCGAGGGTTCTTTAGTAAATTGCCGCGACGAACTTCATCTATTCGTTACCCATGGGTCATTTACGTATTCTGTAGATGTGTGGAAGATGGATTTCTATAAAGAATGGACGAAATTCTTGTCAATTTTGCATACCGCTCGCGTTCCAATTTCATTATGGTGTCATATCTCTTACATGGTCCCAAGTAAGAAATGGATGATGATGACTGATTTTGGGGATGTTATGACTTTGATGTGAGAAACAACGAGCTCGGATGTTTCTTCCCAAGCAGATTCTTTTGTGCCTTACAACGCGTAATTTACACCGAGACTATAATGTCAGCAGATACTTAGTTCCACTAGACTTTGCACTTAGGTTTTTATCGTCTTACTTTCCTTATATGTTTATGTTTCAAGGCTACATAGTCTCTATTTCCACTAGAATTTTATGTTTAATTGATGTTATTTCTTTAGTACATGTTGTTCTTATGGCCATGAACATAATTGCACAATGTCTTTTTTAAACATCGTATGAGAAATTAAATAAATTTTATATTTACATGGACGTGTTTATGAATTATTGCAAGCTATCAAATCAATTCTTTCATGTAATGTATGTTCTTTGAAATATTATAACTTTTGTTAAACGTTGGTGTACCTTGCTATTGTTGTTTTTGTTGTTGTTGTTGTTGTTATTGTTGGCCCTTAAAGTTTAAAATAAGTCGGCTTCATGTGAAGGTTTGCCCTTCTAATGAAAAATTAGTCGGCTTCATGTGAAATTTTTCTATGCTATGACTACTAACAAAAGTCACGAGCAAACTTTTAATAATATTTGTGTATACTTCAAAAGGTCTTTATTTACACATAGTCAAATGTATCATTAATACCATCTTATTATATATAATACTTTTGTTGTACATGTGTACTTGTACGTTTTTCATTATTACATATAATGTGTTTGATCTTTTCAATATAGCATGTTTGACTACCACGATGACATGCACTCGTATAAAACACGTTAATAGTGTTATTGTTTATAAATTAAGAAGACATAGTTATCATTACGACATGAAAGATCCCGCCCACCGGACGGGTATATGTTTATTATTTTATTTCTTTTATATTTTAACAATGTATTTATATTACAACTAAAAGAACTATTTACACGAGAATATTTTAGTTTAGTGGATAATTACCCGCTGCCTAAGGTGAGTCAATTTCACGCTATCGAATGTAGATAAGAAAAAGTATGTGGGCTGGGGTATGCTCATAATCTAAGAGAGAAGTTAAAAACAAATGTTCAATGTATTATAAAGACTAAAATAATTGAAAATAAAAAAGTATACATATAAAGAACTAGTTTTAGTAAACCCGTGTATTACACGGGTTAAAAAAATAAAATATCAAATAAGAAAATGTTTTATTAGTTATAAAACTATATTTTAAGATAAAACTTAATTGAAATCATATACAAGTACGAACTATAAATAATAAAACAATGATATCAACTTCTTAGTCTTTTTTTAATTTTTTAATTTTTTTCCAAAAGAAAAATAAAATAAATTTGTTTTAAGGCAAACATTTTAAAAAATGTAAAATTTTAAAAATTACTATAACTCCCAATTTTATTTATTTTTTGTATATAAAAAATTTACTTACAAACATCAATTTTAAAATAATTTATATTTTTTAAAAAGTTTGATGTTTTAGAAGTAAGTTTTATTTTATAAAAATTATTTACTTAGAAAAATAATTAATAAAAATATACTTTCTTTAATTTATTTTTAGTAATTAATTAATGAGAATTTAATATGAGAGAGAAGCGAAAAAATTTTGGTGAGGTGAAATACGGTGATGACACATGTCCAACCTTTGGTGGTGTGAAATATGGTGATGACACATGTCCAACCTAGTTACCTTTTATTAGAGTAGGAAGAAGAGGACAAATTAAAAAAAAAAAAGCAAGAAAATAAAAAGTTATTAATAACAACAAAAAGTCAAAAAGAAAATCAAAGGATTATATAAAATAATCATAAAAACTGAGAAGGGTGGAAAAGGAAAGCTAACTAGGATATGTTTCAGAAAAATCCAAACAATTAACTAACAAAGCTGAACTGAAATTAATTGAAGATGAAGAAACCCGAAAACAAAATTAACCAAAAATCGGATTAGTTATTGCTATTGAGCCCTACATGCTCTCATGCAAAGGGCATATGGTTTGAGTTATTTCATGATTTGTCAGTTGTGACTTTCAAATCGCGATCCTATCATTTTGATTACTGAGGGCATATGGTTTGATTTATTTCATGATTTGCTAGTTGTAACTTTCAAATCGCGATCCCATCCTTCGATTACTATTTACAGACAGTGCTATGTTAATGGGAGAATAGACTTCATCGAACTTTCTAAACATGACTAGAATTCTAAGATGTTCACGTGCTTTGATGATCAAACTTAATTTTAACAAGAGCAAAGTGTTTAAATTCAAATAAAATAGGGTTTATGGCAAGTATTCTTTGCTGTCAGGTAGACCTATATAGGTTTACAAGCACCCCATGAAATTTTTGTTCTCTTAGTATATATACGTTGAATCTCGACCGACCCTAAGACGGTTGAAGCCACACAATCTCTTAAGATTGATTGAAGATTTGCAAGTATCAGAAAGACAAGACTATTGAAAATGGTTTGGTGATTGTTCAAACTGTTTTATGGTTGGCTCGTAATGATCGAAGGATTTGGAGTGGTCGATCTTGTTGGCACAATAATGTTTTTATTTTCTCGAACCTTTATGAGCTTACACATTATAATTTACTTTATAGTCTAATTTGCTAGTCCGTATTTATAATTTTATTATCTATAAAATATAACACTAGTTAACTTTTAAATATCCATATTGACTATTACATTTTTAAATATCAATTGGCTTTTAAAGGTTATTACTAATTTACTTCATATTAAGAGAAAATATCATAAAATAGTAATTAAGTTTAAAAGTGTTTCAATTTGACCAATCATGCATATTTTTCTCTAATTGGACCACTAAATGATCAAATTGAGTTATCATAAAATTTTTCTTATGTTAAGAAAGTAATGAAGAAGAAGAATGAGGGTCGGAATTTTTAATATATGAAATATTATTAAAAATATAAAAACATGTTAATTATATTAATAAATAAAAAAAGTGCTTAAAAATAAACATCACTGTTTCGTAATAGCATCAGAACAAAGAAAAAATGTTTCCCAGTTGGAACACGAAGAAAAACATACTAGAAAATATATTAAAACTTATAACTTAAATAAAATATAAAAGTTTAATGACCTAATTAGAATACTTTTAAATTTGAGTTACCTAATTGAAAATTTTTAAAAATTGATTGTTGTTTTACAAAATTAACCCTCAAACTAATTACACGATGTTTGGGTTTAAAGCCAAAACCTCCCCTCTAAGGGGAGAGGGAGTCGTCTCGAGTTACTCAGTTTTCTTTGATTGTGAGATCATATTTTTTTTAATTTCTCCACTTTTTTCTATTGTCCAGTTTTACCCCATTTTTGCTCACATTTTCATTGTGTGATATGTGTGTAGTACGATACAATTGGCAAAACAAAAAACATTCGGTGAATCGCTGATTATTCCTCAATTCAGGGTTTATTTTTTTTCACATGAACTGGAGGGTGTTGTTTAGACCCATGCCTGGATTTCACCACCTTTTCTCTGGTTTCACGTAGTGCTCTCTAAACGATAAAGCCTCAAATAAATAAGCTAACCCCGTATTGACTATAAAACGCTATTATATGTATGGATATAGTCTCTCTCCGGTAGGAGGAAAATCATTGTGACATCATGTTTAAATCATCAAAAAGTATTCGAGCCTATGTTATATGTCTCCTTGACGCGTGTATAAATAAGAAAACACATTCAAATACAAGTAATAAATATTAGAAAATTAGAAAAAGGTAAAACACTCTTAAAACAAGACAAAAGTGAACATAAAACCGTGTTTGGTAGAGGTGACTTCACTACTATATATAACTCATCGCCTTTGAAGGTTTTCCAAGTGCACCCCTTGTGCTCTCTCTAATTTCTCTTAAGCTTTTTTTTTTTTTTTTTTTTTTTGCAACTTAGGCTATATACACACAAAATATAAACACTAATAACGACTCTTGTATCGACATCGGTAACAAGAGATGGGAAGGCGACCGTGTTGTGATAAAATAGGCTTGAAGCAAGGACCATGGAATGCTGATGAAGACAAGAAGCTTATTAACTTCATCCTCACCAATGGTCAATGTTGTTGGAGAGCCGTCCCTAAACTTGCAGGTATGTTTATTCGTGTCTCTTTTCTTGTTTATACCTATTACGTTTTAATCTTAAGAAAACGATTAAAGGCGGTTAGAATTAAATCATTTCTCATATTGATTTGATTTTAAATTTCAGGACTATTAAGATGCGGAAAAAGTTGTAGGTTGAGATGGATAAATTATCTTCGACCAGATCTAAAAAGAGGATTGTTATCGGAATGCGAGGAGATGATGGTTATTGATCTTCATGCTAAACTTGGTAATAGGTGATACTTTTATTTATATTTCTCATGTGCATATACACATGATTCTAAATTAAATGCTTTAAGAGTGAGATTTGAGAAAAGAATAAATAGGTTATGGTAGGAAAAATATAATGCATGAATTAGTTATATATTGTTGTATTTGATATACCATAGTTTTTTTGTGTGTTGTTATATATATTCAAGTTCAAGAATTTTCTATGTAGGCAACATGATTGAGCCAACGTTAAAGTTTATGGTCCACTAGTCCCATTTCATCTTCTTTTGTATTTAAAGAGAAGGCTCTCATGCTATTGCCCCAGTAGTGTATGATTGAAAAGATTCTTTTCAAAAAATAGACCAAAAACTAACAAAAACATGTATTTTTAATGATTTCATTGAAAATCCAGTATGTCTATTGGGAAAATGAGTTATTTTTTTTTTGTTTTGAATTTACTTTACAGGTGGTCAAAGATCGCGTCTAATCTTCCAGGAAGAACAGATAATGAAATCAAAAATCATTGGAACACCCATATAAAGAAAAAACTTAAGAAAATGGGGATCGATCCCGTCACCCATAAACCACTTGTTCCTCCTCCTGCCACGCCAACCGATCAACAATCATCACCACCGCTATTGCTAGCACAACCGGTCGATGAAACACCACAATCCGAAAAAACTGTATTTCCTAAACCGGTGATCACTGAGGTAGCTAAAGATGAACAAGAAAGCGGTGGACAACTTGACTTTTGCATGGATGAAGTTCCCTTGATAGAACCTCATGAGATCCTAATTCTTAATGATAGTAACATTTTACCGTCTTTATCTTCTTCGTCTTCAACTTCATCAAGTTGCGACACTTCAGCATGTAACCAGATTATCATACATGAGGAAATAGATCAATCTTTGACAAGCATTGATCAATGGTGTTCCTCGGCTTTTAACTCCACCGATTACAAAAACTTTAATGCAGGATTTTGGGACGATAACGTCGATGATGATGATGAATTCATCGCTAATTTAAACATGTTGATCAATGATCAATATGAAACTGACATGACTATTGAAAGTGACACTTCTTTTGCACCGGATCTCACAAACTACTTTTGGAACAACTATTGTGAATGAATTGTTTTTCTTTTATCTTTTTTTTTTTTTGACTTTCTAGGGTAAGTTTTAAATCCTTAAAATGTGAAGGGTTGTCACTTTAGTTCTGTAACTCCTTTGTTTAGGAGTAAGGGAAAAATTACAAGATATATAAAATAATTGTTACGTAAAGTTAAATAACATTCAAAACGTCACACTATGCTCTGTCTGTGGTCGCGGTCACGACCATGAGCGATGCATAACTTTTTAGTTGGGGGAGCGGAAAATGGATCAATCAAAACGAGTTGGGTTAAAAAGTTAGTATAAACTTTTCTGTAACACCTAATAAACAGTAATATAAACAGTCAAATTAATGTTAATAAAAAACTTAACATATAACAGTGTTAAAAATTGCTCATGAATAAATAGAGTTGTAAAAAGAAAAAATTAACGGCCTTGTTTTTAAGCCTGTAAATGAACCGAATGAACACGAACATTAGCATGTTCGTGTTCGTTCATTTAACTTTTATCAAACACGAACACGAACACGAAAACATTATCGAACACGTTTTTTGTTCATGTTTGTTCGTTAAGAAACTAAACGAATAGTTCCCGAACATAAACGAACACAAATGAACAATAATAAACGAACATAAATGAACCATAATAAACAAACAAAACTGAACAAAAAAAATGAACAAAAAAAACTTAAATGATCATTTTGGAATTTTTTGGTGTATTAGTGGAAATTAAAATCTTACTAAACTTAAAGGTTTCTAGTATAATTTAATACACTTATGTTTCAAATGTTAACACATAATACCATTTACTTAATATGTTAATGTATATAAATAAACGAACATAAATAAACAAACATAAACGAACGTAGATGAACGAACATAAATGAACGTTCATGAACGTAAACGAACGAACAAAGCATGTGTTCATGTTTGTTCGTTTAATTAAACGAACACGAATTTTTTGTTCATGTTCGTTCATTTCCTAAATAAACGAACATAAACGAACTTCTCGCCGAACAGTTCATGACCAGTTCATGAACGTTCGGTTCATTTACAGGCCTACTTGTTTTGGATGATAAATATTATTCTTAATCGGGCTCACTTATTTATTTTTTAGCCGGGACCACACCCTTAATCCTTTTAGAAGAAGCCGACAACTAGAAAAGCTTCATGTCTCATCCTGAAATTTTTTTTGCTATAAACGAGACTTGAACCTCAAAACCTTTACCATTTGATCCGAGTATCATTATTCACGAGTATCATTTAAGTCTAACAAGCAATTAGATTGCTAAAGACCCTTATGTGAAAAAAAAATCAAAACCAAAATACTTGACCGAGTCAGCTTACTAATATGAAATCGTGAAAGTTTGCAAGCCACTTTATAGGACCAATTTTATTTTTTATAAATTCATATATCATATTTTTTAGAGCATCTAACTTTTTTTCCTAATGTCAAATCTATCATACTCTTATCTTTAAATTATATCAAACTAACTTACATCATGTTTGAGTTTGAACTCAAAACCTTCCTTCAAATAGTTAAATACTCTACCAAATGAGCTAGCATCATCTATTAATTAAAGTCTAATTTAAAATATACACCTTATTCATCACTAGACTTTGTTGGATTAATTCCAATACATGTATGTAGTTGTGTCAACTTTGTTGACTTTAGGGGGTCAAAATTGTAAATGTTTAGACTAGAAGGGTAAAATATGTAATATAGTTGTTAGGAGTTGTAACCGTTGATTGAATTGTTGTTATAAGAATTAGGGAAGTGGGATTAGTAGGTACCACCACAAAATTTCAGTTCATATATCAATTCTAGTTTCAATTGTTCTTTGTTTTGATTCCTATTCAAGATTTTGATTCCATAGCTTTGTTTCAATTGGTATCAGAGCTACGGTAATTTTGAAAAGGAATCACTCAATCACATTCGAAGGACTGAATCGTGATTGAAGATCAATCACTCGTTTCGAAGGAGAGGAATCGGTGATCGACACGATTCTTGCTGAGGATCGACTCAAAGAACAATCCGTGATCGAAAGGACTGGATACAGATACGAAATTCGGCACTCTGTACCAAAGAAAAAAAGACAAAGATGGTGAATACGGGAGGAGAAGGATCATCATCGAATAACAACCAGATAGTCACCTTCAAAGAAGCCTCAATACCCCTTCAATGCCCTGCTCTCACTGCTACGAACTACTCAATTTGGGCGATCAAGTTGAAAGCAATCTTCAATGTCCACGGCCTATGGGAATCGACTGAACCACCTCAAGGGGCAGCCGTGGATCAAAAGAAGAACAATCAGGCTATTGCCTACCTTTACCAAGCTATGCCCGAAGAGATGATTATGCAGGTGGCCAACTTGACAACAGCCAAAGAGGTTTAGGATGCCCTGAAAACCAGGTTTGTAGACATTTATAGAGTCAAGAAAGCTAGGATGGCTTCATTGAGAAACGAGTTTGAAAGACTCACCATGAGAGAAGGAGAAGGCATTGATGAGTTTGCTGGTAAAATCAGTGCTATAGCCAAAAAAGCAACCCAGTTAGGCGAAATCTTTGAAGAGGCAGCACTAGTGAAAAAGCTGTTGAGTTCGGTACCAGATAGCTTCATTTAAATTGTTGCCTCCATGGAACAGTTCCTTGATCTTGACACAATGTCACTACCAGAAGTCATTGGCAGGCTCAAAGCCTTTGAAGAAAGAACCAAAGGCAGATCAAAACAACCTCAAGAGAAAAGTGAACAGTTGCTCCTATCATACTCTGAATGGCAGTCGAGACACAAAGAGTATGAACACAACAACAAGCCAAGAGGTAACAAAGACAGGAGTGGAGGAAGAGGAAGTAGGGGAAGAGTATGGCCAAACAGACCATCAAGAAACCCTGCTCATGATCAAGGGAAGACAAACCACAAGAGTGACAAGAAACCTAAAGACAAATCAAAGAAACCTAAAGACAAATCAAAAATTAAGTGCTTCAAGTGTGATGACCTGGGTCACTATGCTTCAGAGTGTCCTCAAAAGAGCAAGAATGAAGAAGCACACTTGTCACAACAATATGATGATGAACCAGCCCCGCTGATGATTGCAGCTGATCAACACCACAAGGAATTGGTGTACCTAAATGAATCTAAAGTCCTCCCATCTAAGTACTGCAATCAACCAGTGAGTGATGACACCTGGTATCTAGAAAATGGTGCATCAAACCACATGACAGGTAACATTCATGCATTCTCTTTTCTTGACAAGAATGTTGAAGGAAATGTCAAGTTTGGTGATGGTTCAACTGTCAAGATTGAAGGAAGGGGCTCAATAATACTAGCCTGCAAAAATGGTGAACAAAGAGTACTGACAGATGTTTACCATATCCCTATGCTTAAAAGCAATATATTGAGCTTAGGTCAGGCCACAGAAGGGGACTGTGAAGTGAGAATGAAAGGTGACCATCTATGGATGTATGAAAGAAGTGGAAGTCTGCTTATGAAAGTTGAAAGATCTCCCAACCGATTGTACAAAATTGATCTCAAGACAGGATCTCCGATGTGCTTCCAAACACAGTTGGATGATGAAGCTTGGAAGTGGCATAGGAGACTTGGGCATGTAAGCTTTAACACTATGAAGGTAATGGCCACAAAAGGAGTAGTAAGAGGACTACCTGTGTACGATAAACCAGCCAAACTTTGTGAGGCATGTTTGGCAGCCAAGCAAACAAGAATCTCCCTACCTGCAAGTGCTATGTACAAATCAGCCCTGCCACTTGAACTGGTGAGTATGGATCTTTGTGGACCCATCACACCAGAAACACAAGTGATGTGTGTAAAGTATATGTATTTTAAATAAGGATTTTTCACACAATTTGAGTTTTAATTTAAGAAACGATTATCACTCTTAAACCGACTACACACAATAGGCAAGTGCACCTATCGCATAGTAGTATAGTTCTAGGTAAGAACCGAGTATCGATCCGTGGACACAATGGCTCCCAATACTAAATCATCATCACTATTTAACCGATCAATTGAGTTTGGATTTGTGAGTATTATAGTTAACTAAAATGATTAACAAATTAAACTAGTAAATTAAGAAAGTAAAGATGAAGATACACAATCAATTAAATATATCACTTGGACTTTGATTCCACTTAGCATAGAATTAACAACTAGCACAAATTCGAGGTGAGACCATTTCTTACACATGAAACATGGAAGTAGCCTAAACCCCCGTCAAGGATATCTAAACATATAACCATTCGGAAAGCTAGAACGATAAACACACAATAGCCACCTAAAGTTATGCCATGAAGAACTAATGATATAATTATGTTGATGTTAAAGATGAATTAGACTCCCGTTAGGGTTACCTAATTCCACAAATCTTTGGAAAGTTAACACGATAAACACATGATAACCACCTAAACTTGGAAAAAATAGACAAAACTATAATTACTCTTCAACTCATAAACTTCATACCACGATTACAAAACAATTCATAACCAATGACAAGAGATATTTATGACATACACTATGGTTTTCTCAAACATAAGCATAAGGATGCACATTTAACCATTCTACTAAATCTTCAACCTTCATTCACCATTCCTAGTCAAATGTCACAAGATTACATACAAAATATGCAATTATATGCATAAGTCTTGCAAGAACATGAAGTTTTCCAACATAACATGCTTACAACACCCACAAGGTTGAACATTTCATCAAATTAGAACAAACACACACAATCATTGAAGAATAATCAAATTTCATCATAGCATAAACATAAACATCACCAAGAATCATGTACAAGTTGTTAAATCATGCTAAGTTTCGTCTAATCCAAGTGATAATAAGAGTTTAGCCCATAAGGCTTACAAAAGACACACCCAAACTCAAGAACATGGAAGAACTCATAGTAGATCTAGAGAAATTCAAACCAATTTTGAGGGGAAATGGGTGGATGATGTTAGATTCTTCTTGAAAGTGTGAAATCTTCAATCTTGACCTTCAAACCTTCCAAAAACTCTTGAGAAATGTTCAAAGACACCTAAAGGGTTTTGAGATGCTAGGGTTTTGAAAGAGATGAAAGTTTTTGGAAATGAGATGTACTAGGGTTATAAACCCGTTTTCTGCCCGAATATGGCCATATCTGAAGTGATATGACCATATTCAGCATCAAAAAGGGGCTATTTGAGATTTGACAGCTTATATGGCCATATTCAGCTGAATATGGTCATATCAGGAGCATTTTTCCTCTTGAACCTCTTCAAATCTTGGACTTTCTTCACAAAAATCACCGAGCTTCATCCGAAACCTACAAGATTCAAATAAAACACAAATAAGTGTCTAAATATTGAATTTTGTAACAAAAATGACTTAAAATGCAAAGAAATACATATTAAAAACATGTATATTTATTATCATATCAAACATTCCCACACTTGAACTTTGCTTGTCCTCAAGCAAACTCTCATGCAACCATTTAACAAAAGAAATCCCATTGACATAAAAGATGGTGAGAGACAAACCATTTGTTACATGAAGATCCAAACTCATAATTGACTATCAAACATGGCACACTCATAAGAAGAAACCGAGTGTTTTAAGCTTGCTCTTTTAGAAGTGTTCAAATGAGCATCACATGCCTACAAAGTTTCTTTTATGCATGAGTATAAACCGCTCACAAAAATCACTCAACACTCGTTATTTGTATGTATAAGTGTATAAGTGAATCACTCAATGCCAACCAATGATACAAACATAGTAATAAGCTTGCAAAGGGGTCAAATCTCCACCAATTAACATGAGAGAATGCATAAATCAAGAGGACTTTTAACGGGTTGTAATGGGGCTTGGGTAAAAATGGTATGGAATTTTTGGTAAAAGTGGTTAAACGGATAAAAATTCCGGAAGTCTAGATGCTAAGTATGATATATTACGCTAATATGTACACACGATTTAATATAACTAAACTAATACAAATCTACTAAACGTGAGATATGCATGAAAATTGTTCTTTCTTATGCATCAAATAACTCACATTTATTTATTCCTATTCTAGACAACATAATATAACATTTTTTTTCAGTTTTTTTTTTTCAATGTTTTTTTTGTTTTTCTTTTCTCTTTTTTTTTCATATTTTTCTTTTTCTCTTTTTTTTTTTTTTTTTTTTTTGAACAATGGACGTCTAACTAAAACTAGTAAGCATTAAACAAATTCGATGCCAAAATTTAGACAACTAGAAATAACCGGAATTTTATCACAAGGGTTAAAAGATAAAAATGGCTAATTTGGCTAAGTAGCTAATGATGTGGGTAATAACAAAGAAAAATGGAAAATGGTTCAACATGGTGACTAATGGTAATAATTGGGTGAAATGTAAGAGAAAGAAAAAATGGCTTATAAGGTGGGTATTCCTAATGCCTCTGTCATTTTCATGCAAAAACTCAGTTTATGGTCTTGAAATGCATATCCTAAGCAAGTTCTCACGTGGATGCACATTTGGCACACTCAAGAATCAACAAACATGTAAGCAAACACTAAATCATATGATTTCATGTAATAGAGGCACAAATAAGCTTACGGAAATGGAGGGATAAAGGTAAAGTTCAAACTCATGCATAAATATCACATTTTCAACTTGCAATGCTCACTGAACATCTGAACATTTTATCATAATGCACTTGGTTTCTCTTAGTTCTGTGATGTTAACAATTCAATCATGGTTTAAGATCTAAAAAAAATATAAATGGATGTCATTTATTCAACTTTTTGAAAAATTTTTGTCAAAAATGGGATTGTTTTAAGGTGCAATGAGATATACGTAAAAGACTTGCAAAAGTTCACAAAAACCCAAACATCCCCACACTTGAAACATACATTGTCCTCAATGTATCAATACATGTAAGGAAAGAAGGTGAAACAGAAAACTCCCCTGAAGAAATCCAAGAAAAGAGGCCCAACAAAATCTCAAGCGTCCGCTAAGCAATCATCACTCTCACGATTCCACGAAAACTAGCAATAACAACACTTCAAGAACAAAGCAATAAGTTTAGCAAAACAAAGAAGAAAAAACAACATAAATAAACAGTACATAAGTAAACGAACATAAGGAAATGACAACACAAATACGTTATGAGTTTGTACAACCAAAATACCAAAAAGGTACAACTCAAACGCAAAAGGACCACAAAAGAAGATGTGAGGTCGTCAGACTAGTCCTCCATCACATCTGCATCATCTGATGGACCATGCTGCTGCTCTGTTTGCTCGGGCGGTGGAGGTTGGGAAGTTGGTATAGGAAAAGGAGGAGGAGGAAGACCAAACTCATTTTCAGCAGCCCACTTTGTTATAACCTGCATTATCCAATGCACCCCGGCACGAATATGAGCTAAATCAGAAGAGTTATCAACGGGCGGTGGCGGAGATGGTGTTGTGGCTCCGTCACCATCAATAAGTGCTATCGGATGAGCCTCTGCATTCGCAATGCAAGTCGATGTGCCTATCTCCATATTCGGGGGAAACCATCTTTTCTCTTCAGAGTCCAACCAATACCATCCATCTGCTGACTCATATGCAGCGAGTCTCATATTGATCAACATTGATTTATTGATGAGCTTCGTTTGATGAGAACAAGAAATTCCAACGAGGCTATCAGCGTCCAACAGACGAAGAGAAGAAGCCAGTTGAGTGATGAACGCTCCTCCACAGATTGGGCTACTATGCTTTCTACCGGAACATTTTGAGAAAAACATAGCGAGTGCGTAGGCCAAGTTACATGGCTGCTTCCGGATAAGGCAATATAGAAAAAACATGTCATTTTCAGTGACAACACCCGTGCTTGAACCTCGTCCAGAAATATTGCCCGAAAGTGCTCGATGAAAGTAGCGATGAAGGAGGTCTCGCATTTGGGTGCTTTTACTTGATGTAGAATTGTATTCTCCCGAACTGATCTCAGCCCATAACGTGACTAGGTTATCAGTTGATGTCGACTTCAAACCCTGTTTAAAGATGTTCCTACTAGTCTCATTACGGGTGTAAAGACCCATCATCACTCCGAGATCAGCCACAGACATTGTATGTTTTCGACCACCAAGTTGGAATTGAATGCCATTTGCGTCCTTAAGATTTTTGATCTTACGATCAAATTGATAGGTCGAGCAAAATTCCAATACAAGCACGCGGTATTGATGATGTTTGATATCAAACAAACGTTTCCAAGGACGGGAGAGGAGTGCATTAACACGGTTGGTTTCACTCAAAGCATCCAAAGCTTTCCAATCGATAGTGTGACCCGCTATTAGTTCCTTGTTTTGAATGGTGAGAAGTTTCTTCGCGGCCTGACTGCCACTTTCAAAACGAAGGAACGGATGAAGATCATCATTGGCCATGACCTGCAAAAGAAATACAATATGTCAATTTTGATTCTTGTAAAAGAATTAAAACAAACATGATAGAAATATGAAAACAAAGTTAACATATTTTGACATGTTAATGCCTAATCATTGCAAGAAACCAAATCAACTTATTCCATTAAAGAAGTTTACTAAAAGAAAAACACAAGTTTGACCAAATCATACCGTTTAAACAAAAGTCAAATGAAGACGGTTATAACATAAAAACAGAAAGAAAACGACACCCAACAACCTAAAGTTTACCAAAATCATGAAGAACATCACATAAATCAACAACCATCGACCATCAACATTTTTGTTAAACTAAACGTATATTAATGAATAGAGTTCAATAAACTCTCTACACCTACTAACAATACCAATTGCAACTTCATTTGACCTAAACATTGCATCTAACATCCACTTGAGAATGTGTGTGACATATTCAACAATATTACACCAAACAAAAACATTTTCAGCCTAAACTTAAATAAACATCATAGATAAATAATTAACAAGAACAAAAATCTAGTTGCAAGCAAAGAAAAGTTACCTTGGAGAGAAGAAAATTAAAAACAATATTACTTTTTTTTTCAAGAACAAATGGGTGATTTAGATGATGAAGGGATGATGGTGAGAAGGGGTGGCTGGTGGTTTGTGTTTGTGAGGAAGGAGAGGGGGGAAAAGAAGGTGGTTTGATGGTAATGGCTGCTGGTAGGGACGGCGGTCGCGGTCGGTGGTGGTCTGCGAAGGTGGAGAAGAAGGTGGGGGTTGTGTTGGTGGTGATGGTGGTCGCGGCTGTGAGGCGGGTGGGCGCGCGGTGGTCGTGGGTCGCGAAGGGAAGAGGGATCGGGAAGGGGGTTATGTGGAGACGGGGTTTCGGTAGTGGTGGGGAGAACCTGCGGGCGGGTGGTCGGCAGGGTAGGCTGGTCACGGTTGGGAGAGGCTGGCTGTGGTGGTGAGGTGCGCCGGTGGGGTAGGAGTGGCGCCCGGTGGAGGTGGCTGCGGTTATGCCGGCGGTAGGTGGAAAGGAGGCGGCCGGTGGTGGGGTTGCGATGGTGATGTGCGCAGGTGGTGACGGTGGTCGCGGTGGCTGCAGCAGGAGGGCGAAAGGGGAAGAGGTGGGGTTGAGGAGTGGTGGCCGGAGGTAGGTAGCGGTGGTCACGGTTGTGGTGGCTCGGGAAGAGGTTGGAGAAGAAGGTGGGTGTATATGAAAATGGAAATGCAGATGAAGATGGGGAAAATTGGTTAATATGGTCAAAGTCAAGGGTTTTTTTTGTTTTGTTGGGTGTTAAATTTTTTTCAGCCAATATGACCATATTTTTGAATATGATCATATCAGTAAGTTTTTTAAAATTCATCTTATTTTGAACCAGCTAATATGGGCATATACATTTAAATATGATCATATTAGTGATTAGTTTTCAAAAATTTTCTTAACTTAGAATACCTTCGTATTAAATCCTAAAAATCGGTTTGCTTCACAAGCTCTCATTATAGATAACGTAATACACAACCGATGATGTAGACATCTTCGTTTTTTTTTTTTTTTTTGTAAAATAAAATAAGATAAAATAAGATAAAATAAAATGAAACAAAATAAAGTAAGAACTAATTAAAGTAAACTAATTAAGGAAATATGTAAAAACAAAAGGATACGGATGATTTTCAAAATCTCGGGTTTTCTCCCGCAAGTGCTTTGTTTATTTACGAGTCATTAGCTCGACTCGACCCCGCATTCACTTGTCCTTGGGGTGGAGTTCCATGACGTCAAACTCCTTCTCATCTCTCGGACCGTCAATGTAATGTTTTAAGCGATGACCATTAACCTTGAAAACCCTTCCGTCCGAATGTTCAACTTCAACGGTGCCATACGAGAATATTTGCTTCACGATATAAGGACCCGTCCATCTTGACTTTAATTTACCGGGAAACAAGCGAAGTCTTGAATTATAAAGCAATACACGATCCCCCACTTGGAATTGTTTGTTGTTCTTCAAATGGTTGTCATGTAATTTTTTCGTCCTTTCTTTGTAGATTGAGGAATTTTCGTATGCTTGATTCCTCAACTCTTCAAGTTCATGGACTTGCAAAAACCTATTTTCACCTGCATCTTTTAAATCAAGATTAACGGCCTTCAAGGCCCAATAAGCTTTGTGTTCGAGTTCAACGGGAAGGTGACAGGACTTTCCATAAACCAACTTAAATGGTGTGGTGCCAATTGGAGTTTTGTAAGCGGTTCGGAAAGCCCATAGAGCATCATCTAACTTATCCGCCCAATCCTTTCGGTTTTGCCCAACCGTTCGTTCCAAGATTCGTTTAAGACCTCTATTAGTGACCTCAACTTGACCACTTGTTTGTGGGTGGTAAGATGTTGAAAAACGATGTTTAACCCCATAACGAGTTAACGCTTTTTCAAGTTGATTATTACAAAAATGAGTGCCACGATCACTAATTAGAGCCTTAGGGGCACCAAACCGAGAGAAAAGCTTTTTCAGAAATTTCACCACTGCCCTAGCATCATTTGTAGGCAAGGCTTGCGCCTCGGCCCACTTAGACACGTAGTCAACGGCTACTAAAATGTATTTGTGACCATGTGATGAAGGGAATGGTCCCATGAAGTCGATGCCCCAAACATCGAATACCTCGCATACTTGTATACTATTTTGGGGCATCTCATCACGTGAAGAGATGTTACCTGCGCGTTGGCAAGCATCACATGCTTTAACCAACATGTGTGCATCCTTGAATACGGTAGGCCAATAAAAACCAGAATCAAAGACTTTCTTAGCGGTGTAATTTGCTCCATGATGACCACCGGTGGGTCCTTCATGACAATGGCGAAGTATGCTTATTGCCTCGATTCCATGCACACATCTTCTCACCACTTGATCCGCGCAAACTCGAAAAAGATATGGATCTTCCCAAAAGTAGTACTTAACATCAGACATGAATTTTCTTTTTTGTTGATAAGTCATACCTTTCACGAGAACTCCACCTGCAAGATAGTTAGCAAGATCTGCGAACCAAGGGAATTCTTCTTCAATCGCCTGAACCTGTAAAAGAAACTCATGAGGGAAATTGTCATTTATGTTGGATTCCCTTAGTTCTTCCATGGATGGATTCTCAAGGCGTGAGAGGTGATCTGCCGCTACGTTTTCAGCTCCTTTCTTGTCTCGGATCTCTATATCAAATTCTTGTAAAAGCAAAATCCACCTGATCAACCGTGGTTTTGCATCTTGCTTGCCAAATAGATATCTAAGAGCTGCATGATCAGTGTAAACAATGGTTTTAGATAAAACAAGATATGAACGAAACTTATCAAAAGCATATACTACAGCAAGTAATTCCTTTTCAGTGGTAGTGTAATTTTCTTGTGCATCATTCAATGTTTTGCTTGCATAGTATATGGGATGAAAATGCTTGTCCTTTCTTTGCCCTAAAACCGCACCGACTGCATAGTCGCTTGCATCACACATCAACTCAAATGGAAGAGTCCAATCAGGAGCTACCATTATAGGGGCGTTTATCAGTTTTTCTTTTAAAAAGTTGAATGCATTTAAGCATTCCTCATTGAAAACAAATGGGACATCTTTTTCAAGAAGTTGTGTCATAGGCCTTGCAATTTTTGAAAAATCTTTAATAAAACGTCTATAAAATCCCGCATGACCTAGAAAACTTCTTATTGCTTTTACAGAAGTAGGTGGTGGTAATTTTGAAATTGTTTCAACTTTTGCTCTATCTACTTCTAAACCAACATTTGAAATTTTATGTCCTAACACAATGCCTTCTTTCACCATAAAATGGCATTTCTCCCAATTTAATACCAAGTTGGACTCTTCACATCTCGCGAGCATTTTCTTCAAATTGCTTAAACAATTATCAAAAGAACATCCAAAAACTGAGAAGTCATCCATAAACACTTCCATGGAGTCTTCGATCATATCATGAAATATGGCCACCATACACCTTTGAAACGTGGCCGGAGCATTACACAATCCAAATGGCATTCGCCGATAAGCAAATGTGCCATAAGGACATGTGAATGTGGTCTTCTCTTGATCATCGGGTGCAATCGGGATTTGGAAGTAACCTGAAAAACCATCAAGAAAGCAATAAAACATATTCCCAGATAACCTTTCTAACATTTGATCAATAAAAGGAAGAGGGAAATGGTCCTTTCTCGTTGCATCGTTAAGTTTGCGATAATCAATGCAAACCCTCCAACCTGTGATGGTCCTTGTGGGTATTAATTCATTCTTTTCATTGGTTACCACCGTCATACCTCCTTTCTTTGGTACCACTTGTACTGGACTCACCCATGCAGAATCTGAGATTGGGTAAATCAAACCTGCATCAAGAAGTTTGATTACTTCCTTTTTAACCACTTCTTGCATATTAGGGTTGAGGCGACGTTGATGTTGGACAACTGGCTTGTAATCATCTTCCATTAAAATTTTATGAGTACAAAAAGATGGATTTATTCCTTTTATATCCATAATCTTCCAAGCCATAGCTTTCTTGTGCATCTTCAAGACGTTTAAAAGTTTGACTTTTTCATCACCTGTCAAACCAGAAGCAATAATAACGGGTAATTTGGAGTCATCATCAAGATAAGCATACTCAAGATGAGCGGGTAGCTCCTTGAGTTCCAATGATGGTGGTTCTTCAATTGATGACTTTGCTTTTGGTTCCTTCTCTCGATCAACCACTTCAAGAACTTCATGAACTTCCACATCAGAGGATGGTTCATCCGCTGACATACAAGTTAGCTCGCCACAAATCTGGTTAGCTTGATCGGCATCAAGCTTTTCATCATCAAACAACTGTGTTTCCAAAACATCATGTTCAACCATTTCCTGCACACAATCATCCACATGGCAATCAATAGTATCAACAAAATAAAGTGTATCATCATGGATTTGAGAATGTTGCATGGAATCCTTTATCTTAAAAACCACCTCTTCTTCATCTACGCGAAGGGTCAATTTACCTTCAAACACATCTACTAAGGCTCTAGATGTAGCTAAAAGGGGCGACCAAGAATGAGAGGTACGTTCTTGTCTTCATCCATATCAAGGATTACAAAATCTACAGGAAACACAAACTTACCAATTCTTACCAACATATTCTCAACTATACCTCTCGGGTATTTCACCGAGCGATCGGCAAGTTGAATGCTCATACGTGTTGGTTGTGGTTCTCCTAGGTCTAGCCTTTCAAACATGGAATATGGCATCAAGTTGATGCTAGCACCTAGGTCAGCTAGAGCATTATTTACAGTTAAACTACCAATCAAGCAAGGAAGTGTGAAACTTCCCGGGTCTTTCATTTTCTATGGTAGCTTATTTTGAAGCACCGCTGAGCATTCTTCATTTAGAACCACATGTGAAAGTTCCTCAAGCTTCTGTTTATTTGTTAGAAGATCTTTGAGAAATTTGGCATACTTGGGCATCTGTGACAAAGCTTCAACAAACGGTAAGTTTATATGTAATTGTTTAAATAGGTCAAGAAATTTACTGTATTGTTGGTCCATCTTTTCTTTCTTCAAACGCCCCGGGTATGGAATAGTGGGCTTGTACACTTTCAATGGTTCTTTGACTTGTGCTGTACTTTCTGGGCCTCGCCTAGTGTTAGGCACCTCGTCTTGAACCTCGACTTCTACCTCTTTAACCACTGGCTTAGATGTGGAAATCGTCTCAATCTCTTTAGTGGTTTTACCACTCCTTAAAGTAATTGCTTTACAATCTCCTCGTGGATTTGCTTCGGTGTTACTCGGGAGTTTACCCTTCTCCCTCTCGGCTAGCAAACTAGCCATTTGACCCATTTGATTCTCAATACCCCGAATCGCCGAACCTTGACTTCTTAATTCATCCGAAAATTGTTGTTGTCGAACTTCGGCTTGATCATGACGAGCTTCAGATTTTTGATGACGGGATTCGGCAGTGGACAAGAATTGTGCCATCATCTCTTCCAAATTTGATCTTTTCTCGGGTTGCGAACCACTATTTGAACCTTGATTTTGGTATTGATTTTGTTTTTGAGGTCGAGAGTGATCTTGGTGTTGTGGTTGAAATGATTGTTGGATTTGTTGGAATGGTGGTCTTTGTTGAAAACCCGGAGGTTGGTTGCTTCCACTTGCCTTCCAACTAAAATTGGGATGATTCTTCCAACCTGGGTTATAAGTGTTACTGTACGGATTGTTTTGAGATCGATATTGGTTACTCATGAAATCCACTTGTTCATTCACATTGTAGACAACTCCATGATGACAATCGGAGCTCATATGCGCACCACCACACAAATGACAACTTGCTTGCACTTGGTTCAATTGCATTTGATTAATTCTTTTAGCCATTGTTTCCATTTGTGCAGCTAGAGATGTGTAGTCGTCTACATGGTGAACCCCTTGTCTTGATGGTCTACTTCGTGAAGATGGCCCTTGATAAGTGTTCATTGCCAATTGTTCAAGTATGGCATACCCCTCCGTAGGGGTTTTCATGGCTAAAGATCCTCCAGCTGTAGCATCGACTATTTGGCGATCTTGTGGATACAACCCGTTGTAAAAGGTAGTAACTTGCATCCACTCATCCAACCCGTGATGTGGACATTTCCTCATCATCTCCTTATATCGTTCCCAAGCTTCATACAGTGATTCTCCTTCATCCTGCATAAAAGAAGTGATATTATTCCTCAATCTTGCAGTTTTAGATGGTGGAAAATATCTAAATAAAAATTTTTGAGCAAGATCCTCCCAAGTGGTTATAGAACCAGCAGGAAGTGAGTTTAACCAAGCCTTTGCTCGATCACGAAGGGAGAATAATGGGAAAAGCCTAAGCTTGCTTGCATCATCGGACAATCCGTTCGTCTTGAAAGTATCACAAATTTCCAAAAAGTTTGCTATATGAGCATTCGGGTCTTCCTCTGATAAACCATAAAATTGAACATTGTTTTGAATCATTTGAATCATTTGTGGTCGAATTTCAAAGTTATTGGCTTCAACTGCCGGTCTGACAATACTTGATGCCAAACCACCCAACGATGGTCTTGCATAATCATAGATGGTTCTCTGTTCATTGTTTCGATTCCCCATGTCTTCCGAGTTTGTGTCCTCGGAATTGTCTTCTTCTTCGGTGTCGGTTTCCTCGGTAATTTGTGCACGAGTAGCTTCACTATCGATTCCCTTAGCTATTTGTATAGATTTTGCCCTTAAGTTTCTTCTCTTAAGTAATTTCTCCAGATTTGAATATGGTTCAATCAGGTCCTCGACAGGTGAAGATGTGGACATAAGCTTCCTGATAACACAACACAATACCAAGCACCGTAAAAAGGGACAAAAGATAAACACTAGTAAAATGTAAAAATGCAAAAATAAAATATACACAAATGGTTAAAGTAGCAACTTCGATCTTTCTTGAAATCACCGTGTCCCCGGCAACGGCGCCAAAAACTTGATGTGTGTAAAGTATATGTATTTTAAATAAGGATTTTTCACACAATTTGAGTTTTAATTTAAGAAACGATTATCACTCTTAAACCGACTACACACAATAGGCAAGTGCACCTATCGCATAGTAGTATAGTTCTAGGTAAGAACCGAGTATCGATCCGTGGACACAATGGCTCCCAATACTAAATCATCATCACTATTTAACCGATCAATTGAGTTTGGATTTGTGAGTATTATAGTTAACTAAAATGATTAACAAATTAAACTAGTAAATTAAGAAAGTAAAGATGAAGATACACAATCAATTAAATATATCACTTGGACTTTGATTCCACTTAGCATAGAATTAACAACTAGCACAAATTCGAGGTGAGACCATTTCTTACACATGAAACATGGAAGTAGCCTAAACCCCCGTCAAGGATATCTAAACATATAACCATTCGGAAAGCTAGAACGATAAACACACAATAGCCACCTAAAGTTATGCCATGAAGAACTAATGATATAATTATGTTGATGTTAAAGATGAATTAGACTCCCGTTAGGGTTACCTAATTCCACAAATCTTTGGAAAGTTAACACGATAAACACATGATAACCACCTAAACTTGGAAAAAATAGACAAAACTATAATTACTCTTCAACTCATAAACTTCATACCACGATTACAAAACAATTCATAACCAATGACAAGAGATATTTATGACATACACTATGGTTTTCTCAAACATAAGCATAAGGATGCACATTTAACCATTCTACTAAATCTTCAACCTTCATTCACCATTCCTAGTCAAATGTCACAAGATTACATACAAAATATGCAATTATATGCATAAGTCTTGCAAGAACATGAAGTTTTCCAACATAACATGCTTACAACACCCACAAGGTTGAACATTTCATCAAATTAGAACAAACACACACAATCATTGAAGAATAATCAAATTTCATCATAGCATAAACATAAACATCACCAAGAATCATGTACAAGTTGTTAAATCATGCTAAGTTTCGTCTAATCCAAGTGATAATAAGAGTTTAGCCCATAAGGCTTACAAAAGACACACCCAAACTCAAGAACATGGAAGAACTCATAGTAGATCTAGAGAAATTCAAACCAATTTTGAGGGGAAATGGGTGGATGATGTTAGATTCTTCTTGAAAGTGTGAAATCTTCAATCTTGACCTTCAAATCTTCCAAAAACTCTTGAGAAATGTTCAAAGACACCTAAAGGGTTTTGAGAGGCTAGGGTTTTGAAAGAGATGAAAGTTTTTTGGAAATGAGGTGTACTAGGGTTATAAACCCGTTTTCTGCCCGAATATGGCCATATCTGAAGTGATATGACCATATTCAGCATCAAAAAGGGGCTATTTGAGATTTGACAGCTTATATGGCCATATTCAGCTGAATATGGTCATATCAGGAGCATTTTTCCTCTTGAACCTCTTCAAATCTTGGACTTTCTTCACAAAAATCACCGAGCTTCATCCGAAACCTACAAGATTCAAATAAAACACAAATAAGTGTCTAAATATTGAATTTTGTAACAAAAATGACTTAAAATGCAAAGAAATACATATTAAAAACATGTATATTTATTATCATATCAACAAGCAGGCAACAAGTATTTCATGTTGATAGTTGATGACTGCACAAGATACATGTGGGTCTATATGCTAAAATCAAAGGGTTGTGCACTTGGTACCTTCAAGAGTTTCAAGACACTTGTGGAAAGTGAGTATGGCCTCAAGATCAAGACTTTAAGGACTGACAGAGGAGGAGAATTTGTCTCCAATGAGTTTGCACAATTTTGTGCAGAACAAGGCATCAAAAGACAACTAACAAACCCCTATACTCCGCAGCAAAATGGCATGGTAGAGAGGAGAAACAGATCTGTCATGAATGTGACTAGGAGCCTGCTGAAGGCTATGAATCTACCACACATTCTCTGGGCTGAGGCAGTAAGACATTCAGTGTACTTATTAAATACAATGCCCACAAAACCTCTAAATGGAAAGACACCTTATGAAGGGCTTAAGGGGAGAAAGCCTAGTGTCAAACACCTTAGGGTGTTTGGGTGTGTTGCTCATGGTAAAACAGTGCAACCACATCTAACAAAGTTAGAGGATAGAAGTACAAAGATGGTATACCTAGGCCCTGAAGAGGGAACAAAAGGAGAAAGGCTTTATAATCCTATGACCAACAAATTGGTAATTGCCCGGGATGTGGAGTTTGAGGAAACTCAGAAATGGGATTGGTCAACATATAAGCCAGAAGATAACCAAGATGGATCATGTTGGACAGGGTTTGATGTCTATAATGAAGACCTGCATACAGGTGGTGACTGCATAGAGATAGAGCAACAACAGCCTGATGAAATCACCTCAGAAGTCTATGAGTCCACAAGCCAGAGAACAGTCTCACATGAACAACAACAACCAAGGTTAAGGAGGTCAGGAAGACATGTGCTGAGACCAGTAAGATATAATGACTTTGTGCTAACAGAATCAACTGAATCTGGGTCAAGCAGCTTAGAAGAGGTACAAGAAGACTTGTTGATGGTAAATGAAGCTTCTTTGTTGAAATTTGAAGAGGCAATACAAGAGGAAGCATGGAAAGATGCAATGAATGAAGAGATGAATGCTATTGAAAGGAACAATACTTAGGAATTGGTGGAATTACCACATAATTCCACCAATTGGGTTGAAATGGTTGTATAAAGTCAAGAAAGATGCTGTTGGTACAAGACATAAAACCAGGTTGGTGGCTAAGGGGTATGTACAACAGTTTGGGATTGACTTTGAGGATGTATTTGCTCCGGTTGCCAGAATGGAGACAATAAGGCTGATACTTGCTATGTCAGCAAAGCTGGATTGGAAAGTGCACCATCTAGATGTTAAGGCTGCATTTTTGAATGGAGTCCTAAAGGAAGATGTGTATGTTAGTCAGCCTTAAGGTTATGAGATAAGAGGATCTGAACAAATGGTTTACAAGCTACACAAGGCACTTTATGGCCTAAAGCAGGCACCCAGAACATGGAATAAGTGTTTAGATGAAGTCATGAAGGGTCTCAAGTTCAGTAGATGTCAAAGGGAAGCGGCTGTGTATTTGAGATCAAGTTCAAGTGCACATATAGTGGTCGGGGTGTATGTAGATGATATGATTGTTGCAGGCAGTGATCTATAAGAAGTACAAAGATTCAAGCAAGAAATGAAAGAGAGATTTGAGATGACTGATCTTGGGTCTCTTAGCTATTATTTGGGAATAGAAGTTTCACAAAGGAAGGAAGGAATTTTTGTGAAACAGTCAAGGTATGCACAGAAAGTAATTGGGATTGCTGGATTGCATGAGTGTAATGATGCTAAGATACCTATGGAACCTGGACTGAAGTTGGGGTCTTTAAGTCAAGGTGTTAAGGCTGATGCAACTGTTTATAGAAAGCTAATTGGATCACTTAGGTATCTTACACATACTAGACCTGATTTGATGTATGTTGTAGGGTATTTGAGTAGATTTATGCAAAGTCCAAAATTAGAGCATATGAAAGCAGTCAAGCATGTGATCAGGTATGTTAAGGGTACTATGCATTATGGCATAAGGTACAGCAGGATTAAAGGTGATGGTTTGATTGGTTATAGTGACAGCAACTATGCTGTTGGTGATGGAGATGGTAAGTGCACATCCGGGAATGTGTTCTATTATAACAACTGTCCAATATCTTGGAGCTCGCAGAAGCAGCAGACAGTAGCATTGTCCAGTTGTGAAGCAGAATTTATGACTGCAACAACAGCTGCTTGTCAAGGTGTTTGGCTGCAAGGATTAATAAGTGAGTTGCTAAGTCAAGAACAGTCAACTGTGGTGTTAAAGGTGGATAACAGATCAACTTTGGCTTTGATGAAAGATCCTGTGTTTCATGGTAGATCAAAGCATATTGAGCCTAAATACTATTTCATTAGAGATTGTATAGAAAAGAACAAGATTCAAGTGGAGTTTGTTTGTGGAAATCTTCAAAAGGGTGATATATTCACTAAACCGTTATCAAGAATGAAGTTTGCTGAGATGAGAAGTATGATTGGTGTAGAAGATTTGGATGAGACGTATTGGAATTAAGGGGGGAGAATGTTGGATTAATTCCAATACATGTATGTAGTTGTGTCAACTTTGTTGACTTTAGGGGGTCAAAATTGTAAATGTTTGGACTAGAAGGGTAAAATGTGTAATATAGTTGTTAGGAGTTGTAACCGTTGATTGAATTGCTGTTATAAGAATTAGGGAGGTGGGATTAGTAAGTACCACCACAAAATTCCAGTTCATATATCAATTCTAGTTTCAATTGTTCTTAGTTTTGATTCCTATTCAAGATTTTGATTCCATAGCTTTGTTTCAGACTTGAACTTTTAACTTCAATGAGAAATCTTTTTCAAATACCCGGACACCGCTAGGTCAAAAGCCCCCTTGGTATTCATATATATCATATATGTATTTTTTCTTCTACTCAATATAATAATAATAATAAAAACTTTCATATTGTAGAGTAGAAAGGGTCATGAGGGTCCATCGACACTTAGGCGACGGTCGAATTTCATTGAAATGTTAAGAAAAAAAGTATGGTCTTATGAAAAAATAAGTTATATACAACCCTTTAATTGAGAATTCAGGTTCTATAGCTGTATAATTTTAAAGGAGTGTTACCTTGTGCTTTATGGGCATATTCGAAGTTAAGTTTTTTATGAGTTGTACCAGCTAGTGATTATATATAGCATTAGTATTATTATAAGATAACCATTTTTTGGGTTAGAGTTGCATCATGACGATAAGTGATGTTTCTTACTACCAATCTTTATATTATTGAGAAAGTTCAGTTTTTGCGACAAAATTAGGGACCCGAAAGGTGGAAACACTCTAACTAAGACCCACATGCGTACGCACGATGTTGATAATGGGTGAAATTCCCATCAAAGGATGATGGGTTCTTTTACTACGATAACTATCAGAAAATCTATACCACTAGTTGACCTGACAGTTTCAATGTTGTGATTTAAAACAATAAAGTTTAAAATTGTTCGAACAAATTTAATCTTTTATTTCAGTTGAGAGGAGTTTTAAGTCATGTATATAATTCAATATATAATTCTACCTCTCTGTTTTTCATCGAACTTCGTTCTTTTACTATATTCTATTGAGGTAAAAATTCATGTTTCCGTGTCTACCCAACAGTACAAACTATTATAATTTATACTTGCATGAATTCTCTTGGAACGTACAAAATCTATTTTAAAAAACCCATGTTGAAAATGAACATGAATAGCTATCATTTGCTTATTGTATTTCACTTTTATTTCAATCGTAAAAGTAACTATAATTTACTTGCTTTATTTTTATAATTATATTGACAATTAAAGTGTTTTACTGTTTTTATTGCATTCCTAAAAAAATTTGGTTCAAAGTCAAGCACAAACACACATTTTCAAACTTCAGTTTAAAACCGTTGACTTGACGGTTTGCACAAGATGTGTAATTCAATGTCAACATGTTGACCTCGAACTATATAAATGAATTTCTTTTATTCCTTTTTTCAACATCCTGATCCTTTCTTTGAATATCTCATAATTTCATGAACTTGTGAAAGACTTGATTATCGATCAATTATTTGTTATCTTTTATTCGTTAGAAATAAACCCCGAAAAAAAAACACCTAAGTAGTATTTATTAAATAAATTCTAAAATGTTCATAAGTTTTAACTTGAGCTAAATTAAAGTCAACTTATTTCGAGCTCCTTAATGTTAACTTGATTCAAGATCTTAATGAGTTGTGTTAAATTTGTTCGTAAGTAGCTCGATTCTTATAAAACAACAAAAATATCATGAACTCTTTTTTTTTTCCTTCTTTTCATTTGAAAGAATTTATATTCATAGTCTAAGTTTATGTTTAGGAGTGCTTATTTATATCTCCTTTTGACTTTTCAAAAGGAATTTTAAGAAGTTAAAATTTTTAACTTCTCAAAAACTTTTTTTTCTTCTCACATCTTCATCTTGGTTCAAAGTTCAAACACACTTTGAGTTTTAAATAAAAAATCCCAACCACCCACCAAGGGTCCAAGATGGATAAAATGGAGTACAAAATAGCCAAAAGGACTAAAGGAGTTTTATGCTACCTAATAGACAGGCTTTCTAAAAAGTAACAATTCTTTTTTTAATACTATTTCGTGATTCATATTTAGTTATTTAATTATTCATATTTTGATAACAAAGAAAATTAATATTAAGGCATATAGTATTTTTCTTGTTTTTAATTAGATATATGTAAATAAGTTTAATCTTTCTATTGTTTTATAGAGAGAATTACATATTCCCCCTCTAAACTTAATCAATTACATATATACCCAACTTAAATTTTAAGTTGCATATATCTCTTTTAAAAAGTATCTTTAAGATGACATGTGGTAACATCACAATCATCCTCATCAAAATTTTCCACCTCTTTCTCCTATTAAATAATTACCTTAATTACTAATAATATTATTTAATATTTTTTAGATTTAATAAATTAAGAAAGATTTCTATTTATTAATGTTATTTCTAAATAAATAATTTTTTTATAAAATAATAACATTTTCTAAAGTTTAAAACTTTTTTTAAAAATAAGAATAATTTTAAAATTGATATCTTTAAAAAGTCAATTTTTTAAAACCAAAAATAATTAAATTTGGGAGTTACAATAAGGAAGTTTTAAAATAATATGTTTATACAGTTTGTTTTAAAACAAAAAATTTGTTTATTTTTTTAAAAAAATAAAAATAAAAGTTTAAAAAGCTGATATCATTATTTTATTATTTATAGCTATTTCTCATACGTAATTTCAGTCATATCATATCTTAAAATTTTATTTTATAATTAAAATTTTTTATTATATTAATATTTTATTTATTCAACACGTGTAACACACGTGTTTACTAAAGCTAGTCAATAAATAATTATGTTAGTAAGATTGTCCATGATAACAAAAATAAAAGTTAGGATTAATATTAATCAAATTGATAGTATAAATTATTATCGATTAATAGGTAATAATTTAAATTATTAAAATCCAATTTACATTCACTAAACAAAGATAATATATACTCAAATGAGATAAGATTATGACATTATATATTTCGATTAGGTATTACTAAATAAATGATAGACATTAAGACATATCTTAATATTTATATACTTAGTTACTTTTTTTATAAATTAGGTATGAATTATCAACGAAAAGCAAGAAAGAAGAACCTATGAAATATATGCATGTAATGGAAAAATGCAACATCATAGTAGCCTTTTATTTATATTTATATTATACTAGTTTTACGGGTTGAATAAATTAAAATTAAATATAAAGAAAATTTATTAATTATATAATAATATTTTAATATAAGATATAACTGTAATCTTACTTATTATATTTAGAATAAAAATTTTGATTCAAAACGAACGTTTTAAAAAAATGACATTTTTAAAAAGTTTTATTATAACTCTTAATTTTAATTATTTTTTATAAAATACTACTTTTTAAAAACAATAATTTAAGATATTTCATATTTTTAAAAAGTTTAATGTCTTAAAAAATATATTATTTTATAAAAAAATGTTCCTATAGAAATAACATTAGTGTAAAAATTTTCTTAATTAATTAAAAAATAATTCTATAATATTAATAGAAGACTTGAATGAATAGTGGATTTTTTTTATGTTTGTGGCTTTGTCACACGACTTTGGTGTATTGTACGGTTCTTACCCTCACATATGAGTTAAAAGAGGAAAACCTCTCACTTTCACATTTCCAGAAAACCACTAGCACCATCCATCGGCCTTAAATCCGCCGCCTTTCGCCTTGACCAACACCGCCTTCCGCCTACGCCACCTCCGACGCCTGCGCCAGGATGTAGGCAACCGTCGTTGTGTCAGCCAACCGTCGGTCGTGATAGCGCGGGTTGTGGTGCCTCGGATTTGGTGTTGTGCTTTTTATTTGTTACCGGCATATTTTCTTCATTGGTGGTGGTGTGGTGCCGAGGCGGTGGTTATACGGCTGTTATGTCCTTTCGTTTTCACCGGTGGTTGTCGGTGTGGGTGTTGGTGTAGGTGGCAGCCGCCTTGTCGTCCTTGTCATCCCCTCGCCGTCGTGTCTTGTCGGAAGTCTTCCGATAGGGCTTAAGATCTACGGATCTGAGGTTAATAGAAAGAACAATGCCTTTCTGGTGGCGGTGGAGGTGGTGGTCTTGTCGGCCGGATCTCCGGGTACCGTTGACTCTTAACAGTGTCTCCATTACCCTTTTAGGGTTTCCCGATGCCGGCGCCCACCGCCGCCTGGCGCCGCCGTGGCGTGCATGCGTTGATGGTGGTGCTTGCTGCCGCCAGTGGCTATACCTGATGTGATTTGTCGATGATGATGACATAGCGTTCATCTGAGACATAAAATTGATGTTTTTAGTCAATAATGTTGGGTTTTTCCTCATCTGAGACCCGTTTCATCTTTTTAGTTTGTCTTTGATCTGTGATATATGTTGGGCGATGATGTAGTTGCTAATGGTCACAGTGATTGTTTGGGTCGCTGAATCCAATGGTTGGTTCAGTGATGATGCTATGCATCATGATTCTTCCGAGGCCGAACGGTTTAAGGGTTGTGATGATATGAAAAAGTTGGTGTCGTTTTGGCGGGGCAACTGATCTTTTACAGCCACGACACATAATTTCTAAACCCTCTGTTCCTGATTTATACCGTTGTGTGGTGTTGTGATCGGATTTTTAACCGCCGTAAGCTATCGGGTCCTAGATACCGATAGCAGTTTTGAGCCTACACTGAGCATTAGATGATCGGTTGGTGATGTGATGTTGTTTGGTGTAACAGTTAAGATGTGGTTATGATGCTAGGTTGTCTGAGCCTCGGGTTCTCCCGTTCTTAAGACGCGCAACGCGCGTCCTGGTATAAAACCTAGTTTAATTTTAAAAAAATTTAAATAATATTATTGGTAATTAATATGATTATTTAATAATAGACAGAAGCGAAAAAAATTGATAAGAAGGACGATGTTATCACGTGTCATTTTTAATTATTTTTTATTGTAGTAGAAGATAAATATTTCTAGGTTACTATGCAAGAGAACCTTATGGTAGAATAGAAGTTGGCAACCAACAATTGATATTTGCCTTATCCATCTAACGAAGAACTAGAGTGTGGGGAAAGGCATGGATGTTAAAATGGCTCATAGTTTAAGGTTTACAGATTGAATTCAAAATGATCGGAAATTTACATTAACCCATCGCGAAAACAAGTAGTATGAAAACAAGTCATATATTTCGGTTGCGGTTTGGTTATTTCGGTTTCTTGCACATCCCTAGTAAGACCTGTAAGAGACAACAAGGGAGAGAATTTTAAAATATTGGAAAATTTTGAGGGTCCAATTAAATAGCAAGATTTTGCAACATATTTTGGTGTTTACAAGTAAGCTCTACGTAATTGGGCGGTTACCCACTCATTATTATTATATACCTCTTAAGAATGTTTTCAGAACCGGATCAGACGTCGGATCAGACGTCGGATTGGACGTCGGACCGGACGCTTTACTGGTTTGGTGGTCGGACCGGATTTAAGAACCGGATGATAGAACCGGATGATTTCATAATTATATATATACTATATTATATATAGTTATATGTATAATTAAATATAAGTAACTTATATATGATTTATATATGTATTTTATAGTTATATATAAAACTTAACTATATTTGTATATTCAACACACTAATTTATGGTTCAACACCTCGTTTTTACCCATTAAAATTAAAAAAAAATCAAATTCCGGTCTGAAGTGTCCGGTTTCCCGGTCCGACCACCGGTTTGAGACGAAACGACCAGTTCGACCAGCCCAAAACGACTCATAGGGAACCGGACTGGCCACCTAGCTGATCCCCGGTCGAACCGGTTGGACCGGCCAGTCCGATCAGATATCAACAACACGGCTCAACATCAAGCGAGTGTTTGCACTTTGCACGGATTAGTGGATATTGGGTTGGGCCCACTCTCTTCCTCTACACTCACGAGTCACGACATAATAATATAATATTCTTAATAAAAAGGAAAGACAAAACTAAATTTTTAAGTTCAAACAATGAGCGTGCGTTTTAGCCTTTGAGACAAAAGTAAATAAAATCCTTATTAATTTTACATTGAGAGAATGAGTCTTATCTTGTGGTCCATGAGAGAGAATGTACTATATATCTTATCATATTCTAATTACTTTGAAAGTAACCACCAACCATTAATTGAGTGGTAGCGTTATTATTTTCTTTAACGAAGGTTGTGAGTTCGAGTTTATCAGTAGGAAAATATTGTTTGAGTCATATGAAAAATAACATCGTTCCTAATCATTCATAAATGTTTAACTATCATTCGAAGCTCTGAGCGTACATATTACATACCAAACTAGTTTATTAACATGTTATGTGTTATGTATTACACTATAAGGCTTCTATGTAATAATATTTATATTCTAGTAATTGATAGTTATTTATAGGATGTTAGTAAAAGTTGATTTTGATCTATTTTCTTTTGCTAATTGAAGATTTTTTAAACAAATTCACTAGTTAAATTTTGTTTAATTTATGTGAAACCATTATGCAATATTTACGTGGGCAATGACGTCCATGTGGTCCTCTAAAGCTATTTGGTACTATCAAATCGAACGACCCCATACTATAGTTTTAATAATTTCTAATGCTAAATTATATTATATATTGTACTTAATAATGTATTTAATTTGAAAATTATTATATATAATTTTGCTTTGATAAAAAATAAGGGAGGTGTTGAAATAAAAAATGTTCTAAATTCAAAGAGTGTAAAAAAAAATTCTCAACTATAAATATTTTTAATCAATAATTAAGATCAAATTATAAAAAAGAAGTTTGTTAGAGGGGTATAGGCAGTCACTTTTGTTAAAAAATTTAAATTTCTTATTCTTTTTAAACGTTCATAACTTTTATATATAATATTTTTTATAAAAATTACACCAAATGAATGTTTTTTATCTTTAAAACGAGTACGGTATTGTTATATAAAAATACAATATTTTTTTATGTTTTTAAGCTAATGTGATTTTCTGTTCGTCACTATATATTTAATGCAATTTATTATAATTTTTTTGCTAATTATTATGTTTTCCTGAATATTATTGTGTTTTTTCTAAAATAATAAATTCCAGAAAAATATAATCATGAAATACCACTTTTGTGTATTTTTAGTATATAAAACACAATAATAAATCAAAAACTGATTATTCTAATGCATTAAAAATTATGACAAAACAACCCAACATGATATAAAACATAAAACATAATTATAAAATGTCTTGGTGTGTTTTTGATTCTCATTATGTTATCTTAAACATTATAAGTTTTGAAACATACATAGGTAAAGTGACATCATTATGTACTTCTAGTTGTAAATACAATTATAGATAACAAGTTTATATAATCTATAAAAACAATGATAAAAATAACAAATTGTGCATTATCTTAAGCACTATTAGTTTTGTAAAATATATTGATGAAATAATATTATTGTGTACTTTTAATTATATGTGACAACCCGGAAAATTTTTTTTATAATAATTAGGTGATTTTACAATTAGTATTTATATTTTTTTTATTATTATTGAATAATATTAATAAAAACAATGATAATAATAATAATATTATTATTATTAAAAATAATAATGTTAATAATGATAACAATAATAATAATGAAAATATTATTATTAATAATTTATAATAATTTATTAAATCTGGATTTAAGAAGTTCAGGGGGTATTTGTGATAAGTTTGAAACTTATTTTAAAGGTTTTAACATAAAATGTTAACATTTCAAACCACAGGGACCATTCTGTAAATTGTTTAAAACCCAACCCCTGTTCCCACCCGTCGACCACCTCACCGCCGGCCTCATTTCCGGCCAACTCCGGCGACCCTTCAACACCCACACGGACGCAGTTTTGGCCCAACTAAACTTCCCGACATACTTCTGTGGACAAATCGAACGTATACCAACTTTCAATTTAAGAAATGGTAGTGCAAATACCACCAAACCGACCACCCACATTTCGACCAAACTTTCGGCCGACCCACCCACGAAATCGAGCATTATTGCACTAAATTAATACAAATAATCCAGTATAAATACTCATATATCTGTTCCTCATCGAATACACCCTTCAATTCAACCCGAAACATACAAAAATCTCGAATTCAACCCACCTTCTTCTTCGGCCCTGCAACTTAATCGAAGAACCTGTTCGGAGCAACATTCGTTAAAATTGATAGAGGGCTATTGATCATAATCATGTGGGGAAGCTTACTGTGCAATTAATTCGATTATGATCATCATTTGAACATCAATTCTAACCTATCTTGGTCGCGACCTGTTCATCCTAGTAATCACGTCAAATTCGAACATAATCAGGTAATTAATTGTGTCCATAGACTCGAAATCACATAGGGATCAAAAGCCCTATGTTTAATTTCATTATTAAGATCATATCTGGCTTCAATTGAATCGGATTCGAACCTAGGGTTCTTCGATTTAGGGGAAACAGGAAACATTAATATATAAATATTTCGGGTGGAGTTCTATCGCGGCTTAGAGCCTTGGTTTACTGGTTCGGTGTGTGTGTGGGCAGGGAGAGGACCCGGGTTCGACCCCGGGCAGCCTCTTTTTATTTGTTTTATTTTTTTTAAGCTTTTTAAAATACTTTAAAAATATGGAAAAATTCCTAAAAATTATAAAAATAAATTTTATAAGTTTCCCTTATTTTAAATCTTACAAAACAGTTTCCTGTAAATTTATTTTATTTAAAAACTTTAATAAAATTTTATAAAATATTATTTAAAAATACTAAAAATACTTATTTTTGTAAAATAAATTCTAAATAGTGTATAACCATGCAATAATCATAAAAATCATAGAAATTATACATAAATTATTTATAAATATTCTAAGTAGTTATTTCTATAAAATAAACATTATATTTAAATATAGATTAATATATTTTATCAATTCCCAAATTATTTATAAATGAAATTGTGGGTTATTTCTTGTAAAATATATTAATACCTTATTATTAATCAAAATGCCATAAATGTGATTATCTTTATTTGTAAATATTTTTGGATAATTATAAATTATATAATTAAACCATATCATTTTTATATTTAATTCTAAAAATATTTAAAACCCTTTCAGTAAAACCAAAATGTAAATAATTATTTGATAAAACTTAATGCTTATTGATAATTATTTATTGATACATAAATAACCCTATCAAAATCTTGTAACATATATACGTCTAATTGTGTACGTGTCACATGTTAAACCAAACCAACCCGAACATTACCAAATATATTTATTCACCATGAACACATTTTAAAGACTCAATTACGATCAATAATAGGTGTTGAACGTGCTTGATCGTGCATTACCTTATTCTTTGAAGTTCTTGTTCATTTCATTTCATCAGTTCAAGGTGAGTTCCACGGCCCCTTTTTACTTTCTTTTCTTTTTGGGGGAGAAAACATGCAAACACTATTTTTGTCATGGTTGCCAGTATTATTGATATCGCTTGTTATGTTAGTGCGAAACGCATTTGAAAGTCCTTACAGTATCAAACCGTTAGTAACACGATTAGCGAGGTAATTTTGAGTAGTACTACTGGGTCTGACAAACCCCGCCCGGGCTAGTCGCGCTAGCTTGATTGGAGGTCGAACGGGTGCTAAATTGACCTGTAACGATTGCCACGGTCGGTTAAGACGTGGTGGAAAGGCACTAAACACACACAGTCAGCTTCGGTTTGAAACACTAACTAACTTGTTTATAGGCTCGCGACCTATCGATATGCTTTATATACTAAACCATGTGAAACGCTTTTTGGACACAGTTCTGGTTGATGAAACATATGAAACGCTTTCTGGTACATTTCTTGTTGATTAAAACCTGTGGACTCACCAACTTTATGTTGACACATTTTAGCATGTTTTCTCAGGTCACAGAAACGCACAAGATTAAGAACTCAGCTAGGATGCATGCATGGCATACATCATAACACAACTGGTTTAATTTGTGAAACGCTATTGATTCTTATGGTTGAAACGCATGTTGAAACGATTCACTGTTGATTTCTATATTTGAAACGCTTCCGCAAGTCTGAAACACTCATGTTTGATTTAAACAACTAATTACTTAATGTTATGTTTTGTAATTACTGTGTTTGGTGTAACTGATGCTTATCTGAGATCCTGGTGTGTCACACGCCTGACGGTAAAACCCCGTTAGCGGATTTTGAGGGTGTGACAGATTGGTATCAGAGCATTAGTTATAGCGAACTAAAATGGACTTTGCATCTCATTTGCATTGCATTTTAGACTATAGTTGGATTTGCATTAGTTACACACACATAGATTACTAAGCAGTACTTATTAACTTTAGATGCCTGAGAACTGTTGCTTTAACATATTTCTGTGACACATAGATACCCGAGGAAAAGAAACTGATAACTCGTGCCTTTAATTTCTCTCTAAAGTTTTATTCCATGAACCAAAGAAATTTGTGTGACACATAGACACCTGTATTCTGGATTTCCTGGCAAAAGGCCCTCGGGCTAAGGCAAGCATATCGCATATATCTCATTGCGAGACCTGGTATGCTTACCTGGGGATTTCTGGGATGAGTGATAAACTATGGTCAATATACACAAATATCTAGGTCACATGTATCATCCTCGACTAATAAAGGGGTAGGGACTTCCGCTCGCTCACTTCCAACATCTACACATGATTCTTCACTCCCGGAGTTGAAGCAACGACAACCCGAATCCACCATTACCACTTGGAAACGCGAAACTCTTTTCAAACACACACGATGACAAACAAGGAGAACAACACACATTACTTCCTTAACTCTATCGTACTTGTCTCGGTTCTCATGAAGCCTCACTATCGATATGCAAACAAATCCTCTATTCCTACTAGTATGAAACAAATTAATGTTATTAATAGTTATCATTCGATAGTGACTATCGTACATTGTGAATTGAAGAATCATGTCTGGAAGGAGACCTGGACGCCCGAGAGGACACGGAAACATCAACCTGACTCAAGCTGAGTTGGATGCCATCATTAATGAGCGTGTTACTAATGCGCTCACAGCCTATGAACAGATCCGCAACCAGAACCAGAACAACCAGAATCTGAATCAAGGAGGCCCAACAGCCTGTACCTACAAGATGTTTATGGACTGTAAGCCTCACTCTTTCAGCGGTTCTGAAGGTGCTGTCACACTACTTCGCTGGCTAGAGAAGCTCGAATCAGTGTTCGCCATGTGCAACTGTCCTGCTGGAAGTCGTGTCAAGTACGCCTCTGGCACACTGGAAGGACCAGCTTTGACATGGTGGAATTCACAGGTTCAGACTTTAGGACTTGATGCTGCTAACGGTATGCCTTGGGATGATTTCAAAACACTGATGAAAGAAGAATATTGCCCCAGAAACGAGGTCCAGAAGCTGGAAACAGAGTTTTGGAATCTCAAAATGACTGGCTCTGAAATTGAGGAGTACACTACTCGTTCACACGAGTTGGCTACTCTATGTCCCCAAATGGTGACCCCGGCCTACAAACGGATTAAAAAGTACATTGATGGCCTAGCTCCTCAAATCCAAGCTAGTGTTATAGCTGCTGATCCTGCCACAATTCAGCAGGCTATTCGACTGGCTCACAAGCTCACTGATCAGGCAGTGGCACATGGTATCCTACCTAAACGTGGCGCCACCTCTGGACCATTCGAACACAAAAGGAAATGGGATGGTAACGATAGTAAGTCTTCAACATCCAATCAACAACCAATCAGAAAGTTTGATTCAACTAGAAGCTTCATAAACAACAATCAGAACAACAACAATGGTCAGGGATCGAACAACTACGTTGGCAAAAACCCAAAGTGTAACAAGTGCAACTTCCATCATTATGGTCAGTGTGATCGTTTTCGTTGCCAAAGATGTGGCAAGACTGGTCATATTGCTAGGGATTGCAGGGGTGATCTAATGGCTAGGCAACAACCTCAACAACGCCAGGGCGGAGCGACCAGGGGCTGTTATGAGTGTGGTAAGGAGGGCCACTACAAGAAGGATTGCCCACAACTGAAGAATGGCAATAGGGGCAATGATGGAAACAACAACCATGGAAATGGTGCCAAAGGTCGAGTTTTGTGATTGGCTCTGGTGAGGCAAGGGATGATTAGGATGTGGTTACTGGTACGTCTCCTCTGAATAGTGGTTTTACTCCTATACTGTTTGATACCGGTGCTGATAAGAGTTTTGTTAACATCCTAGAACGTAACCTTAATTGAAATGAAACCTAGTTACACTGTAGAATTAACTGATAGGAAACTAATTGAGGCAACTCACATCATTAAGGGAGGTAAACTAGGATTACCTGGATATGAGTTAGGAATAGATCTGATGCCTGGCACACTTGGTAGTTTTGATGTAGTTGTTGGCATGGATTGGTTGTCTAAAAACCAAGCCGAAATTTTCTGTCATAAGAAGTCTGGTTAATCTTACCATGAGATAACGATCATAAGTATTACAAGTTTCTACTCTATACCCTAGGGTGCTAGGATCGTAATTCTAGTAAGACCTTGTTAAGGGTAACAAAACATTACTAACCCTTGCTATTACTTAAGTCCTGTCCTACTTAGAGCCTTCATGGTATTTCCAATCATTTTAAGATACATACCTCCACTTAGTATTTTTGGTAACTGAGGAACTGATTGAATACTTAGAATGGAAGTGAACTACAGGAAATATAGAAGAGTGATGAAACTTATTGTACATATTCTTTGGGATGATACTAAGGAAGATTAGGATGTCGTGTAACCGGTTTAAGCACATTCTTAGTATACGGTGATGCTTATGTATAGGGTTATTGAGGCGAGTTCAAAGCCTTGGTGATCGAGTACTATTACTTAAGGAATGAAAAAGTTAGAATTGTAATTCTAAATCATGCAATAGTAGGGTTAGGTCATGCTCTTTATACCGACAAACTCCATAAATTGACAAAGCTGATGTCATACCTTATGACATTAGACCAAATAGGATTAAGAAGGACACTAGGCGAATCTAGTGAGTAGTAGAAAGAACTTGGAGGGTGGAACAAGCAATCTAGCGGTAAGGAAGACAAGAATGCTAATGTTGTAAACCTAGCTATGTTGGTTAATACGATTAAGCTAACATGCGTTAAACAGGGACGTTAAGAAGGTTGGAGTTCCGACCATTACCATAAGTGTGCCCTAGGTCGATTAGGACCCAAGGACAAGTTAGAAGCAATTAAAATTAGGAAATGGCTATAGCTAGAAAGTAAGAACAGTTAAATTATGGAAACTATTGACCAAGACACTCAAACACAGTCGTATCCATATTGTCAAAGTTCGGTGGAACTCCCGGCGTGGTCCTGAGTACACTTAGGAAAGAGAGGACGAAATGATGCGCAAGCATCCTAACCTGTTCAAGAATGTTGCCGGTACATCTTAATTTTCGGGACGAAAATTCCTCTAACAGGGGGATGATGTGACAACCCGGAAAATTTTTTTTATAATAATTAGGTGATTTTACAATTAGTATTTATATTTTTTTTTATTATTGAATAATATTAATAAAAACAATGATAATAATAATATTATTATTATTATTAAAAATAATAATGTTAATAATGATAACAATAATAATAATGAAAATATTATTATTAATAATTTATAATAATTTATTAAATCTGGATTTAAGAAGTTCAGGGGGTATTTGTGATAAGTTTGAAACTTATTTTAAAGGTTTTAACATAAAATGTTAACATTTCAAACTACAGGGACCATTCTGTAAATTGTTTAAAACCCAACCCCTGTTCCCACCCGTCGACCACCTCACCGCCGGCCTCATTTCCGGCCAACTCCGGCGACCCTTCAACACCCACACGGACGCAGTTTTGGCCCAACTAAACTTCCCGACATACTTCTGTGGACAAATCGAACGTATACCAACTTTCAATTTAAGAAATGGTAGTGCAAATACCACCAAACCGACCACCCATATTTCGACCAAACTTTCGGCCGACCACCCATGAAATCGAGCATTATTGCACTAAATTAATACAAATAATCCAGTATAAATACTCATATATCTGTTCCTCATCGAATACACCCTTCAATTCAACCCGAAACATACAAAAATCTCGAATTCAACCCACCTTCTTCTTCGGCCCTGCAACTTAATCGAAGAACCTGTTCGGAGCAACATTCGTTAAAATTGATAGAGGGCTATTGATCATAATCATGTGGGGAAGCTTACTGTGCAATTAATTCGATTATGATCATCATTTGAACATCAATTCTAACCTATCTTGGTCGCGACCTGTTCATCCTAGTAATCACGTCAAATTCGAACATAATCAGGTAATTAATTGTGTCCATAGACTCGAAATCACATAGGGATCAAAAGCCCTATGTTTAATTTCATTATTAAGATCATATCTGGCTTCAATTGAATCGGATTCGAACCTAGGGTTCTTCGATTTGGGGAAACAGGAAACATTAATATATAAATATTTCGGGTGGAGTTCTATCGCGGCTTAGAGCCTTGGTTTACTGGTTCGGTGTGTGTGTGGGCAGGGAGAGGACCCGGGTTCGACCCCGGGCAGCCTCTTTTTTTTGTTTTATTTTTTTTAAGCTTTTTAAAATACTTTAAAAATATGGAAAAATTTCTAAAAATTATAAAAATAAATTTTATAAGTTTCCCTTATTTTAAATCTTACAAAACAGTTTCCTGTAAATTTATTTTATTTAAAAACTTTAATAAAATTTTATAAAATATTATTTAAAAATACTAAAATACTTATTTTTGTAAAATAAATTCTAAATAGTGTATAACCATGCAATAATCATAAAAATCATAGAAATTATACATAAATTATTTATAAATATTCTAAGTAGTTATTTCTATAAAATAAACATTATATTTAAATATAGATTAATATATTTTATCAATTCCCAAATTATTTATAAATGAAATTGTGGGTTATTTCTTGTAAAATATATTAATACCTTATTATTAATCAAAATGCCATAAATGTGATTATCTTTATTTGTAAATATTTTTGGATAATTATAAATTATATAATTAAACCATATCATTTTATATTTAATTCTAAAAATATTTAAAACCCTTTCAGTAAAACCAAAATGTAAATAATTATTTGATAAAACTTAATGCTTATTGATATTATTTATTGATACATAAATAACCCTATCAAAATCTTGTAACATATATACGTCTAATTGTGTACGTGTCACATGTTAAACCAAACCAACCCGAACATTACCAAATATTTATTCACCATGAACACATTTTAAAGACTCAATTACGATCAATAATAGGTGTTGAACGTGCTTGATCGTGCATACCTTATTCTTTGAAGTTCTTGTTCATTTCATTTCATCAGTTCAAGGTGAGTTCCACGGCCCCTTTTTACTTTCTTTTCTTTTTGGGGGAGAAAACATGCAAACACTATTTTTGTCATGGTTGCCAGTATTATTGATATCGCTTGTTATGTTAGTGCGAAACGCATTTGAAAGTCCTTACAGTATCAAACCGTTAGTAACACGATTAGCGAGGTAATTTTGAGTAGTACTACTGGGTCTGACAAACCCCGCCGGGCTAGTCGCGCTAGCTTGATTGGAGGTCGAACGGGTGCTAAATTGACCTGTAACGATTGCCACGGTCGGTTAAGACGTGGTGGAAAGGCACTAAACACACACAGTCAGCTTCGGTTTGAAACACTAACTAACTTGTTTATAGGCTCGCGACCTATCGATATGCTTTATATACTAAACCATGTGAAACGCTTTTTGGACACAGTTCTGGTTGATGAAACATATGAAACGCTTTCTGGTACATTTCTTGTTGATTAAAACCTGTGGACTCACCAACTTTATGTTGACACATTTTAGCATGTTTTCTCAGGTCACAGAAACGCACAAGATTAAGAACTCAGCTAGGATGCATGCATGGCATACATCATAACACAACTGGTTTAATTTGTGAAACGCTATTGATTCTTATGGTTGAAACGCATGTTGAAACGATTCACTGTTGATTCTATATTTGAAACGCTTCCGCAAGTCTGAAACACTCATGTTTGATTTAAACAACTAATTACTTAATGTTATGTTTTGTAATTACTGTGTTTGGTGTAACTGATGCTTATCTGAGATCCTGGTGTGTCACACGCCTGACGGTAAAACCCCGTTAGCGGATTTTGAGGGTTGTGACATTATAAAACAAAATAAAATATAGCAAGTTTATATAATCTATAAAAACAATGAGAAATATAACACAAAATAATCTAAACCGTAAAACACAATGATGAATACATATAACAACCGATGAATAAAATATATGACATAATGACTAACGTATTTGACATAATGAATAAAATGTCATCTCCTATAAAATAATAGAATGGCATGTGTTAAACCCAAATTATTTTTAATTTTTTAGATTAAATAATTTTTACTATAAAACTATCAGAAAAATAAACTAATTTTTTCTATCAAATATTTTATTTTTCCACCAAAAGAAATGTTTCTAAAAACTGCTTTAAGGATCAAAAGGCCAGGGACTCCCACAAAAAGGAGAAATTTCACCGACCTATTTTCACTTTTCATTTATTCATGATGGGATTCACAACTTTTATTTTTAATATATTTTCATATTTTAGGATCCAGAATAATATAGATTGGTTAATATTTTAATATTACAAAAACTAATATGTTTCTTTTAAAGTGCATCAGCCTTATTTTAATACTAGTGTGTGAATCCAGGCGTTGCAACGGATGTGTTAAAATTTATAGGGTTTGGTTATGACGACTTGTACATTGGTACTCACTTTGCAGTTTTTAAAAGTTATACATGATTTTAATTTTCGTAGATTATAAATTTGAAGATATATGATATGACAAAAGAGAGATGTCACAAAAAGATATTGGTTTTGAGATTTATCATGTATTTTTTAAAATTTATTCATAAAAAAATGTTTCTTAATGTTTGGGATGTTTCTTTTAATTAATATTTTTAAATTTAAATATGATATTGTTATAAATTTAATAGACAATAATTATATAAAATCAAATAATAATTTATATAAATAATACTTTATAAATCATTGTTATCAATTAATGAAATTGATTAAAGTATGAAATATTAATGAACTTGATTAAACTCGTCAATAAATGTTTAGTCATTGGCGGAGGATTGAAGGGACGGGGGCCGCCGCCTCCCCTCTTTTTTCGTCACTAGTGTTAAACTTTAATCCGGCAGTGTAAATTTTTGATCCGGTAGTGTAATTTTTATATAAAACTCGAGTTCGCCCCCCCTCCCCTTAAAAAAATTAATTTTGCCTCTGCACTTACGGGAATGTTCAAGCTCCGCCACTATGTTTAGTATGTTTATATTGCTTGTATATCATGTTTAGAGGACAATTTTGATATTATAGCAAATTTTTGCAAAAGAAAATGTCAAATTGTTTTAAAATATAATTAAAATGATAATTTTGCTCTCCTAATATGCTTAAACAAGTATTATAGCTATTAAAAGCTCTCGATTAATAAAAATATACATGCAACCGCGGTCACTATATTAATTTGGTATTTAATTATCTAAACTTAATAATATTTACACTTTCTTGTTCGTTTTTCCTTGAAATAATCATATGTTGACACTTTTTTAACGGACAACAAATACTTTAAGCCCGGCCACCCGGATAAACTTATTGGCGAAATGTCACCCACATCCGTGAACACAGACAACGCTGCTGAGCTTGCCGCCCACCACTAAAGTGGAAACCGAAACCCACCACCCAATGACTCATTGTGATAAAACATGTGACCCACTTGAAAGTATATTACATCAAGTAAAACTCGAATCATAAACTTCACTTTAAAAAGTCATGGGGCGCCTCTTCTAAACCAATTGATCAGGGCTACTTGGTTGTTGACACTTAATTTGGTCAAATTATATAACTTTTTATAAAATTTTGAATATGACTTTATAATACTTTATGTGCATTTAGGGAAAAATGGAGATGCTAATATACAAATTTAATTTAGTAATTTTGAAGTTTTTTTTAATAAGGAGATGCTAATATACAAAATTAATTTTCATATATCAAAATTAGGTCGAGAGACTTTTTGAATAAAACATAATAATGTGTATTAGTTTTTTTTATTGTAACAACTCTATGCTTTTTTAACTTTATATGTCACACCCCAACCTCGACGGCGGAAACGTCGAGGTGTGAGAGTTACGATTGTTCACAGCCACATAACGCTATTATTAGTTCCAAATATATTAATCAAGATTCAATTGTAACAATACAAGTAAAAGACTCAAACAAAGATACATCCAGATTACAAGTATAAAAGTATCCAGATCATTCGTTTATTCTCTAAGTTCAATCCTAAGTGTGATAAGCTTCAAAGAGTAACCTGAAACATGTTAAAAATAAAAGGTCAACATAAAAATGTTGGTGAGCATTCCACGGTTTTCAATACATAAGTATATAAAAGATGGCAATTCAAGTTATAAGTTAGTGAATAAAGTGATTAGGGATGTTATGAACAATGCAACAATCAAACCTCGACAATATTTTACAAGTATCAAACGACGTTAATATTCTATTAACGTTAAAAGTATATACGATCAGCTAAGTGTACTTGGATCAACCAAGCAGGCTTGTCTTACCCATAGATCTATGACTTCGCTGGGCTAGCAATAGTTAATGATTGTACATATAACGCCATAACCTGGTAACACAAAAGTTCAACTAACCACAACTCACAAGTAAATTGCCATAAGTTTACAAGTCTTGAATAAGTTTATAAGTGCAATGATATAAGTTAACATGTTTCATCCCAAAGTGTGAAATAAGAAAATGGGTATAGAAATACTCACTTGATTGATGAGATTTGAATTTGGACGTGATAGATTAGACACCTACGATTTCCTTATGATTAACCTAAGGAACGGTGTCTCGAGTTAGATTAATAATGATTTGAGAATTGGGAATGTATTAGGATTTCCATTGGATTTTGATTGATAGTTTAAATAAAATAATTATTTAGTTTGAATGTCTTGAAATACCTAAAATGAATTTATTGAAAGTAATTATGTTTAGAATTTAATAAAAATGTATCAATACACATAACGTTTGTTTTATTGTTAAAATGTGGAAAAACAAATAATTAATTTTATTAATTAATTATATGATACAATTAATTAAAATATTTAATCATTTAGATGACTAAAAAATGAAAAATATTTTTGGAACATTTAAATATAAAAATTTTATATTTAATCATGATTTAAGCAATAATACATAAATATTATTTGAACCCATAATAATTTAGTGATTTTAACCATTGTTTAAAGTCTTATTTTTATAATAAATTAAACTAGATATGTTATTTATTTAAAACAATTAATAAATAAATAAATAAATGTTAAAATAAATTCCAGAAAATAATTAGGTTGTTTTAAATTGTTAATGTTTGTAAAAACATTTTTATAATTTTTAGGATTTTTTTCTGAATTTTTAAAGCTTAAAAAAACCCTAAAAAATATGTGTAGGTGCCCGGGGTCGAACCCAGGACCTCTCGGATAGAGAAGGGACCATGGACCGGTGAACCAAAGGCACACAGCCGCGAATGGATTGGGTTTCAAATGGTTTTAAACGTCAGCAACAGAAACCCCCAATTTGCATATGAGCCCTAGTTTGATCCAGACCCAAATCGAAGTTCAATTCGATGTTATTGCTTGGTTTAATCATGGGGCTTTGATTCCCCATGTAAAACCGAGTATGTATGTATGTTTAATTACCTTGTATATGATTGAATTGGTGTTGAACTACTCGATGAACAGACCGCGACAAAGGTGGTGATCGAGTGATGCTCAAACAATGATTATAATCAAATTAAACTTGAAGGAAGCTTTGAATGATGATAGGGATTAAAAGCCCCTTATCAATTCTTGTTAAAATCGATCAGAGATGAGGTTTACATTGAGTTGCAGGTCGACGGCTTCGAGGTGTTCGAATGGTGATGTTTTTGATGATTTCTGTTGCAATTGAATTCGAGGATTGGTTATATACAATTAAAAGTTAGTTAGTGCGAGATTACTTTGAGTATTAAAATCTGTAGTGCCCGAATTTGCTCCATTTTTCGGCCGATTGTGGGGAGCATCGTGGGGAAGAAAGACCGGGGAAGAAGGGGGGTGGGGTTGGGATGTTTTGTAATTTTATCAAAATGGTCCCCGTGGTTTGTATCAGTAATCAAAACAAAACTAAAGTTTGGTTTTAGTTTAAATAAATTACAATCTAGCCCCCCGAAGTTTGTAATGTTATTATTGTAGGTACAAACTTATTATTTATAAGTTAAAATTATAAAACCTATATTTTCATTATTATTATTATTATTATTATTATTATTATTATTATTATTATTATTATTAACATTACTTTATTAATATTATTATTATTATGATTATTCATCAACATATTTAATTTAATTTTTTACAAAATTAACTTTTTTTTCAATAAAAATTCGAGATGTTACATTATATAATAACTATTAGTTTACTAAAAATACTTTAGAAAGTGTCATTTTTTATAAGGAAATTATATCGTAAATTTAGCTATGTTTGAAGTGGTCTTGTATTGCATAAGTGATAAATGATAATATAACGATCTTGAATGCTAATTGAATCTTAGGTTTTACCCGAGTATAAATAGGTGCCAAAAAAAAAAAAAAAAAAAAAAACAATGTCATCCAGGCAATGATTCTATTTTTTTTAAATTAATTAAATAAATGAATAAATAAATACAATACAATATAAATGAAATTTAAAAACATACAACAATTCATTTAAAAACATACAATTAATTAAATTAAATGAATAAATATAAATGATGGAGCAGACATTTTGTTTGGGAATATAAATTGTTCATGATTTCATTTGACAATTCATTTATTTTCTAGTCCAACATACAACAAACCTGAATACACTTTCATGTTGTGTTGTCATTGTAATGATCAATGCCCAATATAAGTATGACTTTTGGCACATCTCTCTAATTTGGTAGAACCCCTCTTTTACTTTTGTTAATGAGATGCCATTGGCTAATTTTGGATTTGGTGTGTAATGAAGACTTGTTGATTCTTTTGAGTTGGTGAGATGATGAGGAAGAGTTGGTTAGGAAATAGTTTCAACTTTCAACATCAAATCATCATTGACAAGTGAGAAGGTTGATTTTAGGCACTCTAATAAGAATATATATTGCATTATATACACACACTAATATTTATATATAAAATAGGTATCTTATCGATTTTAGTGAGTCAAAAATCAAGTAACCAACACTGTTTTACACTTAAGAGGACAATATGGTACAGTAAGTCATAATTAATATAAATATAAGAAGAATTATATTATAATAATCTAAACTATTAAGTATTAGTCAATATTAAATAATAATTAATAATATGATCTGTATTAATTTCAACTTTCAGTTTGTACTAATAGCAGCCTCACTCTAACTGTTCATTAACTACATCAGTTTTTTTATGATGATCACTTAGCATGGCTTGTGATATGATGTATAACATAGTTATAGTTAGAAATATAAATATATTACTTAATTTTAATTATAAAAGATTATTTTTTGATGTTATTAACGTAATGGTTTTATCGTTGGTTAATAGCTTGGAGAGAAAAAGACGTAAAATGAGTTATATATTTTTATTTCCTATTTTATTTATGTAATACGACATGTCACATGTTACGTCACGAGCGAATCACGTGTCATGTCATCAAAAACTAACGGAGTTAATGAACAATTAGCATCAGACTGCTATAAGTAACAAAATCAAAAGTTTGGATTAATACTGGTTAAATTGTTAGTTGAGATTAATATTTACCAATAATCAATAGTTTGAATTATCAAAATCCAATTTTTCTAGATATAATGCACCTGTTTGTTCGTTTAGGTTATCATAATCTTTAACTTAAATAATACTAATTAGTAACTTATTTATGCATATTGGTTTGTACATTATGCTATTATTGTTGTACATTAACAAAGGAGGCTTTCTTAGTTAATTTATTTGTATTGTTCTAATACTATTGCTAAAGATTTGGTTGGTTGGCGTGGTTATACATTCGAATTTAAAACAGTTGATATATGTTCGAATCCATAAGTATCTCTTTTTGTTCCGTTTTTCTTTTTCCTGTTTTAACTCTTTATATTTTTTTCCCAATTTCTTTTTTTAGTGTTATTATTGTCTCAATTTTAGGTTTATTCACACTGTACTATACCAGACATTAACTCTTTTATATCATACTAGCTATAGTAAACCCGTGTGTTACACGGGTTGAATAATAAATAAAATATTAATATAATAAAAACTATTAATTATAAAATGATATTTTAAGATATAATATAACTAAAATTATATATGAGAAATAACTATAAGTAATAAAACAGTTATATCATAAATAACATTAATAAATAGATCTTTTTCTTAATTTATTAAATTTAAGAAAATATTAAATAAAATTTTTAGTAATTAAGGTAATTATTTAATAGGAGAGAGAGGCGAGAAAATTTTGATAAGAATGATTATGGTGTTGACACGTGTCAACACAAGATACCTTTTTATTAGAGTAAAAGATATACCAGACCATCATAACTCCGCGTCGATATTTAACATGTATACCAGACCATCAATTTAACCGCGTTAATGTCACAAACTCAACACGCACAACAAGGTTCACAAACACTCATATCACGCATGCTTAATTTCTAATTTTTATAGAATTTTCTTGAAACCACGACACGCACTAACTAATTCTATACCACTTAAAATTCATCTAAATTTCCCACAATGATTTTTGAACCCTCAGCACGTGGATGAAGTGGGTTCACAAATACTATTGGGTCAAAGATTATCAATGAATCTTTATAGCCGGTGAAGTAAATCTGGCCAAGAAATATCTAGAAAATCAAATAAATTCCTTGCAATAGTTAATACTATTATCAAATTCTCGTACAAGACTGGCAAACCCGGAATCTAAGGTGGTGTTTGTTTTTTAGAAAAAGAGCTTCTAAAGTTTTTTGTCTGCGTCAAAAAGAGGCGGGCAGATGTTTGAGGTCTACAGAGTGTTTGTTTTTCTGAAGACGTTTCATTAAAAAACGTCTGCGTGACCTCTTCTTGGAGAAGAGGCGGAACAATGTCTTCACACCTCTTCTAACCTCTTCACAGTTCATTTCCCCTAAAACCCCTCTTCCCCAAATACCCACACCCCACTCCTCCCCACAACAACCTCTGCCCGAGTTCCCGCTTCTGCCCGACCTCGCCACCGTCGCCACGCCACCGTCGCCACCGTCGAAATCACAGGGACACAGACGAACATTTCCACAAAATCACATCACAAGTGTGGTGTTTATCATGGTATAAATATCTATCTCCACATTGTTTCATCACTCCTCTGTTTTCCAATCGAATCCTCAACCTCCACTATTACCTCCTCTTTCTCCATTTCTTCATCACCCCCAAATCTCATCACCAATGGGAGAGGAGAAACCGAAGCCGATCGGAGGCGTATGGCCGACGATCAAGCCCTTCGTCAACGGCGGAGCATCCGGTATGCTTGCTACATGCGTCATCCAACCCATCGATATGATCAAGGTATGCTTATAACCTTATATAGTTGTATATACACTGTAATTCAGTATTTGAAGTTGTTTTTGTGTTTAGTTGTTGATGGTTCTTCAAATCTGTTGTTGATATGACTATTGGAGTCTCGTAATTGTAGTTGTTTGGTGATTTAGCTCTTTAGTGGTAGATTATTGTGGGTGTTTGATCTGATATTGTTTGGTGATTGTAGTTGTTTGGTGATTCTTCAGAGCAGTTAATGAATGTGCCATTCGGAAATAATATGGAATGAATGATCTAAAAATATTTCAGTTTATTTCAGCAATCTGCAGACGTTACAAAACAAACAGTCTTCTTAATACAGGCTGCAGAGGTTTGGTCCACCTCTTCTCCTACAGATGTCTGCAGATGTGGTCTACAGACTGCAGACGTTTTACCTCTTCAGAAACAAACAGCACCTAAAACATTTAGGACGGGTATTCAGATATGAAACAGGTTATACGATTAGCTTTAAAAAGTTTTACGGGTGTGTAACAACTATAAGATTAGATGATACATGATCAAAATCCCCAAACATACATACCCTCCTAACCCGTTCCCATAAACAATTTTTATATATTTATTTTTCTCTTATCCTAATGAATAGAGTAGTCAACTAGTTCATTAATTTTTAGTGTCTGTTTGGTATAATATAATAAAATAGACAAGAGAATGTAATGGATGAGATAATGAAATTAATCATTATATTTTATTGTCATGTTTAGTTATCACGTGATAATGAAATGAATCATTACTTTGTGTTGTTTGTTAGGTAGGAAAATACATAGAATTGAAACACAAATGTGGTTATTATATGGTCATAGACTGTGGTGGTTCCTCGTCATGGTGGTGGTGGTGGCGGCCAGCGGTTGTGGCTGGTGGTAATTGGTGGTGGTGATCGGTGGTGGTGGTGGTTGCCCGTGGTGGTAGCCATGGTGCTAGTGGTGGCTGGCGGTAATTGGTGGTGGTGGTCGTGGTGGCCGGTGGTGATTGTCGTGGTAGTGGCCTGTGGTGACTGTCCTGGTAGTGGCCAGTGGTGATTGGTGGCGGTCATGGTTGTCGTGGTTGGTGGTGGTTACTGGTGGTTGCCTATGTTGGTGGCGGCCGGTGGGGCTGGTGGTAGTGATTGGTGGTGGTGGTCTTGGTTGTGGTCGTGGCCAATGGAACTAATGGTCTTGTATGTTGTGCATGTGGATGGAACTAATGGTCTTGTATTCATTATTGCATGTTGTGTATATCTTAACTAGTCACTTTTGAAGAGAGAGCTTATTTTATATTATTTGCATCTCATTTTGTTATACGGGGTTTATTCTGACTCTGATACCGAGCAACCTAACCTATGGATCGAGGCTATGGCATTTTGATTAGACATGATAATTATTCTCTTATATTTATGTGTTCGTTGTAGCACTTAATTACCACATCTAGCTAATATGTGTGTATATATTGGGTCTACAGCCCTGTGTGTACTATTTTTTCTTATAATTATCTTACACAATGAGTATCTCCTTAGTCTTGTTATGTTCTACAGTCTGGGTATGTTGGATGCTTTGTGCTTCATAGCACTCAGATTATGATATTATGTAGTTTTAGAATTCTAATATTTTTCAGGTTCTTTTGTTCTAAAATTAATGTAGTTTTAAGATTCTAACATTCTGATGATCTATTATAATTTTTTTAATCCTAGTACATGTTTGGTTGGTCGGTAGTCGGTAAATAAGAATTATTCTTTGTTTTCTTTGGACTACAGTATAACTTCTATAATTTAATAATTGATAAATTAATAAACTCACTAAAATTAATAATTTGTTCGGTCCCAACTTGAAACCAGTACAAAAGTAGACCCCAATCGATAAAATAATAATATACTAAATTTTTTGAAACCTCAATGTAAATATATTGGTCCCCAGCGAAACTATAAATTAATAATTACTAAAATATTCCAAAATTCTAGGATTGTCTAATAAAAAGTGAATCTATAGTTACTTATTTTTTTGTTAACTTCAAATCTAAATTGAGTTATAAAAGCAAAAATATAATCATGTATCCATTATGTTTATAACTTTTTTTACACTACTCGCCAGAACTTGTATTCACATACGTTGTTAGACTTGTATGTTTTCACTTTTTTGTTGTACCTGTTCACATGACGTTTGACTCAGTTTCATTTCAACAATAGGTGAACTGGATCGTATTATGAACCGTTTGTGTTTTCTAAGAGTGGTCCAGAAAGGAAGGTTGAAGATTAAGAATTTAAGATAGCAATTGGCAAATTATGAGTTAGTTATTAGTTTCTAAACTTAGAATCTTTACAGTTGTAACATCCTTCGTGGTTTTTAATAACGTTACAAGTTTATTTACCCGTAATAAGGCATCCTGTTTTGGGACAGTATGTTACAATACAGATGGAACTTCTCTCGTATCAGAAACAAAAATCTTAATATGTCAAGTGAAGCATTACATTCTAAGTTATCAGCAATTTGTTTATCACAATATGTTAAATTTGGTATATTTATAATTTCATTAGAAAAAGAAAAAACAAGAGAGTGGGATCACACAAATGATTAAAGAAATGTTCACCAGCAAACTCCCTATAAAGGAATGTTATGCCAAAGAAGGGTGCAGGAGTAATTATTCATTTTTTCTTGTATTATGACATTATGCAAATACTAAATATTGAAAAGATAGTATATCCAATATTTAATACATGTGAAAATACATGTGATCACCATTGGAAACAATATTCGTTATTATAGTGTAACACATACTTTCTACTAATGTATACAACGCACACAAAACTACACATCATTTTATTTCAGAATAGTAGACAAAAGTTAAACATCATAAAGTAGCATCTTCATTAAATTTCGGTTTCTAATTCGTTCCTCGTATTGAAATCTAGGTTTCAATTATGGACCTTCATTAAACAATCATTTTTTTATACTGTATGGTTAAGGTACATGAGCTGAAATAAAAGATAAATAAATCATTACAACTAATTAGTTAGTTCAAGATTCACGTTAATATTGCATGGGTGGTTTATACACCACTACAACTAATAGATACACCACTGATATTGATTATACAACACATTATATAGAGCACTTCAAAACACACATTGTAGTGTATGGAGGTGCACAAAACAAGATTTAGACCGACCCAGATCAGTTTTAAATCGATTTGGATCAAGTAAAAGCCAAATCCCATAGGTCATTCATGGTTTCCGATCAATTTTAGTGAGAATTTCGTGTAACTAATATACTTAATAAATCTATTATTTAAGAAATTTTGAAACAAACAAAAGAAGCCTATTTTGACTCAATTCAAAGCTCCTTACCAAAATATTTTCAGAACCAAACCAGCAGACCAGACTAATTCGTTGGATCAGAAACCAGATATAGAACTGGTCTAGTTGCGTTGTACAACCATATTATCAAAACAGACCCGATTTTGATATATTTTTATTTTATTTTCCTTCTCCTATTATAATTATTGATTCGTTTACAACTTCAGAATTCATATTCTGCTTATTAAGCATTTTCATATTTTGTTCAAAATTATAAATTCACACCAAAAGATAAAATAGTTCTGTATTTTGTTTTAAACTAGTTATATATAGATTTAATATTTTTATTATTTATGACATCATCTAGTTTTTGAAACCCGTTTGATCAAAAGACCGATTATATGACCAGGCAATTTATAAAATCATTGTTCCCGAGCTACGACAAGCTCACTAAAACTTGAGTCAAGCCAAAACTTAAAGTTTAAAATAAATTCTCTTTTACTAAACGTCTACGCTTTGATTAGCTTTACTACTATATACATAATATAATAGTATTTATACAACATAATATAATACATAATAAATATTTTATATATAATTATTATGTGATAAATGCAAAAAATATATATTATGCTGCTATAAATATATATAATAATTATAAAATAAAAACAAATATTAATTAAGTTAAAAACTCAAAATATTACTCTGGAAAACAAACTCAAACTACAAATATAGGACGCCAAACAAGTCGAGTTCGAGCTCAAGCTCAGTTGGGGGTATATAACGTCAAGCTTGTGAGGTTAATCCTTCATTTCACGTTTGAACCTTCATGTTTCTAAATTTTCTTTTTACTAAAGGTTTAACGACAAGAAAAAACAGAATGGAGAATCTAGTTGAATGGAAAAACTAACCATAGATTAAGGTTGTTAACATGTTTCCATGAGAATGTACATCAAAAGGCAAAAGTTCATCACTCCAATATTGCACCTATACAATAGAAACACATCCAGATTTAGCAACTCAAAAAAGCAACACAAATTCACATGCAAATCGTAAAACTGTTTGCCTAAGCACTAAAGAAAGCACAAGTCAACGTGGTGCTAACAGTCTCTTGAACCTGTTATAGGTCTAAGAAGCATGGTTTGGTTAGGCCGGTTTGGGCCTAAAAGTCTTTGTTGAACCCAACGAGCCTGATTAATGTTCCAAACCGACCAAATCTGGTTTGGGAGATTGGTTCTTATTTGTTTTCTTTAAAACAGAAACCATGTAATGAACTATGATTAAAATTAAAACTAGTTTAACCACTGACGATTTGAAAAAAAACAGATCTTATCAGTATTTTTAGAGAAACAAATCAGTAAACTAAAGATAATTATGATTTTGGTCCTGAAACCGTACCTAGTACTCCAACTTGATTTCATGGGTGAGATCGAGGCCATATTCCATAACCTTCTTTGGAATATCATTTGGGACGATGATTCCACCATTGTAACCATCAGTAAGTAACTTGCCAATTTTTGACCTCCACTCTGAGCTGTCACTTTCACTGTCGTTCCTCCTGTCATGAACAACCCTGTCACAATAGTTCAGCATCGTTCCTAAACCACTGTCTGGTACCCACCCATAATCCATTAACACTCGCGCTTCACCTTCTGTTAGATCCTTCCCAACCTACACCAACAACAGATTGTTTTAATTACCAAAAGTATTATTTTATCCAGTTCCAGGTGAAAATCACAGCACCCAGCAAGTAAGGATGCTTCTGATGGAAAAAAACAGGGTTGGCATTTCCATCGCATTTTATCCCAAATGGGCCAAACGAATTACAAATCAAATAAAAAAGTGGCTAAAAGAGGAATGGTCAAATGGATCAATAGGAGTCAAACGGGTTGAAAGTAGTCACCTAGAGTCTATTAATTCATGCAACCTCGTAAATCATTTTTATAAGATTCAGATTGTTATGGTAAATATACTTTTTAAAATCATAATTATAAAACTAATTATTTGTAAAAAATAATTGACAAGTGGTCAACCCTCAGCCATTTAGATTGACAACCACCTGTTTCAACCCTATCCACCTGACCCACCCATCTTGCCACCACTAGGAGGAGCTGTAAAGTTTACCGTCAGTGCTCGATTCTCAATCAGAGTGATCCTCGTACAACTAGTAAGTTTCATTGCTGTGACCAATCGTTTGATCTGCCAATGTACAGGTAATGCATCTAACAATTCAAAGAAGTAAGTTGCGTATCCGTATTCAGGGCGCTCCAAAACTATCCTGTATCCAAGTAAAATACAGATTACTTTACTAAAATAAGCAACTGGGAAGGGTATCTTAAGCATAATAACAACAGTTGTTGATGGCAAACCTGTTATGTCTATTAAAAACAAAAATGAATGATTGTAGATCTCGACACCAACCCCATTCAACTGGCCACTTTCTAACACGCAAGTAGCGTGCCTACAAGAAATAGAAAAAACACCAATGACGATATTAAAAAATGCCATGTGAAACAAGGAAACTGAGTCATACTTTACAGGCCTGAAATGCTGATAGTAGTCACCTGCTCCACAAGTGAAATAAGGCAAGCCAAGCAGTAAGTAGTTTTTTCTCCTCTACCACACCGTATTGGAGCAAACTTAAATAATGACTGCTGCTGCGAGAAAATCTATCTCCCCATGCAAAGAAAAAGATATAACAATTTATAAGAAATTCACAGCAAAAAGATATAACAATTTATAAGAAATTCACAGCAAAAACAGTTTACTCTTATCCCAAATTGTTGATAAAACCTATCAGTCGTCAATAGATATAACAATTCATTTTTGTAATCGTGACAACCCGTCAAAGAAAAACTCACGGGCCCACCAATGTTGTCCTAACCAACGGGACAAAGTAAAACGCAGCTTGAGTCGGGCAGGTGACCTCCAAGGGGTTACAAGTTTTGGGATTCAAACTTGAAGCTCTATATAAGACGCTTATCATTGTGCCACCCCCTTGAAGGCAATCTCAACCCATTTACTTATGAATGTATCATTTCAGGTCATGTTTTATCTCCAACGGGTTCAGGGCGCAATATCAAAGAAACACAGATCAAATGAGTCGAAACCTAAAGTGCATTTTTAATGCATAAAACCTAACCAATTAGGTTATTATTGAAACCAATTAGGTTATTATTGGAACATTATGATTTTTGTAATCATATTTGACACATCAAGTATTTTCTAAATATAAAATAACAAAGGACAAAAAGTGTTTAGGTCAAGCTGACACCACCATTTTTTTATTTTAAAAAAAGTTACCATTTCAACCAAACATGGTGTGAACCGTAACACAACCCAACCCATCCACACATTTTGCCATGTTATACGTTATTAAAAAAGATTCATTCATGTTCAGATATTAAGCGCAATTTGTTTCTTCTTTTCAATTATCTTTCTTACTTTTGTTTACTTATAAACAATAGGGGCATGTTCTATCAGTGGAAGGTCGATATCCGTAACCAACCTTTGTAATCACATCTTCAAGATCTGAAAAGCTCTCATCAACCAGCAATTCATCCAACGGCTCATCGCCATCATTGCTCCATAGAGTTTAATTTCATCAACTAAAACCCTTTCTCAATTAGCACCTGTCAATGTGGGTGGAGAATTAAAAACGACCAGAAATCTATTTAAAAACAAGACATTAATTTCAACTAGTACCTTTAGGAGTCCAGGTGCATCTTCCTCTAGTGCTGTTTCAATTGAGTCCCTGTATTTAATATTTATAATAAGTATCATCCCATCAAACCTACAACCAAATAAATAATTACTAAAAAGATTTACGTTACAGTTCTCCTCCTTTTGCGTGGTAGTTTAACCACAAATGGCTTTGAAGACTTGGATAATTTCGCCTTATGGTCATTGCCAGTCTCAAAATTTTCATATGCAATAGTCTTGGGAAATTCTCTTGATGCCAGCAATCTCATCCTATCTCCAAGCATCATATGATCTATTATATCTTCCAGATTTTCAGAATTGTTTACAGCTTCATCCTTTACAGATAGTTGTTTATCTATACTTCGCTTTGGAATTTCTATGTCACCGTCTAAAGTTTCAACCTTGACATTTGGAGAAGGTTTTAAAGCTAAAGTGCGAACATCCTTACAAGAACTTGACAACAAACGTTTTTTATAACAACACTTCTACTGGGGGAACAGGGCCAAGCATCTTTATAAGCATTTTTTAAGTTTTGTGATTTGTTTAATGTAGTGCCTTCATGTTGATGTGTCCAAGTAGGAACACCAGCAGTAATACCATTTACTGAAACCGGTTTTTGTAGCCTTTGAAAAAGCATTGATATTTGCATCACCTTTTTCGAAAGCGACATTTTCTCCTATTGCAGATCTTATACCACATATATCACTGCCTAACCCAAGATTCTGCAAAATCAAGCCAGCAGGGTTTGTAGACAGATATGTTGAGTTATGCTGCAACATGAAAATTCAGCAACCTTTCTCAGATGCAAAAAGTAGAACAAAGAAAAATCAACCAAAGAACCCCCATCACTTCATAATGAAGTGAAGCAAACATACATACTCAAAAAATATAATAAAATACACTACCCAACCAACTAAGATAGCAGAAAGAGGTCTAGAGTATAAATCACAGACAACATATGTTTAAAGAAGAAACAGTTACCTCCCTGGTTGGTCTAATGAACCTAGCTGGTTGCCTACAAATAAAGATCAAAATTTTGGGAGATAATTAGAAGAAGGCAAGCGAGTGACATCAGTAATAGAAGAGAAAAAAACATGGAACAGATGGCTAGCAGGTAAAATTCTGGTGCTAGTTCTGCTTAGTTGCTTTATCATAACAAAAATGTACAAGCACAGGTATTACTAGACAATGAACATGTAAGAAAGAAAAGAAAAAAGACCATAGCTAGAGAGATGACCTTGATAGCAGCATCCGCCGCCGTTCTTTCAGTGAAACATGCTCAAGATCCTCATCAAAATCCTCAGAACTTTCAATACCATCAGAACTAGAAGTGTGTTGGCAGTTTGGCAAATGAGTTGCAGAGTCATCTTGAGCATTAGCAGACTCCATCTCTAGCCTTTCTGAGAGCATTCTGTCTTTAAAGGAAGAACTCCCAATGGTATGAACTATGCCTGTTATATGATACCATCGTTTAACAAGAGTAACCACTCAGTTTAGTCAGAAATGTACACATGCTTCAACGTTTGTGTGCAGGACAGAAGCACCTAAATCAGTCTGTATGTTCCTCAAGAAAATTACCATGTTCCCTTCGTTTGCATGAGGCACTGCCCGATCTTCCTTCACCCGCATCTCGATCAGGATACTCCTGCATTTTCAACTAGTTCAGCTCAAAAAAGACAACGTATGCATAAAAAAACAGTTACCTGGTCAATAACCCTCTAAGAAACTAACAAACAACAGAAAACGGATAACTGATCAACGGTTATTGTATAAGATACAGTATAGCTGCTAATCTTAAACACAAATAACTGATTATGGTAGTAAACACAAGATCATATACACAGAAACACCTTCTAAATCAACAGATTAAATTTAATACACCTTCATTACAACTATACTTACCAACGAATCACATAGAACACCTCCCCTATTAACATCATCGGCTGAAGATCTACACTCACAACCATCAAAACAATCACTATCAGTCCGTACGCCTATAGTATGAACAAACGCAAATCCGTAAACACTTACACAGTGGGAACCACGATTTCCTTACGGTTTTCGAACACAGCCTTAGCGCGCAACATCTTCAGCCGCTGCTTCAACGGAACGCATTCGTGCTCTTCCGATTCAAGAGGCGAATCATCCTCAGATTTGACTTGCTTGTAATCCAGCCAACTGATGGGAACCTGAGGCCTCATTGAGTGAACTGTGATATGACATTTGAAGAACAGTAAAGGAAGTGGTGGAATTAGGGTTTGAAATCAACACACATGAAGAAGATAGAGAGATATGAGAAGGAGATCACCTTGGGTGTATTTTCGCCTCACAATGCGGTGTTCGTCGTCTCGAAAGGAATAAGAGGAAGAGGTTGGAAGCGGTTTCACGTCAATGGCGCCATTGGAAATTTGCAGAATGAACACTTTGCCGAGAATCTAAATTCAATGAGGGGTGTGAATATTATTTTGAATATTTTGGTAAACTCGGTAATTACGTGCATCGTTTGTTACGGAATCATTTTATGAACTCTCGTTGGTATTTAGATTTGTTATGTTAGTAGATTTGTTAAGTATTTAAATTGAAAATGCAACTATCCGTAATTGGTTATAAGAAAAGGGTGAGATTGAAGAACCAAAATGCAACTATCCGTAATTGATTATAAGCGTGTATTATATAAAGGACTTACGAGATAAAAATTTGTTAGAAATATAAAATAAAGGGTTTAAATAACAAGACTTGTTTATTTATAGTTGTTCGTTGTGTGTTATAAATTGGACTTGTCATGTGGGAAATTATTAGAAATATAAAGTAAATGGTGTAAATGAAAGGTTGTCTATTTATAGTTGTTCGTATTATTCTCGAAGCTTTTATTCTAGACAAGTCTATAAATTTGATTAATTTTTATGCTATAAATCTAAAAATTTCCATGGAGTATCCATGAAATGATTGATTTTAATTCTCACTTGTTTCATGGAATCTTCCATTGCCATGATACTTCAAAAATATCGTAAAGGTTCTAAAAACTGACTAACCCGACTTTATATTTAGACGGTTTGACATTCTACTCCACATAAACCGACGACGTACTTGTTGTTTATCTAAAGGGTTGCTTATATTACTACTCGCATGTTTGTGTAAATGCAGGTAATCATTAGCCTTATTGGTCATGACATGCTAGATGATCTTGCCTTGTACATATTTGAGCGATGCAACCTCTTTGACTTGAGTTGCTATGTTTTGTGCCCCTAGGGTGATGTTGCATCTTTTTCCTTGGTTCGTGCCCATTGGAACCATACTCAATTTACACGTGCGACATTGTTTTTACCCTATAATTGAAGTCTTGTTCCATCTAATATTGGTTTTAACGTTTTAGACCACATCATCAATGAGAAAGAGAGAAATTGGTTGCAATGTAGCTTGTCATATCATTTGAATTTCAAAAGAACCAACAAGAATGGAGAAGACAGGCAACACACCTCCTTATCCTTGACCAAAATCATTTAAGCTTTTAGGTGAGTTAAGCCCTTCCCAGAATGGGAGGGATGCTGTTGTGCAAGAAAAAAAAAGAAGCAAGTTTAATTTTCTTATATAACAAAATCCATTTTTAAAAAAAGTAAACTTCATAAAGCAATTGCGAAAACCACCCAATCTCCAAGGCGGAGAGAAAGGGGCCGCAAACTACATCACATCAAACACAAATTACACCAAGAATTCCGATCACTAACCTTAACTTTGTGTCTAATTTTAAACCATAAGAAACTATAGACCTTCACTTCTGCGACAGTGTCACCTACCTTGCCTCTCTTGTTATCAAATATTTGTTCGTTCCTAGCTTTCCAGATACGCCAACAACATATCATTACCACACCTTTAGTAATCTCCTTTCGCATCGGTGAAAAACCATTCATCCTAGACATTTCTACCAAGTCTTTCACACTAAAAGCAAAAGAATTGGGGAGCCCATACCACCGTAAAATAGCATCCCAAACTCTCATAGTAAAACCACACCTAGTAAAAATATGATCAACTGTCTCCTCACCATCGTCACAAAGGACACAAGTATTATTACCAATGTTTATATTCCACCTATCCAATGCCATTTTTTTGGGAAAACGATCTAACAAACCTCTCCACATGAAGATATTACACCTATCCAGGATCCATTTGCACCACTCAAGGATTTTATCACCACTAAAGCATATATTTCTTACTGATTTCAGTTCCATAAAAAGCGTACTTCGAGTCAAACGGTCCTAAATGTATTTAACATTATGATTTTTTGGGTGAATATAATGCTATATGCACTTTTAAAGTAATAAAGTTATGCATATGAAATAGATTTTTCATTTCGATGCATACATATAATATATAAAAACCTTAAATCTACTAGTGTACGTTCAATAACGTGTGTGTTAATGAACTCAATTTATTGATATTAACATGTTCTTTCATTTCTCGTCTCTTGGCCTTCTAATAACCGTAACCCCTCATCATCCATCACTTATAAATTAATCTCCCATCACCTTCAATTCAGCAAAAAACACACCACAATCAACAATGGCTAATTCTTCTCTAATGATCATGCTAATAACCCTAGTTCTTGCAACGTCCACGGTCCACACGAGGCCATTAACCAACACAACCACAATCGGTCCACAATCCTTAGTGGCACGACTCAAGCTCGACAAAGGTGATGGTCAAGATGGTGGTTCGACGGGGTGTTGGGACACATTGTTCGAACTCCAAGCGTGCACCGGAGAGATCATACTTTTCTTTATAAACGGAGAGACTTATTTGGGGACGGGGTGTTGTAGGGCGATTGTGAAGATTCAAAAGCTGTGTTGGCCATCTTTGATGGAGTCACTTGGTTTCACTACAGAAGAAGGTGATATACTACGTGGTTATTGTGATGTTTCGGATGATTGTGATGTTCCGACCGCCCCAACCTCCGCCACTAACCGCCAATACCACCGGTGATGATCATGGTAGATCTTGATTGTTGAGGTTAAAGCTAGCACAATCATGAATAATATGTAATAAAGAGTTTTTGTTCTAAAAAAACTTATTTCAAGTTATAAGTGTGTGACTTAGCATTGACATGACATCATTTGAAATAAAATGAAAAATGATTATATATAAATCTCATTGTCTAAGGACGGTAATATGTACGTCTCAGATAAATCAATAATGTCAAGACAAACATGTTCTCATGCCTTAATTAACACATCTTTGAACTCTTATTATTAGATTTATGCTATAGACAATTGAGATACCTTGTGAATTTCACACAAACACATGACTTTACCGTACCGTTGAGTTCTACTATTTTAGCTACAAAATGAAACTTTCAGTTCACAGTATCGACGTTACTGAAACAAAAAGATTACAGTTCACATTTTTTTAAGCGGTATAAAAAAAGTAGGGTATGATGAGAGTTTAAATTCTATTTTGAACAACAATCTTACACACCACACCACTTATTTTACACTTTTGCTCTATACAATATCAAAAACAGATTCCGTTATATCTTTAGTCCAAAGATTGTGTTAATTTAGTGACATTACTAATTCATGTGTCACAACCGTTTTCTTGTAGGAAGAATACATGCAATTGGTATATATTGTCATCTATTTATATCTTTTAGAAGAAAATTCATATGTATATTGAAGTCACGTATGCCAATTTTCAATTCATTAGAACACTAAGAACAAAAGCACGGGATAATAAGGTAGATGAAAATTTTGTGAGAACTATGATCCTATGTTGGAATCATAACCTAACCGACGAGAAGTTGAACACTAATCACGTTTTCTAAAAATCTTGATATCTTTCCAACGAGACTCCATATAGAACGAAGGATGGTCTTGCGTGTAGACTCCACATTTGAAATAATGTGATCTTCCACCACGTCCACGCCCCTCGTACTTAAGAAGCCCGTCTATGTAAACCTTAACATTGTTTCCTTCGACATCATGTATAACATTTAGCCGAAACCATTTGTTATATAAATGAGAAAGAATCACGGGATCCCTATAATAATAAAGACTGGTATTATATACTCTAAGCATTGTGGTTGTAGCGTGTGGGGGTTTCGACCCAAACACTTGCATGATGCTCACCCCTGTCGTCCCACAAGGCACATATCCAAATGCTTCGAATTGCCAAACACCCGAAGAATAGTCGTAACCCTTCAAAAAAGATAAAGAAAACAATTAAACATTTTATCAGTCTAGCTATTTGGAGTCAACGTGTATATAGACTATAGTTAACAGTACATGTGCATATAGATTCAACATAAACAAAATATTACATGAATGCGAATCTCAGTGCGTGCGCGGGTCTTGCTAATTGTCGTGTGAGGTTTGTCTGTCTTGATCACCCAAAGCTTGTGAACTCCTTTGGAAAAACTGTATCGTTGCTCGAGAGGAATATCATATGGCTTTTGGATGTCGAAATTGGACCGATTCAGTGGTTGTGATACAAACCCTAGGGTGGTATCTATGGGTTCACACCCCATGGTTATGTGTAAGAGTAGATAAACAAATAAAATGCATAACTCAAAATGTACCAAAAGATTCATCTTTATTTTCAGATTTTTAGATAATAGTGGTTAAGATGGGGATCATATATATACACACACAATGCTACAGTTCCTTAGCTTATTTTATGTATATAGGTTACGACATTACATATGATGGCAAATAGTACAACATAATTTCTGGAATTTAAAAAAAAATTTGCTTAAGAGTGCATGGACTGCAATATTAAAATTTTCCCCATTTAGTGGGTTTTGCGATATTGACTTAGATCTTAATTTATATTATTAATATTGATTTTAGCATTTTACTAATTACGTATTTGTCATTTGAATAACTTCTATTTGCTTTTATTAAATTGAATTTTGTTAGGTTGTTTATAGCATGTTTAAGAAATTATGACCCATTAAGCTATATGTTAAAATTGCAAACAAATGAAGAGTGTTGTGTGTTTGTGGCGGGTGCAGATTGTTTTTTTATTGGTTCCTACCATTTAAGTTATTTGTTAATAGGTTTTTCTGACTGAAATTTTCAGCCGCTTTCCTCCCACGTTCGAGTCCTGTTGTTTTGTTTTTTTTTTTCGAGTTTTAGTTATTTCTTTGGCCCTGTGTAACACGTGTCCGACACTTGTTTTTTTATGACGTGTGGTGTTTATGCATTTCATTCTATGTTGGAGTTTGTTTTTTGTTTCAGCTACTTGTCTTCTGATTTCATCGTTGTTCTGCCCTCTTTGCAGGTTGGTTTTGTGGGGTTGATATGTTCTTGATTTCGCCCGTCTGTGCATTTTTGTGGTGTTTACTTCTTCGAATGATGCTAAGATCAGTGTATGCTTGTTTATGTTTTGTCGTGGTATGTTGTATGCATATGGCCGTGTTCGATCTTTTGTGATGATTGTAAGAAGACGATAGTGTTTTTGAGGTTTGTTAGGATTTTTTGTGTTTCCTGTTGTTCAATTTGGTTGTTCATGTCGTTTCTTCCGGCTATGCGGCTTTATCTTTTCTATTTGGTTGTTCGATTGATCTTGCATGTGTGGTGATTTCATCTTGATTTTGTTTGTTCTTGCAAAAAATTCAGGGGTCAAAAGTAGGGATGGCAAAAAAAACCCGAACCCGACGGGGATACCCGAAACCCGAAACACACGGGACGGGTATACCCGAAACCCGACGGGTATGGGACGGGTATGGGATTAATTTTAAAAATTTTCATGGGTATGGGACGGGTATGGGATTAGGTGATATACCCGTTTACCCGACCCAATTACCCGAAACATATACCCGTTTACCCGTCCCATTTACCCGAAAAACATAAACCCGTCTTCATGGAATTACTAGATTTATATTTTGGACAGGGCTGTATATTTTGGTACCTTATATTTTGGGTAGTGGCTTCTTCATGGAATTGTTGGAGATGTATTTTGGTAACTTATATTTTGAACATGTACCAAAAACGTCTTTGGGTTCATGTATCTTGATATTAATATATATATATAAAGTTGATCTATATAAAAAGAGAAGAATTATATTTTTTTTTTATTTTTGAAATCCCAACGGGTATACCCGAAACCCGCGGGAATGCCCGATACCCGACGGGTAATACCCGATAGATACCCGATGGGTATTGGGCCGGGTATGGGACAGGGTTTAACAATCGGGTATGGGGTTGGGAATACCAATACCCGACCCATTACCATCCCTAGTCAAAAGTTAAACTATTTATATATTCTTTTTGAATTTTACTTTTATAAGACCTGCTAACTTGTCATCATCAACTTTTACTCTTAATCACCAACACCATTGTCACCACTATCAGCACCATTGTGGCCGTTGTTTTCGACTCCGCCTCCGCAATTGACATCATCACCACCACCACCACTGTTGTCATATCGTAGTAGCAACACAACCATCCCGCCAACCACCATGTAAAAAAGTATAATTGGCACAAAATCTTTGATCGTTCTTTTTTCTACAAGTTTACGTTCAATTCGAGTAAATATATCCGTTTTAAAATGAACTTAGTTATTTTAATCAGAATAAGTTACCCATTTTGACCGAATCTATTTTGCTCAAAACTTATTTTGAGTCGAACTCAGTTGTACCTGTTACCCGATCAAACCCGCTTATATCACCGGCCTTATCCTCGAGCTAAAAAGTGAGAAACAAGTGAAAATGAAAAGGAGTCAAGATGGACATAACAAAATTATATCTCCCTACTCTAATAAAAGGTATCTAGGAGGACACATGTTAACACCATATTGTTCCTTAATAATTTTTTCTTGTTTCTCTCTTCTATTTAATAATAACATTAATTACTAATGATATTATTTAATTTTTTTATTAACATAGTTTTTTAATAAATTAAGCAAGAGATATTTTTACTACTGTTATTTCTAAAAAATATTTTTTCATAATTTAAAAAACTTTTTAGAACATCAAACTTTTTAAAAAATACAAAATATTTTATAAATGGTGTTTTTAAAAAGTAAAACTTTTGTAAATAAAAAATAGTTAAAATTGAGAGTTATAGAAGAAAGTTTTTAAGTATCACATTTTAAAACGTTTGTTTTAAAATAAATTTTTATTTTATTTATTTAGATTTTAATCATATCTTAATTTAAAATATTGATTTATAATTAATAAATTCTATTCTATTTATTTCTTTTTATTCAACATGTGTAATACACGAGTTTATTAAAGCTAGTATGATATATATGTGAATTAATATATCAATGCTTGTCGAGTGTCGATCAAGCTAACTACCATAAAGTAACTACAGCCAAAAGGATAACACCGTCTCAGTTAAATTATTGTGCTCTTAATTTGTTTTCTTTCCGTTAACTTAATCATCATTTTTAGTTAATTTAATTAGAAGCCGACTGAAGGTATTTAATAGATAAAATTATGTGTGCCTGTGTGTGGATATGAGGACCAAGTACAAAAGTGTATCTTAACAGTTGATTTATTTTTGTATTTACAGAGCATAGATACACAATAATTGTCACACCCCGACCGACGGCGGAATCATCGGAGCGGACGAGGGAATGATTGATTGTTCATAACTCATGATTGTCTAATAGTGAAAATAATATTAAAATCAGATTACAGGATAACATGAATTTAACAGATACAAATACAATAGTTAAAGTCACAAATAGTAATTGTCTTTTGTTTTGACTAAGTCCGGGTCTTATATGAGCATGTAGAAGTCCACTAACTTGCTTAACCTGAAATCATGTGAGAAAATAAAGTCAGCTAACGAATTAGCTGGTGAGTAGTCATAGTTTTGAGTATACATATAGATTGATTGATTGATTGAGAATAATCCAATTCACAAGGTAACGTTAAGACTTATGTTGCAAGAGTAAAGAATATAGATAAACCGACACAATAACAACCCCTTGACTTGATACTTACATATAATAGACTCCACACATACACCATAGATTAACTCCTGCCTCTGGCACAATCACCACTCGACTATTCATATGGGGTGGGTTATCCAAACCAGTAGATCTACCATTGATACCAGGATTGATTGATTGAATTAGGGTTTTACTGTCGTCCAGTTTACCATAGTATGTTCACATAATTGCAAGTAATAACATAACCTGTCTTGAATTGAATTTAGAATGAAATAACAATAGAATATCATGATTGAATATATTGTATCACATGATTTCTCCCAACTAAGAAATGATATAAAAAAGGGATATGAATACTCACTTGATTGATGAGATTAGAATTTGGACGTGATATATTAGACACCAACGAATTCCTTATGATTAACCTAAGGAACGGTGTCTTGAATTAGAATAATAATGATTGGGAATTTGGGAATGTATTAGGATTTCCATTGGAATTGGGTTTCGAATGGTAGTTTAAATAAAATAATTTATTTAGTTTGAATGTCTTGAAATAAATAAAATGAATTTATTGAAAATGATTTTTGTTTAGAACTTAATAGAAATAAATATGTTAATACGCGTAATCGTTTGGTTTATCGTTAAAGTGTGGGAAAACAAATAACTAATTTATTAACTAATTATATGATAATTAATTAAAATATTTAATTATTAAATGATTAAAAGAAATGAAAATGAATTTGGAAAGATTTAAATATAAAACTTTTATATTTAATCATGGTTTACACGATTAATAAAGTAAATAAAATGTCAAGATAAAAATAACAAATATTATATTTGATTGTTAAACACGTGTATATATTGAAATAATTGGATGATGTGATTTAAAGTCTATTTTTTTATAAAAATTTAAACTAATTATGTTATTTATTTAAAATAATTAAAATAAATAAATAAAATGTTAAATAAATTTCAGAAAATAATTAGGTTGTTTTAAAAAATTTTAATGTTGTAAAAACATTTTTATAATTTTTAGGATTTTTTTCTGAATTTTTATAGGCCTAAAAAGCTTTTAAAAAAATGAGTGTAGGTGCCCGGGGTCGAACCCGGGACCTCTTAGAATACATGGAAGCTCTGAACCGGTGAACCAGAGGCCTAAGCCGCATTAGAAATCAGGTTTTAATTCTTTTAAACCGAATTAACCAAACCCCGATTCCATTCGAGCCCTAGGTTCGAATCCTCCCAAATTGAAGTTCAATTCGACATCGATTGCATCTACATTCATGGGGCTTTGATTGCCGTGTATAATCGAGTATGTATGTATGTTCAATTACCTATATAGTGTTCGATTTGGTGATGAACTCGTCAAGAACAGATCCGCGACAGAGGTGGCAATCGAATGATGCTCAAACAGTGATAATAATCGAATTAAACTTGAGGTTAGCTTCGTATGATGATCGTGAATAAAAGCCCCTTATTAGTTCCAGTTAAATTCATTCGGAGATGGGGTTTTGATTGGAGTTGCAGGTCGACGATCGGGTGGGGTTCGAATGGGTTAATTTTTGATGGTTTTTGATGAAATTGAAGTCGATGGATGTCTATAAATGGTCATACGTTCGTTAGTGTGGGTTTACTTTCGATTATAAAATTGTGTAGTGCGATTTGGTCGTGTAAAGTTTGCCGACAACGCGTGAACAGGGATCGATCGCACTATCGACTTCCAATTTTTCAATTCAAAGTGGGGCATGGTTCGAATCACGCATGCGAGGCTGTCGGGAGTTTTAAATTTGATTGAAATCGAGTGTTTTGGAGGGTTGTGGCTTGCCGGAGAGTGGCCGGAAGGTGGCCGGAAAAACGGGTCGGCGAGGGGAGAAAGAAAGCAGTTGGTTTTTTTAATATTTACACCACTGGTCCCTCGACTTTTAGATTATTGTTATTTTATGTGAAAAACTTCATTTAAAGTTTTGAAATTGACACAAATACCCCTGAACTTTATTATTATTATCATTGTTATTATTATTATTATTATTGTTATTATTATTATCATTATTATTATTGTTATTATTATTATCATTATTATTATTATTATTATCATTATTATTATTATTATTATTATTATTATTATTATTATTATTATTATTTAAAAAAAACTTTAACACGCAATCACCCATGAGTTTTATGATTCACGACAATGGTCCTTACGAGATCAAACGACATAAATTTTAATTACTGTTACGAGATGTTACAATAATATTATTTCATCATTATGTTTTTATAAAATTCATTATTTTAGAAAAGCATAATAGTATTTAGAAAAACACAATAACTAACAAAAAGACAATTAACTACACTAAAAAAAACAATGACGAGATATGAGCTTAAAACCGTAAAAGAAATTATTATCTTTATATAACAATATCATACTCGTTTTAAATATAATAAACGCTTGTTTTTATGATGCAATTTTTATAAAAGAAATAATACCGTACATAAAAGTTATGAACGTTTAAAACAAACGGGGGAATTTACAAAAAGTCAACAAAATTAACTATTTATAAAATAATCACCTAACAGATTTTCTTACAATTTGATCTCAATAATTAAAAATGTAGATTGATGGTTAAGATTGTAGGTTAGGATGGTGGGGGCGCGGGGGACCGTGAGGCCACGACGAGCCTCGGCTCCGCCCGACACCATCGCCACCACCCTTCACACCATAAATTTTCGTTTCCATGGCACGTTCTCCCCCGTGCATTGTGTTTGTTGTTTGTGCGTGTGGGGTATATTGTTTGTGTGTGGGGGGGGGGGGTATAGTGGTGTAGTGTAGTGTGGTATGGCAACACCGTCGCCGTCAAATTTGAGTATGTGATGCGTTGTGACATGAAAAATTATTATTGGTAGGTATGTGATGTAGTGTGGTGTGATGGTATGGGTACCCCCACCAGCATATTTGCATGTTTGTTTTCCTTATCGGCACCGTAAGTTTATTTTTCAAATTAAAGAAATAGAAAAAAAAATGTTACAAAAGTATCAAGTCTTCTTTTAGTTAATTTCTTGGGATCGAGTTTGCCCAACTGGAATTGACCGTATCATACTGCTGGTTAAAAATAACTATTTAGTTTTTAGTTATTTAATATTGAAAGAATAACACAATATCGACAGTTTATTGAGTAAAAAGCAAAATTTGTATTTATATATTAGTTTAGCAGTGAAATAGTCTTGCAAAAAGACAAATAAATGTTGGACAAATTAGTTTGTTAACTGATATATGTAGTCTCGCAAAAAGATAAATAAAAATTGTATTAGTTTGGCGATTGAAATGGTCTTGCAAAAAGCCAAATAAATCAAACAAACATTCAAATATTAGTTTATCAGTCGAGATGGTCTTGCAGTACAAAAGCCAAACAAATATATGAATGCCATGTTACCTAGTCAATACATTTATGCATTTATGAAAGTGGTTAGTCTATCAAATCTAATATTAACACAATACTATCACATATATTATATCCAACTCAAATCAAATCGTCTTAGAAAACAAGTCTTCGCAACTAAAAACTTTTTATTCAAATATTGCTTGCAAGTTTAAAACCATTTAGCATACCAGTCACACTCATATGGTATAAAATTAACTAGTATGTTATGCGTTGAACTAAGGGAAGAGGGGGCACCCTCGGGTATCCATTCGGGGGGCGGGTACCCGCGCGGATACACCGACGCCACCCTTCGGGTACCCGGCGGGTAGATTGATTCGGGTGGTAGTTGTCCAGTGGCGGATCCAGAAAATTTTTTCACGGGGGGCGGAAAATTTTAAAAGGTCGGTCGACTAACGCGGTAACGGGTTGGATCGGGTCGGGTCGGGTCGGGTTATACGATGAAAGTGGTTTGCGATCAGCAGGGTCCGAAGGAAGTGTACCCACGTCAACATATTCGGGAGTTTTAGACGAAGATTCTCCAACTTTACTCTCGAAAAATCGTTCCATAACGTGACTAGTAATTCCTATGTTAACCCAAATTATATCACAATCTTAGAATACAAAATTCAAACCAATATTACAATATATTCCTATATTCAAACCAATCAATCAAACCCTAGTTTCTAACCACAAATAGACAATATAAACATATAATTCTATATTCAAACCAATCAAACCCTAGTTTCTAACCAAAATTAAGAAATCAAATAATTAAGATACAAAATTGTACCTTAATCGGAGATGCGAGGCGGGTTGATGCAGAGGGGAGGACCGAGGAGATGCAGAGGCGGTCGCAGCTCGCAGCGCAGGCGCGCAGCTCCGATGTCGGCGGCCGGCGGGGAGGCAGTTGCAGGCGCAGCTCGGCAGGCGGCAGCTCCGATGGGGCGATGGCCCGTGGCCGATGGGTGAGCAGAGGCGGACTGAATTTTTGAGTGTGGAATGGGGATGGGGCCAATTGGGTTTTTGTTATTTTTTTTTAAGTAATTGGATTTGATTTTGGGTTGGGTTAATTGTTTAATTTTGGGTTGGGTTAATTGTTTAATTTTGGGCTAAATTTTAATTTGGGCTTGAAAATGGGTTTAAATAGATTGAGTTTTACAAGTGTAGTTTAAATTTCGAAGGGGGGGCGATTACAAAATTTTACAGGGGGCGGATACAAAAACGAACGTATAATAACATATAAAAAAAAATTTAGGGTGGGCGGCCGCCCCCCCTCCCATGGGGGTAGGTCCGCCCCTGCAAGTTGTCGATTCAGGTGGTAGAAGAAAACGGCTTTATAGCCGTTAAATCTAGCCGTTGGGCTTAAAAAATAAAAAAAAATTAATCCTATAAATACTTATGCACATACATACTATTATTTACATAAACTTAAACAAATCATACAAACACAACAATTACACAAACACAACAATGTCTGATGAGCTTCGGACGAGGAATAGGTTAATTTTAATGTTTTATGTAATACTTTTTTTAATTATGTAATCTTTTATTTTTACTTATGTAATGTTTATTTTTAATTATATAATTTTAATTTTACGTAAAGGTTAATTTTCTTTTTGAATTATTTAAATGCAAAAATAAAAGTTTCAGGGTTGTCCAGGGTTGCATTTCCAGCTTTTTGGGTGCTTCAGCGTAGTTCAAGGTACTTGTGATGTGGTAGCGTGTGATTAGTGGATTCTTGGGTATCTAGGGTACCTAGGGTTGTGCCTCTTTTCCTTAAGACTCTTCACAACGCTACAACTCATCATTCCCACAAACAATCATAATCAACATGTCACATCAGCTTTCCACTCAAATTATTTAATTTATTATTATAAAATATTAAAAAGAATTAAAATTAAAAAACCTTTAATTGTAATCATTTTAAGTATTTTAAGACATTTTAAATAATTAAAAATATAAAAAATAAACTCTAACTAACACATTTTAATTAAAATATTATACTTTAATTATTATTTTAATTAAAAATTTTAAAATTTTTAATTTAAAATCATTTAATAATAGTGGGTCCCATCACTATATTATATTTTAGAATTATTTTTATAGTGGTGGGCCCAGCACCACCTTCCTTTCCACCGCCCTTGGCTAAGGATCGGTCATCTTCATCCCCTCTCCCCATCATCGCCCTTCCGGCGGGCGTCGTCCACGTCAGCGACGGGCCGGCCACGGGCAAAGCAATGGGGATAGTCTAAGAATTGAATGTAATATTTTTTATACTAGCAAACTACCACTTTAGACAGTTGCATACAAACTCAAGGGATTTAGGCAATGAATTCACACAATTACAAAATTAGAATATCTTGGTGTATATCTGGTGCTAGCTAGTAGTCTCTTTAAAGTCTGTCTTAATGCCGATGCCTCTCATACAAAAGGTATTCTCATTAGAGAGAAAGCGTATAGACTACACTAAGACCATAATTAGTTGGTAGTAAAACCAATAACTATTTTGGTTTCTAGCTTGTGTTACATAGATATAGTGATATATAAATGCCAACAATGTCTTTTTGCGCGTGTTGATTGATATTAATTGTGTATATGGCTTACCCATGGTCCATGGATTTGTTGACCTACTCAACCATGTAATATAATATGTTTGCTTAAGAAGGTTAAGGCCTAAAATCTTAAATATCATCTATTATCTATATCTTTGGCTTTTGGGTTTACTTATTTGTTTGTGTATTCCGTGTACGTACAAGTTTCCATGGTTTTAATTCTTTGATGATCAATCCATACTATGGTACATGCTTATGCTTTGACTCTCTCTAAATACAAAATTTTTCACTGTGCTTTGTAATTTGTCATTGTAGTCGTGAGCTAGGATATAGTTACAAGTATTACTACTAAGTATTTTTAGAGTTATAACGTTTGGCTTTCTAAAACTTTTCTTTTTATAAATTACATACGTTAATATGTTGTTAATATATATATATATATATACACACACACGAGAATATTACTATACAAAGTGATTTTTCATGCAAAGTGTATAAAGTTTGGGGTGAAATTATCACTCAAGAACAAATAATAATTACGCAAGAAGGATTACACTTACGTGATATCACGCAAGAATACCTCATTGCGTGACAATTCAACATTTGCGTGATAATTTCATATCTGCGTGATTAACTCTAATACTTGCTTTATAATTCCACCCGTAATACTTATTTTTGCATAAAAACTTCGTACGCTTCGCACGAAAAAATCACTTTGTATAGTAAATTTTTCATATATATATATATATATATATAATGTTTGTATTATTTTTACAAAAATAATAGACTAGCTAACAAGGAAATCCAGTCTATGGTGCCTTATCTATCACAAAATTCTTCACAATTAAAAACAAATCCTTCATATAACGTTAATTTAACATTGCATGCGATGCGTTTAATGTATAAACAACAAGAAACAACGCAATGGAAACAAACAAGATCAACCTCAACACATCAACATATAGCTATTCGAAACCTAACATTGAAAAGACCAAATCATGTCTGTTTCAAGATTCTGATATCCCTCCAATGAGACTCCATATGAAATGATCCGTCGTTTTGCGAGTAGACTCCACACTTGAAATAATGCGATTTTCCTCCACGTCCAGGTCCTTTGTATTTAAGAACCCCGTCTATATAAACTTTAACAGTGTTGCCTTCGACGTCATGTATAACGTTTAAACGGAACCACTTGTTGTATATATTAGAAAGGATAACATGTTTGTTGTAGTAGTAAAGATTATTCCTAACACCCTAAGCATCGTGGTTGTAGCGTGAGGGGGTTTTGACCCAAAAATCTGCATTATCGACACCCCTGACGTCCCACGTGGCACGTATCCATATGCCTCGAATTGCCAAACACCTGACGAATAATCATAACCCTTAAAAACCAAACAGATATAAGCATGTTAGTCTTATATTTATACCAGCTATAGCATTTATATCACTTTATACCACAATGACGAGAAGATCGAAGAAGTAACATAAGCTTATTAGAATACATACTTGAATTCGGATCTCGGTACGTGGGGTGGTTTTGCTGGTTCTTGAGTGAGGATTGTCTGTCTTGAGCACCCAAAGCTTGTGGACTCCGTTAACGAATTTGTATCGTTGCGCGAGTGGTACATCGTATGGCTTTTGGATGTGAAAATTGGACCGAGTGAGTGGTTGTGATACAAACCCTAACGTGGTGTCAACAGGTCCCCGTCCCATGGCTTTGTACAAGTAAAGAAACACAAGTAAAACATAGAGCACGTTCACGTAACACGTGTGAGCACTCATGTTTTCTTGATATCTTGGGTACGTGACTAATATAATTTCACTCGACTATATATACACAGTAAAAATAGATAAAAATATAACTTGTGAAGATTACAAAGTAAACTGTTGAAAAGGTCATTGTTTTTTAAGCAAGAATCTATCGAAAAGCTCCAACCCAAAGTAGAATAGGTTAAACCATATCGAATGTTTAACTTAGATGCAACATATATATACACCTAATCACTAACGACACCCATAGTGTCCATAGATAGCCTCAATTTAGCACACCTGTTAAACTCCAAAGTAAAAAGATAATGGATATATGCCACATTTAGTCTCAGAACAGGATGAGAGATTCTATTCGTTCATTTCTAAGCAAGTTATCAATAGTGTTTATTATTAACTTGTATATATATGAGGGATATGTTATAATAAAACCTAAGAGTTATAAATGTTGAAATGTAACTTAGAATGTACAGTGACCGGAAAAATAAATTTTGAAGTGTATGTGTGTAAGTAAACTGATTTGAAATACTTTATATAAGTGGATGGTTTTAATTTAAGATTGAAGTACAATGCATTTTTTAAAGTTATTGTTATTTCTGTTAATTCATTCACATGTATATATAGTAGTGCTTTTGTTCTCTTTCGTCCACATCAGGTTGTGGGCAGATAGTGAAGAGTGTACCATGGGGTGGACATATTTAAGTTGTAAGTTTTGGCATTATTAGTTAAAATGTTTAGCGAAGTTACTAGACCATTAAAATAAAATTAGGACTAAAGAACTCGCGCGTTGTTTTAGGATGATATTAATGTGATGAAGGACATGTTTGTGAACTTCGTCTTGTGGGATGTAAATGATAACCTTAATATGGTATTGTACATAAAATATAAGTATGAAGTTACGACAAATCGGTTTATAAAATTAAAACATATATAGAAAATAATATTATGTTTCAAATGTTGTAGGCTAATAAATTAAAAAAATATGAAAAGAAACAAAAAATACAAAAAACCAAAAACAAATAATTGAAGAAATTAAAAAAAATTACAAGGTGAAGGATTGAAGTTGGATCAAGGAGCTCAAAAGAGGTGCTAACCACTTGCACAAGGCCAAACATTCTATGAGTTCCTCAAACAATAAATTTGTATACCAACAATTTTTGAAGATATAAAAAAAATCCATTACCAATAGGATTAGAACATCTGGCAGGCTGGGTGGAAGGTCATCGATCTTGCTAAATAAGTATATATATAATTCTAATGATTTTTTAATAATGATATGTCATCCTATTTAGCTTGAGGTATTAAATGAGTATGTGACTAGAAAGATAAAAGACCATAAGGAACAAAAAAAAAAGTCACATACAAAATCAAAGTATTTGTTTTTGTCAAAAATGATAAGCCTTATCTTACTATACTTGAAATTAGAATTATATAACTCAATACAATCTAGAACGTAAAGATCCAAATACAAAAGACAAAAGTAAACAATAGTTCAGATCATCAATAGAATTACTTGATACGTACCGGATCATGAATAAAAACAATCTCTAAGAGCATAATGAGATCATGGAAATGAAAAAAAAAAACTAATAGCGAAAAGATGAACTTCGAAGACAATATCTAAGAGTGAATTATAAGCTCATAAATTCTATCCTTCCAATAATAATGAACTAGTGAAATTCTCCTACGTGATGTAGTGGAAATTGGTATTTGTTAAGGGTCGATACTTGATAAATATTATATATTCCGTTTTAGTATAAGGGATATTCTATGCAAGTGTCAAATATGTTTGGATATTCTATGCATAATATTTTAGTATAAGGGATTACACAACAATATTATACATAAGAAGTTAAGATATTTAAATTTTTTTTAACAAAACTCATATCGAAACATGACGTAACAATATTATACATAAAAAGTTATAAAATATTGAAAAAAATATTGTGCTTTTTGTAAAATGTGTTTCTATTCAGGTTTCAAATACGTTTGGCGAGTGTGACATGGTGTCGGGTTAACAAAGCTTATATCTAAGCATGACCCAAGGACATTATACATCAGAAGTTATAAAAAAATAAAAATTAGTATATTTGACCCGACTCTATTTTAAAAATAAGCATGTATTTGACCCGGTTCGCTTTACGTACATAAAAATAAGCATGTCACAACGATATATCCAATATCTTTTATAATTATATTTTTTAAAAGTTATAAAACAAACAAACAAACAAACAAACAAACATACCCAGTGTCTCCCGCTGAAGAGCAGGGTCTGGGAGGGGTATATGGTGGCAAGTCTTTCCTCTATCTAGAAAGATAGAGAGACCGCTTCCGAAGAGACCCCGACTCGTTAACACAGGCAAAAGTTAAAATGTATATTTATAACTTAATATAAAAATAATATTAAAATGTATATTTACCCTTTAAACTTAATATTAATATAATAAAGAAACCAAATCTACACTTCATGAAAGTTAAAGTTATAGAAAAAATTAAAATATTATATTTCACTCAGTTTTATTTTAAAAAATAAGCACGTATTTTGATACGTCAAATTAAAAAAATATACATTTAACCCGACTCTATTTTAAAAATAAGCATGTATTTGACCTCGTTCGTTTTACGTACGTAAAATTAAGCACGTCATCACGATACATCCAAATTTTATACAAAAATATATTTTAGAAGTTATAAACGAAAAAAAATCATAATAATTAAATAAAATATATAAATAATAAAAATATATAAGTTACAATTAATTTAACTAGTGAGGTCCATCTACGCGCGTTGCGCGTGTAATATGCGAAGTGATCTAGGCTCAGATATGTCATCATAGCCGTAGACTCATCGTTTCAAATGAAATTCTTATATTGTTTAGGTATGTAATTTAAAAAAACAACAACCTAAATAACATTAGCGCAATAAGGTTAAAAGCGATGTCAATTACGGTTGCACACCAGAAAAGGATGCATGCTACGGAAACCGACACAATTTAAAAAAAAACAATCATAGCCTTCGAACTACAAAATGTCTCAGGTGAACCAGTCTTGCAAGGCTCAGAACTAGTGATGAGTTGCGACTGCATACTATAAATGGTTTTTAAGCCGTGGTAACCGACACCAATTTGTTGTACAATGTAAGGCCCCGAACTCAAGAACACTCACAGTTGGTCCTTCATAGCATAAAACATTAAATAAACATGACATTCACGACTATAAACATAATTAATCATTTAATAATGATACTTGTCTTAGAAAATCATAGTATTTCATTCAGACATTCAAAATTGTTTTCATAAGAACAACGTTTCAAAACTTTGGATGCCAAAATTGAAATATCACAGTAGCTTCCAGGTTCATGGTTGTATCTCCTCAGCACCACCAACTACCTGTCAACTATTATGCATATAAAGTCAGCGACGCTGAGTGAGTACTAGTTTATAATAAAATAAATAAAATATACCTTTCGTTTATTTAAAAATCAAATTCCCATTCATGAACACACATTAATACATACATAACAATATGCTCATTTCATTATCTTTATTATCATTTCATTCATTCAATATCTTTCACTGTAACGAATCAATGGCGTATGCTTGACCACCAACATAAGTTAAGATACTGATCACAATATCAAGGCCTAGCGACAATGATCCTATTTCATTCATGGTCGATCACAAGGATCGGTCCCATGTGAGTATCTTCATGGGCTAATAAGCCACTCACAGTTGAGCTAACAACTTATCGGTTGTGAACCTTCATTCATAAATGGTTAATCTTAAGGATTAGACCTTTGTGTGCATCCTCATGGGCTAGCTAAGCCATACACAGTTAAGCTAAAAACCTCCATTGGGTTGTGAAGCTCCATACATTTTGCTTGCAAGACTTTCTTTCATTCATTGCGTTTCTCTTTTGCATTAACTTTATCTTTCACTTTCATTACGTAATACTTACTTATAATAGTACATAGTATACCAAATATTGGTTAATCATAAAACACCAAGTCCTTTTGAAAAGAAAATAAAATAGCTTACAAACTACCTATCACGCGAGATCCACCCTTTGCGTAAGATCTACCTATCGCATGAGAACTACGCAAATTTGAAACCTTGCAGCCTATGTTACTCAATCGTTCGAGGACTTCCTATTTGCACAAGAACCTCACGGTTCGATTAAACATCAACTTAATTTTGAGTCTCAACTAAAGTCATCCATAACTTAACCATATCAATCAGAATCATCATACAAGGCACAAACAAACATAGTAGTATGCATAACAACCCTAAAACTTGAAAAACCTGCATAAAAAGGGGATATAACTCACCTTTTTTAAGATTACAACTCATAAACACACCTTTCGGAGAGCTTTTCAATCCAAAACTACTTATTCACGCTTTATAATCATCATTAATCATTACTTGATACATAAACAAATCAAATACTCGAGATTCATACCTTAAACACCTCAGATCATACTTTCTCACTCTAACTTCTCATCTTTCTCTATACCAGCAGGAGTTCTTGCACTAGGTAGGACCAACTAAATGCCTTTACTTATTTATAGGATTCTTAGGCTAATCACTTGAGTTCTCACGCGAGAACTTTTTTCTTTACGTGAGAACTTCATCTTCTTTGCGTCTTGGAAATTTCAGGTGTTACATACAATCATAGCACTTTAACTACCAAACACCCATGGGTCTCAGATGAACAATGGTTTATCATCATTGACATATAGAAATAGCAAAATTTAGCACAACAGATCACAAGACAAAGTCTCATATGAGGCAATGCTCATTATCATTGACCCAACGATTAACTTGGTGATAAGTAATTTATGCATGTGTCAATAAATACCTTAAAGTGTTTTAAAGTATCTTAAATTCTAATTAAATACATTGGAAAAGTTTAAAATCTAAGAAAAACCTTAACGCGTAAATTGATATGTTACCCGGATAAAACGCGTGTAACGCAACTACTAGATAAATAATTTGTTATTTACATATCATCAATATTAAAATGTATGATATTATATGATTTCTTATAATAATTTGTATGTATTTTAAAAAGTAAAAGTAAAAATATAAAAATATATAAAAATTTCTATAGTGACACAAATACCACCAATTATCCCATATTATACAACAAAAAAAACATCAACCCAACCCCCCCCTAAAGCCGTCCCCCCCCCTCCCCTCTCTCTAGTCATTCCATTTTGTTGACAATGCATTTGCCTTTGCCAAGATCAAGAACTTTCTTCTTTTGTGAACACTTTTTAGCATGGATTAAAGGAGACTAACTCTATTACTACAAATAGAGAGCTCCATCTCATTCCTCTTATCCATAAGATACACTCATGCTTCAAAAGCCCATGCAAGAGAAAGGGATGTAGGCTTATAAACCCTCAATCCTTGCACATATCAACACACCACACACATTCACCTCTCTCTCCCTCTAAATTTTGGTCCCAACCCCACCATCCCCACTTCACTATTTTTCCAACTTGAATTCTATAAATCTTGGGTGTTCAAGTGCCTTTGGTTGAATATCAAGTGATTTTGAAGCTTCCAAGCATCCTACAACATCTTCTTCACCTTTTCTTGTTGGGTTTTCTTAGTTCAAAGGATCAAGTCTTCTTTTCCTTGCATTTCAAGACTACCATCTCTTTCTCCTTGCTTGTTTAGGTTAGAAACTTGTTTCTAATCTTCCATACATCACCATTATGTGTTCATGTTCACTAACTCATCCCAAAAGTGCTCTAACAAAGCTTAAAAGTAACAAAACATGTAAGACACTTTCTGGCAGATTCATGTTCTGTGTTTTCAAGACCATAACTCGACCTAAAATGGTCAAATGAACCGTTTCTTGAGCCTGTAATTAACTTTAGGATGTCTAGTTTCTAACCCATCCAACCTTGAAATTTTTAGATGAGTATAACCCATCCAAAACGTACAAACAAATTAAAGTGCTGAACCTGACTTTTTGACAGAATAAATAGGGCAGAAAGAATGAGGAATAAGTTATACTTAAAGTAATAAAATGAAGATTTTTTTTTTCTGTGGTAACTTAGCTTAAGGTGTTAGGTTTAAAAGTAATATAGGCCCTATTTGTGAATGTAGGTTTTGACCCCTCAAAAAGGTGAATCCCGTAGACTGTACAGAAAAATGTTGCACTGACATCTGTGCTTCATGAACCATTTAGAGGCACTTAAAATTAGTTGTATGATACAAGCTATATTTTTTTGGAATCCTAAGACATAGATATAGATATGATAAAAGTATCAGATTTTATAAAAATTTTTTGTACCATGAAAAGGGGATGACAACCAGACCCAAAATCCCTTTGATCTGTCAAATGCCTATATTTAGATAAAGTAAACTTTTGGAGATATTTGGTAAAAAGGAAAACATACACATGGAAAGTATAATACCATTATACTTAATATAAACGCCTTCAATACATTATGTATTTTTAGGAAAATAAAGATGAAGACAAAATCTAAATAAAACATTTACGACTCGACGTGTCTAATTAGGCAAGTGACATTTTCAAGACTAACTTTGTGGATGAGTTATGCATGACCATCTAGGGTTAGTAACATGACCTCATGAATATATTGTGATTTTGTTTAGGAGATTCCTAGACCAATCATACATACAGACTACTGCTAGTATTCACGCGTGCAATTGAGGTGAGTTTCACGGCCCCATTTTCACTTATTTTCCTTTCGGGGAGATTACATGCAAATTACTAATTTCCTTGGACACATTTACTTGTCATGATTTCACATGTATATAAGTTGTTTACTTACCATATGAAGTCCCCTGTTATCGAACCGTTAGTTTATTCCCAAAGCCAATAATCATGGATAGTACTATGGGTTTGACTACCCCTACCCGGGTTAATTGCCCTAACCTTGACTGGAGATCTAAACGGGTGCATTATTAGCCTGTTCATACCCATGCTCATGGTAGGAATGGGTAGGGGCAATTATTACAGTTACAGTCTAGCTTCGGTTGAGGTGCTTATATAATTGTAGCATTGTATGTACAACAATCAATCATAGAAAGTATTGTGGTCCTTACGCTATTTATTATTACTTAAAACCTGTGAGCTCACCAATTTATGTGACATTTTTCATGCATGTTTTCTCAGGTAATTGATAGATGCAACAAGTTAAGCTAGCATGGATCATCTCATGTTTAGGGCCATTCATGCTGCTTGGGACATTCATTTTCATATATGTCATGTTTGAAAAAACAATTTACCTTATTACTATTGCTTCCGCAAATTTAACTCTGAACAATGATGTACCATAAACTTATTCGAGACGTAGGTTTTACAAAATCATGTGGTGGTCGATCAGTGACTATGAAACCATGACATTCGCTCCCCGCGGGAAACCGCCGTGGTTAGGGTGTGGCAGATTGGTATCAGAGCCATTGGTTATGGGAATTAGGTTGCATTTAGTGGACTAGACTATAACTACAGTCATCACATGTTTTTAACAATTTATACACTAACTTAACTTATATCAATGCTACTTGTGCATTGCCTTGTCATAGATATGTCTTCAGCATCGATGCCGATCTACGTTTTCGATTCGGATGAGGAGTACGAGCCCACGTCTCTGACCTCTTTTGCAGGATCCACGTCTGTCCTCCCAACTCTGACTCCCCGTGCCTTGATTCAGTAGAGTGATGCCACAGAGACTGAGATCCCCGCACCACCTGCTATCCCTGTCACCGAACCTATTCCTGACCCTACACATGACACCTTAGAGGCATTACCTTCGACCCGGTTCTCCGAGCTACCACCTCCTCCTCCGGCACGTATTGGTGGGCGACTACACCCGAGATTCATGCCGACCTCCCAGAGGAGCTCTTCCGGGGATCGTACGTATCATCGGCCCACAACTGCCGATGGTCGTCCACTAACCATGTCCCATATCTTTGTTGAGCCATCCCGAGGGTCTGCCCCTGTGACTTCTGATCCCTGACCAGCCGACCCCCTCCCGAGACCACAGATCCCACCCACCATCCTGCGGACACCGAGGTAGTTGACCTAGACTCGGAGTCCACTGACCCAGCTTCCCAGGCAGCCGATACTGACCCGGTCGACTCTGACCCGGCCGAATCCGACCCCGGCCGACTCTGATTCGGGCGTCATCGACCCGATCTACCTAGAGTCCTCCGAGGCCATTCCCTCGCCCAGTTACCCACCTCTCACCCTGCTGATTCGGTTACCCAGCCCGTTGACCCGATTCCTCAGCCCTCTGATCCGACTCCACTAGCAGACCTCGATCCCCTCCACGTCTCCCCTGAGCCTACTGACCCCTCCCCGGTAGCTGTTAGCCCCGAGCTGGTGACTACAGACACTCACCGCATCCTTGGTCCGGGTATACCACCTCCCTCTTACTGTCGCTATCGGACTCGCCCTGGGGGTGCGCTTCTTGCACATACTCCTAGGAAGCGGGTTCATGTTCCGATCCGTCCTGCCACACCCATTCGAGACTGTATTGCTGAGCCAGAGCCCGCGCCCAAAAGGCACAGACTCGACATCCGTCGGTGGGGGTGGATGCCTAGCCGACTGGACGAGTGGAGAGACATCGAGGGTATTCCCTCCACTTTCGAGGTAGGCGAGTCATCGCGTACCCCACACCCGATTCCTCTCACTCAGGAGCCTATGGAGCTCACCGTGCCTCTTCTCGTGGCACGATCTGAGAGGCACGACCAGCAGCTTCATGAGCTACGCACTGAACTCACCAAAGTTCAGGAGACCTTTGACAGGGAGGACGTGGAGAGCCGATTACTGGCGATCGAGGATGGCAGATACCTCGATGATCAGGAATTGCACACGATGCATAGCCGACTTACCAGGGTGCAGGAGGACATGTCATCCATGACTCAGAGAGTGGAGGCGGCAGAGCAGAGAGCTACCTAGGCAGAGCAGAGAGCTACCCAGGCAGAGCAGCGCGCGATCATGGCTGAAGAAAGAGTGTTGGTGTTGGTACACATGTCCCCAGTTCTAGTCTAGTGAGCTTCAATGTAATAGACTTTCATCTTATAACACATATGTAATGTTTTGTCAATGAAATGAAAAACTCTTCTATGAATGTTTATTGGTTGTTAAATGTCGTATCTATTAATATCATTCATTGTTACACCATTTGGTTGGCTGTTGTGGTGGGGGTCGGTTGTTACTACCTCCCTCCATTTGGTTGTTACTACCTCCCTCCATTTGGTTGGCTCGGTTCCTTCTTGCAAAGCGTTCAATTTCCGGTTCAAACACCAACGGAGAGGTTCTTCCGGATGCTCTAGTATGCATGCACTACCTGTGATCTACACAATAACACAACCAGCATAACAAGGGAAAAAGAATGATGCAAAAATAACCAAACACTTAAACAGAAAATTACAAACTAGTCAACACAATTCTACACACAAAGCGCACTACTCCCCGGCAACGGCGCCAAAATTTGACCGGCTTGTCGCGTGCACTAGTCAAAGATAATATTTGTATAGTTCCTTAGTACCAAAACTATGTAGCAAATGGTAAGAAGGGTGTCGAATCACAAGGAGTATGTGGTTTGTGTTTAGACTTGAATTGGACTATCGAGTTAATTATGAAGCTTGCTATTTGTTTATAAAAGCTTGATATGTTACTTGAAATGGTGTTGAGACTTTGTCCAACACAAAGAAATGAACAAAATACAAAGGTTACTTAAAAATGATTAATAAAACTTGAGAACTTAGAACAATGGTTAACAAGACAACGTTTAATAATAAGGTTCACCCCCGGTTGATATCATAAGGTTATGGTTTTACCAATCCAACTAACTTGCATCAAAGGTGTGATTTATGCTAACGAGTTCATCATTACACGGTTTAGGTGTCAAGAATCGTCAACGTTAACATGGACAATAATACACTTCATTACACGAGAACATTCAAACTCTACATATACATAGCACACATGACCAACTCCATTTCTCAAAGACAAATTTCATAATCATTCATTCAATTTGGGAATTCAAGTTAAGATCAAAGTACTAACATAAATGTTTCAAGCAATCAAATACACAACACAAGGATGCAATCTAGTTTTCAAATGTTAACAAACCATAGTCTTACAATACACGAACCGGGGGAAAACCCAAAGAAGCTTAGCCTCTCATGTTGATTGAAGCGTGGAATCCGGTTGATGATCTTGGTTGAAACTCCATGGCACTTGGATTTGGAATCACTTTGATGATGATGAAGATGAGTTAGAGAAGTAGAGAAGAGCTCCAAAATCGCCCCTTTTCGTCTCTTCCCGCGTCTGCTACTGCTTCCAGTGTTTTTGCCCTAATTCCCCCTTAAATGTGGTCAAAACCCGAAAGTTCTGGTCAATCCAGGATAAGGACGTAAGTTACGTCCATAAGGACGTAAGCTACGTCCTCTCCACTTTGGTACGTCCTGAGCTACTGTCTTACGTCCACAAATCAGGGGAGAAAAGCTAAGGACGTAAGCTACGTCCTTGAGGACGTAAGTTACGTCCCTAACATATTTTGCCTCTGGGCTTTCTTTTGTTGTTTTCCCGTGTTCCAGATCTCATCCATCTTTCTCTTACGCTCAATTTCCTTCCTTTTAGCTCCAAACCTGCGTTTCATAAGCAGGACAAAGTAATTCCGTTCGATAATAAAATCACGTTAAATGCATACATTTAAACACTTAAAACATATACAAAACATGAACGCATCACATCCCCACACTTATCTTTTGCTTGTCCTCAAGCAAACTACCATAAAATATTTTTCAAAACATTACAAGACATTTAGAAATTTCTCACCTTCTATCAAGTTAAGGTCCAAAGTCATACCCGCCCCTCAAGCTCATAAGTGAATGATATATGTAATAACAAGCCAAACTTGCCTAACTAATCCTACCATGCTTTAAACTCTTGCACACATGTTTCATGCCCCTCACAATGATACGCTCCTCTCGGCTATTTTGTGGACTAGCATGTGATGTGCTAGTATGTTTTTTCACTCAAAACCCTATGCAATAATGTGAGCATAAGCTTGTAAAGCAATCGTGCCTCCACCGCTTTAATGGAATAATTCCCAGACCAAAGGACTTTTGTGGTTTTTGAGCTTGGGCTTGGGTGAGGAATAAGGCTTTATTTAGTGGCTAATGTGATGAGAAATCCAAAACAATACAAACTACTAATAATGGTACTCGGGTAATTTCTATCCCACCGCTTTTCTTATTCTATTTTTTCCTTTTTCTTGACATATTTTCTTCAAACACAATGTATATATTCTTTTCATTCAATTTTTTTTCATATATATATATAACTAAAGAACACTAATTGACTAACACTTGGACAAAATCAATTGGATTCTCATCAAAATTTTCAAGAGGATAACTCTTTGATGCTCGGCTAGTGGGTTGACAAACGAAAGGACAATTTATTACACATACTTGTGTTCGTATAAATAGGCTCAAAATTGGCAACTAGGGGTATAGTTTTGTAATTTTTATGGGTAATAGGGAATAATGGGGGATCCTAATGCCTTTTCATCTCCGTTCACATATTCCTTTGCGGTCTTAACACGTATCAAACCATACAAGTTCTACCAATTAATCGCATAATGATTACACTAACAAATGAACTTTTATATATATGTAAGTGATCTAGCAATCTAGGTAAGTATGGCTCAAAACTCACATGATGGAGGAGAAATGGGTTGCCGACATGTAGCATGTGTGACTATTTTAAAGCATGCTAAAACTAGCTAGGCGTCTCACTTAAAGTTTTCTTTAAAGGCACTTGGTGAGACTATTCGGGGCAACCATGACTAACGACCTTTTACCCAATTTTCTCGGTTTGAAAATCTTTTGATGACAATCTAAGTTGTTTGCATAAAATGAGGACCAAAAAGTATTTGAAAATTTGAAAATTTTTCTAATTTTCCCCCATCCCCACACTTGGGATACATTGTCCCCAATGTATGATTGTTTCTAATTCAACATGATTTCTTATGATCTTTACCAACCCCAAACACTCCCCCAAATGCAAAACAAAAATAGTAAATAAATTCAAAGAAAGTTCACATGGACCTGATGGTAGATGATCTGATAGTGCTTCCATATTATTATATGAAGACTATGGGTAAACCTGCTAAGCACATTATCAAATATGCTTCCAAATTCCACATGCTTCCCCATACTTTCATGTTTTCATCAGCTTGAAACTAAAAAGACAAACTAAAACAAAAAAAAATTAATAACACTCACTTTCGTAGGAATCACGGTTGCATTTAGCATATGCAACAAGCCTTTTAAACCTCTCGATAGGCCCGAGTGGACGAGTGAAGTCTCGTGAGGGTTTCTAGTGAACACACCCAAAAAGTTTCAAACAAAAAAAATATCATAAAAATAACTAAAAATTACAAACATCTCAGGCTGCCTCCCAAGTAGTGCTAAGTTTTAGGTCTTCAGCCAGACCATACCTGTCACCACTCATGGTGGTCGAAAGTAGTGCTTGCCTTCTGAGAGTTCTATAACTGTTTGCTTTTGTTGATCTAGTGGGTTCCCGACTTCATCCAAACACGGACCGAACGTTGTTTTCTTAACTCGAGCATTTTTATGATCAGGTGGATCACCAACTTTTTTCTTCCATTTTGGCTTCTTACGCTTTATTTCCATCTCTACCACTGGCTCTTCATTTTCTTTTGAATCTACAAACTCTTTCAAGTCCACCTGCATATCCCTATCATACTTGCAACCATTATCAAAAGTTATGTGCTCGCTTACATGTGAGATGTAGGGAGGAACACACATATTAGTCACATTTGCATCAAAAAATTATCATTAACAAAATAGGTGATTGACTTGGAAAATACATCAAAACGTAACTTACGAGTTTCACATGTCATATCAATTGTTCCATCCCGACAGTTGATTTGAGCATTGGCAGTTGCCAAAAATGGTCGTCCTAAAATAACCTTTTGTTGCTCGTTTGTTCTCACTGATGCATAGTCAAGCACCATAAAGTCCACCGGGTAGTAGAAATCTCCCAACTTTATTATCACATCTTTTACCATCCCCCTAGGGCGTTTGCAGGTCAAGTCAGCTAACACCACGGTACTGTCAACCTCCTGTAAAGGGCCGAACTCATATTGATCATATAACGCACCAGGCAAGATACTAACACCTGCCCCATAATCCAAGAGTGCCATTTTTATCTTAAACTTTCCTACTTTTATTGGAATGATGGGTTCTCCTGGGTCACTCTCTTCTACTCCATCGACTTCATTTTCCTTACCTGCAACTTGTTTTGATAAAAAAGTAAAGTCGTCAGTGAAAACTTTAGAATTGGGGAGGATACTAACCGAATTAATGTGGACATTTTTCATGTTCTTTATGTTTGTCCCTTGATGTTGTGGATTCATGATCGTATCACTTGGTAGCTTCCCCGGATCTTTCTTAAGAGCTGCCACTTCTTCTGCTAGTTGACCAACTTGCTTGCTCAAGGCCTCATAGCTCTTGTCTCTCACCTCATTTGATTTCTTCATCTCCTTGATGTCATTGTTAGATTCTTTCACCATGTTCATAAGAGCATCTAACTTTGCGTTCAACGAGTCATCTCCACCACCTTGGCTTCCCGATGGTCCACCTTGATTATTGTTGTAATTTCTTTGGAAGTTACCATCCCGATTGTAGCCTTGATTACCTCCTTGATTGTAGTTGTTCCTTTGGTAGCCACCTTGGTTGTAATTTCCCCTTGATTGTTCCCTTGGCGGTTTTGATAGCCTTGTCCACCTTGATTTGCTGGTTGGAAGTTTGGGTTCATTTGGTTTGAAGGATTACCATACCTAAGGTTGGGGTGGTTCCTCAAACCCGGATGGTAGGTGTTGGAGTTCATGTCAAAAGGCTTCCGGTCTCCATAAACTTGGTTCACCTCTTCGGTTCCTTGAGCCATGTTTACTTGACAACTATCGGCTCTATGACCAATGTCCCCACATTCTTCACAAACCGCGAATTGAACCGCATTTACATCTTTCTTCTTCATGCGAGCTAACTCCCTTTCCAACGCGGATATTCGATCCTTTGCACTTGAGTCAATGTCGGAGGTGGATTTTGGAATAGGGTGCTTTGCTTTCCTATCCGCGGATTCTTCGGCTCTTGAGTTCTTACTCATCCTTTCAAGGAACTCCCAATCTCTTCCTCGGGGTTATTCAACAAGGTTCCATTGCTAGTAGACTTGAGGTATTTTCTTTCTTCTTTTGTCAATCCGTTCACAAAACTCTTCACTAGCTCCCAAAGCTCAATTTGGTGATGTGGACATTTTCTTATCAACTCTTTGAAACGAGTAAAAGCTTCATGAAGTGGTTCTCCAGATTGTTGTTGGAATGTCCGGATCTCATCCCTCATTTCATCCGTTTTGGCCATTGAATAGTATTCGTCAAGGAAGACTTGTTGCATTTCTCCCCATGTTTGAATACTATTAGCCGGCAAGGTTAAAAACCATTGCTTTGCCTTGTCCTTCAATGAAAATTGGAACAATCTTAAACGCACCTCATCTTGTGAGAAGTTGTGTCCTCCAATCGTGCCACATATGTCGGAGAATTCGGATATGTGTGTGTAAGGCTCCTCCGTTGACATGCCATGAAAATGAGGTAAGATGTTGATGTAGTTGGGCTTGCAATCAAATGAACGCCTTCCCGGAATCGGTGGAACAATAGGAGAGACATTGTCCGATATGATGGGTCGAAACCTACCATTCACGCCTTGTGTTCGAGCTTGTTGAGGTTGTTGGCGTGGGGGACCATTCACTTCTTGATGCATTGGGTATCTTCTTTGTGGTCCTTGATTAGCTACACCGACAAACTGAGGAATTTGGTTTGGGTTGGCATTCATGTTTGGATTCCTAAATTGGTTTTGTCTATGTTGACGGTTTTAGTTGTAGTTCTCATTCTCCTATACCCATGGTTCCATTCATCATAATTATCACCTTGGTAGCCATAATCACCAGCATACCCTCCTTCATTGTAGAACCCCCCATTGCCTTCATTGTCATACTCATAATCATCACTATCACCCGTGTGATAGGTGTGAACACTCACCCGTTCGGGTGATTGGTAAGATGGAACACTAAATGGTTCATCCTCATGAATGGCATTTCTTAGCTCATCTAAGTTTGGTGGGCCAAAGTGACCATGGGGTTTTGGTTCGCATGTTCAAAAGTTGGGTTACTATGGATATGAGTTCGTCTACGGTTTGGGTTGGGGTTATTCTCATTAATGGGTGGTGGTGGTGGATTTTGTGGAATGCTGTGTTGTGGTGGGGGTCGGTTGTTACTACCTCCCTCCATTTGGTTGGCTCGGTTCCTTCTTGCAAAGCGTTCAATTTCCGGTTCAAACACCAACGGAGAGGTTCTTCCGGATGCTCTAGTATGCATGCACTACCTGTGATCTACACAAATAACACAACCAGCATAACAAGGGAAAAAGAATGATGCAAAAATAACCAAACACTTAAACAGAAAATTACAAACTAGTCAACACAATTCTACACACAAAGCGCACTACTCCCCGGCAACGGCGCCAAAATTTGACCGGCTTGTCGCGTGCACTAGTCAAAGATAATATTTGTATAGTTCCTTAGTACCAAAACTATGTAGCAAATGGTAAGAAGGGTGTCGAATCACAAGGAGTATGTGGTTTGTGTTTAGACTTGAATTGGACTATCGAGTTAATTATGAAGCTTGCTATTTTGTTTATAAAAGCTTGATATGTTTACTTGAAATGGTGTTGAGACTTTGTCCAACACAAAGAAATGAACAAAATACAAAGGTTACTTAAAAATGATTAATAAAACTTGAGAACTTAGAACAATGGTTAACAAGACAACGTTTAATAATAAGGTTCACCCCCGGTTGATATCATAAGGTTATGGTTTTACCAATCCAACTAACTTGCATCAAAGGTGTGATTTATGCTAACGAGTTCATCATTACACGGTTTAGGTGTCAAGAATCGTCAACGTTAACATGGACAATAATACACTTCATTACACGAGAACATTCAAACTCTACATATACATAGCACACATGACCAACTCCATTTCTCAAAGACAAATTTCATAATCATTCATTCAATTTGGGAATTCAAGTTAAGATCAAAGTACTAACATAAATGTTTCAAGCAATCAAATACACAACACAAGGATGCAATCTAGTTTTCAAATGTTAACAAACCATAGTCTTACAATACACGAACCGGGGGAAAACCCAAAGAAGCTTAGCCTCTCATGTTGATTGAAGCGTGGAATCCGGTTGATGATCTTGGTTGAAACTCCATGGCACTTGGATTTGGAATCACTTTGATGATGATGAAGATGAGTTAGAGAAGTAGAGAAGAGCTCCAAAATCGCCCCTTTTCGTCTCTTCCCGCGTCTGCTACTGTTTCCAGTGTTTTTGCCCTAATTCCCCCTTAAATGTGGTCAAAACCCGAAAGTTCTGGTCAATCCAGGATAAGGACGTAAGTTACGTCCATAAGGACGTAAGCTACGTCCTCTCCACTTTGGTACGTCCTGAGCTACTGTCTTACGTCCACAAATCAGGGGAGAAAAGCTAAGGACGTAAGCTACGTCCTTGAGGACGTAAGTTACGTCCCTAACATATTTTGCCTCTGGCTTTCTTTTGTTGTTTTCCCGTGTTCCAGATCTCATCCATCTTTCTCTTACGCTCAATTTCCTTCCTTTTAGCTCCAAATGCCTGCGTTTCATAAGTAGGACAAAGTAATTCCGTTCGATAATAAAATCACGTTAAATGCATACATTTAAACACTTAAAACATATACAAAACATGAACGCATCAATAGCCGACTTACCAGGGTGCAGGAGGACATGTCATCCATGACTTAGAGAGTGGAGGCGGCAGAGCAGAGAGCTACCTAGGCAGAGCAGAGAGCTACCCAGGCAGAGCAGCGCGCGATCATGGCTGAAGAAAGAGTGTTGGTGTTGGTACACATGTCCCCAGTTCTAGTCTAGTGAGCTTCAATGTAATAGACTTTCATCTTGTAACACATATGTAATGTTTTGTCAATGAAATGAAAAACTCTTCTATGAATGTTTATTGGTTGTTAAATGTCGTATCTATTAATATCATTCATTGTTACACGCATATATGAACACGTTATGTAGGTTTACAACTGTTAGACATATTCTGAATCATTAAAGGTTCACGAATGTGTTTAACTAAGTATTCTGATTCAGTCGCACGACTGGACCATGCGAATGGGCCAATCGCACGACTGAACCAGATGATTGGATCAATCGCATGATTGAGTCATAAGACTGACTTAGTCGTACAAATGAATCAATCGTATGACTCAGTCGCACGACTGAGCCAGTCGCTTGGCTCAGTCGTACGAATGAGAGCTGTAACCTATAAATACCACTTAATTCGTGGAAAAACGCAACACTTCGAGAATTATAAACCCTAGCAGTTCCTGTTCGTCCAGAGAGTCCCTTCCAACTTCATAGAACATTTCTGATTGATTCTAGTCAATTCTTAACGTATTCTCATCTTTAGTTTTGATCGGATTAACGTTCTTCCTGATTGGATCGCCAATCAAATAGGATTCCGTACTATTTGATCTGGTTTCACGTTTGAATCAGTTAGTACTCCGTCGTACATAGTCCTAACAGTTGGGAATGGAAGAGCGTTTGGAGTTCACTACTACATTGGCAGTCGTATGCATGCTCATGGCCATGGCGGTCGTGCAGACAGGCGCGTTCAATCGCTTATTCCATTGATTGCCTATCGTGAGCGGGCTGTGCTCACGTAATATTGGATATTAACTTGTTGTAGGAGTATGTACTCCGGAAATACTTTGTAATTCGTACAATTTATTATCAAGTTATGTTATCTTTTAAATATCGTGTGGTTGCTTAGTTGATATGATTGTTTACTTTTGGTGCACATGTGTTTGACATTATTACATATTGTCTCATCTTGCTTATCATTATGATTTGAAGAAACATGCCACCACGAAGGAGAAACGTCAGAACCAATGTGGGAAGCGGTACTCCCATGACAGTAGAGGCTATAGAACAGCTTGTGGCACAACGAGTGGCGGATGCAATCGCACATCACGAGGCGAATCGCAGCACCGGAGGATCTGAAGTAAATGGAGGCAATGCCAGTGGAGCAGGAGGTATTATAATGACTGGCATAACTAAAGACCTGCAATACACAGGTCATTACTAATGTTTAATTATTACTAATATGATTAAACCTACAACACAGGAGCTGATACCAACCGCCGAGGTTGCTCCTACAAAACGTTTCTGAACTGTAAGCCGTTTAACTTTCGCGGTAATGAAGGAGCTGTTGGTTTGGTCCGCTGGATAGAGAAGATGGAGTCCGTTCAGCGAATCAGTAACTGTGCCGAGGAGAATAAGACGAAATTCGCCACTTGTACCTTTGAAGGTCATGCACTCACTTGGTGGAATACTCATGCCCAAACTTTGGGTATTGACGCTGCCAATCAAATCACTTGGGATGAGTTGAAATAAATGCTGACTGAGGAATATTTCCCCCGAAATGAATTGCAAAAACTCGAGGTCGAATTCTGGAACCACACTATGAAGGGTGCAGAAGTTACAAGCTACACCACCCGATTTCATGACCTTGCTCGTCTATGCCCCACATGGTTAATCCAGAGTTCAAACGTGTGGAAAGGTACATTTGGGGCCTTGCACCCCAAATCCAGAGCATGGTCACCTCATCCAAGCCAGCCACCATCCAAGAGGCTGTCAGGATTGCCCACGACCTGACTGATCAAGCTGTACGTCAGGGAGTGTTTGTGAAAAAGATGGTCGTGGAGAAGAACTATGACAACAAGAGGAAATGGGACAACAATCATGGTCGAAATGCTCCGAATCAAAACCAAAACAAACAAGTGGTTGTTAGGGCTTTCACTGCTGGCCCATCTGAAAAGAAGGCAAAAGGTGGGTATGCTGGAAACCTACCTAAGTGCAACAAGTGTAACTTTCATCACCTAGGTGCATGTGGAGACTCAATGTGCCAGAAATGCAAACGTTTTGGTCATGCAACTAAGGACTGTCGAAAGCCCAACACTACTCCTAAAACTGAAAACAATCGTGCGTGCTTCGAATGTGGTGTTACCGGGCATTTTCACAAGGATTGTCCGAACTTGAAGCAAACTGGTGGAATTAACGCACGTGGTCGAGCTTTTGTGATTGGAGCTGGAGAAGCTCGACAGGACCCGAACATTGTTACGGGTACGTTCCTTGTAAATAATCTCTATGCATCAATCCTATTCGATATGGGTGCTGATAGGAGTTTTGTGTCTAGCGAATTTAGTCTATTGCTTGAAATTACTCCTACCCATTTGACTTCTAAATATACAATAGATTTAGCCGATGGTAAGTTGATCAAAACCGACAAAATCATACAAGGATGCACTCTCAGTTTGGCGGATCACACGTTCAATATAGATTTGCTACCTGTAACCCTAGGGAGTTTCGACATTGTTATTAGCATGGATTGGTTATCGGAAAACCGAGCGGAAATCGTTTATCGTGAGAAGATCGTTCGCATTCCACTTCCGAGTGGGTAGACTATATCAATTCAAGGAGAAAAGTATGGTACGGTATTACGAATCATTTCATGTATGAAGGCTCGAAAGTACTTACGAAAGAGCTATCAAGCAATCTTGGCGCACGTAGTGGTGAAGCGAACCGAAGAGAGAATCGAGGATATACCCATCGTGCGAGACTATTCGGAAGTCTTTCCGAGGACTTGCCTGGACTTCCACCGCAAAGACAGGTCGAATTTCGAATTGACCTTGTACCTGGAGCTGCTCCCATAACACGATCCCCATACCGACTAGCACCATCAGAGATGCAAGAGTTGTCTAATCAATTACAAGAGTTGTTAGATAAAGGATTCATAAGACCAAGTTTCTCACCCTGGGGAGCCCTAGTTTTATTTGTTAAGAAGAAAGATGGATCTTTTTGAATGTGCATCAATTACCGAGAGTTAAACAAACTCACCATTAAGAACCGGTACCCTCTCCCTCGAATTGACGACTTATTTGACCAACTTCAAGGATCTAGTTACTACTCGAAGATTGACTTACGTTCTGGATATCACCAATTACGAATCCAAGAGGAAGACATTCCCACGACCGCATTTTGAACTCGTTATGGTCACTACGAGTTCATGGTTATGCCATTTGGGTTAACCAATGCACCAGCTGTATTCATGGATCTCATGAATAGAGTGTGCAAACCCTACTTGGATAAATTCGTGATCGTCTTCATCGATGACATCTTGATATATTCACGAACCAAGGATGAGCACGAACAACATTTAAGGTTGATCTTGGAGCTACTCAAGAACGAGAAATTATACACAAAATTCTCAAAATGTGACTTCTGGATCCGAGAAGTGCAATTTCTCGGGCATGTGGTTAACGAGAAGGGAATACATGTTGACCAATCCAAGATAGAGGCCATTAAAAACTGGGAAGCACCTAAGACCCCTACTGAGGTGCGACAATTCCTAGGTTTGGCAGGCTATTACCGATGCTTTATCGAAAATTTCTCCAAAAAAGGCCAACCACTGACAACCCTGACTCAGAAAGACAAGAAACTTGATTGGGGTGATAAGCAAGAAGCAGCGTTTCAATTATGAAAGCAGAAACTGTGTTATGCGCCAATTCTGTCTCTACCATAGGGAAACGATGGTTTTGTGGTGTACTGCGACGCATCACGACAAGGACTTGGCTGTGTCCTATTGCAACGCGACAAAGTTATTACTTACGCGTCACGACAATCGAAAGTGCATGAGAAAAACTACACCACTCACGACCTCGAATTAGGAGCTGTTGTTTTTGCACTAAAGATTTGGCGACACTACCTGTATGATACTAAATGTACTATATTCATCGATCACAAAAGCCTCCAGCACATCTTCGATCAGAAGGAACTAAACATGAGGCAACGCGGGTGGGTTGAGTTACTAAACGATTATGACTGTGAGATTCGTTATCATCCTGGAAAAGCGAATGTTGTAGCAGACGCTCTGAGCAGGAAAGAACGAACCAAGACTTTACGGGTGCGAGTGTTGGGAATGACGATTCATACGAGTCTAACTACTCAAATTCGTGATGCTCAGTCTGAAGCACTAAAGGAACAAAATTTGAAGGAAGAATTCCTTCGCGGCATGGATAAACAATTTGAGATCAAGTCTGATGGAACTCGCTATTTCATGAATTGAATTTGGGTGCCAAATTTTGGAAACTTGAGGGATTTTGTGATGAACGAGGCACACAAATCCAGATACTCCATCCATCCGGGCTCTGATAAGATGTATCAGGACCTGAAGGAGTTATACTGGTGGCCTAACATGAAAGCTGACATTGCCACCTACATTAGCAGGTGCCTCACGTGTTCAAAGGTTAAGGCAGAGTATCAGAAGCCATTCGGATTACTGCACTAACCGGAGATTCCACAATGGAAGTGGGAGCAGATTTCCATGGATTTCATCATAAAACTACCCAAGACATCCTCCGGTTGTGATACAATTTGGGTAATTGTAGATTGACTGACAAAGTCTGCTCACTTCCTAAACTGATAAAATGGAAAGGTTGATGAGGGTTTATCTCAAGGAGGTTGTTTCGAGACATGGAGTACCGATCTCCATTATCTCTGATCAAGACAGTCGATTTACCTCGAGATTTGGCAATCATTACAAAAGGCCTTGGGTACACAGTTGGATATGAGTACCGCATACCACCCTCAAACAGATGGTCAGAGCGAACGGACCATTCAGACGTTAGAAGACATGCTTAGGGCTTGTGTGATAGACTTTGGAAACCGTTGGGATACTCATCTACCTCTAGCTGAGTTTTCTTACAATAATAGCTATCACATGAGTATCAAAGCCGCACCGTTTGAGGCACTATACGGAAGGAAGTGTCGATCACCACTGTGTTGGACAGAGGTTGGCGATAGTCAACTCACTGGTCCCGAGATCATACGCGAGACCACGGAAAAGATCGCTCAAATTCAGAACCGACTCAAAACCACGCGTGACCGTCAGAAAAGCTATGCTAACGTGAGACGTAATGTCACACCCCAACCTTGACGGCGGAAAGGTCGAGGTGTGAGGGTTAAGATTGTTCACGGCCACATAACGCTATGTTAAAATGTAAAATGCCATTTATCAATTGTTTCAAACACCACATACATCAATGTCTCAAAATAAATCAAACGAAAACAAGAATCCAATTGTCTTTATTAAGCCTAGGTCCATGTTCTAGGTTTAAGCATTCCTTCGATCATTGCTAAGCTTGCACATTACCTGAAACATGTTGAAAATAAAGTCAACTAACTAGTTGGTGAGTTCTCATTACCTGAAACATGTTGAAAATAAAGTCAACTAACTAGTTGGTGAGTTCTCATGGTTTTAAATACAATAAGTATACAAAATGTGGCAATTCTAGTCAATGGTCACAAGATAGCAAGTATATAGAACATGCATAGTTACAATCAAGCCTCGACTGAATAATATGAATAAGCATGATTAGCTAAGTGTATTTGGTTCCCTAGTGCACAAGCTTACGGCTCCTAGGAGTCGGCAATACATCGACTTTAGCACCAAATAGGCTTGTCAGGCCCAAAGATCTAAGACTTCGCTAGGCTAGCAATAGTTAATGATTGCACACGTATGTCACATCTCATATATTACTTAACATATTCATACAACCACGACTATGTAAAGAATTGCACGTGTGTAATAAGTATCAAAGCGTGTATGTGTAAGTTTGTATACGCAACATGTTTCACCCCGAAAGATGTGAAATAATCGTAAAGCGGGGCATAAGAACTCACATGTTTAATAAAGGAGACTTGTAGACGTAATAGGAATAACCACGAATAAGATTTCCAACACAAACGTCACAACGCACCTAAACGAAATAAAGTAGCGCGTTATAATTTGTTGATGATTAATTGTAGGTCTAATAGGATTTAATAATTATTCGTATTTATTACATGTTAATAACGTGATCGGTTAAATGGAACGAATGGATTTTTATACTTGGTATAATCAATTGTTTGCGCGTAAGAGAAAGAATAAATAAAAATTGATTTAATTGTACGTTAAACCGATTTTTAAGGATTGTATATAATAATTATAATAAGTGATTTAGATATTATAAGGAACTATATATAAATATATATATATTTATAGGTATAAGTAATTAAACAATTTAATTGTTTGAATATATATATAAATATATATACTAAACAATTATAATATTGTGTATAATAATCATAATAAGTGATTTAACTATTAAAAGAACAATATATAAATATAAATATATAGGTATAAATAACTAAATAATTTAATCGTTTGAATATATATAAATATACATACTAAACAATTATAATATCATATTAAGTGATTTAGTTATTAAAAGAACTATATATATAAATATATATATATATATATATATGTATAAGTAACTAAACAATTTAATTATTTAAAATATATATATACATATACAAGTATTATGTTTACTCATTTCTTTTGTATTTTTAAAACTAAAATTATGTATTTATAAATACAAAAGTATTTTATAAAAATTAATTTGGTCACAAATTAATTAAACAAAAGTAATAAAATAAATCTGCATTTTATAAAATAAATTTTAGAAATTTTCAGAATTTAAAAGGTTAAATGAATAAAAAGAAATTGAAGAAAAGAAAACAATTCAGAAAAAGAAAAACCAGGGGAGGGGCTGCCCGGGGTCAAACCCGGGGCTCCCTTGTATTATGGAGCGCAGGAACCAGTGAACCAGGGCCAAGGCCTTGGTTTCACTTTGGTTTCTTTTGATTTTAAGCTCTCTCTCCCCGGTTTCTCCAATTCGAATTGAGATGAACGCTAGTTTCACAGATCCTCAATTGACCCTCGATTCGGTGTTAGACACTCAAATCATCATAGGGCTTTTGATCCTTGGACCAAAACGAGTAGTTAACAGGTTTTATTACCTGTTTGGATGAGATTAAAGGTGATTTCGAGTGCGGTTTAGGTTTCGGGTGTTCTTGGTTTGGGGTTTTCTGATCGAATGGTTTGCTTGTGAAATTGGAGGTTCAGGGAGTTTAGGAACTCCACAATGAACCGAAAGACCACAATATATAGCTTTGATTTCATGGATTCGAGCTTAACTCGTTTGATTTTGAAACCGCGTCCCCGTTTACCAAATTTATCGATTATGAGCTGTAATTTGCGATTCTGATTGATTAATGGATTGATTAAGCCACGTGTTAAGTTTAGGTGTGATTAATTAGATTGATTTCGTGTATTTGGACAAGATTTGATTCGAGGTTCATCACGGTTTCGATTTGGAAAGGGGAACGAGCGGGAAAATCAAATTAAATCCGGGTTCAGGTTCGAATCTTTGAGGTCGAGCGAGTTGGGCGGTTTAATTGGGTCTAATAGCGCTTGAAAAGGGGTTTGGAACTCGCCGGAGCTCGGCCGGAGCTCCGGCCGTAGCCACCGGACGATCGGGGAGAGAGAAGGGGGTGTTTTGGGCAATTTACACTTATGGCCCCTGTTCTTTCAGAGTTTGTTATTTTATGTAACAATCTTTTATTAAAGTTTTCAAAATGGCAAAATAACCCCCTGCATTTTAATTCTTGTTATTATTATTATTATTATTATTATTATTATTATTATTATTATTATTATTATTATTATTATTATTATTATTTTCATTATTACTATTATTATTACCATTATTATTATTATTATTATTATTATATATTATTACTATTATTAGTATTATTATATATATAAAAAATTTTTACTAAGGATGTTATAAAATGGCATAAATAAAATGAACAAAAATACAGGATGTTGCAGTCTCCCCAACTTAAAAGAATTTCGTCCCGAAATTAAGAATCAAAAAGGGGTTACAAAAATAAGGAAGGGTACGTCTTCTTCATATGTTCTTCACGCTCCCAAGTGAATTCCGCTCCTCGTTTGTTCTCCCATCGAACCTTTACAATTGGGGTCGTAGAGGTCCTAGTCTTCTTCATAATCCGATCCATGATTTCGACGGGTTTCTCAACGAAGTGTAGTGACTCGTCGATCTGAATGTCTTCCAATGGTACATGCAAATTATCGTCGGCCAGACACTTCCTCAGATTCGAGACGTGGAAGACCGGGTGAATTCCGCTAAGGTCGGAGGGTAGTTCTAGTTTGTAGGCCACTTTCCCGATTCTTTTCAGAACCTTGAAAGGCCCTACAAACCTCGGAGCTAACTTGCCTTTCCTTCCAAAGCGAACACACCCTTCCACGGTGAGACCTTGAGAAGGACCATCTCCCCAACTTGGAATTCCAATGGCTTGCGACGTTTATCAGCGTAGCTCTTCTGTCGACTCCTGGCCACTTCCAGGTTCTTGCGGATGATAGCGACTTTGTCGGTCGTCTCTTGTATGAGCTCGGGACCGGTAATAAGATTCTCGCCAATGTCGGTCCAGCAGATTGGTGAACGACACCTACGACCGTAAAGTGCTTCAAACGGTGCCATTTGGATGCTTGAGTGGTAACTGTTGTTGTAGGAGAATTCTGCGAGCGGTAGGTGCGTATCCCAGTCGCCCCCAAGATCAAGGACACAGAGACGTAACAGGTCTTCCAGGGTTTGGATCGTCCGCTCGGTTTGGCCATCGGTTTGGGGATGGTAAGCCGTGCTTAAATACAATTGTGTACCCAGAAGTTCTTGCATAGTAGACCAGAAATGAGAAGTGAATCGAGCGTCTCGGTCGGATATAATGTGAAGAGGCACACCATGACGGCTTACGATCTCGTCGATATAAATCCGGGCTAACCTTGATGTCTTATATGTGTCGCGTATGGGTATAAAATGTGCCGACTTGGTCAATCGGTCGACGATTACCCATATGCTATCGTGCCCGCGAGATGTCCGAGGTAGCTTGGTTATGAAATCCATGGATATATGTTCCCACTTCCACATGGGAATTTCAGGTTGTTCGAGTAATCCACTTGGACGTTGATGCTCCGCTTTAACCTTCGTGCATGTAAGGCATTTAGCAACATAGGTTGCTATGTCTCGTTTCATCCCGGGCCACCAATATTGACTCCGCAAGTCCATGTACATCTTATCGGAGCCCGGGTGAATAAAATAACGAGTTCGATGTGCTTCGTTCATGATAGAAGCCCGAAGGTTATTGCGTTTGGGAATCCAGATTCGGTTTGCGAAGTACATTAACCATTGACTCTTGTTTCCAATTGGGCTAAGAGATTTGGCTCGAGCTCTTCATTCATACTCCCTTCGGTTTGCACCACTTGCTGTGCTTCTCGAATACTTGCCTCGATGTCACAATCGATCTTTAAGTTCTGCAATAACACCGTAGCATTGTTGACATCGAGTCAGACTTCAGTGTCAAACTCTCCCAATGTATCTAACCATTGGCGTCGGTCGCGAATCTCTTGAACGGAGATCATCTTTTGGTGCGTCTTTCGACTCAACGCATCGGCTACGACATTTGCCTTGCCGGGATGGTATCGGATATCACAATCATAGTCGCTAATTAGTTCCACCCAACGACGTTGCCTCATATTGAGGTCCTTCTGGTTGAAAACGTGTTGGAGGCTCTTGTGGTCCGTGTAGACTATACATTACGTGCCGTATAGATAGTGTCTCCAGATTTTCAAAGCAAAGACCACCGCTCCGAGCTTGAGATCGTGCGTCGTATAATTACCTCGTGAATCTTCAATTGTCTCGAGGCATATGCGATGACCTTTCCCCGTTGCATGAGAACACAACCAAGGCCTTGTTTCGACGCGTCGCAGTATACCGTGAAGTCGTCATTTCCATCGGTAGCGTCAGAATAGGAGCATTGCACAACTTGTGCTTCAATGTCTCAAACGCCTCTTCTTGCTCGGCCTTCCACTCGAAAGGCTTGTTCTTCTGAGTCAAGGACGTGAGTGGCTTTGCGATTTTCGAGAAGTTGGCAATAAATCGCCGGTAATACCCAGCTAGGCCAAGAAACGATCGAACTTCCATCGGAGTTGTGGGAGCACTCCAATTCTTTACGGCTTCAACCTTCGCAGGGTCGACGTGAATTCCTTGACTATTCACAACATGCCCTAAGAATTGTACTTCTTCAAGCCAAAACTCACATTTCGAGAATTTCGCGTACAGTTGTTCCTTCTTCAACAGCTCGAGGATTTGACGGAGATGAAGTTCATGATCGGTGCGAGACTTGGAATAAATAAGAATGTCGTCAATGAAAACGATGACAAACTTGTCTAGGTATGGCTTGCACACCCGATTCATAAGATCCATGAAGACCGCTGGAGCATTGGTTAAGCCGAAAGGCATAACCATGAACTCGTAATGCCCATACCGAGTGCGGAATGCAGTCTTTGGGATATCGTCGTCGTGGACTCGCAGTTGGTGATAACCGAACGCAAGTCGATTTTGTAAAGATTGCAGCTCCTTGAAGTTGGTCGAAGAGATCGTCGATACGAGGAAGAGGATACCGGTTCTTGATGGTCAACTTGTGAGCTCCCAGTAATCAATACACATGCGGGAGACCCATCTTTCTTCTTCACAAATAAGACAGGTGCACCCCAAGGAGAAGAACTAGGGCGGATAAACCCCTTCTCGGATAATTCCTGGAGTTAGCTAGAGAGTTCTTGCATTTCCGATGGTGCGAGTCGGTAAGGTGATTTAGCCGCGGGGCTTGCTCCCGGAACAAGTCGATTTTAAATTCTACTTCGTGTACGGGAGGTAACCCGCTAAGATCATCGGGAAAGACCTCAGGGAATTCTTGTACAACTGGAACATCTTTGAGTTCCTTCTCTTTGGCTTTGGTGTTGACTACATAGGCCAAGAATGCCGGATAACTCTTACTTAGGCATTTCTGAGCCTTAGTACATGACATAAGCTTGAGTCCTTTAGAGGACCGTTCACCGAACACCTTCATCGTGTCACCGGAGGGTAAGGGCATGCGAATACACTTCTCGAAGCAGATGATCTCGGCATGGTTCTTGGATAACCCATCCATGCCAATAATAACGTCGAAGCTTCCAAGCTTCATTGGAATGAGGTCGATAAGAAATTTATGGTTGCCGAGGCACAATAGACAATCGCGAACAACCACGTCGACGGTGATGGGTTCTCCATCAGCAACTTCGACGGTGAGAGGTCTCTCTAGATTGAGCGAGGTTTAGAAAGTGTCGGCTCGAACTCTAAGGAAACGAAACTTCTATCGGCACCCGAATCAAATAATACGTATGCATAGGTATCATTAATAAGAAACATACCTGTATAGATTTAAGGGCACTTAAGGACATAATTAAGAAATTTAAGAGAAATTCTATGGAGATAGGGTTGAAATTTTTACGTACGTTCACCACCTCGTTGTTCGCCTGAGCTTGGTTCACGTTGATGTTGAAGGCACGTCCACGAGCTTGTGGAACATTGCCCACAAGACGAGGGCATTAGGGACGGTAGTGACCTGGTTCTCCACAATTGTAGAAGACCCGATTTGGTTACGTCACTGCGTTTCCCATTGCTCGGCGGCACGTTGCCACGAGGTGCCTGTACTTGCCACATAGTGTGCAGATGCGACACGGAAGGTTGCCCGGGTGTGATGATACCTACACGTGTTACACATAGGTAGAGGGCCCGCATAAGCCCTTGCCACGGGCACTTGTGCTGCCGGTTGTAGCCGCGGTAGTACACTGTCTTTGGGGCGGTTTAGGAGCAGCCACGGCGTAGTTCCGTGCCGGTACAAACTTCCGTTTCTTGCTATCAGGCTTGACCTCCTTGACCTCCTCGGGGGTCGTCTTCTCAGTCTTCTTGGCACCCTTTGCAGACATAGTGCCCGCTCGGATGTGGTTCTCCGTCAGCTGTGCAGTGATAGTGATAGCTTCTTCCAGAGTTGCGGGTCGGCTACCCACAACGGCATCCTGAATCTGAGGCGGTACCCCCTTAATAAATTTTTCCACGTTTCAGGAAACAGTATCCACCATGTGTGGCAGCAGTATGCTCAGTTCATGATGACGGGTAGAATATGCCAGATGGTTCCGCCATCCTGTTTCAAGTTCCAGAATTCCTCCTCCAGTTTCTGGATTTCACTCTCGGGCAAAACTTAGTGATGGCTATGTTTTTGAAATCCTCCCAAGTTAAAGCCAAGATTGCGTCAGGGCCTCGGTTTCTCTTTTCACTGTTCCACCATGTTAAGGCCCGTTGCTGCAGCATACTGGTGGCATACCTTACTTTGAGTGCTTCGGGGCACTCACAGTTGACGAAGGTGTTCTCCATCCCCTCAAACCATTCTAACAGACCGGTGGCACCTTCCTTGCCACTATAACTCGGAGGCTTGCATGAACTAAAGTGCTTGAAGGTGCAAGACTGGTTGTTACGCCCTTGGTTTGCACCGTTTTCCCCTTGGCTGTTGCTATTATCGTGACGTTTGCGATCATGGTGCTGCTGAGTTCAGCCACCATGGTCGGGATGACCGCAGCCATTTGCCGGGCAATCATGGCAGCAAGCTTACGGCCGGATCTTCCTCGGTTTCCGTGGTAACGAGACATGCTGGAAAAATACAGATTGGGTTAGGATCGATTAAAAGGATAATAAGGATGGGCAATTAAGGTAAGAATCATGAATTATACAGAATGATTCTATTTGGTGACGCATCACCATTTGGAAACGTTGACACGTCAAGATGAATTGACCCATTCGCCTCAGAAACTTGTGTATGTTGGTCATAGTTTATCACTCATCCTAGAAATCCCCAGGTAAGCATGACTGGTCCCGTAGGATTTATGCGAAATGCTTACCTAGCCCGAGGGCCTTTGCCAGAAAATCCACAATACAGGTGTCTATGTACCACACTAGTTCTTTGGTTCATGAAATCGAAAATCTGATGTGATATTTACAAGATTAGACATAAAGTCCAAAGAATTCCTATCAATAGATTCTACTCAGAGACGAGAATAAGTTTAAGAAATAGTAATGTCGGGGAGAATCAATGTTTAAGATAAGTCTAGGGGAGACGGGTAACAATATGTAATCATACAGAAGGGCACTATGCTAAGGCATCACATTGCACATAATAAGGCATAGCGTTAGGCAGCATGCAAACAATAAGTATGTATTCATAAGAATACTATTCTATAAGGATCATGCATAAACTATAGTCTAGGTCACCATTTCTAATAACCTAAATCCCTATAGTTATGGGCTCTGATACCAATCTGTCACACCCCAACCTTGACGGCGGAAACGTCGAGGTGTGAGGGTTAGATTGTTCACAGCCACATAACGCTATGTTAAAATGTAAAATGCCATTTATCAATTGTTTCAAACACCACATACATCAATGTCTCAAAATAAATCAAACGAAAACAAGAATCCAATTGTCTTTATTAAGCCTAGGTCCATGTTCTAGGTTTAAGCATTCCTTCGATCATTGCTAAGCTTGCACATTACCTGAAACATGTTGAAATAAAGTCAACTAACTAGTTGGTGAGTTCTCATGGTTTTAAATACAATAAGTATACAAAATGTGGCAATTCTAGTCAATGGTCACAAGATAGCAAGTATATAGAACATGCATAGTTACAATCAAGCCTCGACTGAATAATATGAATAAGCATGATTAGCTAAGTGTATTTGGTTCCCTAGTGCACAATCTTACGGCTCCTAGGAGTCGGCAATACATTGACTTTAGCACCAAATAGGCTTGTCAGGCCTAAAGATCTAAGACTTCGCTAGGCTAGCAATAGTTAATGATTGCACACGTATGTCACATCTCATATATACTTAACATATTCATACAACCACGACTATGTAAAGAATTGCACGTGTGTAATAAGTATCAAAGCGTGTATGTGTAAGTTGTATACGCAACATGTTTCACCCCGAAAGATGTGAAATAATCGTAAAGCGGGGCATAAGAACTCACATGTTTAATAAAGGAGACTTGTAGACGTAATAGGAATAACCACGAATAAGATTTCCAACACAAACGTCACAACGCACCTAAACGAAATAAAGTAGCGCGTTATAATTTGTTTGATGATTAATTGTAGGTCTAATAGGATTAATAATTATTCGTATTTATTACATGTTAATAACGTGATCGGTTAAATGGAACGAATGGATTTTTATACTTGGTATAATCAATTGTTTGCGCGTAAGAGAAAGAATAAATAAAACTTGATTTAATTGTACGTTAAACCGATTTTTAAGGATTGTATATAATAATTATAATAAGTGATTTAGCTATTATAAGGAACTATATATAAATATATATATTATAGGTATAAGTAATTAAACAATTTAATTGTTTGAATATATATATATAAATATATACTAAACAATTATAATATTGTGTATAATAATCATAATAAGTGATTTAACTATTAAAAGAACAATATATAAATATAAATATATAGGTATAAATAACTAAATAATTTAATCGTTTGCATATATATATAAATATACATACTAAACAATTATAATATCATATAAGTGATTTAGTTATTAAAGAACTATATATATAAATATATATATATATATATGTATAAGTAACTAAACAATTTAATTATTTAAAATATATATACATATACAAGTATTATGTTTACTCATTTCTTTGTATTTTAAAACTAAAATTATGTATTTATAAATACAAAGTATTTATAAAAATTAATTTGGTCACAAATAATTAAACAAAAGTAAGAAAATAATCTGCATTTTATAAAAAAATTTTAGAAATTTTCAGAATTTAAAAAGGTTAAATGAATAAAAAGAAATTGAAGAAAAGAAAACAATTCAGAAAAAGAAAAACCAGGGGAGGGGCTGCCCGGGGTCGAACCCGGGGCTCCCTTGTATTATGGAGCGCAGGAACCAGTGAACCAGGGCCAAGGCCTTGGTTTCACTTCGGTTTCTTTTGATTTTAAGCTCTCTCTCCCCGGTTTCCCCAATTCGAATTGAGATGAACCATAGTTTCACAGATCCTCAATTGACCCTCGATTCGGTGTTAGACACTCAAATCATCATATGGCTTTTGATCCTGGACCAAAACGAGTAGTTAACAGGTTTTTATTACCTGTTTGGATGAGATAAAGGTGATTTCGAGTGCGGTTTAGGTTTCGGGTGTTCTTGGTTTGGGGTTTTCTGATCGAATGGTTTGCTTGTGAAATTGGAGGTTCAGGGAGTTTAGGAACTCCACAATGAACCGAAAGACCACAATATATAGCTTTGATTTCATGGATCGAGCTTAACTCGTTTGATTTTGAAACCGCGTCCCGTTTACCAAATTTATCGATTATGAGCTGTAATTTTGCGATTCTGATTGATTAATGGATTGATTAAGCGCGTGTTAAGTTTAGGTGTGATTAATTAGATTGATTTCGTGTATTTGGACGAGATTTGATTCGAGGTCATCACGGTTTTGATTTGGAAAGGGGAACGAGCGGGAAAATCAAATTAAATCGGGTTCAGGTTCGAATCTTTGAGGTCGAGCGAGTTGGGCGGTATAATTGGGTCTAATAGCGCTTGAAAAGGGGTTTTGGAACTCGCCGGAGCTCGGCCGGAGCTCCGGCCGTAGCCGCCGGACGATCGGGGAGAGAGAAGGGGGTGTTTTGGGCAATTTACACTTATGGCCCCTGTTCTTTCAGAGTTTGTTATTTTATGTAACAATCTTTTATTAAAGTTTTCAAAATGGTAAAATAACCCCCTGTATTTTAATTCTTGTTATTATTATTATTATTATTATTATTATTATTATTATATTATTATTATTATTATTATTATTATTATTATTATTATTATTACTACTTCATTATTACTATTATTATTACCATTATATATTATTATTATTATCTATTTTATTATTATCTATTATTATTGTTAGTATTATTATATATAAAAAAAATTACTAAGGATGTTATAAAATGGCATAAATAAAATGAACAAAAATACAGGATGTTACACGTAAAACCGTTGGAATTCCAGTGGGAGATAATGTTCTAATTAAGGTCTCACCATGGAAAGGAGTCATTCGTTTGGCAAACGAGGTAAGCTAATCCTAGATATATTGGACCATTTGAAATCCTAGCCAGGATTGGTCCTGTAGCCTACAAGCTAAAACTTACGCAAGAACTTAGTAGTGTTCATGACACTTTCCATGTGTCAAATCTGAAGAAGTGTCTGTCATATGAAACCTTGGTTATACCACTTGATGAGGTTCAGATGATGAACAACTTCATTTTATTGAAAAGCCCGTGGAGATTCTAGATCGAGAGGTAAAGAAGATGAAACGAAGCCGTATCCCTATAGTAAAGGTCGGTGGAATTCCAGAAGAGGACCCGGATTTACTGGGAACGTGAAGATCAAATGAAGCTCAACTACCCTTACTTTTTGAAAGCCTGGCACCTGCAGACAACCCTAACTGAATTTCGGGACGAAATTCTTTCTAACATGGGGAGTATGTGACAACCGACAATTTCAGGTCAATACCCGACCTTGACATGGTTATAATTGCACCCATAACACTTTATTTTCAATTTAATTACGTTTATTGAAGTCATTTTATGCATTGCAAACTTTCACGCATAACATTTCATGCATCGGTAATTCGGCGTAATTACCGTTTTCACACGCGATACAACCGGCACACACGAACGTTGGTGATAAGTAATTTGTGCATGTGTCAATAAATACCTTAAAGTGTTTTAAAGTATCTTAGATTCTAAATTAAATACATTGGAAAAGTTTAAAATCTAAGAAAAACCTTAACACGTAAATTGATATGTTACCCGGATAAAACGCGTGTAACGCAACTACTAGATAAATAATTGTTATTACATATCATCAATATTAAAATGTATGATATTATATGATTTCTTATAATAATTTGTATGTATTTTAAAAAGTAAAAAGTAAAAATATAAAAATATATAAAAATTTCCATAGTGACACAAATACCACCTAATTATCCCATATTATACAACAAAAAAAAACATCAACCCAACCCTCACCCCAAGCCGTCCCCCCTCCCCCCTCTCTCTAGTCATTCCATTTTGTTGACAATTTGCCTTTTGCCATGATCAAGAACTTTCTTCTTTTGTGAAACACTTTTTAGCATGATTAAAGGAGACTAACTCTATTACTACAAATAGAGAGCTCCATCTCATTCCTCTTATCCATGAGATACACTTATGCTTCAAAAGCCATGCAAGAAAAAGGGATGTAGGCTTATAAACCCTCAAACCTTGCACATATCAACACACCACACATTCACCTCTCTCTCCCTCCAAATTTCGGCCCCAACCCCACCATCCCCACTTCACCATTTTTCCAACTTGAGTTCTACAAATCTGGGTGTTCAAGTGCCTTTGGTTGAATATCAAGTGATTTTTGAAGCTTCCAAGCATCCTACAACATCTTCTTCACCTTTTCTTGTTGGGTTTTCTTAGTTCAAAGGATCAAGTCTTCTTTTCCTTGCATTTCAAGACTACCATCTCTTTCTCCTTGCTGTTTAAGGTTAGCACCTTGTTTTTAATCTTCCATACATCACCATGATGTGTTCATGTTCACTAACTCATCCCAAAAGTGCTCTAGCAAAGCTTAAAAAGTAACAAAACATGTAAGAAACTTTTTGGCAGATTCATGTTCTGTGTTTTCAAGACCATAACTCGACCTAAAAATGGTCAAATGAACCGTTTCTTGAGCCTGTAATTAACTTTAGGATGTCTAGTTTCTAACCCATCCAACCTTGAAATTTTTAGATGAGTATAACCCATCCAAAACGTACAAACAAATTAAAGTGCTGAACCTGACTTTTGACAGAATAAATAGGGGAGAAAGAAAGAGGCATAAGTTATACTTAAAGTAATAAAATGAATATTTTTTTCTGTGGTAACTTAGCTTAAGGTGTTAGGTTTAAAATTAATATAAGCTCTATTTGTGAATGTAGGTTTTGACCCCACAAAAAGGTGAATCCCATAGACATGTACAGAAAAATGCTGCACTGACATCTGTTGATTCATGAACCATTTAGAGGCACTTAAACTTAGTTGTATGATACAATATATACCTTTTTGGAATACTAAGACATAGATCTAGATATGATAAAAAGTATCAGATTTTATAAAAATTCTTTGTACCAATAAAAGGGGATGACAACCAGACCCAAAAATCCCCTTTAATGCTGTCAAATTCCTATATTTAGATAAAGTAAACTTTTGGAGACATTTGGTAAAAAGGAAACCCATACACATGGAAAGTATAATACCATTATACTTAATATAAAACACCTTCAATACATTATGTATTTTTAGGAAAATAAAGATGAAGACGAAATCTAAATAAAACATTTACGACTCGACGTGTCTAATTAGGCAAGTGACATTTTCAAGACTAACTTTGTGGTTGAATTATGCATGACCATATAGGGTTAGTAATCATGACCTCATGAATATATTGTGATTTGTTTAGGAGATTCCTAGATCAATCATACATACAGACTACTGCTAGTATTCACGTGTGCAATTGAGGTGAGTTTCACGGCCCCATTTTCACTTATTTTCCTTTTGGGGGAGATTACATGCAAATACTAATTTCCTTGGACACATTTACTTGTCAATGATTTCACATGTTATATAAGTTTTTTACTTACCATATGAAGTCCCATGTTATCAAATCGTTAGTTTATTTCCCAAAGCAAGGTAATCATGAATAGAATTATTGGGTTTGACTACCCTACCGGGTTAATTGCCCTGTGACATCCGGTGATTTTCCGTTACCAAACTCCGTTAGTTCGTTAAGTTTTACATACACGCGTCGTAAGCACACACTAGTTGTCGTTTGACGTCGGTGACCTAAATAATAATAATAATGTTAATTTAATAATAATCTACTTGATTAGATGATTATTGTGTTATGCTTATGTGTTTACGCGATTTAAAGACTATTCGGGAATTTTATCGCGTATGCAGAAACGCGTGTTTATTTCGTATGTCTTGTGTTTTATAAAATAAAATATCTAAGAGTTACCATTAGTTATATGTTAATATTATTAAGTTAAAAACACATTACAAATAGTTAAAAACTTAATTTTATAAAAATAACAAAATGCAAGTTTAGAGGGGGTATAAATGTAAATTTGTTAAAATAAAACAACCAAACCCACCCTTTTCCCATTCCATCGACCTGCACTTCTCTCTCCCTCTCTTCTGCGATTTTGAGCCAAGAACAAGCATTAGAACCTGGTTTTGATCGATTTCAACAACAAAACAAGTTAGAATCATCAATTGCAAGCTATTACAAGTTTAAAGGTTAGATTTTATGAGTTTTTCATGTGTTCTTGATATGGCCGAACCCTCCTGCGAAATTAGTGTTCAATAAGCTGAAATCTTGATGTTTTGATGTTGTTCACATGTTAGTTAGGTTGTATGTATGTTATTTAAAGTTGATTATGCAAGAAAACAACACTTTGATTGATTGATTATGAAACTTGATGAACATGAACCCTAATTCGAAAATTTGGGGCTTTTATGGAATTGATTGTTGTTTGATGTTGTTAGGATGTTAATTAGTTAGTATGAATGCTAGAAAACATGAAATATGCGTATGTATATGCTTTCATGTGAAATGTGTACACGTTCTGATTTCTGGCAGATTGCATACCCTGTTTTCATCATGACATAATCAAATGAAGAAGAATCCAAAAACTGGTTTTCTTGAGTCTAACATGTTCCTCATGGAGTCTAGTTTTCAAAACCTTCAACCTTATCCAATTTGGATGTGTAAACGTGAGTTATGATCATTTAGTGAAGGGTGGTCAGAAACAAACTTTCTGACAGATTCTGAGTCTCATTTTGTATGTGCCACAAACAGGTCATAACAGGTCCAAATGATGTGTTTCTAGTGCCCAAATTGTTTGTTACTGAGTCTAGTTTCCAGAAAGTGTAACCACACTCCAATTGGAGGAGGTTAAATTGGTGTTTACCTGTTTTGGCTAGAAGGGTCAATTCTGTCCTCTTGGACAGCATGTATGTGTTGACTTGTTTGATATGCCATTTTCATTTCATAAAACCTGAGACCAAACCCTATGGTAAAACATTTGTCCTTGGAATCCTCTGAACTCCAGAAAAAGAATTAACCCAATAGATATTTTCAAATGGGAGTTATGCACAATTTGGCAAGCTAACTCCAACAGCCCTTCGGTTGAGAGCTGCTGTAACATTTTGAGTTTTTCTAGTAACTCCAGGCCTTTAAAACCTAAAACAACTTTTAAATACTTAATTGACTCATAGGAGAGCCTACTGGAGTTTGGCCTTGGCCTAAATCCTTGCTTGGTTATGTGTTTGACCGTATCGTCCGAACACCTAGAATATGCCCGAAAACGCAGATTCTGGAAAACGAATACCTACAACCTGTAACATATTTACTGGCTTTTGCGTGTAATGTTAGTACTACTAGAACTTATTTTGATGGTATAAGTTGTGAATTGGACATGTTGAATGTGTTGTGATTAGTATGGATGATTATTTGGTAGATTATCTGTTTTGACCCGTATATGCTAATTCATGGTTATAGGTCATATAAGTAGGTTATGCATGATCTAACCTGTTATATGATACACTAGTTGTGTTATGAACACACTGAGTATGCTAGATACTAAGAACTTACATGACTTGTATGTTATATGCTCATGTCTGTTTAAATGGTTTACAACACATAATGTCACCAACGGGTCAAACGGGTCAACTGGGTCAAACATGTCTATTCCTCTAAAACCTTGAGTCCTTGGTTATGGTGCACTTAGGGTTTCTCATATTCACTGTTTACATAAACTCATGTACTTGCGTGATCTAGGTAACCTTTGAAGGTTGAGTGTTCACTTTCTTTCAAGTAAACTCTAGTACACAATACGCGTATCAAGTGAGTATTTCTATACCCCTTTTTCTTATTTTCACACTTTGGGGTGAAACATGTTAACTTATATCATTGCACTTATAAACTTATTCGAGACTTGTAAACTTATGGCAATTTACTTGTGAGTTGTGGTTAGTTGAACTTTTGTGGTTACCATGTTATGGCATTATATGTACAATCATTAACTATTGCTAGCCCAGCGAAGTCATAGATCTATGGGTAAGACAAGCCTACTTGGTTGATTCAAGTACACTTAGCTGATCGTATATACTTTTAACGTTAATAGAATATTAACGTCGTTTGATACTTGTAAAACATTGTCGAGGTTTGATTGTTGCATTGTTCATAACATCCCTAATCATTTTATTCACTAACTTATAACTTGAATTGCCATCTTTTATATACTTATGTATTTAAAACTATAGAATGCTCACCAACAATATGTGACCTTTTATTTTTAACATGTTTCAGGCAATAGCGTTATGTGGCTGTGAACAATCGTAACTCTCACGCCTCGACGATTCCGCCGTCAAGGTTGGGGTGTGACATGCCCTAACCTTGACTGGAGGTCTAAACGGGTGCATTATTAGCCTGTTCACACCCATGCTCATGGTAGGCATGGGTAGGGGCAATTTATTACAGTTACAGTCTAGTTTCGGTTGCGACGCTTATATAATTTGTAGCATTGTATGTATAACAATCAAATCATAGAAAGTATTGTGGTCCTTTACGCTATTTATTATTACTTAAAACTGTGAGCTCATCAACATTATATTGACATTTTTCATGCATGTTTTCTCAGGTAATTGATAGATGTAACAAGTTAAGCTAGCATGGATCATCTCATGTTTAGGGCCATTCATGCTGCTTGGGACATTCATTTTCATATATGTCATGTTTTGAAAACAATTTACCTTATTACTATTGCTTCCGCAAATTTAACTCTGAACAATGATGTACCTTAAACTTATTTGAGACGTATGTTTTACAAAATCATGTAGTGGTCGATCAGTGACTATGAAACCATGATGTTCGCTCCCGCGGGAAACCGCCATGGTTTGGGGGTGTGACACCTTCTCTCCAACTATCTCCATCTCTCTCTCTCACCTCCTTTAATCTCTCTATCTATATAACAAATGAAGACAAAATGTGAAAAAAAGGATTATAGCTTTGTGCAAAAGTCACTTGTGCCCCCTACAATACCAAGACTATAACACTATTTATTCACGTCATTTTTAAAAATATAAAGTAATATATTATATATTATATAACTAATATAATAAAAAAATATATCTACTATTCATGAAAGTTTTCAAAATTCATATATATATACACACATATACATACATACATATATACATACATACATACATACATACATACATACATATATACATACATACATACTTATAGGGGAGGGATCCTAAGAAAACCACTATTTTATAAGAAAACTAATAAAACTAATCTCCACCAATCATGTAATTTCTAGATTTTTTAATTTTTTATTGTTCAAAGGTTATATTTGTAATTTTAACACCCATGAATTTTGTTAAATTAGGCCTAAATTTACTCATATTAGGAAACCCATCTCTTCTCTCTCTAATATTATTTCTACAAATTTTTTAAATTCCTAAAAGCACCATCTTCTTCTATCAACTCAAATCATCATCTCTTCCTGAAGTTTTGTTTCAAAGAAAATCAGTCCAGGCAATATTACTCACCATGTCACATCGAAGGGTTCAGTTGAAGACAACAGATTGAAGATCGATTGCATGTCAGATGAACTAGTGTGCATGGGCGATCATTGTTATTTGGATCAGAACTAACGAGATGATGAAGGTAATGTTGGTGGGATCCAATTCAAGAAAAGGGATGAATATGATGATAAACTTGATGTGGGGCTAAGAAAAGAATTGAAGATGATGATCAAGAAGAATTAAATACTAAAAAGTGGATGATGATGATGATTTAGATGTATGTTTTACGTATATGTACCTACCTAACAAAAGCGTAAGTTGTCTTCTGAAGTGAAGATATCGATGATGATCGTAGAATGTGTCTTCTTCTGATTGTTCGATACGTATATGTTTCTACGAGTTACATATATAAAGTTATTGCTTACGTATATGTAACTCGTGTATGTAACCCATAGTTATACATATGTAACTCATAGTTACATATACGTAAGCAAAGATTTTTAATTCTATAATTTTCAACTCTTCTTACGTATCTTTTCATTCTTAGTTCTTTTGTTCAAATTACATTTACATATAAGTTAACATCATGTTATATATATGTAAACCTATGCATACATATACATAAGCATGTGAACATTATGTCAAATGAATTGCTTACGTATATGTGACTTAATTCGTCTTATTCTCTAACAGCTTCTATTTTTAATCGTACAAGTGAGTTAAGTAATTGATTACGTATATGTAATTTCGTAATTCACCTTCTTTTATGACCGTCTTCTCATTTTTTAAAAACAGACGATATACTTATGTATGTAATTGTGTGATGTACTAATTTGTGTACATGGAATGATTGTGTGTATGGTCAGGTAAATCTATTCTTGTTCATGTGAAGTATGATATAGAGAGTATGATATTAGAGAGAGAAAGAGAGTTATTCTAGGAGTTTTGATTTTCAAATATAAGTTACAAAATTTATTTTTTGGTTTACCATGTTACCCCTAAACACCCATTAATGAACCTATTAATTTCAATCATTTTACTAAAATACCACCAATTAATCTCAACTATAGATTAAACAAATCAATGGTTACAAAATGGTTTTCTTGGTTTTCTTATAAAACATGGTTTTCTTAGGAACCATCCCCCATACATACATATATATATATATATATATATATATATACATACATACATACATATATATATGGTTAGGATCATTACAGAACCACTTTTTATTTTTAGAACTACATAACCATTGATTTACATAAATATATATTAAGTCTGGTAATACTTTAGCTGTTTTACATATGTGTATATCAGACATGTAACAATAAATTATAAAAAAAAACTAAATATCACTAGGTTTAACTTACATCTATGTAAATCAATGGTTTATAATTTACATTTATGTAAATCAATGGTTCTTTTGGTTCTGAAAATAAAAAATAGTTCTGTAATGATCCTGATCCTATATATATATATATAATGAGCTTTTAAGGGTTAATTTAAGAAATAAAGGTAATTAGTGGGCTATGGACCAAATTAGCCTTAATGGGCTATGTTTTGATAGGTTTAAGGGCCCTTAATCAGCCCTTTAACATGCATGATCAGCTCCATTCCAGCACTTGCAACCCTAGCCCCCAAATTCATAGAGAGAGAAAGTAGAGAGAGAAAGTGAAGAAAACTCAAGATTTGGAGCTTGAAAGATTGAAGATCTAGGTGATTGGAGCATCAAATCCTAAGAAAAGAGCAACAAAACCAGGTAAGAATAGACATCTAAACCCTTCTGTTGATCAAACCCGGATTTTAGGGTTTTGGGTTTTGAAAAGTTTCAAAGAAACACATAAAGGTCAAATTTTTACGTATGAAAATGAGTAAAACGGTTAGATATGGCTTCATGGATGGTAAACCAAGGATTTGGACATAAAAAGTTAAGATTTTGGGTTAAAAACGGGCTGGTTCTAAGTTTCTGTTCATCCAGCGAAACTGGGCCCCGATCCAGCGAAACTGAGTATTCATCCAGCGAAATGTTCATTTATCCAGCGAAACTGGTAGCGAAACTGGCAGCGAAATTACCAGCGAAACTGGCAGCGAAACTATGAAAAAAATGACGTTTTTGTGTATTAACTTTCGTGCAGCTAGAGTATTCAGACTATAGCTTAAGTGACTTAGAATTTAAGCTATTTGGATAAGCTCAGGTGAGTTCTAGATCCCCTATTTCATATATGTTTTAAATGTTTTGGGACGATATGCATACTAAATACATATTTTTCTAACGAATTGATATCGTGCTTTTCTCATTGTGTTATGACTATTGTTCCGATAAATTATCTGGTTTCATGTTGTGATTGTATTATGTATAACTTAAACATGACAGTGAAACTTAAAGAAAGGTTATGAGGCCCATAACGTGTACCTTGATAAAGTAAAGCCTTGCAAGCAATTGATAAAGGAGGGTTGCATTCGTTGTGCCCTCACCCTGATAAAGTAAATGCTAAAGTAAATGCTCGAACAGGCAGGTCAGTAAGGCCTGGATTGGCATGACAATAATGGCCTGATTGGGTACGACAGTAAGTCCTAAATTGGCGTGTCGGTAAAGTCCTGTGTTTATCATAGGCACCGATAGTGACAGAGAATTGACGGATAAAGAAGAATAATAATTAACACGTAATGATAAAGTATCGATAAAGTGATAGTTCGTGTGTACTGATGTGCTGATAGATGGTGATTATTTTCAAACTGCTAAAGCTAATACTTTTAACAAAAGTTATTTAACAAAGTAAACCTAGAATTCACTCAGCGAAGCTGACTTTTGTATGCATATCAGTTGACAGGTGAGAGATAGGGCTTATGGGATGTGAGCATGGGACTGAAGCTTCTTGGCATCTAAAGACTGGCATCCCTGATGAAGAGGAATTTAAGAAGACTTTAAAGAGTTTTTGATGTTTAAAGACAGTGTTTATATTTTAATTTAACTACGTTGTAATGAATTGAAATTTCTGTATTTTTCGCTGCAATATATATATTACGTATATAAGTAAATGATTGCCTTAAATCTATACTTTTGCTGTGAATGACCAACTGTGAGGTTTCCTGTGATCCGGGCCTTACAAGTAATGATTTTGTCTTCTATCCTTCTCACAGCTAGTGTATTTGTAATATATATTGTGTATTTGTTGCTTTTGGGTGTTTATAATACACATGTAATGTAATTTTTTAAACTAGTTTCACTACAGAGAATGGTTAATAGTGACGATCAGAGTAACCGTAAAAAAGTGTCACCCCTATTGAGTGTTGCCTACATTAATCCTTGTGGTGTTTATAGTGTCAATTTTTGTAATAGATGTAGAGCAATATATTGATCGACAATTGGGGGGATAGTTTGCATGCTTTTCATTTCATACACACATATATGTAGAGTTACATGTAATTTACAACCCTGAGGAATACATCAAATTGAATGTTGCAACCTTATTTTAGAATTTTCGCTATTTGCAACCCTCACATTTCCAAACTCTGCAGTTTACACCCCTCCGTCAACTTGTTGTTACTTTATTCCGTGAATGTGATGGTAAAAGTGTCTTTACTCCATGTTGTTTACACCCCTAACATTCGCTGATTGCAACCTAGAGTTACCATTCTCGCCAATTGAAACCTTTTTCTTCTCCATACGCCATCTTCTTCTTCACCTCATGTTGAACGATCGCGGCACCCGCCGGTCACCCCAAATGCGGCCAATTCGAGCTGAATGTGATTACAATCCCGAAATAGAATACAGTAAGTGTTGATTTGGCAACTAAGTGTTGATTTGGCAACTAAGTGTTGATTTGGCAACTAAGTGTTGATTCCGCAACAGTGTTTGAATGCGATTGTTGAATGTGTTGATTGCGATTTGTTTGATTACAACAGTGTTTGAATGTGATTTGGGAAAGTTTCTTTTGTTGATATAAGTAGCTAAAGTGGTATGGTCTCTCTGTGTTTGAATGCGATTCGGCAATTGTGTTTGATTCGGCAACTGTGTTTGATTGTGATTTGTTGAATGCCATTGCTGAATGCCATTGTTGAATTCTAAATTCAGTGTTGATTTCGAGTTATGGTTTGACTTTAGGTGTTTGAAATTTATCTGCCATGATAGTAACGTGTTTGACTTTGGTGTATTTAAATTACAACTAGGATTCAAACCCACGCGTTGCCGTGGGGTTCTCTTGTAACACCATGGAAGCGATATTAACATGTATGGATGACGTCACGGTTGTACAAAGATAGGTTGTGTCTGCTCAGCTAACCTGTACTTTAACACACACACACATAGCAAAAGTCTTCTATACATGCTACAGCCCAAGATAATAATAAACAAACTGCTGCATAAATATAAGTATGGGTGTATGCCTGTATGTTTGTATGCAGTGGCATGGGGCCTAGAATAATTATCTTCCAAAATGACAGATCATAAAAGCAGCCCCAAAATGACAGTACACCATGAAAACAGTTGATCTGCAGCAATATATAGCAAAAAAAAACTAAACATCTTTATAAAAATTTCCTATAGCCAAATAGAACAACACGTTTGCAATCATTAGAGATTGGTTTTTTCAGTAAAACACACCTCATAGCAATTGTAATAACGAATGAATTATTAATTTAAAGAAAGATAGTTGTATGATAGATCATACACTTACCTTGAAATCTTGATCTCTAACCCAAGTCTAAATCGCAGAAGAAAACCACACATGTCACTACAAATAGTTTTCGCCATCGGACTCCTCATTTAGAGAAGCAACTTCCTGATCATCTGATTTAGTATATCTTCTTCATTATCAGTAACCTTTGTACTTGAACAAACATCATTAGAGTTACATAACAGAATCATATTCTCTTTCTGTTGAAGCAAAACAAAAGGGAATTAGGATTCCAGATTCAAGTTTAAGTCTGCAATTACTCTAACAAATCATAACCTAAATAACATTTAGGATCTAATTGCTGTTGACTATAAATCGAACCCAATTTGACCCGTTTACCCAAACCGCACATCTCACCAGTTCTAGGTAAATATCATAAAATATCCAGCCGGATATCTGAGCCATATAACCCTAAGGCGCCTTAGTTTAACATAAAAATGACATGCATAATTTTGCATTCCAAATTAGTACCACATCTAAACAGCTACAAAACATCACTTTTAATATTTATAACTTAAATGCAGTAAGTGATAAAAAAATATAAGGAGATTAAACTATTAGTGTGGACGTACCTTGACCAAGCTATTATCAAATATGTGTCAACAGAGCATAGAGAAATAGTAGTATTAACTATCAAATACAATAAATGTTACCTGTAAAACAACATAGATATCCACAAAGAACCTTGAAGACTTGAACTGTTGAAAACATATCAGAGAGGTAAACGTCCTTGTGAAGACAAAGCTTGATGATTCAAAAATGACAGAGGGAAAACCACTTACAGTGTAGAGTGGGTCCTAGAGGCATCTATAATAAGCTTGTCCCTTTGATTTAACACATGATCAGTAAAAAGAAGGCACAGCTTCCAGCGTTGTTAGCATCTGTAATCTGGACCTCATATCCCACAGTGACCTGCATTTGTAATGCCTGCAGTCTAAATACAAACTTCATTAATCATCATCTACAACAGGTCAGATTTTACAATTCGATTAGAAAACATGTAAGGAACCAAACTGAAACCAATTCCTCTATGGTTTTTATTAGATCAAAACACAAAAAATAGCCCGAAAAATATAAATTAGTTATTGAATACACAAAAGGCCAAATATCATGAAAATAGTTTAAGATTAAACCATGGTTGCCACCGACCTTATAAAACTATAGCTAGTAATGTATATATTGTCATGTTATTGATAAGATAAAGCAGATGCCATGCGAAAACCCATAATAATTGGCTTATCTGAAATGCCCTTTTTACCCTTTAAAGATGATGATCCGCCAACCTGCAGATTATAAATTGAACTGTTAAAAGTCTGAATATCTCTGCTGCATAAGAATTAGAAATGCTTAGTTGGGTGTGGGTGTAGATAGTGTGTCTGGTTGCATCTAAGATGTTGGATTTGGTTGAGTCTGGTTCCATAAAAAGAGCAATACAACGGCGTGTGCTGGTGACTGCCATCTAAATTTCTGAAAGAGAGAGAAGGGAAGAGGTTATGGAACTATGAGTTAGAATTTATATGGTTTCCTTTATACAGAATGATATCCTTATTTTAAAAGGCCAATTGGAAATGATTGAAAAGATATGGTTTTATATATGCAAGATGTTAGGGCTTTAACAATACGTTTAACTTCAAGATTTATTATTGTATGCATAAATATAAGTATGGGTGTATGCATGTATGTATCTTCCTATTCCGTAGACTTTGCCTTATAATCTTTAGTCAAATATCAAAGCTTTCAAAAATATGCTAACCTGTGGCTCTATGGCATCGGGTCAAGAGTATTTACAAAAGAAGATGGTCTACAAAAGAAGATGGTCAACAGGTTGCCTAGAGTGTATTCAAATACTTGGGATGTCCTAAATCGTTTTATTTAGAAAATGTATCATATTAACTTAATAGTAGTACCCCCATTATAATTGTATTTAATACATTAATAATGTTTATTAAATACCTAAAAGGAGAAAAGAGAGTGGCGGGTCGACCTAAACCTACCTGTTTTTAGGCTTTGAGACGCAAATAAAAACTACGCGTTTTGACCTTACCCGACCAGACGGACCAGCCCACTTGCCACCTCTACAAGTAATGTTTATTCCAAATGGTTGTTAACGGAATAAGAAACCGCACCTAAGCACATTAACCGCCCTTCCCCACGACATGTAATGCACTTCGTCTCGACGGCACCTTTGCTACTCGTCTGACTTTGATTGCTTCGGTTTTTCAGCCTGGATGAATCTTCCCATCTGTTTTCTCCAAGAAGATAGATGCGATGCTCCGATACTTCAGGTTCTGGAACCTCTTTCATAATTTTCAAAGGAGTTTCTGGTGTTTGTGTTATAGAATTTGGAGCAACTCCATTTGAACCCTCCTAGAACAACCCAAAAACATTACATTAGCCTTCATGGTAATTCTTAGAGCTGGCAATTCTAACCGACGTTTAACATCAACCAAAAGAAGCTAAAGTGCTTACTTCCCAAGAAATCTGAATTTCTCTTCTTCTCGTGCAGTAAATCTATCAACTTTATCACCAACTTGATCATTGTCAATGATGATAGATGCCTTCACACCTGCAGCTGTGTCACACCCTCAAATTCCGGGTCTGGAATCTATCACGGAGGGGTGAGCAAACAGGATCGAACACAGTAGTTACACATGAGATGCAGTTATCTATATGATAAGTTTTAGATAACCAATCCATTATTATTCAGAGCATTAGATATTATACGCAGCGGAATAAATATATAGATATATTGTTTCCTAACAATACTTCTAATCATGTCTTGTTAATAACCAATATGTATCTGGAGCTCTTATATGATCCTACGTGCTCATCCAAAAGCTCCTAATAGATACCTGAGAATACATGTAAATCAAGTGTCAACACAGGGTTGGTGAGTTCATAGGTAAGTAAAACATATTGATAAACATCATTTATCATCAAGTAGGATTTACTGAAAAAGTGTGAGTTTAATTTTACTCACCGGTATATGAATAGCCTGTCAGAACCCTTTTTAATAAGGTGAACCCGCTATCCCACATACCTACTAAGTACAAGCCCAACAAATCCTTCACATTGAATTTGTCCATGTCACTTAGTTTATTATTTCTATGTACAAGTCCAACAAATCCTTCACATAGGATTTGTCCATGTATCATAGTTTAATTTTTTTCTTTTTCCTTTTATGTGTGTATTATGCCAGTTTTAATAATTCAAATCAGAGGGCGCGAATCCTCTCTTTACATTTATCCTCATATGGGTGGTAAGTGGAACTATAATGGCAAAACTTATATAGCGCAACAATCTGCCTTCCCACAGAATAGTCATCCCGAATGACAGCGAGATCTTTGTGCATCTGATAAGGACCACATGTCCAAACCTTTGTGGGGGTTAGTCACTCCCCGATAGTACTATCCAAAGATCCCTGCCTTGTTTATAGCCCAGTTTACACAGAAGGATTTTCATAATAACCATATGTAATCATAAATGTGATCCAATTATTATTTAACATAATACACAAAAATAATTTGTAAATTTAATTACAACATGTATTCCAGCCCCAAAATATTTAAATGATTAAAAGGGGAATAGTTATGAACTCACCTCAGTCCTTGTGTGTGGTGTTGACAACCTAGTAAATTCCTGTTAGGAATTATAATTCACATAAGCAAACAAATACAAATCCATAACTTAAATAAGTTAGATCTTGAACCTGGCGTTCAATTGATCTAAGGTTTGGTTCTCGGGGATTTGTTATAAACATATAGTTAAATCATTTTATTATCTTTGTTAATTCATTAATAACTAAAGATATATTTTATAAATTTTAATTAATTTAATAACGATTTTAACATATCATTATATTCTAAGTAAATTATAGATATTATTTAAACATGTAAGTTTATATTTAATTTTGTAAGATTTTATAATTTAATATATAAAATCTAATTTATGATTATCATGTTTAAAACACAACTAGATACTTTAATATTTTATAATTTATAAAATCTAATAGCAAGATTTATAAATAAAAACAAATCATCTAAACGTTATATTCTTATGATAATATTATTTTAATTGGACATATAAATAATAAATAATAACATGATAAACATAATATAATTTATCGAATTATTAAATAATTAATAATTATAACATAATAGATTTATATTCAATATAAATTATCTAATTATTAATTATGTTTTCCATATTTATATTATGTATAAACATTATTTAACTATGTAAGTTTAATTTTTATAAAATTTTACAAATATTTAAATTTATAAAATCTAATTTGTATTTATCTAATCATAATTAATCCATAATTAATAATATATTGTCCATTAATATTTTGATGATTTAAATCATTACTTAAAATCCACTTTTATAAAAATAACAATTTATAACCTTTTTAACAATTTTTTATAAATAAATAACTAAGTAAATAAATAAATAAATAATAAGGTTTTTGATGAAATAATTTTCCAGAATATAATTAAATAACTTATAAAATTAACAAAGTTTATAAAACTATTTTTATAATTTTTAGTTATTTTTCTGTATTTTCAATGGTCAAAAAGGCTTTTTAAAAAAAATGTGAAGGTGGCCGGGTTCGAACCCGCGACCACAAACACACACACCCAAGCTTAAACCAGTGAACCAAAGGCACAAGGCCGCAATGGTTTCTGGTTTCAATTTCTTTTAAACACCATTTTCAATCAACCTCAATTCCACCAAGAACCCTGAACTGAAATCGATCCAATTGATCCCCCAATCGAAACTGTAAATGATTAGATTCATGGGTTTTGATCCCCATGTAAAAACGAATTCAATGGTATATTCAATTACCTGTTTTGGTTCGAGGTGATGCTCAGATTTCACGAAGAACAGTCGCGGCTAATGTGGAATCCAAATGATAATCAAACGTTGATGAAAATGCAATTAACTTCACAGGAAGTTTCTAATGAGGCCAATGATCGAAAACCTTCTATCAATTTCTGGTTTCGAAGCTCGATTATGGGTGTTCTAATAAGTTGCAGGTCCGCGGGAAAGGTGAGGTTTAATCGATGTGTTAGTATGTTTTTAGATGCAATTCGAAGTGATAGTAGCTTAGGATTCTTATAGTCGATCAATGACATAATTTAATTGCATTATTGTGATGTTTAGTGCGTGTTCATAGTGGTGTCGGCCGAAAGCAAATTGGTGGACCATTAATCGCAATTTCAGGATGTTTTTCACCAAATTTAGTGCGCGTAATTGTTGTTTTTGTCCCACGTTCGATTTGGTGCGTAGTGGGGTCGAAACCGCAGCTTAAAGAGCGTCGTTTGGTCTCGCCGAAGGGCCGCCGGAGTTTGGCCGGATCCGGTGGGCGGAAATACGGGGGTCGCCGGGAAGGGGGTTGGGTTTTCAAATTTACAGAATGGTCCCTGGGGTTTTAGAACCTTATTATTTCATGTTATAAGTTTATAAAACATGTTTTCAAAAATTACAAACCACCCCCTGGACTTAAATCAAATTTTATAATTTGTTATTATTAATAATAATAATATTATTATTATTATCATTATTTTTAATAATATCATTATTATTATTATTATTATTATTATTATTATTATTATTTTTATTATTATTAATACTATTATTGAATAATAATAAAAATATAAAAATAAATTGTAAATTCACATAAAATTTATATTAAATCACGAAAAATTTTCGGGTTGTCACATTATCCCCCTGTTAGAGGAATTTTCGTCCCGAAAATTAAGATGTACTGGTAATATTCTTGAACACGTTCCACCTTCAAATGCCTTTGCCAATCATGAAGACTCTACCCTTGGCTGTATCCTTCTTTTCCCCAGTGCAATTCCTGGCAACATGGCCCTTTTCTCCGCATCTGTAGCACGTAACTCCTCTCTCACCATTATTCTGCTGATGTCCTTGATCTTGAGTCTGTGTTCTACATTCAGGAGCAGTGTGCCCCCTCCTGTTGCATTTGTTGCAGATGATTGCAGTACACTTGCCACGGTGACGTTTGCTACACCTCTGACATCTAGGCGGAATGCCCTGATTGTCATGTTGCTTTTCCTGGTCTTGCTTCTTGTGTGCACTTTGATTCTCACCTTCTCTAGAATCTTCAAATTTTCTCTTTCCTGAGCTTTCAGCAGCAGCATCCTTACCATTGATCCTCGGTGGTAACTTCCCTTGAGCCACAGCCTCATTAGTTAGCTTATAAGCTATCCTAATAGCCTGTTGGATTGAAGTTGGGTTGGAGGAAGTGACCAAAGGCTGAATGACGGGAGATAGTCCACGAATATAGCCTTCAATTCTTCTATGAGCAGGCTCCATCATATGTGGACACAAGGTTGCGAACTCATGATTTTCGGTGGTATACTTTTCAATTTCAGATCCCACCATTTTGTGGTTCCAACACTCGGTTTCAAACCTTTGTACTTCTTCCCTCGGGCAGAATTCCTCCATCATCAGTTGTTTGAATTCCTCCCAAGCCATAGCATTGGCTAGGGGAGAGTAAGTCTTGAAACTTCAGTTTTCCAGAACGAGAGTGCAGCTCCACTCAAGGCTCCGGAGGCATATTTGGTCCTACTCTCATCGGGACATTCAGATATAGCGAAGATGGATTCACATTTTTCAAACCACCTTATGAGCCCAATGGCCCCTTCTGCCCCAGTGAAGATATCTGGTTTGCAGTCTAGGAACTTTTTATATGAATAGTGATGACCATTCTGAGCAGCCTGAATGGCTAGGGCTGCAGCAACACCTTGATTGACCAAGGCTTGTATTTCTTCAGGAGTCATCCCTGTTGGGACAGTTCTTCTAGCGCGTCCTCTACCTCTGCCTCTGCCCGCTGGTGCGTCCATCTATCATGAAATTTTTTTTTGGTGAGAATTCACACTTTGATATATTCAATAGATGCACTCTATATCAAATATTCAAAGTATGGACGATTACTGTAGGACAGATGTGAATTTAAGAAAACTGGTTTTTCGATTAAATTCGGCAAGGCACGAGTACTAAGGGAAACAAATCTCGCTTTAGGTTAGGACAAGCGTAACTTAGATTACCAAATGGAACACGTCAAGGTAATTTGATTCATATGTCTTAAAGGCTTGTATATTGTCCACAGTAACTTCACGTGCTACAATAGCAGCAATCTTGCGACTAGAGTTTCTAGACCGTGAACGGATTTGACGAGAAGCCATTCTGAGAGATCATTAAGAATTTTCATGGAAATATGTTCTATGAGAACCGAGGCTTTCTTGCTCAACGTGTAGGAATGATGACTTATACGGACTACAATGTTACCACCCGACCAGATTCACCGGACTTAGCATGCACGACAAATTACAATTACGTGTGCACCCGTAATGGTAAGTTGTTTTGCATGATCACCCCGGTTCCTCCTATTGGGTTAACATATCTTGTCAAGTATAGTGGTCATTAATGATAGAAGTACCAAATATGTATGTATTATATTGGGAAAACGAAATCAAGGACAAGAATTATTCAACACGACAATGAGATGTTCCGAGTGTATTCGTTTGATTCGTGAATCAAAGCGAGTACGTTGACTAATCAAAGTATTGAGTCAATCACAACTTTGTTGAAGACATGCGTACCTATAAGCAGATACTCATCCCAAGGGTTCCCAGGTAAGGTAAACAGGTCCATCGGTTGATTTGGATATATGCGAATACCTTGCCTAGACAGAACACCCCGAGATACAGGCATCACGCTCTTCCAGCATTACATGTTTCAAGTTGTAAGACACAGACTTTGACGATTTTAAAAACCATGAATAACAATCGAGTTTTGGAGTTTGAAATCACTTGAATTAGGCACACAATGCCTTAGAATATGTTTTAAGATTCGTGTGTGTATTGATAGGAATCAAGGTATAAGAGGAATCACATAAGGCATATAACTTCTTAATCTTAGTCAATCTCTAACTAAGGCAATTTACTTTGTGCAACTATTGTGTGTGGCTATAGGCTAGATGCAATTCCTAACTCACTATAACCAATGGCTCTGATACCAATCTGTCACACCCTCAAATTCCGGGTCTGGAATCTATCACGGAAGGGTGAGCAAACAGGATCGAACACAGTAGTTACACATGAGATGCAGTTATCTATATGATAAGTTTTAGATAACCAATCCATTATTATTCAGAGCATTAGATATTATACGCAGCGGAAATAAATATATAGATATATTGTTTCCTAACAATACTTCTAATCATGTCTTGTTAATAACCAATATGTATCTGGAGCTCTTATATGATCCTACGTGCTCGTCCAAAAGCTCCTAATAGATACCTGAGAATACATGTAAATCAAGTGTCAACACAGGGTTGGTGAGTTCATAGGTAAGTAAAACATATTGATAAAACATCATTTATCATCAAGTAGGATTTACTGAAAAAGTGTGAGTTTAATTTTACTCACCGGTATATGAATAGCCTGTCAGAACCCTTTTTAATAAGGTGAACCCGCTATCCCATATACCTACTAAGTACAAGCCCAACAAATCCTTCACATTGAATTTGTCCATGTCACTTAGTTTATTATTTCTATGTACAAGTCCAACAAATCCTTCACATAGGATTTGTCCATGTATCATAGTTTAATTTTTTTTTTTCCTTTTATGTGTGTATTATGCCAGTTTTAATAATTCAAATCAGAGGGCGCGAATCCTCTCTTTACATTTATCCTCATATGGGTGGTAAGTGGAACTATAATGGCAAAACTTATATAGCGCAACAATCTGCCTTCCCACAGAATAGTCATCCCGAATGACAGCGAGATCTTTGTGCATCTGATAAGGACCACATGTCCAAACCTTTGTGGGGGTTAGTCACTCCCCGATAGTACTATCCAAAAGATCCCTGCCTTGTTTATAGCCCAGTTTACACAGAAGGATTTTCATAATAACCATATGTAATCATAAATGTGATCCAATTATTATTTAACATAATACACAAAAATAATTTGTAAATTTAATTACAACATGTATTCCAGCCCCAAAATATTTAAATGATTAAAAAGGGAATAGTTATGAACTCACCTCAGTCCTTGTGTGTGGTGTTGACAACCTAGTAAATTCCTGTTTAGGAATTATAATTCACATAAGCAAACAAATACAAATCCATGACCTAAATAAGTTAGATCTTGAACCTGGCGTTCAATTGATCTAAGGTTTGGTTCTCGGGGATTTGTTATAAACATATAGTTAAATCATTTTATTATCTTTGTTAATTCATTAATAACTAAAGATATATTTTATAAATTTTAATTAATTTAATAACGATTTTAACATATCATTATATTCTAAGTAAATTATAGATATTATTTAAACATGTAATGTCACACCCTCAAAATCCGCTAACGGGGTTTTACCTTCAGGCGTGTGACACAACCAGGATCTCAGATAAGCATCAGTTACACCAAACGACTCGATAATTACAAATCATATAAGTTGTTTAATTTTAATGAAACAAACCAAATATATTTAAGTTGTGCGGAAGCGAAAACAGGAAAACATTTGACAATAGTTTTGGAACACGCAAACACGCGTCCAATCCAATTTATGTAAAGTAAATGCAAATTAAATCTTGAAAACAGTTTGAGATGAACACAGAATGACATGCAATGGATGCTGTGCTCCTAGACGTGCCACATCAATGTCCTGAGAGAAAACATGCAAAAATCTCAGTACAAGACTGGTGAGTTCACAGGTTTATCAGAAAACAGTAATTATCAGTAATGAAATCCCCGGATTTATCAATCCGATAAGTATAATGAAAAAAAAAAAAATCCCCGATTTTGTAATTAAAGCATATCATGGGTAGCTAATCCATAATGATCACTATGTGTACGAAGTCGCGACCGAGCTGACATGCAATAAAGTAATAAAGTAGGCCCAAGCCGTGGATCACACACCACAGTAAGTAAAGTAGGCCCAAGCCGTGGATCACACACCACAGTAAGTAAGGTAGGCCCAAGCCGTGGATCACACACCACAGTAAGATAGGATAACTGTTCACCGTTTGACCAGCTAGCGCGACTAGCCCGAGTGGGGTATGTCAATCCCAGTAGTACTACTAACAATCACCTCGCTACTTCGTATTAACGGTCCGAAGGGCAAAGCATACAAACATAGTATCATGTATATGCAGAATCACAACAATCCAATGTAATGTAACGTTTATGAAAACCGCATGTTTCTCTCCCCAAAAATAGTAATAAGGTAAAGTGGGGCTGTAAACTCACCTTGATTGTGCAATGAATAAGGTAATGAATAGAGCGGAAAATTAGATTTCCAAATAACCTGAATTTCAGTTAATATGTAATTAATATTTATTATTAATTATTAATAAAAGAATTGTACATTTTCGCGTTTCAGGACCCGGTTACGGTGTCGGTTATCGGTTTTCTCCCTTCACACTCTAGCACACTCCAATACCAATTCACTCTAACTATATAACCCCAAATATTCTCGCGTACTAATTCATGTATATATATTTATATATATATATATATATATATATAATTTACTCTTTATACCTTTTAATTATACAATTTATAACAATAAACCCATGCGACTCCTAAGACGTCACTTACACAATCACAACTGTATAATGAACCAAACGAAAGACGCACATGTTATACATATATTACCCTAATATCATTCATGTTATAAGGACCCAATATCCGTATTAAACATACACGAAATATCATACACGTGCATCCAAATATAAATGCATATCATACCTTTCATGCATCACTCCCATTCATGATATGCACACACCACTATCACCAGTTCACACATAATAAACACACACATGTACTGCAGAAGTACACATACATACATACATAGGATAGGCACACACATGTCTCCATATGTACACATACCACATGAAAACCATGCAATTAACAAACACCTACATATATGTCTATACTCTTCATACATGCAAATGTGAACTAAGCATACTCACTGCTATGAATACGACAAAATGGCACACCACAAGCGCACACACACAACATTCCATCACTCACAGAAATGCATATATACTTACATAAGCACCCAAACACTATTAAACATGGACATATCATGTAACCACAAACTTACGGCTGAAATATTTACACATACTATCACATACGCACGGAACAACCCATGGAACCAACCCGTAAAACCAATAAACATACAAGTACCGAAGCATAACCGAACATACAACCACATACGCGAACAAGTATACCACGACCACACCACCCGATCGTGAACCATGAACACACACGCTGCCGCACCAGACGATCGTACACCCACACATACTCAATACGCAAAATCACAAGACTACAAGAGTAAACCTCCTAGATCGCAACCGAAACCGGGGTCTGAAATCATGAAGCCATACGTACCAAAACTATGTAAACAATAAGAATACCTACCGTACATAGTCGTTATCGAGAAATCACAGCTGCCATCACCACAACCGCCACCTTCGGACCATCAACCTAACCAAAAACCATCGCAACCTCAATCCCCAACAGAACTCTATCTGCAGTCCTGCACCAGCAATTCACCACATAGCCCCTGCTGCTGCTGCCCGGCGCCCGGTGGGCAGCCTCACCTCCGGCAGCCTCCACAACCACAACCAGTCCGCAACCACCACTACCCTAGTCGCCCTGCACACCGAACCAACCGCTAATCGCAGCCGACCACACGGTCAACCTCCACAACCACAACAACCGTACACCACCATCATCTCCACCTCCGAGCCGACCTGGGTCCGGCACTTTTGCCTTCGATTCCCATCGCTAAGTTGCATTTTGGGAGAAATCAAAGCCACCATCGGGTTTTAAGGGCCGAGGGAGGTTCAGAATTGCGTGCCACTCGCCGGCACTCGCCGGAAAACGCCACCGATGGCCGGTGGTCGGAAGTCGCTTGAATGGGGGGTGTCGCGGCTGCCCCCTTCTCTCTCTTTCTGATTTTTGTTTTAACCCTAAAATGGAGAAGATGAGGCTTATATAGTAGGTTAAGTAATGGGTTCGTTAACCGGTCGTTTCGTAACGCGTTCGAATTGGTTTTCACGTATCGTTAAAGTTTCACTTCCCGTTAGATACAAAATGTTATAATTATTCCGATATTATTGATTTTATCATTTTTTTAAAACACGCCGAATAATTAAACGAGTTTGCATATTACTGCGTATTTAACATGTTCAGCGTTTTTTTTTCGCGTTTTCCCCGAATGAGCGCTTTTATTATTATTATTAACTTTATTATTATTTTATTATTATTATTCTTACAAAGTAGTAAAATAGACTAATTCGCGATAAATGGAGAAAGTTAATTTAAATAGTATTATCGAAAAATTCGGGTTATCACATTACCCCCTTGTTAAAGGAATTTTCGTCCCGAAAATTAAAACGCTAGGGTTAACAAACGAGTGATGAGCAGCTGGTCAGTTGTGCAGAACATAGACGCGTTAGGTTTTCTGACGGTTTCCTAAGAAATTGGTGTCTGATCGTTGAACAGTTGTGGATACCTCTTCTTCATCTGATCCTCGCGTTCCCAGGTAAATTCTGGTCTACGCTTGGAGTTCCATCTAACGCGCACAATGGGAATTTTGCTACGCTTTAGTGTTTCGACTTCTCGATCCATAATTTCTACTGGTTCTTCGATGAAATGAAGTTGTTCATTGATTTCCAGTTCTTCTAATGGAACAACGAGTGATTCATCAGCAAGACACTTTCTCAGGTTTGACACGTGAAACACATTGTGTATTCCACTAAGTTCGTCAGGTAGGTTCAGTTGATAAGCCACCGGGCCAATTCGTTTGACAATCTCAAACGGCCCCACGTACCTAGGGTTTAGTTTCCCCCGTTTTCCAAAGCGTATTACACTCTTCCAAGGTGAGACTTTCAACAGCACTTTGTCGCCAACCTGAAACTCCAATGGCTTACGACGCTTGTCGGCGTAACTTTTGTCGATCACGTGCTGCTGCCATATGGTTACGAATTTGTACGATCTTCTCAGTCGTTTCGTGAACAAGTTCAGGTCCTGTAAGTTGACTTTCTCCTACTTCTGCCCAACGGATAGGAGATCGGCACTTACGTCCATACAGTGCCTCAAATGGAGCTGACTTGACCGAGGTGTGATAACTGTTATTATAGGAGAACTCAACTAATGGTAGAAGAGTTTCCCAGCTGTTGCCAAAATCAATCACACTGGCACGCAACATGTCTTCCAGTGTCTGGATTGTACGCTCACTTTGACCATCGGTCTGCGGGTGATACGCGGTACTCATATCCAGCCGCGTTCCCAATGATCGTTGTAATAATTGCCAGAAATGAGAAGTGAACTGAGCATCACGATCAGAAATGATAGATATCGGCACGCCATGCCGAGAGACTATTTCCCTTAAATAGATACGTGTCAGCTTTTCCATTCGATCAGTCTCTCGGATTGCCAGAAAGTGTGCGGATTTCGTTAAGCGATCTACTATAACCCAATGGTATCGCATCCGCTGGGAGTCCTAGGTAACTTCGTGACGAAGTCCATTGAGATCTGCTCCTATTTCCACACTGGAATTTCCGGTTGTTGGAGTAAACCGGATGGTCTCTGGTATTCCACCTTAACTTTGGAGCAAGTTAAGCATCTGCTTACATATGTGGCTATCTCTGCTTTCATTTTCGGCCACCAGTAAAATTCTTTCAGGTCCTGATACATCTTGTCAGAACCTGGATGGATCGAGTAACGTGACTTATGAGCTTCATCCATTATCAGCCCTCGCAAGTTCCCGTACTGTGGTACCCAGATCCGTTTCATAAAATAACGGATTCCATCAGCTTTAACCTCCAATTGTTTCTCCATGCCTCGCATGGATTCTACTTTGAGATTCTCTGTCTTCAAGGCCTCAGATTGAGCAGCTTTAATTTGCATTGGTAGGTCAGAGTGGATAGTCATTTGTAATGCGCGCACCCGCCGAGGCTTTAGGGTTTCCTTACGACTAAGGGCATCAGCTACCACATTAGCCTTACCCGGATGGTACTTGATCACACAGTCATAATCATCGAGTAATTCTAACCATCGTCGTTGCCGCATATTTAGTTCCTTCTGGTTAAATATGTGCTGGAGGCTCTTATGATCCGTATAGATCGTGCACCTGGTCCCGTATAAGTAGTGCCTCCAGATCTTCAAGGCAAACACTACAGCTCCTAGTTCCAGATCATGCGTTGTATAGTTCTTCTCATGCACCTTGAGCTGTCTAGATGCATAAGCTATGACTTTGTCACGTTGCATCAATACACACCCCAAACCCTGGATGGATGCATCACAGTAAACAACAAAGTCATCAGTTCCTTCTGGTAAGGCCAGGATTGGTGCGCTGCAGAGTTTGTCTTTAAGCGCCTGAAACGTTGTTTCCTCTTTGCTACCCCACTTATAAATTATTCCCTTATGAGTCAGGGCAGTCAAAGGTTGTGCCAATTTAGAAAATCCTTCGATAAATCTCCGATAATAGCCTGCCAAACCAAGGAATTGTCGCACCTCAGTAGGCGTCTTTGGTGCTGGCCAATCCTTGATTGCTTTAATCTTTGAAAGATCAACAAGTATACCATTTTCATTCGCCACGTGCCCAAGGAAATGCACTTCGCGTATCCAGAAGTCACATTTTGAGAATTTGGCATAAAGTTGTTCGTTCCTCAACATTTCCAGTATGGTTCTCAAATGTTCCTCATGATCTTCCAGACATTCTTTAAATTACCATATACATAAGTAAGTAAATATCCAACCAGATATCAGAATTCAAAGCTATCAGTCGCATGTAATTATCCCTTTGTTCTGGAATGAGAAGGAAAGAAGTCCAGGAATTTAGAGTAACAGATTAACTAGAGGATCAGTTCGAATCTGAGGGATTAAGATACACATCATGGTTTGAATTTCCTCCGAATTCGAGGTGGGAGTGAGCGTTCATACAAATAGAATTTGAAGGATAGTTTTCACATCAATAGTCATGTTCCATGAAAATTGAAAGTTTCTTGCTCACGGTATAGAACGATGACTTATACCGACTACAATGTTACCACCCGACCAAATTCTCCGGACTTAGCATGCACGACAAATTACAATTACGTGTGCACCCGTAATGGTAATTTGCTTTGCATGATCACCCCCGGTTCCTTCTATCAGGCTAACATATCTTGTCAAGTACAGTGGTCATCAACGATAGGAGTACCAAATATGTAAGTATTATATCGGGGTCGATCAACCAAGGTATACGAAAGGATCAGTAAAGTTCAAGAATATTCATAAGTAACCCCTCCCGTGACTCACAGCAACTCGGAGCCACCATCCCTGTAGTCGTAAGCTCACAGGGATATGTTAAAGCAAAAGTTTTCAGGTAACTAAAAGTTCAGGAATTCGTAACTCTTCCCGTGACTCACAGTAACTCGGAGTCACCATCCCTGTAGTCGTAAGCTCACAGGGATACGTTAAAGCAAAAGTTTTCAGCCATCCAAATTAAGTAAGTACAGCTTAATAATCTATGTGTGTGTAACTAATGCAAATCCAGCTATAGTCTAAAATGCAATGCAAATGAGATGCAAAGTCCATTTTAGTTCGCTATAACTAATGCTTTGATACCAACTGTAACAACCCAGGCAAATCGCAACGTGGTATTGTCCGCTTTGACCGCAGCCTCACGGTTTTAAAACGCGTCACATTGGGGAAGGTATTCAGCCCCTTATAAAGAGACTTTAGTCAGTTGGTATCAGAGCCAGGGTCGGGCCGTTGTGCCAGCGAGGACGCTGGGCTCCCTTAGGGGGGTGGATGTAACATCCCACATCGGTTGGGAAGGAGAACTAAAGTCTCTTTATAAGGGGCTGGATACCTTCCCCAATGTGACGCGTTTTAAAACCGTGAGGCTGCGATCAAAGCGGACAATACCACGTTGCGATTTGCCTGGGTTGTTACATGTAAGTTTATATTTAATTTTGTAAGATTTTATAATTTAATATATAAAATCTAATTTATGATTATCATGTTTAAAACACAACTAGAATACTTTAATATTTTATAATTTATAAAATCTAATAGCAAGATTTATAAATAAAAACAAATCATCTAAACATTATATTCTTATGATAATATTATTTTAATTGGACATATAAATAATAAATAATAACATGATAAACATAATATAATTTATCGAATTATTAAATAATTAATAATTATAACATAATAGATTTATATTCAATATAAATTATCTAATTATTAATTATGTTTTCCATATTTATATTATGTATAAACATTATTTAACTATGTAAGTTTAATTTTATAAAATTTTACAAATATTTAAATTTATAAAATCTAATTGTATTTATCTAATCATAATTAATCCATAATTAATAATATATTGTCCATTAATAATTTTGATGATTTAAATCATTACTTAAAATCCACTTTTATAAAAATAACAATTTATAACCTTTTTAACAATTTTTTATAAATAAATAACTAAGTAAATAAATAAATAAATAATAAGGTTTTTGATGAAATAATTTTCCAGAATATAATTAAATAACTTATAAAATTAACAAAGTTTATAAAACTATTTTTATAATTTTTAGTTATTTTTCTGTATTTTCAAATGGTCAAAAAGGCTTTTTAAAAAAAATGTGAAGGTGGCCGGGTTCGAACCCGCGACCACAAACACACACACCCAAGCTTAAACCAGTGAACCAAAGGCACAAGGCCGCAATGGTTTCTGGTTTCAATTTCTTTTAAACACCATTTCAATCAACCTCAATTCCACCAAGAACCCTGAACTGAAATCGATCCAATTGATCCCCCAATCGAAACTGTAAATGATTAGATTCATGGGGTTTTTGATCCCCATGTAAAAACGAATTCAATGGTATATTCAATTACCTGTTTTGGTTCGAGGTGATGCTCAGATTTCACGAAGAACAGTCGCGGCTAATGTGGAATCCAAACGATAATCAAACGTTGATGAAAATGCAATTAACTTCACAGGAAGTTTCTAATGAGGCCAATGATCGAAAACCTTCTATCAATTTCTGGTTTCGAAGCTCGATTATGGGTGTTCTAATAAGTTGCAGGTCCGCGGGAAAGGTGAGGTTTAATCGATGTGTTAGTATGTTTTTAGATGCAATTCGAAGTGATAGTAGCTTAGGATTCTTATAGTCGATCAATTGACATAATTTAATTGCATTATTGTGATGTTTAGTGCGTGTTCATAGTGGTGTCGGCCGAAAGCAAATTGGTGGACCATTAATCGCAATTTCAGGATGTTTTTCACCAAATTTAGTGCGCGTAATTGTTGTATTTTGTCCCACGTTCGATTTGGTGCGTAGTGGGGTCGAAACCGCAGCTTAAAGAGCGTCGTTTGGTCTCGCCGGAGGGCCGCCGGAGTTTGGCCGGATCCGGTGGCCGGAAATACGGGGGTCGCCGGGAAGGGGGGTTGGGTTTTCAAAATTTACAGAATGGTCCCTGGGGTTTTAGAACCTTATTATTTCATGTTATAAGTTTACAAAACATGTTTCAAAAATTACAAACCACCCCCTGGACTTAAATCAAATTTTATAATTTGTTATTATTAATAATAATAATATTATTATTATTATCATTATTTTTAATAATATCATTATTATTATTATTATTATTATTATTATTATTATTTTTATTATTATTAATACTATTATTGAATAATAATAAAAATATAAAAATAAATTGTAAATTCACATAAAATTTATATTAAATCACGAAAAATTTTCGGGTTGTCACAAGCTGAACCATGTACACATGATTCAATGAATCAAAAACACATATGACTAAGAATTTCTCTTCTTCTCGTGCAGTAAACAAAACTAAGAATACTTAGAACTTGTGCACAGCTGTGTATGACATAAATAGATAAAATAATTTCCTTATTAAGCTTTTCATCAACACTCACAACAGAAATACTTCTAAACATAATACATAACACGATCAAAAAACAAAATACCAACAATCACTCACACTTACAGTCTGAAAATGTATATATATGTCTAAAACCTTCTAAATCACTTTAGTATAAAAAGTTCATCTTCTATTATAATAATATAGTTAGGTAAATATACTTGACGCATAACTATTCATAAGTTAAAAAGAAAAGGAACAAAAGATGCTTTTGGATCAGCATAACCAAACATGACCTGCGTCGACACATACAAGAATCAACCCGCAACCCAACCTGTCTGTCAAGTTCAAGATTGTCTCTCACCTTGAAGCCAGAAGTCTGGTCTTGTTGGCCTATAAATAATCTTTCTAGAAGCTCTGCTGTCATTATTCCAGTCTCAGGCACACCTATGGAAGACTTGCAAGCACAAATCACACAAGTAAACTAAGGCACTAATAGAAGAGTAACAACACAAAAGTAAAAAAAACAAAGAAATGCATAAAGTTCTATTATTTTATTTCTTTCTTTTTAGGTGCCATTTCTGATAAGAAATTTGGAATTGGTGGCTCACCTGCCATGTTTTTACAGCTCTCTCTGTGCCACTTGAGAAGCTAGTAAACTCCTTGTCTTCCTCGCCATAGTAAAATTCTAATTTTAGCACTGCCTCCTGTAGAATAGATGATGAAAACATTAACAGGCACAATAGAATCAAAAGCAATTCGCTTGGGTATTATAAAATGAAGAAGCACACACAGTATTAACTTATGATTGGATTAAAAAAAACTTGTCACTTGATATACTATTTTAAGTTTGATGGAGCTTAAATGATTCTATAAGAAGCAGATCATAAACGGTGGTCTATTGTAATATAAGGGTAGTGGTGGTCACAATTTTAATCATGCCTGGTCATGTTGTACAGCACCATACAAGATCATGTTATGAGAAAGATTTTACTAAGTCAGGTGGTTGAAATTTGAATGCGTGCTTTTTTAAACTGTTATTGGAAGTTGAAGGATTAGAATGGGTCCCGTAGATTGTGAATATGTGATATGGAATAATCAATGGAGCTGTAAAATGAAGTGTTTGAATGTATTTGTGTTGTAGACAATCAGATTGATGAGATGAGTGTGATTGAGCATCTAGAAGTGATTACTAAAAACACAGCAATAAAATTAAAGAAAGAAAGGCCAGAAAGCAAACCTGCAACATCTGAACGTGATCACCTTGTCAAGAATCGATGGTGAGAAGGAACAATACCTGAAACGAAGATGAAGGGCCTGCTGATGGTGCGGTTGTCGGGGTGAAACGAAGATGAAGGGCCTGCTGATGGTGCGGTTGTCGGGGTGCGGTGCGGCTGCCGGTGCGCCTGGGGTGGTGCGGCTGCAGATCGACCGGTGGTGCGGCTGCAGATCGACCGGCGCTGCAGATCGACCGGTGTTGCGGCTGCAGATCGGCCGGCGCTGCAGATCGACGGGTGGTGCGGCTGCCGGTGGTAGGCTGTTGCCGGTGGTGCGCTGCTGCCGGTTTTGGGGAAGATGAAGCTTTGCGATGGTGAAGGCTAAAGGGGATGTAAAGCTAGGGTTTTATTTGTAAAGCTAGGGTTTTATTTGTGAGGTGTGAGGTCGGTGGCACCGACATAAGTCTTTAATATAGATATATAATTGATTTCTATATACTTGAAATGTAATTTTTTTAAATCCAAGGCTACAATGTGGGTTTGTTTTTTATTTCAGCCGGGAGTGTTATGGCAAGCCTAAAGATTTGGCATGGAGGTTATTTTTCAGATTATCCAGACATGGCATATGTTGATGGTAAGCAATTTTTTGTTGACTAACTTCATCAACCCATTTGATGAATCCACATCGCTTCTTCTACAAATTATACTGATCGGGAGTAACAAAATCAAGAATTTAGTAGAAACAACCTAATCAACCCGACTTATACAATAAACAAACGATCAACCCGGATTAGCTCGGGACTTTGAGGTTCGATTGGTTGTCTCTAAGCCACATTTTGCACAGAAATCACCGGTTGGATGAGAGGAGATAAACGAACCCAAAGTAGGCATCGGTTGTTGAAGATCAAGGTTGGATGAACGCGAGGTTTGCAAATAGCTCGACTGCTCTTTGATGGCTCTTTGAGAGCCCTGCTCTCGTTCGCGACTTCTCTTTGGTGGCTCTCGTTCACGACTAGGGTTCACGATTGCAATGTATTTCTCCTTGATGGCTATCGTTCATGATATTGGGGGTTTTATTTAGAAGAATAGGAGGGTATAAATGACTTTTACCCTCACATTCACGGAATAAAGTAACAAGAAGTTGATGGAGGGGTGTAAACTGTAGAGTTTGGAAATCTGAGAGTTGCAAATAGCCAAAATTTTGAAATAAGGTTGCAACCTCCAATCTGGTGTATTCCTCAGGGTTGTAAATTGCATTTAACTCTATATATGTATTTATTTTATCTTACTACTCTAATAAAAGAGTAATTTAAGTGCCATGTGGCAGCACCACAATCACTCTCACAAAACTTTTCCCGCCTCTCTCTCATCTTAAATAATTACCTTAATTACTAATAATATTATTTAACTTTTTTTTACATTTAATAAATTAAAAAAAAAGATCTATTTATTAATGTTATTTCTAAATAAATAATTTTAATATAAAATAATAAAATTTTAAAACGCATAAAACGTTTTTAAAAATACAAAATATTTTGAAAGTGGTATTTTTAAAAATTTATATTTTTAAAACCAAAAATAATTAATTTGGGAGATAAAATAAGAAATTTTTTAAAATAACATTTTTATACGGTTTATTTTATAACAAAATGTTTATTTTTTGGGAAAAAATTTTAAAACAAAATTTTAAAAAATTGATAATACTGTTTTATTAGTTATAGTTATTCTTATACGTAATTTCAATCATATCATATCTTAGAATATCATTTTATAATTAATAAATTTTATTATATTAATATTTTATTTATTCAACCCGTGTAATGCACGGGTTTACTAAAGCTAGTGTATGTATATTGTTGAAGTAGTATATTAATAGTAATGTTATTTTTGGTTGTGATTTTGTGCATAGGTTAAAATAATTTGAAATAAATATATTATTAGATAATATCATGGTACAATACCTGTAACGAAGAAAATATTGCATTTATATTCGTTATATAATCAACATCTTGTCTAATTCTCTATGTTTTGTTAAACCGTAGGACTGAGTTCTAATACACATTACTAGCTCAACATACGCGAAAACCGAGCACCAGCCCCCATTTGCATGAGAATTCATTTTTAATTCTTGTAGTTTGGTAAATTTAATTGTAATTTCTTGATTTCATTCACATAATAATTTTATTTTCCAGTAAATTCGAAAACATTTAATTTTTTTATTAAACAACATTGTCAACGAATTACTAGTAGAATATAGGGGTGAGCAAAAACCGAACCATTAACCGAAACCAAATCATTAACCAACGAAACCGAACCGAAATTAACCGAAAACCGACAAAACCGAAAATCGAATTGACCGAAAACCAATTAACCGAAAATCGGTTTCGGTTTTGGTTTTGTATCCTTGGTTAACCGAACTAACCGAAACCGATCCGAACCGAGCCATTCATGCTTTCAAGTTTTTCCCACATATTTTCATGTATTTCTAGTTTTATACTTTGAATACCTTGAAATGTTATATGTTAAAATGATAGAAATCTTTTTGGGTAATATTTAAAATTTAAACTATCTCTTTTACATAAATAGTTATTTAGTTCGAAATCTACTATTATATTAAGGTTGAATAAATTATGTTTAGATTTTTACATTTACAATAATTTATTTTCTTTCCCCCACAAAATGTGAGGGAAAGACCGCGTACATCTTCCCTTAAATGGGACGGACCCTCCCTGGACCCTGCGAAAACGCGGGAGCTCTTTGCAGCACCAGGTACGCCCTTAAACGTTTGAAATAGTTATTACGTTTTAATATAGTTAGTATTTTCTAATTAACAATAAAATAATAATGCGATAATTTATTTTCTTTCTGAACTTACTTATTTATTTATTATTTAATAAGATTTTTTGATATAGATATCTAGAAAGATGATAATTATATCTTTAAATTTTATGGTCGCTTGATAAAATAACAAACTGAAACCGAACCAAAGCAAAAGAAAGTAATATATATATATATACATATATATATATGTTGGATAATTAACCGAAACCTAACCAAAACCGAACTGAAAACCGAAAAAAAAACCGAACCGAAACCGAATCTCGGTTACGATTTCGGTTATTGGTTTTGCAATAACCGACGGTCGATTATCGGTTCGGTGGGAGCGAAAAACCGAACCGAACTGAATCGTGCACACCCCTAGTAGAATATTCTTTAAAAGCAGTTACAGAGTCTGTCACTAAACATAATATTGTTGATGAGTTGTCGCTAAACATTATGTGTTATCTCGTTGCTAATATTCTAATTCATGCGAAAGACTAACAAAAAGAGATAAAAAAGAAGTAGAAACCAAGTTGGAAGAGGAAGAGAAAAAGGCGCAAGGATTTAACTTCGGTAAGTTTGTTAAATGCAAAATGTCTCAATTAACCACTTATGTCAAGGACACTTGTTTGTGCTTTTAGCTGTTTAATAAAAGAAAAGATTAAAAAATTATTACCCACCGGCATGGCCTATTAAGTATAAGTATATATATATAATATATAATTTGTTAGGAGTAGTATTGTATATATAAACAAGAAACAATGCAAGGGAAACAATAGATTTCCACATGAACATATAGATATTCGCATACTAACATAAAAATAACCAGAATTATGTTTTTTTCAAGATTTTGATATCCTTCCAACGAGATTCCATGCAAGGCGATGCGTTATCTTGTGAGTAGACTCCAAACTTGAAATAATGGGAATCCCCTCCCCGTCCCTCTTTTTCGTATTTAAGAACCTTATCGATATAAACCTTAACGGTGCCGCCTTCAACGTCGTGTATAACATTAAAACGGAACCATTTGTTGTAAACATCAGAAAGGATAACATGTGTGTAATAGCAAATATCATTGTCATACACCCTAAGCATCGTTGTTGTATCGTATGGGGGGTCTGAACCAAAAATTTGCATTATTGACGCCCCTGAGGTTCCATTATGCACATATCCAAAGGCTTCAAATTGCCAAACACCAGAAGAGTAATCATAACCCTTGAAAACAAAATGAAAATTAGTTGTTAATACGTCTTTTATGTCAACTGTAGCATTTATATCATTTTATTAGTATATTTACTCGAATTCGGATCTCGGTACGTGGGGAGGTTTCGCTGGTTCTTGAGTAAGGCTTGTCTGTCTTGAGCACCCAAAGCTTGTGGACTCCGTCAACAAAGTTTTATCGTTGCTCGAGTGGTACATCGTATGGCTTTTGGACATAAAAATTGGACTGATCGAGTGGTTGCGATACAAAATCTTTGGTTGGGTCATCAGGTCCTTGTCCTATGGTTTTGTACAAGAAGAGAAACACAAGTGAAGCGTAGAGCAAATAATATGTGTGAGAACTCGTGTATTTTTGACGATAGATTACTCGGCGGAACGCGAAATTAAATATGTAAACACAGGAATAAATGGATTTTATTGTTGAATGGAAGACAAGATGAAAAGCTAGAGGAAATGTAAAGTTTAAAGAGTATTGTGCTTCTTGTTACTGAGAGATGATGTTTAAACGGGGTCGACATGGATGAATTGAAGTAGACCACTAAGTCATCGTGTTGGGTAGTTGTTTAGTAATAAATGTCTTTATCAAATATAAGTTTATATCTAAATATAAATACATAAAATATTGTTTAAAAGTACAATTAAAAAATCTTGAGTGTTGTACACTCCATTGTAACCTGTAATATTCCCACTTAGTTGTTTTCGATTTTGTAATTTTTAATAAAATTTTGTTGTTTTTAACTTTGCGATGATTTTAGAAAGTTTTTTTTGCTTTACTATAAAATATTATATTTTAGATTAAGTTTGGTTTTTTATCCTGATGTTTGAACAAAATAACCATTTTTCTCCAAAATATTAGAAATATCAATTTACCTATAAAGGTTTCATGAGTTGTTTCTATTTCAGTTGAAAAGTTTTATTAGTTGTTTTAATTTAAATTTAAAATAATAAATATTTTGAATTAAAATTAAAACGCACCGCACCACCCTGCTCTCGCCCAACGGGCGACCACCGCAACGCACCACCCTGCTCTCGCCCAACGGGCGACCACCGCAACGCACCGCCTGCTCTCTCTCTCCCTCTGCTCTGCTCTTACTCTATTGTCCTCTGGTGTGTTCTTGGGCCACTGTCGCATATTGTGGGGAGTATCTTCACGTATCTCAGTGGAGTCAAAAGGAAGAAGAAATTTCTAGGGCACAAACCCTAGGATTTTGTTGGTGTCTGTTTCTCTCGGTTGAAATATCTAGGGCAAAAACCCTAGATCGTGCTGCGGTACTGCTGTTCCTCATCATCTGTCTATTTCTCGAAGAATCTAGGGCAACAACCCTAGATCTTATTGTTGTTAGTCTTCTTCTGCCTTGGATTCGCAACCCTAAGTGAAGGTTGCTAAATCCATGGCACATCTGAAGAACCCAAACCTGGGCACATCTGGTGAGATTGTTCCATCTCTCTCTCTTTTACTTTCTTGTTTAGGCTGATATTGGCTGGGTTAGGAGTACCAGTATCTGTTGAGATATCTGTGTTGCTTTCTGTTACTCTTTACTGGTTTACCTGTGCATCACTTGTGTGATCTGTTTTCTGGTTTGTGTGCTTACATTTAAACAGCTACTCTAATCCTTGATTCTTCTTGAGTCTGATATAATTCTTGTCTAGTTCTCTGCTGACCGTTTAGTTCTGTGGTTTATGCCTAATTGATTAGTTGTTATAACTTGCTGATTAGTTGTATAATTGTTAATGTTTTGATATTAATTGCTAAGTAAGTGGTATATTGTTGGTTGAGTTTGTTTGTTGAGCATTTGTGGCTTGTTGTCTTCATTTCTGGTCAATCTTAGAATTGTTCTCTAGATAGGTTTCATTGGCTTATTTGAATCTATACTCAGGATAGTGTGTCATTGTGTGAAGTGGTGATCATTGTTGCTATTTTTGATTAAGTTCTTGTGGTCTTTGTTAGGGGTACCAGTATCGTGTGATTGATTTTTTTCCGTGTCTTAATTTGTTTGCGTGCTCCTAGCGTATTGTTGACCTCGTGGGACTGTTTCCTTTGATTGTGTTATACTTGTGCTGCGTTTCTTTCTTCTGTGTTGTACGTGTTTTTCGGGTACTTTTAGTGGACTCTGTCGGGTATAATAGATAGCAGGAGCTACTATGCTGACCCGAGATCATGTTCGGTGACGAGAGGTGCGAAGACAGGAAATAAGGTTTGTAGATTACGGGTGGCATCGTGGAATGTAGGAACCCTAATTATTAAGTTACTCGAGTTAATTGATGTGCTGAAAAAACATAGGGTCCAGATAGCATGCCTTCAGGAGACTAGATGGCGGGGTGGGAGAGCAAAAGAGTGCAATAGTTATAAACTATGGTATTCAGGGTCTGATGGAACAAAAAATGGTGTAGGTTTTTAGTTGCTAAGGAACTTCATGATAATGTTGTGGAAGTGAGAAGATACGATGATAGAATTATGTTGTTAAGAATAGTAATAGGGGATGAGGTAGTGGCAGTAGTTAGCGCGTATGCACCCCATGTTGGACTAGGGGAAACGGAAAGAAAGAAGTTCTGGGAGAGTTTAGATCACGTTATGGGCGACATACCGAGAGAAGATAAGATATACATAGGAGGAGATTTTAATGGACATATCGGTAAGGATAATGAGCATTTTCAACTGGTGCATGGAGGCTACGGGTATGGTCTTAGGAATGACGGCGGTAGGGAGCTTCTCGACTTTGCAGTAGCGCATGACCTAGGCATCATAAATTCGTTTTTTAAGAAAAGAGAATCATATCTAATCACGTTTAGCAGCGGTGGGAGACACACGCAGATAGACTATATATTGACGAGGAGAGAAGATCATAGCTCGTGGAAGGACTGTAAAGCAATACCGGGAGAGTCAGTTGTGACACAACACCATATGTTGGTGGCGGATATACGCCTCAAGAGACAAATTGCCCTACCGAACAAGAGAGTAAGACCTACGATCAGATGGGGCCAGCTCAAAGACGAAAAGATTACCATTTTCAGATATAAGGTCATACCACTGAACCAGACTGGACCACAGGAAGACGCAAACCAAAAGTGGGAGGATATGGCAAATAGGCTTATCCAAGCAGCAAAAGAAACGCTTGGAGTAACAACAAAAAGGACAGTCGGTCATAAGGAATCCTGGTGGTGGAACGAAAATGTACAGGAAAAGATACGAACCAAACAACAAAGTTTTAGAGAGCTTATACGCTGTAACAATGAGGAAAAACGCACAGAGCTAAAAGAAAATACAAAGAGGCGAAACGACAGGCGAAAAAATCGGTGTCAGAGGCAAAGAACACGGCGTACGAGATGATGTATAAACGATTAGAGACGAAAGAAGGAGAGCAAGACATGTTTAAGATAGCCAAGGCAAGAGAAAGTAGAAGACAAGACTTGAGAATGGTGAAGTTCATAAAGGCGGTGGATGGAAAGGTTTTGGTGAAGGAGAAAGACATCAAGGTGAGATGGAAAACTTACTTCGATAACCTTTTCAACATAAGAAACCCAAATCAACAGACTGAGATAGTTAGAACAACACAAACAACGCAACAAAACAACTGCTATTGTACAAGCATCACAGTTGATGAAGTTACAAGAGCAATGAAGAAAATGGGAAGGGCTAAAGCAGTGGGGCCAGACAACATACCGATTGAAGTGTGGAAATGCCTGGGTGATGAGGGTCTCCAATGGTTAACAGACTTATTCAACACTATCTTTAAGACAGGGAAGATGCCAGACCAGTGGAGAACCAGTGTCATAGTCCCGTATATAAGAAAAAAGAGATGTTCAATGTTGCAAAAACTACAGGGGAATAAAGCTATTGAGTCACACGATGAAATTATGAGAAAGAGTTATCGACACGAGAATTAGACGGGAAACTCAGATAGCGATAAACCAATTTGGATTTATGCCAGGACGCTCTACAACAGAAGCCATACACGTCGTAAGGCGATTAATGGAGAAATATAGAGAAAAGAAAAGGGATCTCCATATGGTATTCATCGACCTAGAAAAGGCATACGACAGTGTTCCGCGACAACTAATCTGGGAAAGTCTACGAGTTAGAAGGGTACCAGAGAGGTATATCAAAATAATTAAGGATATGTATGACGGGGCAAAAACGTGTGTACGAGCACCGGTAGGAGACACAGACACCTTCTCAGTGGAAGTGGGACTCCACCAAGGATCTGCACTGAGCCCATTTCTTTTCACAGTAGTGTTGGATGGGATGACCAAATCTATATAACAGTCAGCCCCGTGGTGCATGCTTTTTGCGGATGATATTGTATTAATATCAGAATCTAAAACGATGCTTAACGACAAGCTAGAGCAGTGGAGAGCAGCACTAGAGCACAGAGGATTAAGGATAAGTCGCTCTAAGACGGAATACATGCATTGCAACTTTGGTGACGAGGCGGAAGAGGACACCCAAGTCAGTATCCAGGGTATGCCGGTCCCACGAACGTCTAGGTTCAAATACCTGGGCTCGTACCTGCAGGAAGACGGAAAGATACACAGCGATGTAGCGCACTGCGTTCAAGCAGGATGGTGCAAGTGGAGAGCAACATCAGGAATTCTATATGATAAGAGGTTTCCAGCGAAACTAAAGGGAAAACTATACATAGTGGCGGTACGCCCAGCTATGCTATATGAAACAGACTGCCGGGCCATAAAGAAATCGCACGAGAAACAAATAGAGGTTGCAGAAATACGAATGCTGAGGTGGATGTGTGGAAACACAAAAATGGATCGGATAAGAAACGAAGTGTTTCGTCAGAAGTTAGAAGTGGCTTCTATTGCAGATAAAATACGAGAGGGAAGATTAAGATGGTTTGGGCATGTCAAGAGAAGACCAATGGCTGCACCGGTTAGAGCAGTAGAGAACATCATCCTAGAGGGTAGGAAGTGTAGAGGAAGACCTAGGTTGACTTAGGAAGAGAAAATTAGGAAAGATATGGTACACTTGCACCTCTCCGAGCACATGATCGAGGATAGGAGTGAGTGGAGGCGTAGAATCAAAATTAAGGACTTTTAATGGGTTCTGCATCTAGGAAGGGACTTTTTGATTGCGTCTTGCAGGGCTTGTTGTGTATGTAGCCCGCTTCTGCCCTTTTTAGGGGAATCTTGCTGCTTCTATGATGTATGCTTGTTCAATTTTTTCCTTTTGGTGATATTTTTCTGTATGTTGTATGTTGTGTGCTGTATCATTTATCGTATTTTTGATTGTATACTGATTCACTAGCGTTATGGCTTTTCATAGTGAGTCGGGGGTCTCTTTGGAAGCGGTCTCTCCACCTATCTGGGTAGAGGAAAGACTTGCCTACACCTACCCCTCCCAGACCCTGCTCTTGAGCGGGATATACTGGGTTTGTTTGTTTGTTTGTTTGTTTGTTTAAAATTAAAATAACTTATGAAAATTTTGAAAATAAATTGACATTTATAATCTTTTTTAGAAAAAATAACTATTTTTGTCAAACATTGAAAAACAAAATCAAAATTAACTCTACATTTTAATAATAGTCTGATAGGTTTGATTACAATTTATCGTTGTGGTTTGATAACTTATATCATATGATTTCTTTTTCAAACAACACATTTTAATTCGTACCTAATTTCCTTAAAACTCTTTCCGACCTAACCCAAAATATCATTTTATATCATATCCATTTTCTTCAAAACTTGTTGCGGTCCATACCCATACTTTTTTAGGTGGTGTTTGTTTTTTAAGAAAACATCTTCCCCACCTCTTCATCTGCGCGCATGCAGACGCGGGAAGAGGTTTTGAGTGCGCAGACTGTTTGTTTTTTGAAGATGTTTCATTAAAAAACATCTGCGCGAGGTCTTCTTGGTACAGACATGGTCTTGCCACTTCTCAAGTCTTCTAACCTCTTCTCTATTCTCATTCACTACCCTCCCCAATATCACTACCCTCCTCCCCCTCATTTCCAGCGGTCACCACGTACCCACCGCCGCCCCGCACACGTAAGGCGACTATCTCATAAACTTAAATGCATTCTAACACCATGAAAATCTGACGAATCTACACAAAAACCTAAAACAATCACAGAAACGTGTTCGGCAGCGAGTTCTTTTAGATCAATTTCAAGCAAGAACCAATCGGAAACATATACGCTAATTTCATCTTTTCTTCTAATTCGATCAGAACCTCCTTCGATTAAACAAAACAACAAATTCCTAAACTAGAAGATGAAGAACTCGAATCACCAGACAGATCAAAGCAGATCTATCAAGAACGTAGAAAATATTCGATCAAAGTTATGAGATAAGCACCGTATATTTACCTGATTTTAAGATCGTAGGTGGTGAGAAGTGAGATGCAGATGTATAGAGGTTGGGCGGTGGAGACGATGGAGGTTTTGAATTGGCGGTCTAAAGCTGTGGCTTGTGGTGGTACCACCGTAATTTTGTGTAAGAATGAGGTTGCTTTCGAGAGTAAAGCCCGTTTGTTTTCTTATTAACAAAATAAACTAGACAAAAAAACTATATATTATTAGACAAACTAAAAAAAAGATAAGAAAAGTAAAAAAAATTATTAGACAAACTAAAAAAAATAAATAAAGCCTACAAAGTTCAAACATGTGTTGTCTAACTAGAAGGTGAAAACTCTAACAAGCTCCGCCTCCACCAACTTTGCTGCTAACAATTGAAATCAACAGATATTTTAACAGTCTCTGCAGATGTTAAAAAAACAAACAGTCTTTTTCTTACAGACTGCAGACGTTTGGTCCACCTCTTCTACTGCAGATGTCTGTAGATGTGGTCCGCAGACTGCAGACGTTTTCCTGCAGAAAAAACAAACAGCCCCTTAGTTGATACCATGTTCTATGGTAGAACAACAATTAGTGGACTTTAATAAGATATTTTGACGGTAAACTGTCTCTATAATACCCGTAAAAATAATAATAAAAATAATAATAATAAAAATAAAAAAATATAACAATAATAATAATAATAATAATAATTTACAAAATTTATTAAAAATGTTTTAATAAGTCCAGGGGGTAAATTGCAATTTTTGAAAACTGTTTTATAAATCTTTAAAACACGAAATAACAAAAGAAGAAAGTTGAGGGACCATGCTGTAATTTTCTCAAACCCAAACCCCCACCGCCGTCGACCCTATTCCGGCCACTCTCCGGCCAATATTCCGGCAACACCAAAACCACCAATTTACATGATTTTAACCCAATTAATTCATACCAACCGTTTATAGATCAAGATTCGAACCTAACCCACTCATCAATTGGAAGATTCGAATAGACAGTGAGATCTAACAACCACGTGAACTTGGTCGGCTTCTTTACAACGTGGAATCGCATTCAAAACTTAATGATAATCGAATTGATCATATACACACAATGATACAATGAGTACTAAACGGACAATACTCTCAATTGCATCTAAAAACACACAACCACACCATTTCGAAACCCATCTTGCCACGGACCTGCAACTCAGTCGATCTCTGCCTTATAGGAATCAATTCACAAAATAGATAGAGGGCATTCGATCCTTTCATCCATTAAAAGCTTCCTGTAAGAGGAATTTGGATACCATTGGCATTTGGATAGCGATCGATCTTCATCCCTGTCGCGACTGTTCATCGTGGGGTTCATCATCGAATCGACTCCAAAACAGGTAATTCGAAACATCTACATACTCGATTCTAGACTAGGAATGAAAGCCCCATCATTAATTAGGCTGTTAACATCGTTTTGATGCTCAATTGAAGCGAATTGTTTCTAGGGTTTATACGGTTTAGAAATTAGTGATTTTGGGATTCGGGATTGATTAGCAGGAAATTGAACATAGCATTATACTCGAAATTACATAGGGATTAAAAACCCTAAGCTTAATTTCATTATCGTAATCGGTTGATAGATCAATTTGATCCAAATCGATTTAGGGTTCGAATGAATTGGGGGTGTTTAGTTGGGACAGCTTAAAACAATTAGAAGCGGGAGTCCAATGCGGCTATATGCCTTTGGTTCACTGGTTAGTGGGAGGGATTTTGGGCAGGAGGTCACGGGTTCGAACCCGGTCTCCTGCCATATTTTTTTTAAAAGCCTATTTAACCATTTAAAATTTTGTAAAAATTACCAAAAATTATAAAAACCAATTCTGTAAACTCTTTTTATTTTTAAGACCATTTACATATTTTATAGAAATTGTTTATTTAAATGCTTTAATATTTCTATAAAATATGTTTATAGAAAACACTATTAATTAGTTAAAATACTATTATTTAATTAAATAATGGATCATTATTATGTTTCAAAATAATATTGACATATTATGTAAATGAATAAGATATAATTTCTGATAGTTATGATTATATATAATATTAACAAACATTATAAATAGTCCATTTTGTTTAAAAATAAGTTTTAAATAGTGGATTAGTTCCGTATTTTTACAGCCAACTTACGGGAGCCATAACTTTATCATAACAGATCCAAATCGGTTAAACTTTATGTCCATGACGAAGTTCGTCGAAAGACGAATCTGTTGGTATATAAAACATCGAAAAACTCATTCGTTTAGACCTCCAAATAATCGTTTTCGTAACAGCTAGCAGTTCTGCGCAGCTGTAAAGATCCACGTTTTTCTCATATTTCGGTAATCCAAATCAGAAACTTTTCTAAATGAAAGTTATTCAGAACTCACTAATCTAGTAGACTGGAGATTTTCAGAATTTTTAGACGTCGTTTAGTATTTTTAACGAGTGCGAAAAGACAGAGACAGAAGTGGAATTTTTCAAACTATAATCTGCGTTATGTTATCGTAGGTTCTCACGGCGTTAACCGAGCCTAGACTTTGTTTCTGAATATTGTCATTCGTGTATAAGGTACGGATTCCGACCTTTCCCTCTCGTAGCATGAATACCTCTCGTTCTTGATCGGTATTTTGAATTCTTAACTTGACTTGTTGGTGATTAAATCCATAAGATTATTGTTATAAGTGTTTATTGTATAATTGATATTGTTTGCATGTGATAGCCTTTATTGCTTTGTACTCATTGTCACATGCTTCCTAAATGATTGATTATAGCTAGTGGCCTTGATTAAGTGTTATGAGCACTAGTGTAACTTATTGTGTTATATTGGCTTGATTGATTGTATCATTGACCTCCATACCCGAGCACATCCACCTATGGGGACATAGGGCGTCATTGTGGCACAAGTGACGTGCTCTATCTGTGGCAGAGCGATTAGACCACAGCGTCTCTACATTAATATTATGTGCCAAGTTGTGACACATATTGATTATTGTTAAAGGAGGCGTATGGATCGATCCTAGGATATCATTGTTATTGTTTATTGGTGAGATGGTTAGGTGTGTGTGCCCACATTCCTATCTCACATATTGGTGCATTAGAACTGCAGCTAATGTACACATTGTTAATTGTTATTGTTATTGGCTCACATGGGTATTCCTTTTGATGATCATTATCATTTGATTTTCGACTTGATCATCTCATTGTTATCATGATTGATCATTGTATTGCTATTGTTTATTCCGTTACTGAGCATTCTTTGGCTCAGCCGTATTTTCTTTTGTTGTTTTCTCTTATTGTTATAGCAGGTACTCAAGGGGCTCAGGGGAACGAGTGAAGAGTGTTAACTCAAGAAGTTAGGATGAGAACATTTGGATTAATAAGATTTAATAAGTACTTTGATTTTAAGACTTTATTTAAATTATGTGGACCTATGTAAGGATTTGTGTGTTCCTTAGTACTTTAATCTTATCGTTATGAAACTCTGATTTACTGTTTGTGTGACACGTCAGCCCTACCGGGTTGGGGTGTTACAGTTATGGTATCAGAGCTTAGGTTCCTTCCTGTAGAAAACTTAAACTAAATAATTAAGACATGTGAGGATTGGGTAGACATTGGGTTAGGTTCTCTATATATTATATGGCTATTTTCTAATTCACGTTATTCTGATTAATGTGAAATGTTTTCATTTTAGATGCCTCCCAGCCGTAATTCACGAAATTCTAGCGGGTCGAATGGACCTGATCCAAACCTTGTTGGTGCTATGACCCAAGCACTTACTGCTATACCACCAACTTTGATTGATGCGGTACGAAATCCGAATCCGAATCCAAATCCAAACCCAAATCCGAATTCGAATCCAAATCCAAACCCAAATCCGGATCCGAATCCAAACCCAAATCCAAACCCGAATCCAAACCCAACTGGTGCAGATGTTTGGCTAGCGCGATTTCAAAAGCAAAAACCACGATCATTCACTAAGGCGGCTACACCTGCAGTGGCCAAAGACTGGATCGCTCATATTGAGAAAATTTTTACCGTGCTTAGAGTTGATCAGCAGTACAGGGCGAGTTTAGCTGCTTATAAGCTGGAGGAAGATGCTCAAGTATGGTGGGAGAATGTGGTAGCTGAAAGAGGAGGCGAACAGTTCATGGAGACTCTATCTTGGAATGATTTTCGTTCCATATTCTTCGACAAGTATTTTACGAATGTGGATAAAGCAGCATACAGGCGGGAGTATGATAACATCCGTCAACGAAACGATGAATCACTCACTGATTTTACAGACCGGTTTTATCGACTGTTGGGATTTCTAGGTTCTTCTGCTGGACCACCTGAGGAACGGGCTGAAAAGTATCAATGGGCAGTATGTGATCGGATTCGTAAGGCCATTATTCACTCCACTTTCAACAATGTTGAAGAAGCAGTTAGGGCTGCAAAAAGGGTGGACCTGGAGAGAAAAGAATTTCTGTTAAAATTTGAGGATAATAAGAAGCGCAGTAGAGATGGGACTCGTATTCAGGCTGGCGGGGAGTCATCTCAAGGACCTGACCGAAATGGAAATGATCGTCAGAAAAATCAAGGATCGGGGAAGAACACTAAGCCATGGCATGGTAAGACTCGAAGTCAAGGTCAAATGATAACCTATCAACAACCAATTGCAGCTCAACCGGTGAATCAAAAAGGCAATCCTTCCAGACATCCGATGTGTACTCATTGTGGAAAGCATCATCCCGGAACTTGTCGTCGACTTACAGGAGCTTGTCTTGGTTGTGGGGATATGGGGCATAGGGTTAGTCAATGCCCAAAGGCGAGGAACCGACCAGAGAATGATGCTAAGGGAGCCAATGTGCCACCCACTACTGGAGGTTGAGTATTCGCACTAACTGCAGGGGAAGCTGCTAATGCTCCAGGTACATTTTCCCGTACAAATTCATTCTAATAATCATAATCTACTTCCATTGATTCTAGTTTTACCATCGTTAGTATCTCATTAGTTATCAATATATAGGTACGATTTGTGGTATACTTCGTTATGGTGACTATGATATTTCTGTATTGTTTGATACTGGCTCCACCCACTCGATAGTATCTCATTTATTCACAAAGCACCTTACGATCATGCCTACCGCTCTAGAGCCTGCATTAGTGATTTCTACTCCTGTTGGAGAATCGATTGTTATTTCACAAGTATACCAAAACTGTCCTATTCAGATCGAATCAATCATTAGAGAGGCTGACCTATTTCCTATGAACATGGGTGATTTCGATATTATTCTTGGCATGGATTGGTTAACACGACACCAGGTTACCATAGAATGTCAAACTCGTCGTGTGCTATTTGGTGATCCTATGAATCCTGACTTAGTTTACCAAGGGAACCTACCTCGGAAGCCTCTCAAAATTATCTCTGCTCTGAAAGCCCAAAAGCTTATATCTCGTGGATGTGAGGGATTCTTAGCTTCTATAAAGGATACATCAGTGGATACTCCTCGTATTGAAGACTTTCCTATTGTTCAGGAATTCCCTGATGTCTTTCCTGAAGAACTTCCAGGGTTACCACCTGAGCGTGAAGTCGAGTTTACTATTGATTTAATCCCCGGGGCGGAACCTATTTCTAAGGCACCTTATCGGATGGCTCCAGTAGAGTTAAAGGAATTGAAAGAACAACTGCAGGAGTTATTACAACTCGGATTCATTAGACCAAGTGTTTCACCATGGGGAGCACCGGTATTATTTGTGAAGAAGAAAGATGGTAGTATGCGTCTATGCATCGACTACCGAGAGCTTAATAAGATTACTATCCGGAACCGCTATCCGTTACCGCGTATTGATGATCTCTTCGATCAACTACAAGGGGCAAAGTTCTTCTCTAAGATCGACCTTAGATCAGGATACCATCAATTGAGGATCCGAGATCAAGATGTTCCTAAGACAGCATTCCGCACCCGTTACGGTCACTATGAGTTCCTAGTTATGCCTTTTGGCTTGACTAATGCTCCAGCTGTCTTTATGGACCTCATGAACAGAGTGTTCCATGAGTATTTGGACCGCTTTGTAATTGTTTTTATCGATGATATCTTGGTATTCTCTAAAAGTAGAGAGGAGCATGAAGACCATCTTCGCACGATTTTGGAGACCTTACGCCAAAAGAAGTTATATGCTAAATTTTCTAAGTGTGACTTTTGGCTTGAACAAGTGGCATTTTTAGGCCACGTTGTATCAGCTAAAGGTATCACTATGGATCCGGCAAAGGTGGAAGCTATTACTAAATGGCCTCGACCGACATCCGTCACTGAAGTTCGTAGTTTTCTTGGTTTAGCGGGCTATTACCGACGTTTTGTGGAAGGTTTCTCTCGTGTAGCATTACCTCTAACTCAACTTATGAGAAAGGGTGTAAAATTTATGTGGAACGAGGATAGAGAAAAGAGTTTTGAGGAACTGAAGAAAAGACTGGTATCTGCCCCTATTCTTACGTTACCTTCGGGTTCTGGCGGATACCAAATTTATAGTGATGCATCGAAGAAGGGACTCGGTTGTGTTCTTATGCAGCATGGTAAAGTTATTGCCTATGCTTCCCGACAGCTTAAACCGTACGAAGTAAACTACCCAACACATGACTTAGAGCTTGCAGCTGTAGTGTTTGCATTAAAGATTTGGAGACATTATTTGTATGGAGAGACATGTGACATCTTTACTGATCATAAGAGCCTTAAGTATATTTTCACTCAAAAAGAACTCAATATGAGGCAGAGGAGATGGTTAGAACTACTCAAGGATTACGATGCCAACATCCAGTATCATCCGGGCAAGGCAAATGTCGTGGCAGATGCTCTCAGTCGAAAGAGTGCAGGTGGAGTAGCATGTCTTCAAATCCAACCACAGATTATCTCAGATCTGGATAGAATGGAAGTTGGGTTACAGCTTGGTGAGTCTAACGGTTATCTAGCCAAGATGAGGATAGAATCTGATCTTATTACACGGATCAAGGAAGCTCAGAATCAAGATGGAGAACTTTGGGCGATATTACAAAATTTGAAGATAGGGAAACAATCTGAGTTTCGAGTTGATGAACAAGGAGTTATCTGGTGTGGAAATAGATTATGTGTGCCAAATGACTCAACCCTTCGTGACTCCTTATTAGCAGAGGCGCACAGTTCACCTTTCTCTATTCACCCGGGAGCCACTAAGATGTATAGAGATCTAAGGCAGCACTTTTGGTGGAGTGGTATGAAGGAAGATGTAGCTAAATATGTGAGTCATTGTTTAACTTGTCAGCAAGTAAAGATTGAGCATCAAAGAGCTAGTGGATTACTGCAACCATTAGATATTCCTGTGTGGAAATGGGATGATATTTCCATGGACTTTGTTACAGGCCTACCAAAAACATTCAAGAAGAACGACGCCATTTGGGTCGTAGTTGATAGACTCACAAAGTCGGCTCATTTCTTGCCCATCCAACAGGGTTACTCAGTTAGCAAATTATCAGAGGTATTTCTGCAAGATATTATTCGACTTCATGGCACGCCATCATCGATTGTATGTGATAGAGATCCGCGTTTCACGTCACGCTTTTGGAAGGGTTTCCAAAATGCTTGGGGAACCAAGTTAAGATTTAGTACCGCCTTCCATCCGCAGACTGACGGACAATCTGAACGCACCATTCAGACCTTGGAGGATATGCTTAGAGCATGCGCACTCGAATGGACAGGAAATTAGGATGAGTATCTATGCTTAGTTGAGTTCGCGTATAATAATAGTTGGCAGGCTAGTATAAATATGGCCCCGTTTGAACTTTTATATGGTCGAAAATGTAGAGCACCGATATGTTGGAATGAGGTTGGAGAGAAGATAATCGAAGGACCAGAATTGGTTAGAATTACTAATGACAAAGTTGCCATTGCCAGAGAAAAGTTGAAAGAAGCCCAAACTAGACAAAAGAGTTACGCCGATCAACACCGACGAGCGTTGGAATTTAGAGTCGGAGATCATGTGTTTCTCAAAGTGTCACCTTGTCGTGGCATACGTCGATTTGGAATTAAAGGAAAGTTAAGTCCACGTTTTATCGGTCCGTTTGAGATTCTTGAAAGGGTTGGAGAAGTCTCGTATCGTTTAGCATTGCCACCGCAACTCTCTCATGTTCATAACGTTTTTCATGTCTCTTTGTTGAGGGGATACAACTATCATCCGTTGCACGTTATTAGTTACCCTCTTCACGCGATTCAAGAAGATCTTTCTTATGAAGAAGAACCTGAAGCTATTATTGATCGTCAAGAACGAGTTATGAGACGCAAGTCTATACCGTTCGTTAAAGTTTTATGGAAAAATCATTCGGAACGCGAGGCGACATGGGAGACAGAAGAAATGATTCGTTCACAGTATCCATACTTATTCGACAACTAAGTGTATGTTTTCTAAGCCTAATTGTTAGTGATTACTCTATTCGTAAGAGGTGTGTGTGTTAAGCAGTATTACTTTCACCGTATTGTATTTCCTGAAGGATTCATGCTACATTATATTGAATTTCGAGGACGAAATTGTTTTAAGGGGGGTAGAATTATAATACCCGTAAAAATAATAATAAAAATAATAATAAAAATAAAAAAAATATAACAATAATAATAATAATAATAATAATTTACAAAATTTATTAAAAATGTTTTAATAAGTCCAGGGGGTAAATTGCAATTTTTGAAAACTGTTTTATAAATCTTTAAAACACGAAATAACAAAAGAAGAAAGTTGAGGGACCATGCTGTAATTTTCTCAAACCCAAACCCCCACCGCCGTCGACCCTATTCCGGCCACTCTCCGGCCAATATTCCGGCAACACCAAAACCACCAATTTACATGATTTTAACCCAATTAATTCATACCAACCGTTTATAGATCAAGATTCGAACCTAACCCACTCATCAATTGGAAGATTCGAATAGACAGTGAGATCTAACAACCACGTGAACTTGGTCGGCTTCTTTACAACGTGGAATCGCATTCAAAACTTAATGATAATCGAATTGATCATATACACACAATGATACAATGAGTACTAAACGGACAATACTCTCAATTGCATCTAAAAACACACAACCACACCATTTCGAAACCCATCTTGCCACGGACCTGCAACTCAGTCGATCTCTGCCTTATAGGAATCAATTCACAAAATAGATAGAGGGCATTCGATCCTTTCATCCATTAAAAGCTTCCTGTAAGAGGAATTTGGATACCATTGGCATTTGGATAGCGATCGATCTTCATCCCTGTCGCGACTGTTCATCGTGGGGTTCATCATCGAATCGACTCCAAAACAGGTAATTCGAAACATCTACATACTCGATTCTAGACTAGGAATGAAAGCCCCATCATTAATTAGGCTGTTAACATCGTTTTGATGCTCAATTGAAGCGAATTGTTTCTAGGGTTTATACGGTTTAGAAATTAGTGATTTTGGGATTCGGGATTGATTAGCAGGAAATTGAACATAGCATTATACTCGAAATTACATAGGGATTAAAAACCCTAAGCTTAATTTCATTATCGTAATCGGTTGATAGATCAATTTGATCCAAATCGATTTAGGGTTCGAATGAATTGGGGGTGTTTAGTTGGGACAGCTTAAAACAATTAGAAGCGGGAGTCCAATGCGGCTATATGCCTTTGGTTCACTGGTTAGTGGGAGGGATTTTGGGCAGGAGGTCACGGGTTCGAACCCGGTCTCCTGCCATATTTTTTTAAAAGCCTATTTAACCATTTAAAATTTTGTAAAAATTACCAAAAATTATAAAAACCAATTCTGTAAACTCTTTTTATTTTTAAGACCATTTACATATTTTATAGAAATTGTTTATTTAAATGCTTTAATATTTCTATAAAATATGTTTATAGAAAACACTATTAATTAGTTAAAATACTATTATTTAATTAAATAATGGATCATTATTATGTTTCAAAATAATATTGACATATTATGTAAATGAATAAGATATAATTTCTGATAGTTATGATTATATATAATATTAACAAACATTATAAATAGTCCATTTTGTTTAAAAATAAGTTTTAAATAGTGGATTAGTTCCGTATTTTTACAGCCAACTTACGGGAGCCATAACTTTATCATAACAGATCCAAATCGGTTAAACTTTATGTCCATGACGAAGTTCGTCGAAAGACGAATCTGTTGGTATATAAAACATCGAAAAACTCATTCGTTTAGACCTCCAAATAATCGTTTTCGTAACAGCTAGCAGTTCTGCGCAGCTGTAAAGATCCACGTTTTTCTCATATTTCGGTAATCCAAATCAGAAACTTTTCTAAATGAAAGTTATTCAGAACTCACTAATCTAGTAGACTGGAGATTTTCAGAATTTTTAGACGTCGTTTAGTATTTTTAACGAGTGCGAAAAGACAGAGACAGAAGTGGAATTTTTCAAACTATAATCTGCGTTATGTTATCGTAGGTTCTCACGGCGTTAACCGAGCCTAGACTTTGTTTCTGAATATTGTCATTCGTGTATAAGGTACGGATTCCGACCTTTCCCTCTCGTAGCATGAATACCTCTCGTTCTTGATCGGTATTTTGAATTCTTAACTTGACTTGTTGGTGATTAAATCCATAAGATTATTGTTATAAGTGTTTATTGTATAATTGATATTGTTTGCATGTGATAGCCTTTATTTGCTTTGTACTCATTGTCACATGCTTCCTAAATGATTGATTATAGCTAGTGGCCTTGATTAAGTGTTATGAGCACTAGTGTAACTTATTGTGTTATATTGGCTTGATTGATTGTATCATTGACCTCCATACCCGAGCACATCCACCTATGGGGACATAGGGCGTCATTGTGGCACAAGTGACGTGCTCTATCTGTGGCAGAGCGATTAGACCACAGCGTCTCTACATTAATATTATGTGCCAAGTTGTGACACATATTGATTATTGTTAAAGGAGGCGTATGGATCGATCCTAGGATATCATTGTTATTGTTTATTGGTGAGATGGTTAGGTGTGTGTGCCCACATTCCTATCTCACATATTGGTGCATTAGAACTGCAGCTAATGTACACATTGTTAATTGTTATTGTTATTGGCTCACATGGGTATTCCTTTTGATGATCATTATCATTTGATTTTCGACTTGATCATCTCATTGTTATCATGATTGATCATTGTATTGCTATTGTTTATTCCGTTACTGAGCATTCTTTGGCTCAGCCGTATTTTCTTTTGTTGTTTTCTCTTATTGTTATAGCAGGTACTCAAGGGGCTCAGGGGAACGAGTGAAGAGTGTTAACTCAAGAAGTTAGGATGAGAACATTTGGATTAATAAGATTTAATAAGTACTTTGATTTTAAGACTTTATTTAAATTATGTGGACCTATGTAAGGATTTGTGTGTTCCTTAGTACTTTAATCTTATCGTTATGAAACTCTGATTTACTGTTTGTGTGACACGTCAGCCCTACCCGGGTTGGGGTGTTACAGTCTCTCTATTAAAACTGTCCCTCTATAGGTGAAACGTGCCGCTCTCTGATGTTTGTAATATCTTTTTCTTAATATGTTGGTGATTTTAACTGTATGCTGTGTGTTGTGTGTTGTATGATATATTATTTGCTGTCTTGCTATCGTTATTGCTTTTGTTTATTGAGTCGGTGGTCTCTTTGAAAACGGTCTCTCTACCTACCTAGATAGAGGAAAGACTTATCACTACCTACCCCCAGACCCTGCTCTGAGTGAGATATACCGGGTTTGTTTGTTTATTTGTTTGTTTATTAAAAAATAAAAGTAAATTAATAGTTCTTAAAATAAAAATCAGTGCCGGCGAATGGAGATGTAAAAGATATCTTGTAGTCAATGAAGACGGAGGGTGGGGCCCAAAAGTCAAGTATAAAAGCAAATGGTTTGTTACAAGTCTTCTGACCCAATTATTCTAAATTATTTTCATAGTTGGATTCGGTTCATTTTGAAATTTCAAATAAATTATATAAAAGATTTGAAAATAATATTAGCTAGTGGAAGACTTGTGAAACTATTTATCAATTTACATTGTCAACATCCTACCCGATTGATGATAATTTACATCTAAAACACATGGAGTGAGTGATCATCGTAAACGACTTGAGTGGAGCCAGGGTGGGCTCGGGCTCGGTTCATTTAAAACCGAGTGAAGTCAGCTTGGCTCGTTTATTTAACGAGCTTAAACGAGCCGAGCCGGCTCGCGAGTCTACCTTTTTTATTTTTAAGAAAGATATATTTTTGTTTTTTATATATTTAATAAGTAATATTTGTTACATCTGTTTGCCTTGATTTATTAAAATAATTATATAATATTGTTATTTCAATAAGTATAATCATGTTAATTTTTATACTTTTATAATTAGTTTCTTGTTATATAATATCAAAATAATCATATATATGGTATGTTTTAGATAATATGTCATAATTTTTTATTTATAAATTATATAAAGCATAATTTAATTTTAAATTTAAACAAGCGAGCCACGAGCCGAGCTGAGCCGAGCTGATCTTGGTTCCGGCTCGTCCATTTACAAACCTTGTTTATAAACGAGCCGATTTCAAGTGAAATTTTTCCGAGCTATTTTTAAGAAAGCTTCGAGCGAGTCACGGGCCTTTTAAACGCCCTAATCATAGCATTGTTCAAAAAAATAAGCTAGCTATACAATTAATACAAACCCCAAGCTTTAGCATTTGATTCAATCGATCTATAGGTTTTTCATTTTCTTGGATGCATTACGGGAAATTTACATCCGACACACATCAACAAATATAATTTAATAAATAAACGGTTAATACTCAACAAGCTGAACTAAGATATTTTAAAGTGCGACTTTTTTTTTGAATTTGGAAACCAACACATCTATCACTTGTAAAAACGAAAGAATATCACCGACAAATGAAATCTGAGAGGATGTTTAAAATAAGGGGTAACTTTATAGAATAGTAATCAAGTTTAAAAATTGTTCTAATTAGGTCACTCATAAACTTTTTTGTTCCAATCAGGTCACTAAACTTTATTTTGATGTTCCAATCATGTGTATTTAACCTGAATAATAGGTAATAAACTTAAAAATGTTTAAAAAAATTAAAAATAATTAATAAATAGTTGAATATTTTAAAAAACTGAAAAAATGTTTAAAAAATGCATAATCATTGTCCAAATTTTCGTAAAAATTGAAAAAAAATAATAAAAAATTACAAATTTCAGTAAAAATTTAAAAAAAAATACATTGTGTTCCAACATACCAATTATACCAATATACATCTATATATCAACATACACCTATATATCCAATTAAAAAAAAATTGTGTTTAAAAAGCGGGTCAACATACCAATTATACCAACATACATCTATATATCCAAACGGGTCAAAATTATATAAACGCGTCCAAAAAAGTCAAAATTACATCACAATACACCCAAATGGGTCAAAAACTACCAACATACGTTCAAACGGGTTAACATACACCAAAATGTTCCAAAAGAAACAAAATTAACTCAAATACGCCTAAACGAGTCACATTTTTTTATTTCTACCTTTAGGTCTTGCTTCATTTGGTTGTGGGTCTTTTTTCTCGTTTTTGCAAGACCTTGTATTATGCCCACTTCCTTGACAATTTTGACAAGTCATTTTTCTTCCAACTCCAACCTTCGTTGTTTTCTTCTCTTTTTCTGAAGGATCTCTTTTTCTTTTTACTGTTGGTCTACCAGGCATTCGTCTTTCTTTTGGTGGTAGGGGTTTTATGTCATCTGTTATAGGCCAATGCATACTTCCCTTCAATGGTTTGATACTATGTTTATATGCTTTCTTAAACATGTCTCTTTTAAACCAATTACTAACATAACTTTCAGGGTCTTTGTTGATGAACCCTAAAGCTGCTACCGAATGAACACAAGGTATGCCTGACAATTGCCATGATCCACAACTGCATGTCTGCTCCTCAATCTTCACTACAAATGCATTCTTTTCACTTCTTACTTCAAATATGTTGTTACCACTAGGAACAACGTTGTAAAGCCTACACAATCAACTCAAAAGTTAATAAAAACTCATGACAAAATAACATAAAGTTCTAAATGTAACCTTTACCTCTGTTTTTTTTTATTTCTTCTAATTTTTTCTAATTCTAGGGCATACTTCATGTTCAAAGCTTCGTGATTTTATCGCCATTAAGAACATTCTACGCATCACCAATGTTCTAATTTCTTCAAACATACTAATAATAGGCTTTCTTCTCGCAACTCGAATGCGTGAATTAAAGCTTTCACTCATTCCATTCTCGACTGCATCACATGCTCTACCAATTTCAAAAAAAGCTCTCGACCAAGTAGTTGGGTTTCTCTCCATAAGATGATCATACGCACCTTTACTAATGGATTTCAACTCTTCCATATTCTCTTCAAACCGTTGTTTAGTTGTAGAATTTGCAGCTGACCAAAATAAATTTTTAAACACAAGCCCACGAAATTTCTTTTTAAAGTTTGCATAAATATGTCTTGTGCATTGCCTGTGCTCAGCATCTGGAAATATATCCTTCACCGCCTCTATAATACCCTAATGAATAACAAACACATAACATAAATGTTAATAAACAACATGTAAATAATTGCATATTAAGTACAAAATACCTTATGTTGATCTGAAATCAAAGTAAGTCCAACTCCACTCTTCATATAAATGTCGTTCTTCAATAGATTGAGAAACCATGTCCAGTTTTCTTTATTCTCAACAGATACGACAGCCCATGCTAAAGGAAAAATGTGATTGTTGGCGTCTCTTCCAACAGCCGAGAGTAACTGACCGCTACATTTCAGAAAACAACCATCTAAGCAGATAACTTTCCTACAACCACTTATCCATCCATCTTTAACCGCTCGAAAACAAATATAGTACCTACTAAAATAAATCTCTCCACTCGGCATTGTATCCACGACCATCTCCACAGTACTCCCTGGGTTTGTTTCCAATATCTCAGCTCGATAATCTGAAAGTCTAGCATAATGTTCATTCAATCCACCTTCAAAGTCATCTAATATTTTCTTTTTTGCTCTTCCATATTGTCCAATACTCACTCTACATTGGTATTTTCTCATTATATCTTGTTGCATTTCCCTTAAACTAATTTCAGGATTTTGAATTATTTGTTTGAAATATTTTTTGCAATCCAAGAATATGTAACAAGAGAACCTAATGAAAACTGTCTTGAGCATGTATGTTCATCATTCAATGTTTTTATTGAAAGGAATTCTCACTTGTGACCCTCGAAGCCCAAAGCCTAAACGGACACTTCCAAACATCCTTTTTTTTTCCTTTACCATCTTCTACAGTTTCTGCACCATCTTCTACAGTTTCTGCAATACCGCATCTTACTAACAAGCGATTATGGTCGTTTACCGTGAACACTAATTGATAACCATTTGATACACCATAATCAATCAACATTTCTTTTAACTGTGCAGGACTCTCAAATTTCATTCCTTCAATGGGTTTCACTAATTTCCAATCCATATTAGGATCATAACAAGGATAAACGACACTTTCATCCTCTACACTTACATCATCCATATCATTATCATAATTTTGTTCACTTCCACTCCAATCATCAACAGAACTAGCATCAAATTGATCCTTATCAGTGTTGTCAAAACATAGTTAATTCAGAAAAGGATCATTCATACTAACATCTTCATCATCAAAAATCTGACAAAAATCAAATACACTACTATAAATACTATATACGATCACTATAACAAATCATATTCTCACCAAATCAAACTAGTGATCAATTAAAACTTGAAATACCAACAAGTAAACTAGTTTAAATAGGTTATACCTACTGCTCGATTCGTACCGAATAAAGGTTATCGTTTGTATCATTCATTGCATCAATACTTGACATAGCTCGAAAGGTGACGGGTCGAAGGTGGGCACAAGACTGTTACGCAGGTCGGCTGCGATGGTGGTGGGACGGAGTCCGGCAGGTGGTGGTGCGGAGTCCGACGAAGGGGCGGAGGCCGGCGAAGGGGCGACCGGCGAAGGGGCGGCCGGCGAAGGGGAAGCCGGAGAAGGGGAGGCCGGCGAATGGGGACGACGGTGTGGGGCGAGTCCGGTGAAGGGGGGCCGACGACGGGGAGGCCGGCGACGGGAGGCCGGTGAAGTGGAACCGGCGCAATGGACTTTGTCTGCTGCGTACGTACGTGATTGCAATTTGAGAGGGAGAAGAGAAAAGAATTTAGGGTTTCTTTAATGTTATTTATTTATTTGTTTAATTTGTTTAATTTGTTTTAAATATAAAATAAAAAGTTACCTGTTTAGCAGGTCAATTATATAGGATTAAAATACCACTTTAAAGTTTAATGATGTAATTGAAACAGTTTCAAACATAAGTGACCTGATTGGAATACATAGTAAACTTGGTTACTATTTCGTGAAGTTTTCCCTTAAAATAAATTGGTGTAATCTTTTGTGTTTGCGTTACATGTTTGGTACTAAGATTTTAAATTTCGTATAATTAGTCCAAACTTTTATATGTACGTTACATATATGGTCGCCGAAGTTAAATCTTGTTAGTTTGTGTAAAATACATAAGAACTAACGAGATTTAACGTTAGTAATTAAATGTGCAACATATACACAAAACCTTGGACTAACTTTGTAAATTTAAATATCACATAAAAGCTTGGACACAAAAGCTTGGATTAACATGCAAGTCAAAAACTATCGTAATAAGTTAATGAACAAATTCGTTGGTGAGGTTGTATGTGTTTTTTAGTGAAAATGGTTTATGAGTTCAAAGATAATAAAATAAGACTTAGGACACCGATTGAAAAACTGTTTAAGTAAGGATATTTCTCAAAATAATAGCTGAACTAACAAGTTAATGATAAAAAACAAGACACAATCGATTTTTATTGAGGAAAAAGCTCTTGATTTAATAGATCTCGGGCACAAAAAACGTCATGGCGCTTGACAAAAGTCACTTGCCTCATCTTTTATTGATTGAAAATATGAAGTACAACTCGAGAGCTTGGATCGGATCGTATTTAGGTGTTACGATGGAAATTTGTCCGCGTTTTTGTGTTGGTGAGAATAGAGCAAGTAAGTGTATCAGTTGCAATGTGCCTATACGATCTGATCCAGACTCATTATATAGTAATGATTATATAACAAGTCTTTCGAAGTTCTCGACCATATCCCGAAATCTTCTAGATTATCAGCATACTTGCTTCATGTGAATGTTGTAGACTTGGTCTAGCACATGTGTGATCTATTTTCTCTATGTTCAACGATTTTTTAGGATAGACTTAGTCATTGTCACGCCCCTAATACTAAAAACATGTAGAACAAACATATTATGATAACAATATGGAATGTACTTTAAGATATCAGACTTGTCACTCATTTTAAGTTGTCAAACGTAATCCGAAACCCATAACAATAACATACACACAAAAACTTGATCAAAAGAAAGTGATAATTTAAGTAATTTTCTCTCACACATTTGCGAAGGTGATTTAGTTTTCTTATTTACAAATATGCCACAAAACTTATGCCACACATACTCTTGTTGACATACATGTGGTAGTTTCTTTCATATGCATTCTAAAAATAAAAATCTCATTTACCATTAAAGAGTTAATTGTCATTTTCGTTTCTTAATTAAGTATGTTTTGTTATTTTCATCTAAAAATATTTTTCTTTTCCAAGTCCCTAGCTTTTAAATTTTGTCATTTTCATTAATTTAGTTAACATAGTTAATTGTATTTGTTAAGTTAGGAGCATTAAATCATTATACAACTGAATATTTAAATTAACTGATTTGTATAATAACTTAAATACCCTTAATTTAACAAATACAATTTGAGTTAACAAAAATATATGAAATTGATAACTTTTTAAAAAGTCAGGGGCCTAGAAGAAAAAAATATTTTTTCTATAGAATTAGTAAAACAATAACAATTAATTTCATAAAGTTATTTACAAAAATGCCACCAACATAAATATGTAGATGAGTGCCGCTTCAAATATGATTGTATGGTGTAGTGTGACATGATAAAATTTAGTTATGGGGTTTATGATATAGTGTGAGTGTGTGGTATGAATCTTCCCTGCATCTTAACACGTGGTTACATCATATTATATATGCATTCAAAAGAATAAACCCCATTGACCATTGGAAGTAATTCACCAAAGTTATTAAGTGACATACCACAACCATAAATATGCAAATCAGTCACAACCAACGCCTTCTGTTAATCGTATTAATGCGTTTTAAAAGTTTGTGTTTTATTATTAGTCAGCCATACATATATAGCAATGATAAAAATATTATATAATTTTTTAATCGTTAATAATTGATATGATAATAAATATACATGTTTATAATATGTATTTTTTTGCATTTTAAGTCATTTTTATACAAAATGTCACACCCCGACCGACGGCGGAATCATCGGAGCGGACGAGGGAATGATTGATTGTTCATAACACATGATTGTCTAATAATGGAAATAATATTAAAATCTGATTACAAGATAATATAAGTTCACACAAGCAAATACAACAGTTAAAATCACAAATAGTAATTGTCTTTTGTTTTGACTAAGTCCGTATCTTAAATGAGCATGTAGAAGTCCACTAACTTGCTTAACCTGAAATCATGTGAGAAAATAAAGTCAGCTAACGAGTTAGCTGGTGAGTAATCACAGTTTTGAATATACATATTGATTGATTGATTGATTGAGAATAATCCAATTCACAATGTAACGTTAAAACTTATATTGCAATAGTAAAGCATATAGATAAACCGACATAATACAAACCCCTTGACTTGACACTTGCATATAATAGACTCCACACATACACCATAGATTGACTCTTGCCTCTGGCACAATCACCGCTCGACTATTCATATGGGGTGGATTATCCAAACCAGTAGATCTACCATTGATACCAGGATTGATTGATTAAATTAGGGTTTTACTGTCATCCAGTTTATCATAGTATGTTCACATAGTTGCAAGTAATAACATAACCTGTCTTGAATTGAATTTAGAATGAAATAACAATATAATATCATGATTGAATATATTGTATCACATGATTTCCCCCAAATAGGAAATGATATAAAAAAAGGGATATGAATACTCACTTGATTGATGATATTAGGATTTGGATGTGATAGTTTAGACACCAACGGTTTCCTTACGATTAACCTAAGGAACGGTGCCTCGAATTAGAATAATGATGATTTGAGAATTTGGGAATGTATTAGGGTTTCCATTGGGTTTTGAATTGTAGTTTAAATTAAATAATTTATTTAGTTGAAATGTCTTGAAATAAATAAAATGAATTTGAAAGTGATTATGTTTTGAATTTAATAAATGTATTATTATGCGTAACTGTTTAATTTATTATTAATGTGTGGGAAAAACAAATAATTAATTTTATTAATTAATTATATGATAATTAATTAAAATAATTAATTATTTAAATGACTAAAATAAATGAAAATGATTTTGGAAAGATTTAAATATTAATTTTGTAAAACTTGTAATTTTTATTTATTTAAAACATTTAATAAAATAAATAAAACGTCAAAATAAATTTCAGAAAATAATTTGGTAGTTTCAAAAATTTTAATGTTTGTAAAATCATTTTTATAATTTTTACAAATTTTTTCATAATTTTTAAATGCTTAACAAGAGGCTTAAAAAATGTGTAGCTGGCCCGATTCGAACCCGGGACCTCCTGTTGGACATGGAGCGCAGGAACCAGCAAACCAAGGGCCTAAGCCACGATGGTTTTGGGTTCCAAATTCTTTTAAGCATCGACCACAGAACCCCCAAATCGATTTGAGCCCTAGTTCGAACCAGACCCAAATCGAAGCTCAATTTGATATAGAATGCTTCTGCAATCATGGGGCTTTTGTTCCCCATGAGAAATCGAGTATGTGGGTGTGTAGAATTTACCCTTATAATGATGAATTGATGATGAACTGGTCGAAGAACAGACCGCGGTCACTGTGTGATCGATTGATGCTCAAACAACGTTTATAATCAAATTAAACTCATGGGAAGCTTCGAATAACGATCTGGAAGCAAAGCCCCTTATCAAAATCAGTTAAAATTGATCAGAGATGGGGTTTTTATGGTGTTGCAGGTCCGCGACTTCGAGGATGTTTAATGGTGGTGTTTGTGTGCGTTTTCAATGAAATTGAATTCAAAGGAAGTTTATAAATGTTCAAAAGTTCGATAGTGCGCATTTAATTTTGATTATCTTCCAGTTTTCGTGCGAATTTGGCGTGTAAAGTTGTCGACAGTGGAAGAGGGAATCGGGGAGATGACCGGGTCGAATGGGGGGTGGGGTTGGGTGTGTTTTGCAGATTTTACAACAATGGTCCCTGTGGTTTGTATCAATTGTCATTTGAAATTCAGAGTTTGGTTTTAGTTTTATCTAATTTACATTTTAACCCCTGAAATTTTAGATGGTTATTATTTCATGTAAAAAGGTCTATAATTAAACTTATATTTCCATTATTATTAGTTATTAATGTTAGTATTAACATTATTATTATTAATGTTGTTATTATTGTTATAATTATTATTATTATTATTGTTATCATTATTATTAATTATTGGAATCAACGTCAACGTATTAAACTTAATTGTTTAATAAATTAACTTTTATTTATGAAAATACGCGATGTTACAGTCTCCCCTGCTTTAGGAAATTTCGTCCCGAAATTTTAATCACGAGGAGGCTGAAACGAAAAGATGAGGATACTGGGATTTCATTTGGTCCTCACGTTCTCAGGTGAATTCTGGGCCACGTTTAGATTCCCAGCGGACTTTGACAATGGGTATCCGACTGCGTTTGAGTTGTTTGACTTCCCGATCCATAATTTCCACAATGTTCTCAATAAAGTGCATAGATTCATCAATCTGGACTTCGTCGAGTGGAATGTGGAGATTTTCATCGGCAAGACATTTCTTGAGATTTGAAATGTGAAACGTCGGATGTATATTGCTGTGCTCTTGGGGTAATTCAAGCTTGTAGGCTACTTTCCCCAATTCGCTCAAGCACTTTGATTGGACCCACGTAACGAGGTGCTAGTTCCCTTTCTTTCCAAAGTGAATCACTCCCTTACAAGGTGATACCTTAAGAAGTACGAGATCACCGACATTGTATTCCATGGGTTTATGTCTTTTGTCAGCATAATGCCTTTGACGATTTCTAGCAGCGACCAAGTTATCACGGATCTTATGAATTTTGTCGGTTCACACACCATCACATTCACCACATGATCTTCAACAAGAAGAATCTTAGGTTTTCTTTCTGATTTGGGAAGATCTTAAATGTTTCTAGAACTTTGTTCATCAGAAGGTGAGCATGAAGCCACCGATAGATCATAGTGATTCTCTTTTTCTTCTTGATGCAGTTTGTGTTTTTATTTTTCTGAGGTACACTTTGAAGAACTTTTCGGGTTCTGATTCGGCCATACAAGGCCTCAAATGGTGTCATCTGGATGCTGGTATGGTAATTGTTATTGTAAGAGAATTCGATCAACGGAAGATGGGAATCCCACGATCCACTGAAATCAATGACACAAGCCCGAAGCATATCCTCGAGGGTTTGTATCGTTCTTTCAGTCTGACCGTCGGTTTGTGGGTGATAGGCTGTGCTAAGATTCAGTTGAGTTTCGAGAGCTGATTGGAGACTTTTCTAGAAACAAGAGATGAAGCGACCATCGCGATCAGAGATAATATCTTTACTTGACAAAAGATTGTTTAGGAAAACTACCATCACGTAATCAGGCTTTGATGATAACTCACAATGAAAGTCGATAGATAAAGAATAAATGGTTTGATGTAGCTAGATCGAGTCAAAACATGAGAATAAAAGAAATCGATTTAAGAATTTAAATGCTCCAAGCTTGGAATCAAAATCAACCTAAAGTGATCGGGTCTCTTTTCGAGTTCAGAGATCATGCTTTGGCTTGATAGGTCGGAACACTAATATTATTTCACCCTTCAAGTTACTACATGCTTCTCGTCACTTGATTACAACCTTGATAAGTTGGAGATCAGGAAATGAGAATAGTCATCAAGTTATGGTTTTCACCCCTAACTTGATGGTGTACTCTCAAGGTATGACCACTAACTTACAAATCAAAAGTTCGATCTCAACTCACTGTTGAGGATCCACAGAAATAAGACGAGGTAACTCACCATTAAGGTAAGGGAAATCACTCCTATCTTAACGATGAATTTTACAAAAACAAAGTATAACAAGATAAACTTCTTCATCAAAATCCAGAATTCACTCCTACTTTAATGAGGTCGTTTTAGAAAATACAATCCATAAGAATGATATTATCATCAAGGTATGAATTTCATGCGTATCTTGATGATTGAGCTTCAAGAAAACAATCGAAGATTGACATTTGTCACCAAAGTACGGGTTTCAATCCTATTTTGGTGAGATCATGTCATTTGTGAAATGTAAGTTCCAAAGAGAATAATTGAAGTCGGTCCTCGAGATAAGGAAATCACCCTAATCCAGAGGATGAAATTTTCATAAAACACACCATTGGAAACCATTTATTGAAACGAATAAAGAATCATCACCAAAGTAGGGGAATCACCCCTGTTTTGATGAGTTAGAATTATTTAGAAGATACGAGTGTTCTTAGTCATAGGTTGACTTACAAACTCTTGCATCTCCCATGGTGCAAACGGTTCAAAGTTCGACTTAACAACGAAAGAAAAAAATATCTCAATTAGAAATTTAGAAATTTTCAAATTACATCAATGTAACAAAAGGGAAATCATGATTACAAATCTTGAATTAAATCAGGAAGACGAAATCAAGGACAAGAATTATTCAACACCACATCATTGGTGGTTCGAGCTTGTTAGGCATTGATGTTAAATGCACGTCCTTGAGCCGTAGGAACCAGGCTGACAAGTTGAGGGCATCGATTGCGAAAATGGTTCGGATCACCACATTGATAGCATGCACGACCCTGGGTAATTGCAGGAGGATATTGGTAGGGGTGTTCATCGGTTCGGTTATCGGTTTGTTCGATTTATTTGGTTCGGTTTATTCGGTTTTCAAATTTTAATATGCATAACCGAAAACCGAACCGAACCGAATTGGGAAAATGCTTAACCAAACCAAATTCAACAGAATTCAACCGAATTCAACCGAATTCAACCGAATTCATTTGGTCCGGTTTCGATTAAAAACCGAAAAAAACCCGAATTCAACCGAGGTTACCTCTTTGCATTCCGGACAACAACAAAAATAACTTCAAACAACACAACTTGTAGCACATAAACGTTCAAAACCAGAAAACGCCACAATAAAACACACAAAACCAAAGAAATAGTCAAACATAAATACCAAGTTCAAATTCTAAACAATAGTCCAAAAGAGAAAGTCATAAAAGTCTTTGCCAATATCATCATAGTTATAGAAACTTGGGTCTTTCCGCTAGTATTTCACCCGAGGCGATCGGTACGTTTCTCATCTCTGCAAGAAATAAGAAGACGTAAGTGGACGATAAGACATAATGATAAATAAATAAATAAATAAATAATAAGCCAATAACCTTCTTCTAGTTTGTCAAGTTCTTCAATATTTTCTTCCACATTGCAAGGCACACCCCTTGGACGAATCCAATCTTGACAACAAATTAAAGCTTCAACAGTACAAGGAGTTAAGGAACTCCTAAATGAGTTAAGCACTCTACCTCCTGTGCTAAATGCTAATTTTGAAGCCACTGTTGAAATAGGAATAGCTAAAATATCACGAGCAATAAGTGATAATATAGGAAATGCTGCACCTCTCTTCCTCCACCAACCTAAAACAGTGAAATCTGGGCTTTCAAACCAAGCATCATCTCCTTCAATATCCTCTTACAAATACCTATCCAACTCAGACTTTGAATCTTCAGTAACACCTGATTCTGCCTTTTGTCTTTTTACCTCCGCCATGATTTTCTCTCTAAGTGCTTTTAGGGTATCATCAACATTTCCATACAAACTAAAACTTTTGCTTCCTGAAGTCTCTTTATTTTTGGGCTTAGATGAAGATGAAGCCTTGTTTGCGTAAATATCTGAGTGAATTCTTTTATAATCATTGAATATATCAAGCAATACATTTTCACATAATCGACAAATCTTGTCCCCAGTTTCATTTCCATACATACTATGAAGATTGACCTTTAGATACTCCAATTTTGTTCTTGGGTCAAAAAGAGAAGCAATAAACACCAATAAGTTGAATTTCTTGACATCACCCCAATACTTGTTAAATTGCAATGACATTGACATAGCCATATTCGTTAACTCGTCATCATCAGTTAATGCACATTGTTTCAAGACACTATTGATACAACTAATAGAGTTCAAATATGTGCTTGAGGTAATGTAATTTGTGCCTGAATTAAATCACATAAAGGTAAACTAATAAACATATATGAATAACTAATTGTAAATTAATAAATAATAAAGATGGTTAAAATACCTGAAACTCGAAGGGTGAGTTCATAAAAATATCGAAGAAATCCTTCTAGTCTTTTTGCATTTGCCCAATCCACTAAATCTGGTACTCCACACCCCTCTTGAAGATCACGAGAAAATGTCAAATCCTCCTCAAAAAATCTTTCAAATGCTCTCTGATATTCACATGCAACATTCAACATCAAATAAGTAGAGTTCCAACGAGTAGACACATCCAAAGTTAAACACTTTTGGCAATCAACCTTTTCCAACAAAGCATAATCCTTGAATTTTTTAATTCTCCCTGATGATATTCTAACCCATCGAACAGCCGCCCTAATACGTTCAATAGAAGTTCCAATCTCCTTGAGACCATCTTGCACTATTAAATTCATTATATGTGTCATACACCTCATGTGTGTCCATTTTCCTTTAAGAATACATTTATCACCCCATTTCACCATTTTTCCTACTAAATACTCAACTGCAACATCATTGCTACTGGCATTATCAACTGTAATAGTCATTATATTTTGCAATTCCCAATCAATCAAACAAGTCTCCACGGCACGTCCAATATCGTTTCCTCGATGACTAGAAATAAGATAAAAGTTTATAACTTTTTTTTGCAAATTCCAATTTTCATCAATATAATGTGCCGTGAGACACATATAATTGATTCGTTGCACAGACGTCCATGTATCAGTTGTCAAACAAACTCTAGAAATTGACTTTTTCATTTGTGCTTTAAGCTTTGATTTTTCATCAAGATATAGTTTTGATTTTTCATCAAGATATAGTTTATAGCAATCCCTTGCAATCGTGCTTCGAGATGGAATGATAAGTGCAGGTTGACAAATCCTCATCAATCTTTTAAACCCTTCATTTTCGACGAACGAAAAAGGTAACTCATCAATAATCAACATCTCAACTATTGCTCTCCTACCTCTTTTTTGCTCAAATTTAAAAGATTGTAAATTAACTTTACTTTCCCCAGTTTCTCCACCCTTCTCCATGCTAAATGCAAGATTTGATTGATTGCTAGAATTATTTGCGGGATTGCTCGTACATTTCAAGATATGACCTCGCATATTAGATGTGCCATTTTTTGAATCAGAAGCATAATTCCCTAAACAATATTTACATTGTGCCCTTTGCTTTCCATCTTCATCAATATATTTGGTGAAATGTTGCCACACAGATGATCTTGGTTTATAGCTCACCCTTTGTTTCTTCGTTTCACTTGTTTTCGAGTTCAAATTACTAGCATTAGAATCACCCTCCATAGATATTTTCCTAAAATTACATTTATTAAGCAAATAATTAAGACAGCTCACAAACTGATGAAATGAAAGAGGTTGCATTAATGATTCAATAAACTTTCAACAAAACCAACTACTCATACAGTAACTCTATAATTTCAAAGTTGACAATAACTACTTTGCTCTTATGAGGAAAAACAGATTTCTACATTTAATCAAATGTAAGAAAAAGAAAACCTAATTTTCAAAACTCAGAATCTACACCCTAATGAGTAATGACCCTATAAAATACGAAAGGCACTATGAAATTGAGTACACAAAATCAAAAGCAAAGTTTCATTAAACAGATCGTAAAATCATGCAGGAACTTCTTCATAATACACAATTAGCTTCTAACGTATGCAAAACAGAACACATAATCGATACACGATGACACAAATACCCGTATAAACCTAAATATATATATATATGTACGTATACATACATACATACGCACCTTCGATCGAACGGAAGATAAACGCTGATAGATGATCGTCGTCGTAGCTACGCGGCTCGGCGCCGTTGGTCGACTCGGCTCTGATCGTCGTCGTTTCTGTTGTTATCGGAGAGAAACCTAGGGCTTTTTTTGAGAGATTGAAACTAGATGACCAGTCGATGTACTCAAGAAGAAAAACATATATTTGGGCTGTTTTTGGGCTCAAGTATTGGGCTGAGATAGATATACACCTATAAAAATTTATATAAATTATCACAGTAAATTCGGTTAGTTCGGTTAAACCGAACAAACCGAACAACCCGATTTCAACATTTTCTAGAACCGAAAACCGAACCGAAACCGGATTCCCAATTCGGTTTCGGTTGTGAACCGAACCGAAAACCGAATTCATAATTCGGTTCGGTTTTTTACGGTTACGAATACGGTTCGGTGTTCGGTTTTTTTTGGTTTTCGGTTTTATTGCACACTCCTAGATGTTGGTGGACTTGTGCATTAGTCGGAGCTTTAGCAGCACTCTTGCACACGTTGAATGTATGACCCAAACGACCACAGTTTGTGCATTGACGACACTGAATGTTAGCGGGATGGTGATAACTGCAGTTGTTACACTACGGATACGGTCCAGCGTATGGCTTTTTCATCAACGACTGGTTGTTTACTGCTGGTTGATGAGTTGGAGGGACTTGATTAATTGGCACAGCATGGGTAATTACAGCAAAGTTTTGAGAATTGGCCTTCCTCTTCTTGTTCTTGGAAAGCTCGGGTTGGTCGGTTTTGACGGTTTCGTTAGGAAGTTTATCGGTATTCTTCTTTGATCCTTTCCTGGTTAAAGAACCAGCTTTCACATGATTATCGGTTAACTGCGCAGCCGGCCTAATAGCATCTTCTAGTGTTGAAGGATTCCTTCCCAACACCGTATCCTGAATCTGCATGGGTAGTCCACCAATGTATTTCTCGATAGCTCGGGAGGTAGGGGTAGCAAGGTGCGGTACCAGAAGGCTCAGTTCGTGAAATCGGTTAGTGTATGCTAAGTTCTCGCCACTGTCTTGAGTTAATTCCCAGAATTCAGCTTCCAGTTTCCGGACTTCATTTCTTGGGCAGAACTCTTTAGTCATGAGCTCCTTAACTTCAGCCCACGTCAATGCTAAAGCAGTTTCAGTTCCACGGGTTCGTTTCTCCCCGTTCCACCAAGTAAGTGGGCGTTTCTGGAGAACACTTGTGGCATACCGGACTTTTAGATTTTCAAGGCATTCGCTGTTTAGGAAAGTGTTCTTGATGCTTTCGAACCACTGTAGTAATCCGGTAGCTCCTTCAGTTCCACTGAACTTGGTGGGGTTGCAAGAACTGAAATGTTTGTAAGTACAGGTTTGGGAAGGGTTTGGTGCAGTTTGGTTTTGAACAGCATTGTTGCCTTGGTTCAAATGGGTAAGTAGAGTTGGGATGATCGCAGTAACTTCACGTGGTACAATAGCAGCAATCTTACGGCCAGATATTCTAGACTGTGAACGGATTTGACGAGAAGACATTCTGGAATATCATTAAGATATTTTGTGAGAATTGGGTAATATGAGCTATACAGCATGAAAACGACAATCGGGAATTTGGCATAATAACAATGAATTGTTCTGAGTGTAATCGTTTGATTCGTAAATCAAAGCGAGTACGTTGACTAATCAAAGTGTTATGTCTAACACAACCTTATTGAATACATGCGTACCTATAAGCAGATACTCATCCTGAGGGTTCCCAGGTAAGGTAGACAGATCCATCGGTTGATTTGGATTTATACGAATACCTTGCCTAGACAGAACACCCCGAGATACAGGCATCCCACTCTTCCAGCATAGCATGTTTCAAGTTGTAAGACACAGACTTTGACGAATTTGAAAACCACGAATAATGATTCAAAGCTCATTTTGGAAACTATTTGATTTAGGCACACAATGCCTTGAATATGATTTAAGATTTGTGTGTGCATTGATAAGAATCGAAGTATAAGATGTGAAGTCACTGGATCGGTAAACATCCGAGCGTGTTCTTGACGGAAGGTGATAAACCAAAATACAAACAATAGTACGAACAATAATCGAATGATTTCATTGATAAAATCTAAAGATTTTAAGCTCGTTACAACTTAAGAATACAGACTCTTGGTAAGGGGAGATCGAGCATGATATCCCCTCTCATCCGGCAGCACCTAGGCGCCGGGAACCCTATCAAAAACCCTTCCGTTTCTACACATTGAAACTGGTATATATAGGCCTCGGCCCATATTAGATGCGACTGGGCCCATTCGTGCGATTGGACCATGCGTATGGTTCAATCGTACGACTGGACCATGCGTATAGTTCAATCATACGATTGGACCATTCTTATGGTTCAGTCTTACGAATGCCCCAATCGCATCTCTCAGTTGCACGACTGGTCCATTAGCATGGCCCATTCGTATGACTGAGTCTCATTCGCATATGCTCCTGCGAATGACCCAGTTTCATGTGTTTACAAGGTGTATAACATTAAGCCTGGACTATTCGTCAAGCGACGGACACACTATATATGACAATATATGCTCCAACAAATTCCCCCTTGGACGTTGCTTGCGAATAGTAGATAACACCTCTTACAATCTTCAGTCAATCTTTGCTCTGGTTTCCAATAGAATCAAACAAACAACCATATTAGCCAACGTTGCCGATCTGTCAGGTTGCTACAGTATCCCTGAAAATGAATTTAGGCACAATAGCTTTCGTTTACTTTGTAGAATACCATCATAGCAGCAAGATTCCCCATATGACTGATTTTTCCAGATAATGATATGAACAGTTTTCCATTGCTTCAATCTTCACACAGTCTAACCTGATTAACATTAACAACTGTAGAGATTCCCCCTCACATTCAGCATATCCCAATATATAAACATTGTGCTCTCCTGGCGTCTTCATACGGTGTATTGGGCAAAAGGTTGAAGGTTCCAATCCACAGCTGACAATATCAAACAAATCAGCATGCACGTAGATTTATCATCAGAAACCTGCTCACATCATCACTTTTTGATTGCGTCTTTAATTTCTCTATACATGGATTCCCCCTAAGAATGAGAATCCTCTCTCTGCGGATAAATATAACTTGACTGGCCCATAAATAGTCAGATGCTCCTGACTACCCCACAAAATCAGCACCGACAGCTGACATCTTCCCTTCTCTCTTTCGTGTTCTATCAACATTCACCTATTCTGGAAGTCCAACGAATAATGGGGTATCCATCGAACTTGTTTGACATAAGAACCTCAGGGTGAATGTCCTTTGCTCATCCTCAACTCTTGCATAGACTCTCCAGGAAAATCTTCACTATTGACCCGAAGACGAACTATACATGACCCGATAATTTTCCCCAAAAAAATTTTTTATTTTACCAAACTTTTTCAGAAGGCTTCCCGACTGATAAAAATGGTTTAGGGAAAAATTCGTGCAAGAAGCTGTTCTAGACTCTTTTTTTTGGTCTGGAACAGATGCGGATGAGTCAATGCAGATGGCTCATTCGAGCGATTGAACATACGACTGGTCCAGTCGCACGATTGAGCATACGACTGGTCCAGTCGCACGAATGGTCCATTAGCATGGTCCAGTCATACGAATGGTCCATTCGCATGGTCCAGTCGTACGAATGGTCCATTCGCATGGCCCAGTCGCATGAACAGGTCTGCACGTAGATTTTCAGATCTGCAGCCGCCAGGGCTGCCCAAAACCCTAATCTGACGAATTTTACATGAACCGAATCAAGATAGACATCATCAGATTCGTAAGGGTGATAGGAACGTGGTTTCGAATTCGATTTTAACATAGAAACACCACACGTACCCAGATCTGAGTAAAACATGAAGAACATGAAGTGGGTTTAACGTCAAGATTTGAACTTTGATCCAGAAATCAAGAGCTCGGGTTGCTAGAATGATTGTTAGATCATTCCAACAGTAACCTGGCTCTGATACCAATTGTGAAGTCACTGGATCGGTAAACATCCGAGCGTGTTCTTGACGGAAGGTGATAAACCAAAAGACAAACAATAGTACGAGCAATAATCGAATGATTTCATTGATAAAATCTAACGATTTTAAGCTCGTTACAACTTAAGAATACAGACTCTTGGCAAGGGGAGATCGAGCATGATCTCCCCTCTCATCCGGAAGCACCTAGGCGCCGGGAACCCTATCAAAAACCCTTCTGTTTCTACACATTGAAACTGGTATATATAGGCCTCGGCCCATATTAGATGCGACTGGGCCCATTCGTGCGATTGGACCATGCATATGGTTCAATCGTACGACTGGACCATGCGTATGGTTCAATCGTACGACTAGACCATTCTTATAGTTCAGTCTTACAAATGCCCCAATCGCATCTCTCAGTCGCACGACTGCTCCATTAGCATGGCTTAGTCGTACAACTGAGTCTCATTCGCATATGCTTCTGCGAATGACCCAGTTTCATGTGTTTACAAGGTGTATAACATTAAGCCTAGATTATTCATCAAGCGACAGACACACTATATATGACAATATATGCTCCAACATAAGAAGAATCACATAAGGCATATAATCACATAATCAAGTATAAGCATATAAGGCACATAAAATCCTATCTAAGCATATAAAATACATGAGAGGACTTATGTGTAAGGGTACTTAGTTATAGTCTAGGTCATTCCATTTCTAATAACCTAATTCCCTATAACCATGGCTCTGATACCAATCTGTCACACCCTGACCGACGGCGGAATCATCGGAGCGGACGAGGGAATGATTGATTGTTCATAACACATGATTGTCTAATGGTGGAAATAATATTAAAATCAGATTACAAGATAATATAAGTTCACACAAGCAAATACAACAGTTGAAATCACAAATAGTAATTGTCTTTTGTTTTGACTAAGTCCGGATCTTAAATGAGCATGTAGAAGTCCACTAACTTGCTTAACCTGAAATCATGTGAGAAAATAAAGTCAGCTAACGAGTTAGCTGGTGAGTAATCACAGTTTTGAATATACATATAGATTGATTGATTGATTGAGAATAATCCAATTCACAATGTAACATTAAGACTTATATTGCAATAGTAAAGCATATAGATAAACCGACATAATACAAACCCCTTGACTTGACACTTGCATATAATAGACTCCACACATACACCATAGATTGACTCTTGCCTCTGGCACAATCACCGCTCGACTATTCATATGGGGTGGGTTATCCAAACCAGTAGATCTACCATTGATACCAGGATTGATTGATTAAATTAGGGTTTTACTGTCATCCAGTTTATCATAGTATGTTCACATAGTTACAAGTAATAACATAACCTGTCTTGAATTGAATTTAGAATGAAATAACAATAGAATATCATGAATGAATATATTGTATCACATGATTTCCCACAAATAGGAAATGATATAAAAAAAGGGATATGAATACTCACTTGATTGATGAGATTAGGATTTAGATGTGATAGTTTAGACACCAACGGTTTCCTTACGATTAACCTAAGGAACGGTGCCTCGAATTAGAATAATGGTGATTTGAGAATTTGGGAATGTATTAGGGTTTCCATTGGGTTTTGAATAATGGTGATTTGTTAATTTTGTAACACTTGTAATTTTTATTTATTTAAAACATTTAATAAAATAAATAAAACGTTAAAAAATTTCAGAAAATAGTTTGGTAGTTTCAAAAATTTTAATGTTTGTAAAAACATTTTTATAATTTTTACAAATTTTTTCATAATTTTTAAATGCTTAAAAAGAGGCTTAAAAAATGTGTAGCTGGTCCGGTTCGAACCCGGGACCTCCTGTTGGACATGGAGCGCAGGAACCAGCAAACCAAGGGCCTAAGCCGCGATGGTTTTGGGTTCCAAATTCTTTTAAGCATCGACCACAGAACCCCCAAATCGATTTGAGCCCTAGTTCGAACCAGACCCAAATCGAAGCTCAATTCGATATAGAGTGCTTCTGCAATCGTGGGGCTTTTGTTCCCCATGAGAAATCGAGTATGTGGGTGTGTAGAATTTACCCTTATGATGATGAATTGATGATGAACTGATGATGAACTGGTCGAAGAACAGACCGCGGTCACTGTGTGATCGATTGATGCTCAAACAACGTTTATAATCAAATTAAACTCGTGGGAAGCTTCGAATAACGATCTGGAAGCAAAGCCCCTTATCAAAATCAGTTAAAATTGATCGGAGATGGGGTTTTTGTGGTGTTGCAGGTTCGCGACTTCGAGGATGTTTAATGGTGGTGTTTGTGTGCGTTTTCAATGAAATTGAATTCAAAGGAAGTTTATAAATGTTCAAAAGTTCGATAGTGCGCATTTAATTTTGATTATCTTCCAGTTTTCGTGCGAATTTGGCGTGTAAAGTTGTCGACAGTGGAAGAGGGAATCGGGGAGATGATCGGGTCGAATGGGGGGTGGGGTTGGGTGTGTTTTGCAGATTTTACAACAATGGTCCCTGTGGTTTGTATCAATTGTCATTTGAAATTCAGAGTTTGGTTTTAGTTTTATCTAATTTATATTTTAACCCCTGAAATTTTAGATGGTTATTATTTCATGTAAAAAGGTTTATAATTAAACTTATATTTCCATTATTATTAGTTATTAATGTTAGTATTAACATTATTATTATTAATGTTGTTATTATTGTTATAATTATTATTATTATTATTGTTATCATTATTATTAATTATTGGAATCAACGTCAACGTATTTGTAAGGCCCCGTGCCCGGGCACCTCACAGTGGGTTGTTCATCGCACATAAAACATACATTTGATATATATATATATATATATATATATATATATATATATATATATATATATATATTTGTAAGCATCTTTAATAAACATGGCAGCGGAATTTCTGAAACAAACTTTTCTTTTACTATAAATACTTTTGCCATTTAATACAACGTACATCAGTTACAAAACATCTAATGTTGCATTACATTACAAAAGCATTATACAAACGATTTCATCATTTCTAATTACATATTTACAATGCCTAACTTTTGCTATGATTGTTGCTGAAGCATATGAAACCGAGGATTTCTTAAGTAATCCCGTTTATGTGAATCCTCAACAATCATAGGGTCATAAACAGTGACCTCTAGTATAAAAGCATAAAAAAATTTCATCATGAAGAAGATTTCTTAAATAATCCTGTTTATCAGGATCTTCAAGAAATCTTGCACTTGCATGCAACATAATGTGTTGCGCGCATTATGGGCCCACAACATATTGCGTGGCAGCATTATCAAAAGGAGAATGCCATCTCAAAAGAGCTGAGTAGCCACCTCGTGCCATCCCCAGCAACGCTACCTGCCAACTGGAAACACATAAACAGTCAGCGTTGCTGAGTGAGTTCTAGTTTTATAATAAAACATACTTTCATTTGTTAAAACTGTCCTTGCATACGTGTGATCATACAATGTACGTACACTTAGATAACATTGTTATTATCATCATCTTTCGTTCATTAGCGTTCATTCATGTACTATTTAACATTCTCATTCACGTTCGTGCATACATTCTTTACGTTCTTTCATTCGTACACAGAGATAATATTCATTATTATCTTCATCATTCGTTATACATCAATGTCTTTAACTTCTCATATGGATCCTGTCAGGCTTTACCCACTTCATAGCATTCGGCTATGATTACTGTGGTCGAATGACAAGGATCCCGTTTCATCCTTACTTACACATTGAATTCTGATGTACCAATACCATATGCTATACCCCGATCAGTCTTAGCTACTGGGCCGTGAATCAATAGAGCGTATGCCACAGTACCCTTAGCTACTGTGCCATGAATCTAAGCGTATGCCACAGTACTAGTAGGTAAGCGGTAGAAGTACCATGACCATGGCCAATCATAAAGAAGGACCAATTGACTTATTCAATGTTTGCAAGACTTAATTCGTTTGTTCGTTAATGCATGTATTCATCATCATTTTACCCATTTATTCATTCATTAATACATGCATTCATCATCATGTTCCTCTTTCTTTATCTTTCACTTTACGTTACATAATACTTCGTTCATTCATTGTCATAATACATGAGTTGTGAAAGATATACATACATAATCATAAGGAACATAAATATTTGCAAATCATCAGTCATTACCATCATATAAAACAACATCATACTCATCATATTTACGTCCTACTTACACATCTCATCTCGTTCACATCAGTCCTGTTTGGGCGACTGAACATACTGCAGTCGCATGGCCCCCATGCGACTGGGTCGTGCGATTGGGCAATCGGGCGACTGGGCTTACATTCGTGCGAATGGACCTCCTATCGTACGAGTGAACACTCTACGAATGGACTATTAGGCGATTAACCCTCATACGTGCGACTGAACTATCAGGCGAATGGACCTATGCGACCGAATCCCTCAATCGCATGACCTGTCGGGCGATTGAGCCCCATCCGTACGACTGAGCCTCGATCGTACGATTGAACATCAGTTTTCCCTCTGTCGTGCGACTGGCCCTTCAGTCGCATAGCCCTAACTGGGCGGCGACTGGAGTTCATCACGAACAGCAGCCGCGATCTAACTCCTCTAAACTCATTTCCACCCCAAATTAGCCCTCCTAAATCTCAGGGATTCTTACTAGAACATCATACAAGCTTATACAAGTCCAATTTCATACATTAAACTTACTAAACCCGATTTCACCCAAATGGGTTAAACACATACTTTACAAAAATAGGGTTTATATGTGATCCAGCCCCAAAATCGTAAGAAAATGTGAAAATGAGGGGTCCTAGAACTCACATTATCAAGGAGAAGATGAAGAGCTTCGATTTGGCTAGCCGCTTGACAAATCTTGAGCCCGAATCACCACTCTCTTTTTCTTTCTCTTCTTTCTCTGCTCTATCTCTTTCTGCCCCTTATTCCCGACTGAGTGTGTAAGTGTGGGGAAGAAGAGGGCTGCCCCTCCTTTATTACTACAGCTCAGTCGCCCGTCGTCCATGCGATTGGACTTTCGATCGCACGAACACCATGCGACTGGACCTCCAGTCGCATGAGCTCCATGCGCATGAGCTCCATGCGCATGGTCCTTCATTCATCCCTGCATCATGCGATTGGGCCTCCAGTCACATGAATTCCATGCGGCTGAGACTCAGTCGCATATCACTCAAAAGGTCAAACTTCCGGGTGTTACAAGTCCACCCCCCTCATTTAGGTTTCGTCCCCGAAACCTGTTATTCCTCGAACAATCGTGGGTAATGCTGCCTCATTTCTTCTTCGGTTTCCCACGTAGACTCGGATCCCTTCCTGTGCCGCCACTGTACACGCACAAGAGGAACCACTTTATTTCTTAACCTCTTCTCCTTGCGATCGATGATCGCCACTGGTTGCTCTACGTAGTTGAGCCGTTCGTCTACTTCAATATCTCCCAGTGGAACGATCAGATCTTCATCGGCCAAACATTTTCTCAGATGAGATATGTGGAAGGTCGGGTGGATTCCACTTAGCTCATCCGGCAACTCCAATCTATAGGCCACCTCTCCTACTCGGGTAATGATTCGGAAAGGGCCTATATACCGCGGGCTAAGTTTGCCCCGCTTTCGGAATTGGATGATTCCTTTCCAAGGTGAGACCTTCAGCATAACCCAATCTCCCACCTGAAACTCAATCGCCCTGCGTCGTTTGTCAGCATACGACTTCTGTCTGTCTTTGGCTGCCTTCATGTAGGCCTTGATCCTTTCAAGCTTTTCAGTCGTAGCCTCGATCACTTTGACGCTTCCCAACTCCTTTTGACCAATATCACCCCAACAAACGGGTGTCCTGCATCTCCTACCGTATAACATCTCATAGGGTAGCATGCCAATACTGGCATGATAGCTGTTATTGTATGAGAATTCGGCTAACGGCAAGTGGTCATCCCAACTTCCCCCGAAGTCAATAACACATGCCCGAAGCATGTCCTCTAAGGTCTGAATGGTCCTTTCCGACTGACCATCAGTTTGAGGATGATAGGCGGTGCTAATATGTAACCTCGTCCCCATAGCATCATGAAATTTCTTCCAGAATTTGGAGGTAAACCGGGTGTCGCGATCTGACACAATCGACACCGATACACCATGACGAGTCACAATCTCCTTGATGAAAAGATCAGCCAACCTTTCGGATGAATATGTCTCGCGCATCGGCAGGAAGTGAGCGCTCTTCGTCAGACGATCCACAATCACACATATAGTATCGTACCCTCTCGGGGTACGTGGCAGCTTTGTAATGAAATCCATGGTGATGTGCTCCCACTTCCATTCCGGTATATCCAAAGGTTGAATCTTTCCATACGGCCTCTGATGCTCGGCCTTTACTTGCAGACAAGTAAGGCATTTACTCACATACTCCACCACATCGCGTTTCATACCCGGCCACCAATAATCTTTCTTCATGTCTTGGTACATCTTGGTAGCACCAGGATGAATGGAATATCGAGTTTTATGGGCTTCGTCCATAATCTTCATACGTAGATCCCCAAATCGAGGAATCCACATCCGCCCAAATCGAGTCTTGACACCAAACGTGTTTTCACCCAGTTTCGCGACCAGACTTCTCATTCGTTCCGAGTTAAGATGATCTTCTTTCAGTGCCTCATCTTGAAACTCTTTAACTTGCTTCATCACGTCAGAGGTCATGATCAGCTGGTACGCCTTCACCCGTATCGGCTCGGGCCTCTCCTTTCGACTAAGGGCGTCCGCTACCACGTTGGCTTTGCCCGGATGGTAGTGGATTTCACAATCATAATCCTTTATAAGTTCCAACCATCACCTTTGCCTCATATTCAAATCTTTTTGCTCGAAGAAGTACTTCAAGCTCTTGTGGTCGGTAAAGATGGTGCACTTCGTCCCGTAGAGATAGTGCCTCCAAATCTTCAATGCAAAGACCACGGCTTCTAGCTCCAAGTCATGAGTAGGGTAATTAACCTCATGAACTTTCAGCTATCGGGATGCATAGGCTATCACCCTTCCCCTTTGCATTAATACATATCCCAACCCCGAGTAGGAAGCATCAGAATAAACCACCAAGTCTTCGCTTCCATCGGGTAATGACAGGACAGGAGCTTGGGTCAACCTCGTTTTTTCAATTCTTCAAACGCCTTCTCAAATACAAATTTCACATCTTGAGTCAGTGGAGAAGCAATCTTGGAGAAGTCTTGGATGAATCTTCTGTAATAGCCCGCCAGACCCAAGAAACTACGGATCTCGGATGGCGTCTTTGGAGACTTCCATTGCATTACTGCTTCCACCTTCGCCGGATCGACCATAATTCCTTCCGGATTAACCACGTGACCCAAGAACTGAACTTCACGCAACCAAAATGCGCACTTGGAGAACTTAGCGTACAATTTCTCCCTTCTCAACGTCTCTAGTACTTCTCGAATGTGACCGGCATGCTCCGTTTCGCTCCTCGAATAAATCAGGATATCGTCAATAAATACAATCACTGATTTATCCAGCATCGGCCGTCACACTCGGTTCATCAAATCCATAAAAGCAGCTGGCGCATTGGTCAAACCAAAGGACATGACAAGGAACTCGTAGTGACCGTAGCGCGTACGAAAAGCTATTTTAGGGACGTCCTGCTCTTTCACTTTCAGTTGATGGTAGCCCGATCGAAGATCTATCCTTGAAAACCAACTGGCGCCTTGAAGTTGATTAAACAAGTCATCGATTCTCGGCAAGGGGTATCTGTTCTTCACCGTCAACTTATTCAGCTTGCGGTAGTCGATGCACATCCTCATACTACCATCTTTCTTCTTTACGAACAGAATCGGAGCATTCCAAGGTGAGATACTCGGTCTAATGAACCCCTTATCCAACAGCTCTAGCAACTGCTCCATCAACTCTTTCATTTCCGTCGGGGCCAATCGATACGGTGCCTTGGCGACAGGTTGAGCACCCGGTATCAGGTCAATCTGGAACTCGATCTCTCTGTCAGGTGGCAATCCCGATAAGTCTTCCGGGAACACGTCTGGAAAATCACGCACAACCGGAACATCAGATAGTTGTGGTGTTGGCGTTTTCACATCTTTCACATAACATAAGTAGGCGTTGCACCCACGCCTCAAACATTTTCCCGCCACAGCCATTGAGATCACCTTCGGAATCGTAGTAACTCGATCACCATAAACTGTCACTGAACTACCGCCGGGCGCTGTCAATTGAATCATCTTCTTGCGACACACGATGTTCGCCTCATAGTCCGCCAACCAATCCATCCCAAGCACCAAATCGAAACCACCCAAAGTCATCGCAAACGGCCTAACCGGAAATTTGTGGCCCTCCAATTCAACATCACAACCCTCTATCACCTCAGAAATCCTAGCAGACTTACCTATGGCAGTCTCTACATCAAAGGGCACATCAACACGTCTACTACTAACAGGCAGCTTAGTACAGAAGGCAACAGAAATAAAACTCCTACTGGCACCCAAATCAAATAATACGGAGGCTAAAGTTTGGTTCACCAAAAACGTACCGGACACAACATCAGGGTCCGTCCTGGCCTCCTCCTGCGTCATCGTGAATGCCTTGGCCTTTTCTCTCGGTTCTTCGCCTCCCGCCTTCTTCGCCCCTGACCCCTCAGCCCTAGGCTTCTTGCAGTCTCTGCTCATATGACCACTTTCCCCACAGTTAAAACTTACCCATCCGGCAATCCTTTGACATATGCCCTGCCTTCCCACATCTGAAACAGATGTTGGATCCCCACTTGCACTCCCCCGAGTGCTCCTTTCCACACTGGCCACACTTCCTCAACCCCGCTCCTGACATGACCACACGGCGGTCATCCACCCTTATCTTCTTGTTACTCGTCAAAGTATCACCTCGACCAAATCTCTTCCCCTGCCAGCTTCTCTCACTACCTACCTTCTTACTAATCTCAGTCTTTACCACCACCGCCCGTTCATCATATAATCTCCCAGCCAAATCCACTGCCGACCTAAAGGTGCTCGGTCGAGCAGTAATCAAATGCCTGCGGATGTCAGTTGGCAACCCCTGAACATACCGGTTGATCTTTCGAGACACCGGTGTCACCTGATCCGGCACCATCCTCGCCATATCATTGAACTTTGTGGTGTATTGTTGGTGGGTCATCGTTCCCGCCTCCAGCTGCAGGAACTCTCTCTCAACTTTGTCCATTTCTCGACGAGGACTGAACTCATCAATCACCATCCTTTTCAGCTCGGCCCACTTCATCTTCCCAATGGCCCTGCTACCCTCGGCCTGGACTATATTGTCCCACCAGCATAAGTCCGACCCCGTAAAAGAGTGGGTAGCAAACTTCACCTTCTTGTCCTCCTGGCAATCACTAATATCGAGGACAGCCTCCATTTCTCTCACCCATTGGTGAGCATCAGCAGCAGTACCAGAACCGTCAAAAGTAGGGGGCTTGCACCTCATGAATGCCTCGTAATTACAACCCCGTGTTGTCTCTCGTACCGGCTCCTCCTCCTCTTCCTCTTCATTATCAGATAGAACCGTCCCCGGCTCTTGTTGCTCCTGTCTTCTTGAGGACCTGTTCCTCTCTTTTTTTTCACCTTCCCTGACAGCCTTAATTACTTCGGTCACCACAGACGGTAAGATCGTCTGCATGACCTGATGTACCTCCTCAACCACTGCTTCTTTTACCGAGGCTCTCAAGTTAGCGCTCTCATCTACCCCCTCCTGATGAGGAGTATCGGGTTCTTCATGAACCACTTCTCCACCCTAGGTCTTCCTCTTGTGGCTCGTGGTTCAGCACCACGTCCGCCACCGCCTCCACCCCGAGAAGCTTTAGAAGATCTACCACCAGCCATTCTCTACCACACTGAAAGATTCAAACACCAACACGGTTATTCAAGGAAATAGCTCAGTTTATGTCAAGTATAGCAAGTTCCTAATTACAGTGGCCAATTGTGATTAGCCACTTACTTTACTCTTCGTACCCCGAGCATTACCTGTCCTGACTACGTTAGTATCTAACTCTAACAGTAACACATACATCACATAACAGGCGCACGTAATAGTAGTTAACTTTAATAAAAATACCTGATGGCACGCAACTACTCAGATGGCATTCTCTTCCTTTCTGTCCCATTTTCAGTTCAAGTTTAGGTTTATTATGAAAATTTATCCATTTCACTTAAACTTTGGCTCTGATACCAACTTGTAAGGCCCCGTGCCCGGGCACCTCACAGTTGGTTGTTCATCGCACATAAAACGTACATTTGATATATATATATATATATATATATATATATATATATATTTGTAAGCATCTTTAATAAACATGGCAGCGGAATTTCTGAAACAAACTTTTCTTTTACTATAAATACTTTTGCCATTTAATACAACGTACGTCAGTTACAAAACATCTAATGTTGCATTACATTACAAAAGCATTATACAAACGATTTCATCATTTCTAATTACATATTTACAATGCCTAACTTTTACTATGATTGTTGCTGAAGTATATGAAACCGAGGATTTCTTAAGTAATCCAGTTTATGTGAATCCTCAACAATCATAGGGTCATAAACAGTGACCTCTAGTATAAAAACATAAAAAAATTTTCATCATGAAGAAGATTTCTTAAATAATCCTGTTTATCAGGATCTTCAAGAAATCTTGCACTTGCATGTAACATAATGTGTTGCGCGCATTATGGGCCCACAACACATTGCGTGGCAGCATTATCAAAAGGAGAATGCCATCTTAAAAGAGCTGAGTAGCCACCTCGTGCCATCCCCAGCAACGCTACCTGCCAACTGGAAACACATAAACAGTCAGCGTTGCTGAGTGAGTTCTAGTTTTATAATAAAACATACTTTCATTTGTTAAAACTGTCCTTGCATACGTGTGATCATACAATGTACGTACACTTAGATAACATTGTTATTATCATCATCTTTCGTTCATTAGCATTCATTCATGTACTATTCAACATTCTCATTCACGTTCATGCATACATTCTTTACGTTCTTTCATTCGTACACAGAGATAATATTCATTATTATCTTCATCATTCGTTATACATCAATGTCCTTAACTTCTCATATGGATCCTGTCAGGCTTTACCCACTTCATAGCATTCGGCTATGATTACTGTGGTCGAATGACAAGGAACCCGTTTCATCCTTACTTGCACATTGAATTCTGATGTACCAATACCATATGCTATACCCCGATCAGTCTTAGCTACTGGGCCATGAATCAATAGAGCGTATGCCACAGTACCCTTAGCTACTGTGCCATGAATCTAAGCGTATGCCACAGTACTAGTAGGTAAGCGGTAGAAGTACCATGACCATGGCCAATCATAAAGAAGGACCAATCGACTTATTCAATGTTTGCAAGACTTAATTCGTTTGTTCGTTAATGCATGTATTCATCATCATTTTACCCATTCATTCATTCATTAATACATGCATTCATCATCATGTTCCTCTTTCTTTATCTTTCACTTTACGTTACATAATACTTCGTTCATTCATTGTCATAATACATGAGTTGTGAAAGATATACATACATAATCATAAGGAACATAAATATTTGCAAATCATCAGTCATTACCATCATATAAAACAACATCATACTCATCATATTTACGTCCTACTTACACATCTCATCTCGTTCACATCAGTCCTGTTTGGGCGACTGAACATACTGCAGTCGCATGGCCCCCATGCGACTGGGTCGTGCGATTGGGCAATCGGGCGACTGGGCTTACATTCGTGCGAATGGACCTCCTATCGTACGAGTGAACACTCTACGAATGGACTATTAGGCGATTAACCCTCATACGTGCGACTGAACTATCAGGCGAATGGACCTATGCGACCGAATCCCTCAATCGCATGACCTGTCGGGCGATTGAGCCCCATCCGTACGACTGAGCCTCAATCGTACGATTGAACATCAGTTTTCCCTCTGTCGTGCGACTGGCCCTTCAGTCGCATAACCCTAACTGGGCGGCGACTGGAGTTCATCACGAACAGCAGCCGCGATCTAACTCCTCTAAACTCATTTCCACCCCAAATTAGCCCTCCTAAATCTCAGAGATTCTTACTAGAACATCATACAAGCTTATACAAGTCCAATTTCATACATTAAACTTACTAAACCCGATTTCACCCAAATGGGTTAAACACATACTTTACAAAAATAGGGTTTATATGTGATCCAGCCCCAAAATCGTAAGAAAATGTGAAAATGAGGGGTCCTAGAACTCACATTATCAAGGAGAAGATGAAGAGCTTCGATTTGGCTAGCCGCTTGACAAATCTTGAGCCCGAATCACCACTCTCTCTTTCTTTCTCTTCTTTCTCTGCTCTCTCTTTCTGCCCCTTATTCCCGACTGAGTGTGTAAGTGTGGGGAAGAAGAGGGCTGCCCCTCCTTTATTACTACAGCTCAGTCGCCCGTCGTCCATGCGATTGGACTTTCGATCGCACGAACACCATGCGACTGGACCTCCAGTCGCATGAGCTCCATGCGCATGGTCCTTCATTCGTCCCTGCATCATGCGATTGGACCTCCAGTCGCATGAATTCCATGCGGCTGAGACTCAGTCGCATATCACTCAAAAGGTCAAACTTCCGGGTGTTACAGTATTAAACTTAATTGTTTAATAAATTAACTTTTATTTACGAAAATACGTGATGTTACACAAAATCATATTTTAGACACTTATTTGTGTTTTATGTGAATCTTGTAGGTTTCGGATGAAGCTTGGTGATTTTTGTGAAGAAATTCCAAGATTTGAAGAGTTTCAAGAGGAAAAGTGCTCCTGATATGACCATATTGAAGCTGAATATGACCATTGTCACACCCCAACCTTAACGGCGGAATCGTCGAGATGTGAGGGTTAAGATTGTTCACAGCCACATAACGCTACGATTTAATAAAAATATTATTGCCATAAGTTATAAAATGCAAGTTACAACCATAAGTCTCAAACAAGAAATAAACAGAACTAAGATAAATATTCCAAGACAATTTATTCATTTAACTAGGTCCAAATCCTAGATGTGAGCACACTTCAAGAGATGACATCAAACTTGAGCATTTCCTGAAACATGTTAAAAATAAAAGGTTAACTATGAAAGTTGGTGAATTTCCATGGGTTAAGTATACATAAATATAGCAAAAGATTTACAAGTAGCAATTCATGTCAATGGTTATGCATTATGCACGTTTATAGAACACATATAGCTACAATCAAACCTTGACAGATTACAAGATTACAAGATTAAACGATTAGCTAAGTGTACTTGGTCACCATAGTGCTTAAGAATACGACACCAGAGCCACCAAATAGGCTTGTCAGGCCCATAGATCTATGACGTCGCCAGTCTAGCAATAGTTAATGATTGTCAACATATAATGTATTCATATAACACTCACAATAATACAAAAAACCATGACAAAAATAAGTATGAATTACATGTGCGTTACAAGTATAAAAAGTTTATAAGTGTAAGTTTATAAGGTTAACATGTTTCACCCAAGATGTGTGAAATAAAGTAAAAAGGGGCATAAAAAACTCACATGACGTGTATGTGTATAAGATGATAATAAGAATTAAACAACGTTTCAACGAATTTCTTTACAAGGTACCTAAACGTATATATTACAGGATTTAAGTTTAATAATGAGATTAACGATTTAACGTGAACTAGAGTTTCGATAAGAATTTGGGGGTTTTTTATAAATAAATAAATAAGACTAGTTAGTGAATCATATATATATTTTAGTCTAATAAAAGAAAAATACTATTTATGCAATTTTAAAGGAATTAAATTCGTTATCATAATTTGTGAAATTTAATTATAATATGTATATAAATTCTATAGTTATCATGATCAATCCATAATTAAAGATAACATAGTGACCAATAATAATTTATTAATTTAAACTTTCATTTAAAGTTTATTTTTATAAAAATAAACTAAATATAACCTTTGTTTTATAAAAATATTAAAGAAATAAATTTACAGAGATTGATTATATGATTTTAAAAATTATTAAAGTTTACAAAATTGCTTTTAATAATTTTTTAGAAATTTTATATATTTTTCTAAAGGCTGGAAAAGCCAAAAAAATAGTCTGAGGGTGCCCGGGTTCAAACCCGGGACCTCAAGTTTAGTATGTAAGTGTGTACCCAGTAAACCAGGGCCGTGGCCGTGGTATATAATGGGTTTTAAATTTTAAGAACACAGTTTCAAAGAATCCCTATTTCTCAAGAACCCTAGATTTGATTTCGATCAAATTGAACATCAATTCGTAAAGTTTAGTGGAATCAAGATTAGGGCTTTTGACCCTAAGTGAAACCGAGTGTATTAGTGTAGGTAACTTACTTGGATTGAAGTCTTTTCGATGATAATAGCTAGAGAATAGGTCGCGACTGTGGTGGATTTGATTCAAGAAGATAGTGTTGATTAAAACCAAATTCATGGTAACAGAAGCTTCTAATGGTGTAGAAGTCGAAAACCCTCTGTCAATTGAAGGTAATACTGTACAGAAGATGGGGTTCGGCTAAGTTGTCGGTCGCGAAGAAGGTGATAATCAAATGTGATGTTTGTGTGTGTTTCAGACAAAATTGTATTCGATAGAAGATTAGAAACGGTTAAACGATCGTGTAAGTGCAATTTAATTTGATTATTATTGAGTGTTAATGCTCGAACGGTTCGAAGATGAAGGCAATCGGTTACCGAGTCCAATCGTCCTCATAACTGTCACTTGAACTCAATTAAAGTCCATAATCAAGTTCGAATCATGTTCTAGTAACGATTTGGGACGGTTTGGGATCAAAATCGGGCTTTAAAATTGGTTTTTGGGATTGGTCGGAGCCGCGGCCGGAGTTTGGCCGGTGGCTCACCGGAAAAACGGGGTGAGGGTGGGGAATGGTTTGGGTTTAAATAATTTACACAAATGGTCCCTGTTGTTACAATTATTAACATTTTATGTCCAAATTTTAATATTAAAGTTCTTAAATTGACAATAAAACCCTCTAAACTTTATTTACTTTAAGTTTTAACCATCTTTAAGTTTACTAACTCTATAAATTGTTATAATAATTATTATTATTACTAATATTATTATTATTATTATGGTTACCATTACTATTATCGTTAATATTATTATTATTATTGCTATTTATTATTCTTAGTATTATTACTATTATTATTACTATTATTTTATTTATTATTACTGTTATTATTATTATTATTATCAATTTTATTGATATTATTATTATTATTATTATTATTATTATTATTATTCATTATTATATTGAAATTAATAATTAAACTATTGACTTTCAAATTAAAGAATTAAAGACAAACTAATAAATAAGCATAAGTAACCCTCAAGTTTCATAATTGACAACAATGGCCCTTACAAGAATAAACGACGTTAACTTTTAATTAACGAAAAATACGAGAGGTTACAGTCTCCTTAACTATTAAGAATTTCGTCCCGAAATTAAGAATGAAACTTAAACGAACAAGTGCGGGTATCTTTTATTCATATGTTCCTCACGCTCCCAAGTAAACTCAGCTCTTCGCTTATTCTCCCAACGAACCTTGACGATTGGGGTAGTTGTGGTTCTAGTCTTCTTCATAATGCGATCCAGACTTCAACGGGTATCTCGACAAAGTGTAATTACTCGTCGATCTGGATGTCTTCTAACAGGACATGCAGACTTTCGTCAGCCAAACACTTCCTCAAATTTGAGACAAGGAAAACAGGATGAACTCCACTAAGGTCAGAAGGTAGTTCAAGTTTGTAAGCCACTTTCCCAATCCTTTTCAGAATCTTGAAAGGTCCTACAAATATTGGAGCTAGTTTACCCTTCTTTCTAAAGCGAACAATGCACTTCCATGGTGAGACATTAAGAAGAACCATATCCCCAACTTGGAATTCTTATGACCTACGTCGCTTATCGGCATAGCTCTTTTGCCGACTTCTCGCCAATTCAAGGTTCTTACGGATTATGGAGACTTTATCAGTCGTTTCTTGTATAAGTCAGGACCAGTGATGAAGTTTTCACCAATGTCGATCCAGCAGATCGAAGAACGAAATTTACGACCATAAAGCGCTTTGAAAGGTGTCATCTTGATACTCGAGTGATAACTATTATTATACGAAAATTTCACGAGCTGTAAATGCGTATCCCACTCAACACCAAAGTCAAGGACACAAAGACATAGCAAATCCTCCAAGGTTTGGATAGTTCGCTCGGTTTGACCGTCCGTTTGAGGATAGTAAGCCGTGCTTAGATCCAGTTGAGTACCTAAGAGTTCTTGCATAGACGACCCAAAATGCGAAGTGAAATAAGCGTCTCGGTCGGATATGATATGCAAAGGTACACCATGACGACTCATAATTTCATCAATGTAAATACGATCCAACCTTGATGTTTTGTAAGTGTCATGTATAGGTATAAAATGTGTCGACTTGGTCAATCGGTCAACGATCACCCATAAGCTATCATGACCACGAGAGGTACGAGGTAGTTTAGTTATGAAGTCCATGGATATGTGTTCCTATTTTCACATAGGAATCTCGGTTTGTTCAAGTAATCCACTTGGACATTGATGTTCGGCTTTAACCTTCGTACACACAAAACACTTAGCTACATAAGTCGCTATGTCTTTCTTCATTCCAGGTCACTAATATTGACCACGCAGGTCTATATATATCTTATCGGAGCCAGGATGAATAGAATAACGAGTTTGATGAGCTTCGTTCATGATTAAGGTACGAAGATTATCAAGATTCGGAACCCAAATTCGATTCGCGAAATACATCAACCCATTGGGTTTTGTTTCTAGTTGAGCTAGAAGATTGTGCTCTAATTCCTCTACTATTCTTCCTTCTTGTTGAACCGCTTGTTGAGTCTCTAAAATACTAGTCTCGATATCGCTTTCAATCCTTAAATTTTGTAGCAGCACAGTCGTCTCGTTGACATCTAGACGAATCTCAGTATCAAATTCTCCCAAAGTGTCAAACCATTATCGTCGATCATGAATTTCTTGAAATGATACCATCTTTTTATGGACCTTACGACTTAGTGCATTGGCTACGACATTTGTCTTTCCAGGGTGGTAACGAATGTCACAGTTATAATCATTAATCAACTCAACCCAACGACGTTGTCTCATATTGAGATCTTTTTTATTAAAAACGTGTTGAAGGCTTTTGTGATCAGTGTAGATGATACATTACGTACCATAAATGTAATGCTTCCAAATCTTTAAGGCAAAAACCACAACACCAAGTTCAAGGTCGTGCGTCATGTAATTTACCTCATGGACCTTCAATTGTCTCGATGCATATGTTATGACCTTTCCTCATTGCATGAGAACATAACCAAGGCCTTGTTTAGATGCATCACAATAAACGGTGAAATCGTCATTTCCATCGGGTAGGGTCAAGATATGAGTATTACACAACTTGTGTTGTAATGCTTCAAAGGCTTCCTCTTGCTTGGACCACCACTCGAATGGTTTACTATGAGTTCTACTATGAGTTCTTTCATGTTCCATTGGGTAGGGTCAAGATAGGAGCATTACACAAATCGTCATTTCCATCTACTATGAGTTCTTTCATGTTCTTGAGTTTGGGTGTGTCTTTTGTAAGCCTTATGAGTTAAACTCTTATTATCATTTGGATTAGATGATTCTTAGCATGATTTAACAACCTGTACATGATTCTTGGTGATGTTTATGTTGATGCTATGATGAAACTTGATTATTCTTCAATGATTGTGTGTGTTTGTTCTAGTTTGATGAAATGTTCAACCTTGTGGGTGTTGTAAGCATGTTATGTTGGAAAACTTCATGTTCTTACAAGACTTATGTATATAATTGCATCTTTTGTATGTAATCTTGTGACATTTGACTAGGAATGGTGAATGAAGATTAAAGGTTTAGTAGAATTGGTTAAATGTGTATCCTTATGTTTTTGTTTAAGAAAACCATGGTGTATGTCATGAATCTCTCTTGTCATTGGTTATGAATTGATTTCGTAATCGTGGTTTGATGTTCATGAGTTAAAGGGTAGTTATAGTTTTGTCTATTTTACGCAAGTTGAGGTGGTTGTCATGTGTTTATCGTGTTAACTTTTCAAAAATCTGTGGAATTAGGTAACCCTAACGGGAGTCTAATTCATCTTTAACATTAACATAATTATATCATTAGTTCTTCATGGCATAACTTTAGATGGCTATTGTGTGTTTATCTTTCTAGCTTTCCAAATGGTTATATGTCTAGATATCTTTGACGGGGGTTTAGGCTACTTCCATGTTTCATGTGTAAAAAATGATCTCACCTCGAGTTTATGCTAGTTGTTAATTTTATGCTAAGTGGATTTAAAGTCCAAGTGGTATCTTTAATTGATTATGTATCTTCATCTTTACTTCCTTAATTTACTATTTTAATTTGCTAATCATTTTAGTTAATCATAATACTCACAAATCCAAACTCAATTGATCGGTTAAATAGTGATGATGATTTAGTATTGGGAGCAATTGTGTCCACGGATCGATACTCAGTTCTTGCCTAAAACTATACTATTATGCGATAGATAATATTTATGAGTATAAAAAAGATGGTATTTAAAACAAAAATATGATTTTTTAACGGCAAATATATGACCCCTGCTTCGAATGATACGTGTTATCTTAATCGAGTATACCTATCTGTTCCCAGCTAGAACCGCACCCCCACCATCTCAGGAGAAAATCTATTACTGGAATAACCTCTTAAATCAACTCTAAGGGGCTTTTGGTATGCATGAAATTCAATGGAATTAGAATCTGAATGCCATTGATCATTGTGTTTGATTTGTGGTAATTCGTTAGAATTGGAATTAATTTGAATTTTATTCTGAATGTGTTTGGTTGAAAAAAGGAATTGGAATTGTAATTAAAATTAATTTTCTCAAATTCCTTCAAATGAAAGATTTCAAAAGACTTCCAAATCTTGAAGGATTTCATATTCCACTGACCCTCGCCTCCACCACCAACAACCACCTACCACTCCGCCCACCGCCAACCAACACTATCGATGACCCCGACCCCGACCGCCGACCACCACAGCCCACCGTCGATCGCCCCCGGCCGACCACCGTCGCCCTCCACCGAACCTCAACCGTCGACGCCGCCGCCCACCTTGATCCTGACTGTCCCTTCCCTCGACTGTCAATCGCTGCCCTCGACCGTCGACCGCTGACCACCGTCGCCATCCGCCGACCCCCACCCTCGACCGCCGTCCGTCACCGACCACCGCCGACCCCGACCATCACCGCCCCTGACCACCGACCACCGACTGTTGTCAGTCGCCGACATATCGCCACCCCTGACCACCAACCCCAACCGCCGCGACAGATCGCCGCCCCCGACCACCACTGACGCCACACAACCCCATCGCCGACCATCGCCACCCACTGTTTGTCCCCAACCGCTGCTACCCTTAATCGTCGTCTGTCGCCGACCTTCATTGCCGAACCATTTCTCGATGACGGGTGTTATTGGTTGGTGGCGGTAGTGGGGTACTGTCGTTTTTTAGCAACGGGCGCGGTTGGTTGTCGTGGTCGATTGTCGGCGGTGATGGCAGCGACAGTCGATGGTATGTAGCGGCGATGACTGGCGGTCGTTGAGGTGGTGGCTGTTTGTAATGGGTGATAAACTTCAATTTCTTTATAAGTGTTTTGTCACTAGAAATGTATTTGAAATATAAATTTCATCTCTAGATTCTCATTTTTTTGAATTCCAGATGCTATGGAAAATATTGAATTATAAATACAATTTCTTCGCATTTCAATTTAAATTTTAATTCCAACAAATTTTGCCAACGCGCCCTAAGTATTTTACTTGGAATCAAGACTTAAAACCATTATCATTCTCCTATTAAATGTCATGAGTAACTTTTAACCGAGATTAAGGCCCAATGTAAGGCCCAAACGATATCACATCACCCCCCTTTTACCCAAATATCTTCGTCAAATCATGTTGTGCCCAAATCGAAATCCTCTGGTTTTCTTCTCTATCAAACCCTAATTCATTCCCCCAAATCAGATCTCTCAAATCTCTGCTTACAATCGCTGTAACATCTACCTCCCTTTCATACCCTTTTCTCACTCTAACCCCTCTCTTCGTCTGCCTACGTTTTCCGCCATCGGTTATTTGTCGTAATCCATACACGTAATTCGAAGAATTGTTTCATATATATCGCCATCAGGTAAATTGCTTGTCTTTTTGGTCTAGTTGTGCATACAGAATCGTAATCGCAGATCTGAATACGTATTGATTGGGTTGTTTCGTTTCCGATCTGTTTTAGGGTTGATATAAGAATCTGATTTGAGTCGTTTAAATTAGGGTTTATAGTAAATCCCGCAAGCATTTTTATTTTCACTCCTAGCGTCTTAATCTGGCAATTTAATTGATTTGGGGAAAGTGTTAAATAACCTGGGAATTTGGGATATTGTTATTTGGCACCCCAGTTGCTAAGTCGCTAATAATCATGCCATCATACTACCGAAAGTGCTGTGATAAATTGCCTATGTACTTAAATGTAATTACTTTTAGCTTATACTTTGTTTCTATCTTAAAAGGGGCCATATATAGACTGCTTGTTGTTACAATTTATGAACAGAGGCAGTATGATCAGAATATAATTTGTTTTTGTGTAATGTTTGAAAATAGTGCTTTGTGGTTGACTGGTTTTTTCTTTCCAATTACAGGAATTTATATTTCTGAGAGTAAGGTTGCAGAGCCTGCTTTGCAATGGCATCCTTGGATATGTCACTTGATGATATGATTAAAAGCAGGCGCTCGACTGAGAGAGGTAGAGGTCGAGGTAGGGCCCGCCGTGGGCGAGGACCTACAGGGCCACCTCGCAAAGGTCCCCTCAGGGTGAATGCTCGGCCTTCAGCCTATAATATTGCCAAGGCAAGCCCACAATTATGGAAATCTTATGCAATTGATTGAGAATCTGATTTAAAACACAAACTTCAGGACCTTATAACATCTCTTTTTCAAATTTAAACATGAGGGGTTTTTGACAGTATAATGTTCATGGAGAAATTCATTTTGGCTCCACTTCTGAAGTATTGTCATCTTATGAGTTTATGGATCCTGATTACGAGTTGTACTCAGGATTTTGCAACAAGTTATATGTTGAAGTTGGAAGTTTTATAGAGGCTTCACTAAGTTATAGTGCTACGTCCTAGCATATTATGTGAAGGAGCTTCACTACTGATTACAAACTGATTGAGTTCTCAACAGTTTAGAGCTATCCCATACCCATCTTTGTTCGTTATCATCTAGTTGTGGTTGCTTTTGTTTTGTGATTAATGGTTATGTGGAAGGGGAGTTCATGATGCATCTTATTGCTATAAATTGGAATCTCTCATGGGTGAGATTTTCAGTTACTGTCCTAGTTCATGGAGTTTTTGGAAAGGAGATTCTTTCACTGAACTAAAGGACTGGAGCTCTCTTCTGGTACTATATGCAGTGGGTGTAGTCTTCAACTCCCAACCATCCTTACTCATAACTTGATGTTTGTCATTGTTAAGATACGTTATCATTTCAATATTTGAATCTTAAGATTCACACCTTAATCTGAAAACACGGTTTTTTTTTTATAATTTCTTAGCTGATGAAGAATGGTGTACTTATATTTTGTGGTATTATGCTGACATGTATTTGTCCCTACTTGGATCTTTTTTGGTATGCTGGCACCAGTCTTTCCGCAGACCCAAGAATTTGCCATGGCAGCGTGACTTGTTGGAAGAGAGCCTAAAAGCAGCAGGTCTCTCTGGATTGGATGATGGTGCTAAATTATACGTCTCGAACCTGGACATTGGTGTGACTAATGAAGATATAAGGGTGCAGCTTCAGCAATGTGTTTTTAGTTGGATTACATGTCTTTCATCATATTGAGTTTTTTCTTATGAAGCTTCCGCTTTTATTTTTTTTCTTAGGAATTGTTTTCTGAGATCGGGGAGCTGAGAAGATATGCAATTCATTATGACAAAAGTGGTCGTCCAAATGTAAGTATCTAATGTCTCAAGTTCTCACAACTGATCTACTGTTTGATTACAGTTTTTCTTTTTCTGACATATGTACTATGGTATTGTCTCTTTTGCTTAATGTTTCTTGTTTAGAATTTCAGTTTAGAATACGATCCTTATATTTTCCAATATAGATGTCTTGTTTTTGGTTTAAAAAGGATATTACTCTGGACAGATTTTAATGTATATGCACCATTAGGTGGAACACTATAGTTTTTAACTCTCATGATTTATGATACCATGTTGTGCATGGCTTTGCTCATGTTTAATGGTTTTTCTTTTAGTTTTGTTTGATGCACATTGCCACATTTGAGCTATTTTTATCTGCATATATTTAGTGTTCAATTGTTATTTTGTATTGAAATATTCATTTTTGATTTTAACAGCCTAAGCTGGGTTATATGCTATAATGGGTGCACCTTTATGTTAATAATGCACATTCCTGCTTTGAGTGGTTGAACAAACAAACAAATAAACATATCTAGTATATCCCACTAAAAAGCATGGGCTAGGAGTGGTAGGTGGTGGCGCGTCTTTCCTCTATCTTGAGAGATAGAGAGACCACTTCCAAAGAGACCCCCGACTCGAAAACGATAGCAAGCAGATACCTGTTGTGTGTGTTATGTGCATGTCTTTTCAAGTAAATTCTGATCTATTACTTAATGGCATTTTGAAAATGAGTTTTACTATGGTAGCACAAATGGGGGTTTGTATCATGGAGATTGTTGCGTTATTTTGAAATGCTATTATGCTTTTTCTTACAGGGAACAGCTGAAGTAATGTTTGCTAGACGAAGCGATGCATTTCAAGCGCTTAAACGTTATAATAATGTACAATTGGATGGGAAACCTATGAAGATTGAGATAGTAGGTTCCAAGTCAGAAGTCCCTCTTGCCCCTCGTGTGAATCTTGTTGGAGGTGTAAATGGACAGAGGACGGTTGTGATGATGTATGTGACCTCTTTACTTCTTTTATATATACACTTTCTAAATCATTTTTCAATAAGCTTTACCTTTCTCATGTTTGGACTTTAGGATTATGAACCATTTCTCTCTCTCTCTCTCTCTCCACACATTACATTTACCACACACATGGCCATATGTGTTACATGGTAAATACCCCACTGTGGCCCACACATACATATATTACATATACCGCAAACATGGACATGTAATATTACTATACAAATATCACATATACCACATACATGGGCATGTGTTGCATATTCTACGTGACATTACATGTACCGCACACATGGATATGTGCTACATACCCCACATACACGTTACATATACCACATTGATGGGCATGTGTTACATACCACATAGGAGCTTGTGTGCGATAGGCATGGATATTTGCATGGTTGGTTTCCTATTCTATAATGGTCTTTTAACTTTTTTAGGCCTGGGGCTGGTCGTGGAAGAGGAGCTGGTGCATTTAATCGTATATCCAAGTATGGGCTATTTGATTAGTAGAAGCTCAGTGTTTTTCATTTTTTTAATATGTTCTCATTCTCATTGTTATTTCCTAATCAAGTTGTTTGAACAAGTGCATTTATGATTTCATTCAAATTTTCTTCTTGCTTTATGCCTTGTAGTCAGAGAACTCGTGGTGGTCTAAAGAACAACCGTGGTGGCAGCACGCTGAATGGACGTGGTGGTGGTGTAGGGCGGGGTCATGGCCGTGGACAAGGACAAGGAGGTGGCCGTGGGCGTGGTCGAGGGAGGAAGCCAGCAGTCGACAAATCTGCTGATGAACTCGACAAGGAACTGGAGAACTATCATGCAATGCAGACTTAAAATATTTTCTCTAGCTTTGGAAGAAAATCAGAGATACGCGTTGCATGAGATGTAGAAAACTCTTTGTGGTCTTTGGTTTGATCTGTTTCTAAGTTTGGTTTCCGACTTTGGTTTAGAGTCTGCAAGAGTGAAATTTTAATTGACTTCTACCAGGTATCTGTATTTTGTGCTTGCAAATTGCTGGTATTTTTTATGCCTTTTGTATTGCTGAATGTTGGTTTTTAGTTTTAGGAAGGATGTTTGGTCATGTGGTTTAACCCTATACGAGCCTCAACTCATTTAACCCAAATATCTTCTATTTTTAAGTATCTGTGTTATTATAAGCTAAAGTTGATAACAGTTTGTGTTTGAAATAAGCTTTGGTAATTTTAGTTGTAACTTGATTGACCGGTCTTACTCATCATCGTGTGGTTTTTAGATTGTTTTCACGTTAACTCTCAAACATAGATATATTTAGAAATCATATAAACTGTGTAACCTATGAAATTGTTAAATTTCTAACTTCTAATAAAAACAGAGTTAAAATTTATACATACATAAATTTTAATATAATTAATTATAACAGTTTTTATTTGTAAGTTTGGTTTTATGATATTGAAATAGTAACCGTGATTTTTGAAAACAAACAGAATGTTAAATAGTTTTTGAACTTCTTATCTATTCTTATAATCACAAATACATGTATCTTATATATCATGTATCTTATAGGATATGAAACATCGATCTCTATGATCGAGGGGAGTCCTCTTGAAAACTAAGAGTACGAATTAGTGGAGATAAAATATGTTACATACAGAAACTTAAAGTTGTTAAATAGAAATTGGTGAAACTTTGAAGGTTAAAACATTTTAACCCTATCAAATTGCACAAAGAATCCAACCAAAATGCTCAAGTGATGCACAAACATTTGTATTACTATTTTGCCTGGTTCCAGTTTAAGCCGTGTACAAACAAAACAATGACATACAAAAATTGTCAAAAAGGATGTACAAAAGAATGTTGCAAACAATTTGGTCCTATACACGCCCAACGACTGATTTCTGAAGCTCAAGTTAGCTAACAGAAACATCGAATTCATGTGAATCGGTGGTGATGTCTTTTCTCGCTTTAAGCTTCCCTGAATCGGTCCGTTCAAACATTCTTTTGACCAGGTTGTTCCATTTAGGTGTCCCGGGCTTTGAGTTTGTATTCGAGGTGTTTTCAATTTCATCAATGGGGCTATGGCCGGATGCCAATTTGTCAGCCGACAGTTGGTCTTCATTGTCAGAAGCTGATGTGGATTCTGGAGGCTCGTTTCTCTCTTCATTTTCAGCGGTGCTGACAGCATGCGGTATGTTGAGGGTCATGGCTCTATCTAAAGCGTCCTTGTGTTCTTCTTCTAACGACTGCAGCCTATTAAACTTTTGTACCTTTGGTGCTGTGGTCATAGTTTCTGAACTGTTTCATCAACTGCAGTTTTTTTTGTAAAATATTTTGACTGTAAGCTAAATGAACAACAAAGAAAAGTCTTGTGAATAACTACCATCTGTGCATGTAAGCTGCAGAGAGAAAGCCACTTACGAGCTACTCGAAGCTTTTATCAAGTCAAGCTTAAACAAGCAAGGTTTAAAGTAGAGTTCATTTTTTTTAGAACGGGTAACTCACACACCCTCTAAATCTACTCCTAAATCTATACCAAATGTCACTTGGAGAGGACCACCTTTACAACCCACCAGCATAGGGTATGGTGGAATTGGAGTTCATTTAATAAGTAAGTTCGAGTGCAATGAATATCATAATTTTTATCTAACATAATGCATATTAATTGGATAATAAGTTTTATCATATATAAATTATGACAAAAAGAACTATATAATAACTATTATGTATAAACAGATATAAAAATAATTATATATGCATATCAACAAAATAACAAATCAACTAATAAATACCAAACGAACCAAACCAAGCCGACTTCCAAGCTCTAGCTTAAAAAACTAGACCAACGGAACTTGAGCTCTAGATTTAGACTCAACCGAACTCGACCTCAAGGTCTCTTAAGTTAAATAAGTCACTTGAGCTTAGACAAGTCCACGCTACACTCTACCCGACTCCTTTACACACTCTAGGTGATGCATTACAAAAATTGATGCATTTTATCCGTTTGCTAGAAAACACAACTCGGATAAACTCATAGACACTTAAACCTGTTAAATTGGGACTTCTTTCTTTTAATTACCTCTAAAGCTTTCTCTGCTTCTCTGTGAATCCAGATTATTGCATGATCAGCTGTAGCATGAGACGATAGAACAATATGTTCAAATCTACCATCAACAGGTATCGCGGTTCTGACCTCTGGAGGGTATCTCCCACATCTGTTAACAAATTTAGAAACTTTAAAAAAAAATAAACCCAAAAAGTTTAAAGTGACGACGAGTAGAATTTGACCTGCAAAATTTTCTTTCGACGATATGGTAAATTCGGCCTGGAGCATATAATCTTCTTGGATCTCTTAGCTTTCTACCTTCTGGTATGAATGTATCCCTCAAGCAAACGAAAAAGATCAAGCAGGGCAAGCAGAATATCGATTTGAATATGTCTTGCAATGGTGTTGGCGTTCTAGGTAAGAAATCATCCTGTAATTAATTAACTCGATTAGATTACCACTACTTATTTCATAATCTACATAAAATTGAGTTTTAGATTGAGTAAATACTATTAAACTAAACTATTTAAAATGCTAATTACCTCTAAAGTAATATTTAATGTGCTAAAATAATTAAAATGTTTTTGAGTTTATTAATAGTTTTATAGTTTTCTTCTATTAAAGAAAATAAATATATACATACAATCTTTTTTACAAATTCTTTTGTATGAGGGAATTGGATCCTTAGCAGTCGCCCACCCTCAAGGCTATCCTTATAGTTAAAATCTAGTTTGACCAATCTGACTTACGGGGTGTTCGGGATTGTTTATTTTTTTAAGAGTTATTTTTGAAAACTAACTTTTAAGAAGTCCATTTAACTTCTCAAAATCAACTTTTCAACTTTATAAAATCAACTTTTCAACCACTTATCCAAACTTACTTATTAACTTTTTAAAAGTTAATAAGTGGGTGTTTGAAAGTGCTTTTTTTATTTTATTTTTAACTTATTAACTTTTAAAAAATTAAAAAGTCATTTTATAGTATTTGGTAATCTGATGTGTGTGAGAGAAATAAGTTAATAAGTCAATCCATACTAACCAGTGTTTTCACGACCGGATCGGACCGGCCGGTCCGACCGGTCGAACCGGGGATCGGCTTGGTGGCCGGTCCGGTCGTGTGTGATTCGTTTTGTGGGGGTCGAACCGGCCGGTTCTACCCGAGCCGGTGGTCGGACCGGGGAACCGGACCGGTTTGGACCGGTTTTGTAATTTTTTTTTTATTTTTTTAAAATTTTTTTGAGTAAAAACGGGGTGTTGAACTACAAAATTAGTGTGCTAGATCAAAAAGTAAAACCGAATTCAAAAAACGGGCTCGCACGGGCCTGGGTCCGCGACACGTGCAGGCACACACGAGTTCGCTGGAAATCCAACCTTTTTCCCCATTTTTGCACCCCCCCCTGCGCGCGGGTAGTACTTGTGGCAAAATATGTCATAAGGATACACTAGAGTGATAAAAAAATTACTTATAAACCAAACATCACTTTGTCCCCACACCAATGTGGGACAAAGTGTTCAATATAATCTTAAACATACATTCATACACACCCAAATATACTTAAATTTTATATATAACTATAAAATATATATATAAAGCATATATAAATTACTTATATTTAATTACATATATAAATATAATTAAAATATAGTTAAATCCGGTCCAACCGGTCCGACCGGTCCGACCGGTCCGACCACCAAACCAGTAAGGCGTCCGGTTCGACGTCCGATCCGGTTCTAAAAACATTGATACTAACTTATAAATAACTTATTAACTTATTTAACAAGTCACCTCATTTTTAGTATGGCAATAAGTCAAAAAGGACTTTTAAAAATCAAAAGTCAGTTAAGAAGTTGATTTGTCAAAGATACAATTATCACTAGTTAACTGTTAAAGACAACTGTCCGGTCGGTCCGGTTCAGAAAACATGGTGTAATACCTGCAAGACAACCGAATGAATAACATCGGCATACTTGACAGCAAGATTGAGCGACATACACCTCGCCGGAGCAATCGCAAAACACCTCACCAACTCCCTCGGAATCCCACCGAGCATATACCGGTGATTCACCGCTATCACCGTCATCAGCGCCACCACACCCGACCCAAGCGAGTGACCCACGAACACCATCCCATAACCCGACCCGTTCTCCACCCACAACCGCTTCAGCTCCTCCGACTCACGATCCAACACCCAACTCGCCGATTTCAGCAGCCCATGGTGCACATACCCCCCGTCAAACATCTGCATCCCCAATCGATTATCCAACAGCACCTTGTAATCACTCTCCTTTCTCAGATTCAACCCTCGAATCGCCAACACGATCTCACGCCGAGAGTGATCCACGTAGATCAGGTATGGTGGGCTCGGCCTAGGGTTTCATCGTACGTCACCCGTTTGATGACGTAATCCGGGTTCAGTCGGTACCCGCCGGGGGGTGGGAATTTGGGGCGGTGGAGGTTGGGCTCGTAGACGGCGAGGACTAGGCGGCAGAGGTGGGGGACGGCGGCGAACTCCGCGGCGGTGGCAAGCGGCCAGGTGGCGCTGTCGTCGGAGCCGATGTAGGTGCAGCGGCGCCAGAGCCACCGGAGGCAGCCGATGGCGACGAAGTATTCGGCTCCACAGGCGACAGACATTAGGGTTTGAACACATAACACATGGAGGATTGAGGTATGTGATGATGAAGAAGAAAGGGGATTATTATTATTATTATTATTATTAATTATTATTGTTATTGTTATTGTGTGTTTGTTCTATCGCTGTCATAGAGCTGGAGATCTTGCTTGTTTTTCAGTTTTTGTGTCCATTCATGTGTGTGTTGCTCCTTCTGCATTTGCTTTAAAATAATAAACAATTTTAAAAGTATGTAGTATTGACTATTGACCTTTATTTTACTTTTATCCCTCACTTAAAGAATCGGTGTACTTTAGTGTTTTTTTTTTTTGAACGGCCAAAATAAAAAAGCTCTCCAACATTGGAAATTTTATTGACTCATCTTACATTCCAAGGGTAACGGGGAAAATAAAAATACCTAGTTGGATTAAATATGATAATTATGTTTCGTGAAAGAGTTGCATGAATTGATATTCAAGGGATTTCGATTCACCGTTGGGACTCTCATAGTCGAAATAAAGTCAATTTTATTTTGTTTTGTTTTGTTTTGTTCTATTAATCTTATTATGATTTGTTTCGTGAAAGAGTTACTTGAATTGATTTTCAAGGAATTCCGATTCACTATTAGAACATGAGTATGATTGATCAAAAGTTGCAAGGAGCATCTGGCAAGTTGACCGGCCATCTGATGCTACATGGTGATCAGATAACTTGATGATGGGGAGGGTCATCAACTTTGGGGAAATTTTGTCGCTGTAGACTTTTTCCAAGGCGTCACTTTTTCCCTCCAATGTGTCAAAAGTAATAGCGACTGCTTTTAGCCCTCTATAGTGTCTGGAAATTAAAAAAATCTTAAAAAAACCCTTATCGACTATGTTTTGTCACAATACATAGAGATATAGAGACGACCTAATTTCATCACGAAAATTGTTGTTGCTGAAAACCTATTTTCTTGGGCGCGTGCGTGCGTGCGTTTTAAGTACTCAGGTTTCCAAAACTATTCATAAACAAATAAATGTTAAAAGTATAAATTTCAGATATGATAGTATTTATAAATTCATATATTTATGCAAAAAAGTTATATAAATAGGTAATCAATTTTGCTTTTTTCATGAAACTAGTTGTTTTCCACCGCGCTTCGCGGCGGGGTTGAATCGACGCTTAAAGAACTTGAAAGAGGGCTCGGAAATGCCAGTTTGTTGTGGCTGCAAACTAACTGTTTACCACGCCAAAACAACAATGTTAAAGGCTATTTGCTAATCGTCATCACCCATCACCCATTACCCATGTTTATACAAAAAATTAATTTCAACGGTTATAAAGCAACCGGAATCAGGCTCAGAACCGCCATTTGGTTGTGGTTGCGTGCTGTAAACTGTCGCCCAGCCATTGCAACCAACACGGTTGCATTCTAATCATAGTCACGGCTGGAAAAAAACTGAAACAACATACCCAAACATACTCAGTCTTGGATGAGCAAGAACTCGTCATCATCGACACCGAGCAGATCAATATCAGTAACATCGCCACCCCACCATTAAACTCATGGGGGTAGTGAGTCACCGGCGTTGACAATGGTCAAGTGTAGAGATACCCAGATAAAAGAAAATCGACAGGCCATGATATGCACTCGTCAGAGAACAACAATCCATAACATCATTAAGCCAACATCAAAGGAAACCATCCAAATCATAGCTGGTTTTGAGAATTGGCATGCCTGCATATCCACAAACATAACAAAATAGTTTCAATTGGCCCTCCGATGTTGCCTTCATTAGCATAATCAGCTAAAAATTAAGGTTTAGATCAGGGACAATCATGATAAACCCCAAATAACAAAGAGACCAGCAGAAACACTCAAATAAGCCATTGTCGTTATCATCGACCAAATATCAGCGTTATATCGAAAGAAAAGCTAACATGCCAGAGACACAACGACTAATCATCATCAACCATCATGGATGAACATGCATCCATCATCAAGGACCAACTGTAGTACCTGAAAAGAGTTCTAGTCATCGCAGAAAGACCCTATGAATCAATCTAAGATGGCCCAAAAGAAAATAGTCTGAGATGAACATAGGTTCATCGTCATCAAGCTGAAGTACCTGAAAAGAGTTCTAGTCATCGCAGAAAGACCCTATGAATCAAAGAGGATCACGCGGACGCCAGTAACATCACCAACGCCGGATCTCGAGACGCATTAGCGAAAAACTAATAGGGCTCTCAGACGCATCAATATCCGTCATCATCGAGTTAAAGATGCGCAGGATGGGAGCTCAGGATCACGCGGACGCCACCGAAGGCGGTCGACAGACCACCGGTGGCATCCAAGCCGACAGATCAAACATTTAAAATATTTCATATCAAACAATTTAGCTTAGTAAAACATATCTAAGAGTTTATTTTCATTCCATACAAACTTATAAATTGTTTTTGTTAAAAAGGTTAAATAATGTTAGTTCTAACCTCACCGGTTGCAATTACGATATCTGAATAGACTAAGTTCACTGGTGTGGAGCTAACATGGATACCAAAGAATGGAGCCGGGTTGTGAACACCTAGCCGCAACGAACCATTGATGGTTAGCAACTTTGTGATGACCCCTGATGAGTCTGAACCTTGCCCTATGTAAAGGTTATTCACAGCCAAACTCTACAACAAATGCACATTGTCATCATCAATTAAGAATAAAACTAAAAGCCAATTCAAGATTCCAAGATTTTTGATATATTACGTATTACATGATATATAATAATCATACATGAGTTTCAGAAATGAATCCCAATTCAACTCATGTTTCTAACATACAATTAAAAGGTAAATTGGATTTCAATAGTACAAACTATTACTTATTGACCGGTAATAATTCATATTATTAATTTGGCAAGTGACGCCCCAACCTTCAGTTTTACTACCAATGGCGATCACAATAGCATTCGACTTGTATTTATTTTATGCTCGATTTAGCTTGTATTTTTTTTTCATTTCATTCAAAATCATTATTGTGAATTAAATCAAGTGAGAATCAAGCGTAAATATTTGATAATTATGCTAGTGAAACTGTTGTTAGTAATAAAAGTAAAATTTAAAAATGATTACCGGTCAAATTAACAATATAGATTATTAACGGCCAATAATTAGAATCCAATATGTTAAATAAAAATGAAGGTGAATTTAACAAACCTTAACACTGATCTCAGCTTTATAAGGTCTGGCTGCACCCCATATAATCAAGCATAAAATAGTAAAGAACATAATGAAACTGAAAAGTGCCATAAAAGCCTGCATTCTTCTAGTAAGCCTCTTCTCATCATCATATTCATCATACTTTCCTTCTTCCACTATCACATTACACTCCGGCCAATCAAGAAAATCTCTAAAGTTCAGCCATAGACATAGCCCGACATGATATGCTTGTATTCCTTATCCTTCTAATTCTTTATTGTCTTGCAATTGTTGTTATGGGTGTCTCTTGGGTCATATGTTTCCCAACAAAACTAATCCTATTATTGATAAATGAATACAGACGTGTAATAAACAAATGTACCCGGTAGATCCAACTCATAGCAAACTATTTATAGGGTCTAAGATACAGGAAAAAACATAATTGACACTAAATTTCTAAAATAAAATTTGTCTGAAACAGAATATGCAAAATGTATGAAGCAAGCACTCACATTTATCAAAAACAAAATGAAAAAGCTAAAACCTTTAACAATGCAAAACACATGATCAATAAAGCAACTCACCGGGTCCCTGTAAATCGGATGGACCGGAATCTCTTTTCGATTTACAAACATTGCTTCAGCTACAACAGGACCTACAAATTCATGATCAGTCAGCAAAAAGTTCAACTTTCTAAAACCCCAAACTTACCAATTACCGTAACCTAAACCTCTTCAATTGTACAAATTCATTCTTCATAATGCGAAATCATACCAAACCTTTACTAATTAGGGAAAACAGCGACTAACCTGGTTTAACCACATGACGATTGGTCAGTATAATCCCACGGCTCTTGTCAACAACAAACCCCGTCGCGTAGCTCGCACCGGCCGATTCGGTATCAAACGCCCTACAAGCGGTGGTTCGGAGCACCACCACAGCCGGAACCACCTTCTGCAGCGCCTTCCGCCAGTCCTCAGCTATGGCGAGGTTTTCCTTGAACGGAGGATCGATTTCCATCGACAGTTCATCCTTCATTCCTGAAGGCTCCGATCCGAACAACAAAACCAACAAAACAGAGCCCTGAAAACCCTAAACAGGTTTTCGAGAGACAAGGAGAGAAGAAGGCAACAGCCGCTGTCGGTGCTGACGCCACCAAAGGCGGTCGTCCGACCACCGGCGGCGTCGAAGGCTGCAGATCTGGGCCGAGCTAAACACGAACGCGTATCCACAGCAACCGCGATACACGGCTCCACCGGAGACGCCACCGACGACATAGAACCGTCGTAGTTGGCGGTCGGCGGTGGGGCTGTCGTCCGTGGGCGGTGGCGGTTGACGGTGGGAGGTGGGCGGTGGGCAGAGCCGTCGCCCTCTCTCTCTTTCTCGAACCAAATGGGAGGGTAAAACCTTCCCTCCGCGAGTTTATAAACCAAAGGAGTACTATTCATCGATGAATAGTACTATTCATCGATGAATAGTACTATTCATCGATGAATAGTACTATTCATCGATGAATAGTACTATTCATCGATGAATAGTACTATTCATCAGAACTTGGTTTTTTCATATTAGGTAACGGGGCTTGAAAAACAATGGTCGGGCTAACATAGTAATGATCCGAATTGATTAAGTTGAAGGGCCCTATATCAGATGGAAGTGCGCTAACATTTATATGTATTTGATTAAATCCGGTTCCGATCCCTTAATACTATTCAATCAAATACATTTAATCCTTTTAAATTTATTTATTGTTAAAATAATTCAATATTTTATGTTCCTATTATCATTGTCCTATATATTAAAAGGTAATTTCTCAGCTCCAGTAACTTTAGAGACCAATCAAGGGCTACTATGTGACACCTATTTGATTATTATATTTTGAAAATTCAGAATGTTTAGGCTAAATAAACAAGGGCCATCACGCAAAAGAAGGCTTGGTGAGTTGTTAAGATATTAAACCTGTTAAAATCAAAACCCAAACTTATTTAATTTCATGTCATGTAGTGTCATGTTAATATATTCGTATCAGAGTTTTCAGCCATGTTGTTTCCCATGTTGCTTTTCCTGCTTTAAAGTTATAACCCTCACGTTTTTCTTAGAAATATGATGTTACAACTGAGGGGGAGCAACAATAAAAATTGAGAAAGGCTGGTTCCCACTGAGGGGGTTGCACCGTTGGTATTGAGGGAGATTGATACTTAGTTACCACTCAGAGAGTTTGCCAAAACACATACAAAACATTAACAAGAATGCTATTGATATGGGTAAGGGTTTTCGTTTCTTATCTATAACGTATTATAAAAAAATAACTCTTTCTGCACATGGCCTCTTACTAACATGTCCAACTAGATAACGCATAGACTGCCACATGTCCTTACATTCTTCATTCTTGAAATACTAAGATACTTTGAATATTCTTATACCTTTTTAATTAACATATTCTAATAATATTCATTATTACTATACCTGACATTATTTATATATTATTAATAAACAAATGAAATGAATAGTGGGAATAGTGGTTTTTTATTTTCTCAAATTTGGCCACAAGAGTTTTGATGTTTGCATGTTACCCCCCTGAACTCCTTTGGTTTATAAATTCGCGGAGGGAAGGTTTTACCCTCCCATTTGGTTCGAGAAAGAGAGAGAGGGCGACGGCTCCGCCCACCGCCCACCTCCCACCTCCCACCGTCAACCGCCCACCGCCCACCGACGACAGCCCCACCGCCGACCGCCAACTACGATGGGTCTATGTCGTCGGTGGCGTCTCCGGTGTAGCCGTGTATCGCGGTTTCTGTGGATACGCGTTCGTGTTTAGGTCGGCGCAGATCTGCAGCCTTCGACGCTGCCGGTGGTCGGACGACCGCCTTTAGTGGCGTCAGCACCGACAGCGGCTGTTGCCTTCTTCTCTCCTTGTCTCTCGAAAACCTGTTTAGGGTTTTCAGGGCTCTGTTTTGTTGTTTTTGTTGTTCGTTGTCGGTGTTGATGATTTGGTCTCCTTGCAGCGTGGAACCTCGGTCATCATCGCCGGAACCGGCTGAATCTGAAGCTCTGGTTTCGGCCAGTTTGTGCTTCTAGCGAAGCTATTCGGGTATGCATGTTTAATCGACTCGGTGATGATGTGCGAAAGCTCATCTGAGAGTTGGGGTTTCACTTAACCCTCATAGTGAATTGTATCTGTGGGTTTTTCATGCTTACTTGTTGTTTCTCTGCTGTTTGGGTTTTTGTTTAGGGTATTTCTAATCTAAACCCTCAATCTTGGTGTTTCAATTTGGTTGCATGCTGTTTATAAACGGTGATGATGGGCAAGGCGACCTTGAACCCTAATATTTTATTTTGGTCTGTGACGGTGATGCATGTTTTGGTGATCAAAAGTCGATGATGATGACGACCCGTCATCTGAGACCCTTGTCTATGTGTTATTTTTCATTGAATGTTTGAGCTCATTAGGGTCTTACATTGATTTGTTTTTGGTTAATTGATGATGGTGGCTATGGTACATCGATGATTTGAGGTCATTAGGGTCTTACATTGATTTGTTTTTGGTTAATTGATGATGGTGGTTGTGGTACATCGATGATTGTTTCCTTGAGACGTCACTGAATCGGTTATGATTGCGGGACCCATTAGTTGTAAGCATTGCTATGATGACTGTGACAAAGATGATTTATGTCGATGACGACGACCTACACGTCTGAGACCGAATTCTAAGTTGTATTTGATTAATGAGACTGGCTATGCGTTTGGTTGTTGTTGGAAAATACGCATGCCGATCTCATCTGCTTTCTTCGGTTTGCTATTTTACTACAAAGGTTTTGATAAGGGAAGGAATAGTGGATTCTCATTTCTTCAAAGTTGGCCACAAGGGTTTTGATGTTTGCAGCAGAAAAAGAGGGTGCCTTGTCTAGCCTCTAACCCGTTATAATTTTTTATGACGGTTTAAAGGCGATGATGATAAAAAAGTAGGCGTGACTTCGTTGTTCTGGCGTAGTAAATAACAATTTGCAGCCGCAACGAGCCCGCATATTCTGAGCCTTATGAGTCGCAACGCGCCGTTGGTTATATACCTAGTTTACTTTTAAATACTTTTCATATTTTCATAAATTTATTAATATTGCATCAATTTTAAAATAATTTTTCAAAACAATTAACCTACATTTCATTTCAAAATTGACATGCATAACTTTAAGAATTTAATTTTCTTTCCTCCTGCTATATATATGATTTCGATCATCATTACCATCATCAGTTATGTTTCTAACTTTAATTTAACATTTTGTTATGACATGCTTAAATAATAATATTATTATCACTGCACATATTATAAACTTTATTTATATTAATAGTTTAATTCTATTTTATTATCAATCAAATTAGAAAAAAAGGACAATTTAGACTCATTCATCTATAATCGACCAGTTAGCTCTCAGATTAGTTTTTGATTTATTTTTATATATCTTTTTAAAATTTTAAATATTTCATAATTTTATTTCCGTAATTGATTACCTTAATTTTGGTAAACAAAAGTTAGTGTTTTTAATTGTATTTTATGTTAATTAGTGTCTTACATTGCATAATTTTGATCAAATAAATGGTTTATGTAATGAAACAAGACTAAAAGTGATAGCATTGCGTAATCACGTTAATTAAGCTAACCATTAAAGTAACATAGGAAATCAAACTTTTATTCCACGTCTTAGTTTGACACCTTTGGATAAAAGGATTTTTTTTCAAATTTAAATAAGACAGTTTCTACTCTCCGTCTTTTTGCAATGACGATAAACGAAAGTCAAGGACGATCACCGTCCAAAGTTGGTTTATCTCTTAAGTAACCTATTTTCACACATGGTCAATTATATGTTGTATTATTTAAAGTTAAAAGTAGACATAGACTAAATTTACTACTATTATGAAAAACATACATACCAAAAATCAAATGTTATATATAAAGAAGTTTATGGATATTTATGAATAATAATTATCAAATTTTCATATATTATTGCTTATAACTTAAATATGTTTGTTATATATAATATTTTCATTGATGTCTTATCTATAACATATATTAGATTATACATATATAACATCCATTATATAGTTCTCCTATTTCAACACGTGTAACACACAAGTATCTAACTTAGCTATATGTATGTTCTTTACTTTTATAATGAAGCGTGTATGTCACTGTGTACCTCTAATAGTCCTACATCATCCATAGGTTGATAAAATTTGCGTACGAACGTATTTCTTGATCAATTCTTCTATTTCCTAGATTCGGATTATTTGTCTATATTTATTGTCACTACAAGAAATGTCACCTTTAGAGGCGACACCTTTAGCGACGACAGAGAGCATTAGCGGCGACACCCTTTAGCGGCGACATTAATAGCGGCGACAGTCGCCACTAATGGTCAACGATCCGTCTAGGGAAGCTAAACTTAGATCTGGCCGTTGAACCTCTGCTAGATCTGACAGCTGCCGTTTAATCGTACGATAACCTTTAGCGGCGACATGTCGCTGCTAAAGGGTGCAGTTCTTCTAAAACCGGGAATATCTTCCTTTTTCCCCTCTTTCCCTCCACACCACATCTCCATTCCCACTAACCACACTGCTGAAGCTCCGGCGACCACCATTCCGTTCATCATCTTCCTCATCTTCGGGTCATCATCTTCCTTATCTTCGGGTCATCATCTTCCTCATCTTCGGGTCATCATCTTCCTTAACATCCGGTCAACATCTTCCTCCGGTTAGCACTCTCAAAGTCCGCCCATCACCACCCCCTCAACGTCATCCTCAAATACCGGTCACCACCGTCGCCGCTGTTGCTGTGGATCTCGACCACCGTCGTCGCTAATACATTTAGTTTTCAACACAAATTAGAAGGTATTTTTTTTGGTTTAAACAAAAATTTATGTTTGTTTATGTTAATGTATGGTTCAAACATGTTTAGATTTGTATATTTAGTAGGTTGAACACAATTTTTAGTAGGTTTTGTATAATTTTTAGGTGTGGTTTCTATGTTAATGTATGGTTGAAAAGTGTTGAAGATGATGACATAGTGAGATGGATTTAGGGCATTTGATATAGAATACTTGTTATAGATTTGATAAATAAAATTTGATGCTTAAATTTTAGTTGAGTTTAGTTGTATTTGGGTATTTGATCTAGACTTTTTGGGTATTTTGTTATTTAGTTTAGTTGTATTTGTATTTGGGTATTTGATAAATAGAATACTTGTTAATGTTTACTTTGTTTAGATGTTAATGTTTAGTTTATTAAAGTAGTTTTGGGTATTTTGTTATTTAGACTAGTTATAATTAGTTTAAGTAGTTTTGGGTATTTGGTAAATGGTTATCTTTTAAACTATATGTATTTGGGTATTTTGTTATTTAGACTAGTTACAATTAGTTAAAAGTATAAGAAACTTATATTATTGTTATTTTGGATGTAAATGTATGATTAATAACAAGAATAAATTGGCTTTTAATTGTTGTTCATTATTGGCTTCTAATTGTTGTTCATTATGATGAAAAACAAAATTGTAGTTTGTTGTGTTATTTAATTGTCTTACTAATTTCAAATTGTTGTTCATTATTAGCTTTAGGTTTGGTGATCTCATTCTAATCCCCATAATTATATTCCTCCATTTAAATTCTAAATTATATTGCAGTGCTGTAATCATGTCTGTCGATAAAAGTTGGATTCTTAATCCGAACCGTAGATCACCCGAGTATCAACAAGGACTCAGCTCTTTTATCGATATGAGTGAAAAACATATCGATAAATATGGCCTGATTAGATGTCCGTGTAGAAAATATCAGAATACTCAATTATTAGGATGGGTTAAAATGAAATATCATTTAGAAATATGGGGCATGTGTCGGACGTACAAGGATTGGATCTATCATGGTGAAAGTTTAATTCCTGAAGTTGTAGTTGTAGATGATGTTGAGCCAACAAACGAAATGGCTGATGTTATCGAAGACGTTATGGAAGAGAGCAGTGGTGTCCGTGATGATTTTGAGGACTTGTTAGAGGAAGTTCAATCAGAATTATATCCTGCTTGTACTAAGTTTTCTTCCCTTGACTTTTTAGCAAAGCTTATGAATATTAAGGTGAAAAATAAATAGACCAATAGCTCATTTGATGAGCTCCTTGAGTTATTGCAGTCTTCACATCCTGAAGGTAACAAAATTCCATCTTCTCACTATGTAGCTAAGAAGACATTAAAGAAGATTGGTTTAGGATATGAGTCGATACACGTGTGCAAATATGATTGTGCTCTTTTCTGGGCAGAAAACCTATTGTTACAAAATTGTCCAGTTTGTAACGAGAGTCGGTGGGTTGATACAAATACAAAGGACAAGAAGTTACCTCACAAGGTGTTATGATGGTTTCCTTTGACCCCCAGACTACGACGTTTGTATTCTTCAAGGCACACTGCAAAAGATATGATTTGGCATAATACCGGACGATCAGAAGATGGTACGATATGTCATCCTGTTGATGGTTATTCATGGAAAGATTTTGATATAAAGTACCCTACATTCTCGAGAGAACCCCGAAACGTCCGCCTAGGACTTGTAGCTGACGGTTTCAATCCATTTGGTAACATGAGTTCGGCTTATAGCACGTGGCCTGTTATACTCACGACATACAATCTACCTCTATGGATATGCATGAAGGAGTCCTCATTCATGTTGTCATTGTTGATTCCTGGTCCTAAATCCCCCGGGTGTCACACCCTCAATTTCCACAAACGGGGTTTTACCGTTAGGCGTGTGACAAACCAGGATCTCAGACACGGTCATATCAAATGACACTATATGAATTTAAAAATAAACGTTTGACTTCAATAAGAGTAAACAATAAATGAAATGAACATCAGTGCGGAAGCGTAATATAAAATGTAACCAATACTGAACGTATCAAAATACTATAGCGTAATATAAAATGTAACCAATACTGAACGTATCAAAATACTATGTCAAAACAATGTTCGATACAAAATAAATGAATTTGATGAATGTATGTCCTGAGTGCATTCCTGAATCGTGCAACATGAGCTTAAGCGTTCCCGTGACCTGAGAAAACATGCTAAAGTGTGTCAACATAAAGTTGGTGAGTTCACAGGTTTAATCACAGATAAAATGTTTGTAACTGTTCGAATGGTAAAGTAATTAAAGCATATCGATAGATAGCTAGCCTATAAACAAGTTACTTAGCGTTTCGAACCGAAGCTGACTGTTTGTATGTTTGTATGTTTGTTGCCTTCCCGTCACGTCTCACCAGACAGTGACAAATGTTAGGTCAATAATGCCCCGTTTGACCTCCAATCAAGCTAGCGCGACTAGCCCGGGCGGGGTTTGTCATACCCAGTAGTACTACTCAGAATTACCTCGCTACACATTACTAATGGTTCGAGAATGTAAGGACTTTAAGTATGTTTGCACTAACGTAACAGTCGATAAACAATAATACCAAAACCATTTTGTAAATATGTTTGCATGTTTTCTCCCCTCAAAAGAAAAGAAAGTAAAATAGGGGCCGTGAAAACTCACCTCAAATAGCACGGCAAATCAGGTAAGTGCAAATAAGCGATTAGGTTTCCGGATAACCTGAATACATGTTAATACATGTTTAATGTTTAATTAATATTAATTATTAGCAATAATTTCGTATGGTTATGCGCTCTCGTCTCATTCACCCAGGCAACCACAAGCATCAAATGTAAACATAATTCATACATTGCATACTTATGATAATATGTGCCTATATCAACTTATTCATCATCCATATGTTATATTCCATACACTCAAATAATATGTATATACTATACATAAGATCCCATGCACACCAACCCATGTGAATGCACTGCTATTTACATTCACACCACCCATTTATGCATGAGCACACAAGGTCACATATACAAATAATTTAACTATGCAGTGCACAACCATAACCATTTATATATGCAAGCACCTATTAATATACATGTATTATGCAACACACAAATGCTCGACTCAACCCTGCCATCACAACACACACTTATATACACACTAAAACACGTCGAAGAACACACATAAGAGCACACACACACACACATACGCAGAACACACACAAGCACACACATATACGCAGAACACATACAAGCACACCGCAACCAAAACCCGCACACAATAGCATTTAACGCACATATACATACCCGCTCGCATCACGCAACCAACCCGAACATCACGACCCTAACACCCGTAACGATAACACGCATTAATGGTATCTTGCAAATCTCGGATTTGTAATGTAAGAACTCATACAAACGGTGAAGGAAAAGAACATACCGTGTGGGGCGATGCCGAGGGGCTACGGTTGGTGACGGGGATGCTACCGGAGAAGGGAAGTCACAATTCGGGTGTCGTCGAGGGACATGAGATCCGTCGAGAAGGGGTTGCCGCTAGAGGTTTCTGTCGAAGAAGGAAGAACCAAAAGTTGAGACTAGAGTTTGGAGAAGTTGCTTATGGAATGGGGGAAAGGGTTGCCGAGGTTATGGAGCTGTGGGAGGGTGGGCAGCCGGTTATGGAGGAGGTGGTTGTTAGATTGAGATAATATCAATTGATTATACAATTGTTTAATTATACTTAAGCAGTTTTTTTTGTTTTTTAGTAATCTACTTATGTATTTATTTATTTATTTTTGTTAAAGTTAAGTCATATAAACCTTAAGTTTAGTGCTAATTAATTACTCGCAAATTAAATAAACGAAACGCCCAAAAAAATAATCAGGTGGCATAAGGAAATTAACTAACGATAAATTGAGTTGACAGTGTTAACCTGAAAATACGGATTGTCACATCATCCTCTTGTTGAAGAAATTTTCGTCCCGAAAATTAGAATATTAGGTTCAGTCAATTGCATGAGATTCAATTTGGTTTGGTGGTTTGTAACGTGTCGGACTTGTAATGTTTTGACAGGGTTGTGACATCATCCCCTTGTTGAAGGTAATTTTGTCTCGAAATTTAAAGAAAAAGTATATCTTAAGAATGGATACCTTAAGAATTAGGTGTCTGATCGTTGAACAGTTGTGGGTACTTTTTCTTCATCCGATCTTCGCGTTCCTAGGTAAACTCTTCTCCACGCTCTGAGTTCAACGGACTTTGACTATAGGAATACGACTATGCTTGAGGGTCTTGACCTCTCGGTCCATAACCTCCATCGGTTCCTCAATGAAATAGTTGCTCATCCACATGTATCTCCTCTAACAAAACAACAAGAGTCTCATCTGTAAGGCATTTCCTTAGGTTTGAAATATGGAACACATTGTGTACTCCACTAAGCTCTTCAGGTAGGTTCAACTGATAGGCTACGGGGCCAACCCTTTTGACAATCTCAAAAGGTCCGACGTAGCATGGGTTTAGCTTTCCACGTTTCCTGAAACGAATTACACCTTTCCAAGGCGACACTTTCAAAAGTACCTTGTTGCCAATTTGAAATTCCAATGGTATACGACGCTTATCGGCGTAACTCTTCTGTCGGTCACGTGCTGCTGCCATGCGGTTACGGATTTGCACAATCTTCTCAGTCGTCTCGTGCATAAGTTCAGGACCTGTAAGTTGGCTTTCTCCAACTTCCGCCCAATAAATAGGTGATCTGCACTTACGCCCATACAGTGTCTCAAACGGAGCAGCTTTGATCGATGTGTGATAGTATTATTGTAAGAAAACTCAACTAATGGTAAATAAGTTTCCCAACTGCTGCCGAAATCAATCACGCAGGCGCGTAACATGTCGTCCAAAGTCTGGATTGTACGCTCACTCTGGCCGTCAGTTTGGGGATGATATGCAGTGCTCATATCTAGTCGCGTCCACAATGATCTTTTCAAGGATTGTCAGAAGTGTAAAGTGAATCGAGCGTAAAGTGAATCGAGCGTCACGATCAGAGATAATGGAAATAGGCACACCGTGTTGAGAGACTATTTCTCTTAGGTAGATACGAGTCAACTTTTCCATTCGGTCAGTCTCTCTGATTGCCAGGAAGTGTGCGGATTTCGTCAAGCGATCTACAATCACCCAAATGGTATCGCATCCGTTAGGAGTCCGAGACAGTTTTATGATAAAGTCCATTAATATCTGCTCCCACTTCCATACCGGAATTTCCGGTTGTTCAAGCAAACCGGATGGCCTTTGATATTCCACCTTAACCTTAGAGCAGGTTAAACATCTGCTTACATAAGTGGCAATATCAGCTTTCATGTTCGGCCACCAGTATAGGGTCTTCAAATCCTGATACATTTTATCCGAACCCGGATAAATAGAATATCATGACTTATGAGCTTCATCCATTACCAGCTCTCGTAATTCTCCATACAAAGGAACCCATATTCGTTCCATGAAGTAACGAATTCCGTCAGGTTTGACATCTAATTGTTTTTCATACCCCGCATGGATTCTGCCTTCAGGTTTTCTCCCTTCAAAGCCCCAAGTTGAGCATTACGGATCTGATCAGGTAATCCGATGTGGATGGTAAGCTGTAATGCTCAAACTCGTTTTGGTTTAGGTGTTTCCTTTTGACTTAGGGCGTCGGCTACTACGTTAGCCTTACCCGGATGATATTTGATTGCACAGTCGTAGTCGTTCAACGACTCGACCCAACGACGTTGTCTCATGTTCAGCTCCTTCTGTTCAAAGATGTATTGGAGACTCTTGTGATTGGTGTAAATGGTGCACTTGGTGTACAAGTAATGTCTCCATATTTTGAGTGCAAACACAACGACTCCTAACTCTAAGTCGTGTGTCGTGTAGTTTTTCTCGTGAACTTTAATTGGCGGGAAGCATAAGCGATCACTTTCTCATGTTGCATTAGCACACAACCGAGACCTTGAATAGAAGCATCACAATAAACTACAAAGTCGTCTATTCCCTCAGGTAGGGATAGAATCGGTGCTGTACAGAGTTTCTGCTTTAGAACCTGAAATGCGGATTCTTGTTTGTCACCCCAATTGTATGTGGTGCCTTTATGAGTTAACGCGGTGAGAGGTTGAGCAATCTTTGAAAACCCTTCGATAAATCGTCGGTAATAGCCAGCCAACCCAAGAAACTGTCGTACCTCAGTCGGAGTCTTAGGCGTAGCCCAGTTCTTGATGGCTTCTATCTTTGCCGGGTTAACATGTATTCCATTCTCATTGACCACGTGACCCAAGAATTGGACTTCTCGTATCCAGAAGTCACACTTTGAAAATTTAGCATACAATTGTTCTCGTTTTAGCAGCTCAAGAATCAGTCTAATGTGTTCCTCGTGTTCTTCCTTATTTTTTGAATAAATAAGGATGTCATCAATGAAGACGATGACAAACTTGTCTAAATAGGGTTTGCGCACTTGGTTCATGAGGTCTATGAAAACCGCTGGTGCGTTGGTCAACCCAAACATCATAACCAAAAACTCATAGTGGTCATACTAGTTTTAAGTCTTCTGGAAATACTTTCGGGAAGTCTCTGACAACTGGAATATCTTTAACACGCTTCTCATCCGCCTTCTTCTCTGTAATTAGTGTCAGTAGAGAGAAATTCCTTTTCTTGAGACATTTATGCACCTTCACGTTTGAGATGATGCCAACCACAACACCAACCATGTCGTCTTCTATCGTACGTATTCCATCACTAAGAAGAGGTAACTTAATTAGTTTGTTTCCACAACTGATCTATGTTTGGTTTTTGGACAACCAATCCATTTTGACCACAACATCATAGCTACCATGGGTAATAGAAATCAGACTTATATCGAACGATTGTCTAGACAGACCTAGATTACAACTGCCAAGCATATGGGTGGCGGTTATAGTTCTACCATTGGTAAATTTTATGGTAGGTTTTGGAAATTAAACCGGTAAGAACTACCTCTAGCAGTCCACTCAAGTTACCAGGTATGAAACATCTATCGATACTCGAATAAGATAACGCTGGAGCAGAACTACCATTTCTGCTGGTTTCTTATCTTCTTGAGCCTTGGGCGGTTTCCCTTTAATGCATAGGTTTTCTGCACTCATAACAGACTTTTTGTGATTCTTGTGGCGGAGGAGACTTGACTGGGATGTTCACACGATGGTTCTTGAAGGTATGGCCAAATATCTCTACAGTGCTCTAAAATGTTATTATTGCACGAGTCATTAGGAGGGATAGTTGTACCTGTTGCTTATAATGGAGAGGCTGAGATGTATTGGACGGGGTCGTCATAATGTCTTGCTTTTTGGTCCTACGCCAAGCGTAGTAAGCCAGAAAAATCCGATTGGATTCTCACCACCAGGGAGACAAACAAATGTAACGTACGCTTAAACATGATAGATATCAAATGAAATGAATGCTGGAACGCTGAAATTACCGAGACTCTAAGTCTTAAGATCAATCCAATTAACAAGGACTACACGCGCCAAGAATATTATCACTTTATTGCAACTTTTGAAGATCTGGCACAATGTAGATGGATAGTGTTACACGAACACTGAAATGCTAAAAAGAGTACGTCTCATAGAGACTAGGGCTAATATCATAACACGAATCTCATTAAGGCTCAGGGTAGATGAGAACTTTCATACTAGTAGGAATGAAGGATTTGTTTGCATATCAATAGTGAGGTTTTATAAGAACCGAGACCTCATGTCTCCACGTATAGAAATGAAAATTCGTACTGATTATGACCGTTATCACCCGATAGAGTTGCTAGAATTCTCATGCATGACAAATTACAATTACGTGTGCACCCGTGATTCTAGTTTGCTTTGCAAGGTCACCCATGGTTCCTCCCATTCAAGATAACATACTTTGTCAAGTATCGACTGTTATTAATGATAGAGGTGTCAAAGATATATTTATTATACCAAGGGTCAAATAACTAAGGTTGTACAAAGGATTCGATTAAGATAACAATGGGGAATCAAGACGATTTGGCCTTTTCCCTTTGAAGCTCTAAGCGTCTATATGTCTAAGTCTGATCCTCTGATAGACTTCAAATCTCTTCAGTTGTCCCACATTTACTGTTCAGGCTAGTGAGGAAGATGGAGTATGTTAGAAGTAGAAACAAGTGTGAAAGAGTTGGAAGAGTAAGGTGTGTTGTTCTTTTTGTTTGTTGTCGTTAGGTTAGTCGTGCATGTTAGAAAGGTTTTCCGTGTTCCAAAGTGGTAATGTTAGGTTCAAGTCGTTGTTGCTTCAACTCCGTGAGTGAAGAAACAAGTGTAGATGTTGGAAGTAAGCGATCGGGACTCTCCGCGCCTCTGTTAGTTGAGGATGATACAGGTGACATGGATAGTGCAGATAATGTTATGATCGTTCAGTAATGTAATGTTAGTATACCGGGAGAATGTTCGTACAACAGTTGCAATCATGTAAGAGTGTCTGTGCAATACTAGTGTTGTGTCTAAGGCTATAGTCTAGATGCAAATTCAATCCTAGTTCTCTATAACCAGTGGCTCTGATACCAATCTGTCACACCCTCAATTTCCACAAACGGGGTTTATCGTTAGGCGTGTGACAAACCAGGATCTCTGACACGGTCATATCAAACGACACTATATGAATTTAAAAATAAACGTTTGACTTCAATTAGAGTAAACAATAAATGAAATGAACATCAGTGCGGAAGCGTAATATAAAATGTAGCCAATACTGAACGTATCAAAATACCATGTCAAAACAATGTTCGATACAAAATAAATGAATTTGATGAATGCATGTCCTTAGTGCATTCCTGAATCGTGCAACATGAGCTTAAGCGTTCCCGTGACCTGAGAAAACATGCTAAAGCGTGTCAACATAAAGTTGGTGAGTTCACAGGTTTAATCACAGATAAAATGTTTATAACTGTTCGGATGGTAAAGTAATTAAATCATATCGATAGGTAGCTAGCCTATAAACAAGTTACTTAGCGTTTCGAACCGAAGCTGACTGTTTGTATGTTTGTTGCCTTCCCGTCACGTCTCACCAGACAGTGACAAATGTTAGGTCAATAATGCCCCGTTTGACCTCCAATCAAGCTAGCGCGACTAGCCCGGGCGGGGTTTGTCATACCCAGTAGTACTACTCAGAATTACCTCGCTACACATTACTAACGGTTCGAGAATGTAAGGACTTTAAGTATGCTTGCACTAACGTAACAGGCGATAAAAAATAATACCAAAACCATTTGTAAATATGTTTGCATGTTTTCTCCCCCCAAAAGGAAAGAAAGTAAAATAGGGCCGTGAAGACTCACCTCAAATAGCACGGCAAATCAGGTAAGTGCAAATAAGCGATTAGGTTTCCGGATAACCTGAATACATGTTAATACATATTTAATGTTTAATTAATATTAATTATTAGCAATAATTTCGTATGGTTACGCGCTCTCGACTCATTCACCCAGGCAACCACAAGCATCAAATGTAAACATAATTCATACATTGCATACTTATGATAATATGTGCCTATATCAATTTATTCATCATCCATATGTTATATTCCATACACTCAAATAATATGTATATATTATACATAATATCCCATGCACACCAACCCATGTGAATGTACTACTATTTACATTCACACCACCCATTTATGCATGAGCACACAAGGTCACATATATAAATAATTTAACTATGCAGTGCACAACCATATCCATTTATATATGCAAGCATCTATTAATATACATGTATTATGCAACACACAAATGCTCGACTCAACCCTGCCATCACAACACACACTTATATACACACTAAAACACGTCAAAGAACACACACAAGAGCACACACACACACATACGCAGAACACACACAAGCACACAGACATACGCAGAACACATACAAGCACACCGCAACCAAAACCCGCACACAATAGCATTTAACGCACGTATACATACCCGCTCGCATCACGCAACCAACCCGAACATCGCGACCCTAACACCCGTAACGATAACACGCATTAATGGTATCTCACAAATCTCAAATTTGTAACGTAAGAACTCATACGAACGGTGAAGGAAAAGAACATACCGTGCGAGGCGATGCCGAGGGGCTACGGTTGGTGACGGGGATGCTACCGGAGAAGAGAAGTCACAATTCGGGTGTCGTCGAGGGAGATGAGATCCGTCGAGAAGGGGTTGCCGCTAGAGGTTTCTGTCGAAGAAGGTAGAACCAAAAGTTGAGACTAGAGTTCGGAGAAGTTGCTTATGGAATGGGGGAAAGGGTTGCTGAGGTTATGGAGCTGTGGGAGGGTGGGCAGCCGGTTATGGAGGAGGTGGTTGTTAGATTGAGATAATATCAATTGATTATACAATTGTTTAATTATACATAAGTAGGTTTTTTTTTGTTTTTTTAGTAATCTACTTATGTATTTATTTATTTATTTTGTTAAAGTTAAGTCATATAAACATTAAGTTTAGTGCTAATTAATTACTCGCAAATTAAATAAATGAAACGACAAAAAAATAATCAAGTGGCATAAAGAAATTGACTAACGATAAACTGAGTTGACAGTGTTAACCTGAAAATACGGGTTGTCACACCGGGAAGGATATGGATGTTTTTCTTAGACCGTTTGTGGATGAGCTTAAGCAGTTGTGGGTGTCGGGCGTACGTACTAAAGACATGGCGACAAACACATTTTTCACAATGAGGGCAGCTTTGTTATGGACTATAAACGACTTTCTGGCTCGTAGTAGTCTATCAGGTTGGAGCGGGCAGGGCTACAAAGCATGCCCGACTTGTAACAAAGACACTCATTCAATGCGTGTCACAAATAAAGTCATTTATGTTGGTCATCGTTCATTTTTAGATACAAACCATGAATGGAGGACAAGTTTGGACTTCAACGCGGAACCCGGGATAAGAGCCCCTCCGAAACAGTTTAGTGATACCGACATAGAAACTCAACTTAGTCGGCTCAGTCATCGTTTACCAGGTAAGCATCCTGATTTTGGAGGTGTTAAATCAAAGCGGGAGGAGTATGAGTTAAATTGGTCCAAACAAAGTATATTTTTTGAACTTGAGTACTGGTCTTCTCTACAACTAAAACACAACTTGGATGTGATGCATATAGAGAAAAATGTGTGTGATACTTTGCTAGGTACTCTTCTAATGAATGAAAAGAGCAAAGATACACCAAACGCACGGGTTGACTTGAAAAATCTAAATATTCGGAGCAGACAATGGTTAGAGAAAAAAAATGGCAAGTGGTATAGCCCCCACCTGAAATACTCATTGAAGACCAGTGATCGAAAGTTATTTTGTGAGTTTATAGAAAATGTAAAACTGCCTGATGGGTTTGGATCTAATATCAGCAAGAGAGTGATAGATAACAATACTAACATTACTGGGTTGAAATCTCATGACTGTCATATTCTCATGCAACGTTTGATACCGATTAGTGTTAGAGGTTTTTTGGCCAAAGATACTTATACACCAATAGTTTATTTGTGTACATTTTTAAGCAACTTTGCTCCAGAACACTATTAATAGATGATATGAAGAAACCTAAGGATGTCATTCTTATAATATTGTGCAAGTTAGAATTGATCTATCCTCCAGCGTTTTTTGACATTATGGTTCATTTAGTTTTGCATTTACCTGATGAAGCGATCCGTGGTGGTCCAGTGTGTATGAGATGGATGTATCCATTTGAAAGGTATATGAAAAACTAAAAAATTATGTTAGAAACAAGGCAAAACCAGAAGGTTGTATAGCTGAAGGTTATGTTGCTGAAAAAGCTTTGTCATTTTGTTCGAGGTACCTTCGAGATGTTGAGACTCAGTTCAATCGCCCTGATAGAAATGAGGATATCATTATTGAAAAAAGAAAGATATATGCATTTGAGTCAAAATGTCGTCTGGCTAGCGCAAAAAAGATGAAATATCTTTCTCCAAGCGAAAAACTCAAGCTAGAATGGTTTATCCTCGATAGTTGTCAAGAAGTTAGAGACTATATGAAGTAAGAGTTCCTATCTTTAAGTTTTTAATATTAGTTAAATATATTTCATTCCTCACTTGTTATATATATTTTTCAACAATATAGTGAATTCAAATCTGAACGCCCACATGAGGATGTCAAAACCAAATTTTTATCATGGCTTCTGGAGAAGGTAATCCGTGTATAAAATTCTCTTAGGTTTCAACATGAATTCAAATCTATATTTGTTTGGTAATTTATATATAACATTATTTTCTTAGGTTTATTCGATTAAAATACAAAATTCTTCGGATTTTCACTCAGAGTTGTATGCTCTTTCAATGGGTGCGGACGTAAAAGCCTATAACTACACTGCTTGCATAGTCAACGGTGTTAGGTTTATGATACTTGCACGTGACGCGCAACGCACAACACAAAACTCCGATGTTTTAGTGGAGGGTGAGAATGGTGATAAATATTATGGCCAGGTTGAAGAGATTATTGAGATGTGCTATGGAAATGGGTATTTGACAGTCCTATTTCGTTGCAAATGGTTCGATACTCGAAGGGGTGTTTCATACGACAATAATATCACCATGTGTGGTAGCCCAGCAACAGCTACTAGCAACCATTCGTTGCTACGAGGTCAACAATAATTCTAATTGCTAAGCACCCATAAGGAGCAATGGGCACCCAACTAGAAGTTACTATTGTTGCACGACATTAACAACAATAGAAAAAATGAGCAAACACCTAGCTAGTTGTCACACCCTCAAATTCCGGGTCTGGAATCTATCACAGAGGGGTGAGCAAACAGGATCGAACACAGTAGTTACACATGAGATGCAATTATCTATATGATAAGTTTTAGATAACCAATCCATTATTATTCAGAGCATTAGATATTATACGCAGCGGAAATAAAAGATAGATTGTATCTTAACAACACGTCTAATCATATCTCAGATAATAAACAATATGTATCTTGAGCTCTTATATGATCCTACGTGCATGTCCATAAGCTCCTAATAGATACCTGAGAATGCATGTAAATCAAGTGTCAACACAGGGTTGGTGAGTTCATAGGTGAGTAAAACATATTTGATAAATCATCAATTATCATTCAAAGAAGGGTTTATTGTAAAAGTGTGAGTTTAAATTACTCACCGGTATATGAATAGCCTGTTGGAACCCTTTTTAATAAGGTGAACCCGCTATCCCACATACCCACTATGTACAAGCCCAACAAATCCTTCACATAAGATTTGCCCATGTATCATAGTTTATTATTTCTATGTACAAGCCCAACAAATCCTTCACCTAGGATTTGCCCATGTAACATAGTTTAATATCTTTTTCATGTGTATATTATGTTATTTATAATAATTCCAAATCAGAGGGAGCAAATTCTCCTTTACATTTATCCTCATATGGGTTGTAAATGGAACTATAATGGCAAACTTTATATAGTGCACATCTGCCTTCTCACACCAGAACAAGTCATCCCGAATGACAATAAGATCTTTATGCATCTTGGTAAGGACCACATGTCCAAACCTTTGTGGGGGTAAGTCACTCCCCGATAGTACTATCCAAAAGATCCCTGCTTATATATAGTCAAGTTTACAGAGAAGGATTTTCATAATAACCATATGTAATCATAAATGTGATCAAATTATTATTTAACATAATACACAAAAATAATTTGTAATTTTAATTACAACATGTATCCTTCCCCAAAATATTTAAATGATTTAAAAAGGGAAACAGTTAAGTATGAACTCACCTCAGTCCTTGTGTGGTGTTGACAAGCTAGTAAATTCCACCTAAGGAATTATAATTCACATAAGTAAACAAATACAAATCCATAACCTAAATAAGTTAGATCTTGAACCTGGCGTTTAATTGATCTAAGGTTTGGTTTTTGGGGATTTGTTATAAACATATAACTAATCATTTAATTATCTTTGTTAATTCTTTAATAATTAAATATTTATATTTCAAAAAATTTGATTAGTTTAATAATGATTTTAACATATCATTATATTCTAAATAAATTATAAACATTATTTAACTATGTAAGTTTATATTTAATTTTGTAAGATTTTATAAATATTTAAATTTATAAAATCTAACTTGTATTTATCTGATCATAATTAATCCATAATTAATAATATAATGTCCATTAATAATTTGATGATTTAAATCATTATTTAAAATCCATTTTTATAAAAATAATAATTTATAACATTTGTAATAATTTTTATAAATAAATAAATAATAAGGTTTTTAATGAAATAATTTTCCAGAAGATAATTAAATATCTTATAAAATTAACAAAGTTCATAAAAAACTGTTTTTATATTTTTTAGTTATTTTTCTGTATTTTTAAAAGCTCAAAAAGGCTTTTAAAAAATTAAATGTTGGGGGCAGGGTTCGAACCCGTGACCCCTAGGATTGCAATTGGAGACTGAACCGGTGAACCAAAGGCTTAAAGCCGCATTAAGTCTCGGCTTTCAATTCCTTTAAACACAAACCCAAATCAATCCCTAAATCAATAAGAACCCTAATTCGATTAACTCAAAATCAAACCCCATTTTGATGTTGTTAATCAGATTATTGTTAGGGCTTTCAATCCCCATATGAAATCGAACATAAAGGTGTTCTTAATTACCTGATTTGGAGTTCAAATCGTCAAGAACAATTGAAGAACAGGTCGCGGCTTGGGGAGAATTCAAACGATGAACAATCACTGATTATAATCGAATTAACTTTGCAGGATCATTATAAAGTTGTTGACAAGCAAAAGCCCTCTGTTAATTTGGGTTTAGAACGTGTCTGAGTGGGAGTTCGAATGGGTTGCAGGTCGAGAGAGAAATGGGGATCGAACAGTATGTTTGCGAGTGTTTCAGATGCAATTCAAAGTTGAGTTGATTAGGAATCTTATAATCGACCGTTTGGATTAATTTAATTGCATTATCGCGAAGTGTAGTGCGATTTATGAATTGTAAAGCGGCCGAAAGTGAAGTAGTTGGATTAATGCGATCGTGAGCTGTTATTCAACCAATTAAAGTGGGTGTCCAGATTCAAATCTGACCCACGATTCGATTGGGACCGGTTTCATGTTTTATAATCGAGTATTTTTGGAGTTTTGGAGCTCGCCGGAGCTCGCCGGGGCTCGGCCGGAACAGTGGCCGGAATCGAAGGGGAAACAGTGGACCGGGGTTGGTTTTCAAAAATTACACATTTGGTCCCTGTGGTTTCCAGTTTATTATTTTATGTAAAATAGTTTCAATTTCAAGTTTCGAGAATTACAAAATCACCCCCTGAACTTATTAAATCCAAATTTTTAATTATTTCAAAAATAAATAAACTTTTATAAATTATTTTTATTAATAACAACACTATTATTATTATTATTATTATTATTATTACTAATGTTATTATTAATAATAGTGATAATAATATCATTATTATTATTATTATAATATCAAATATATATATATATATATATATATATATATTTTAACGAAATTTTTTCGGGTTATCACACTAGTACCCTTTAGTGTCCCCTAACTTGTTCCCTATTTCAAAGGTTATAATATATAGGAATATTAATGTCACTTATATATCACTCTAAGATATCACTCTAAGATACCACCTTCCTTCTAAGTGGGACAACTGTTTGTTTATTTTATACACACAAACTTTAAATACTAAAGGGATGCTCGAAATGGCTCCAATTAGTTACGCCGGATGCGAAGGAAGCGCATCCACGAACAAATACTAGTTCGTTCGTATGGTTGAATTGACATCGACCTAAACTTAACCGATTTAGACGCCCTAACACAAGGACCAAGTCGGCCAATTGGAAGGGATTAGGGGAAAAAGGTCGACTCAAAGTATCGATTCATAATTTGCCACAAACATCGACAAATAATGGAACGTATCGAGATGGCGGAAAATACGAAAGAGTCTACAGCTAGGTTGAAGAAATTGACTTTTCTTGCCCGTGACTTTAGTTCTCTCCTGGTATCGGATAAATCTTTAATGGAAAAAGAGAATGACCGTATTCGGAGAAAATTAGAAGAGGAAGATGAGTTAAATTACTTTTTGTTTATTATTATTTTTTGTTATGTGTTTTTTTTATTTTTTGTTTTTAATAAATTTTTATCTGATTATAATGTTTAATATTATATTATTGTTTTACATTTAAAAAATTACAAAAATGAAATAATTCGTTAGAGCCCCTGAACATCCGATACAGGGTCAGACTATTTGCTCAGTGGCTCTATCCAATGTCCAGTGAACATACACTTAACATCACATGTCGCAATATTATAGGATAACTTGAGCAGTGTCTCTATCGCACGGCGGATAGCATTCTTTGATCATTGAATAATCCGTCCAAGCATGTCAATTTATTGTATAAAAAGATGGATGTATCGAAGTTCATGCAATAAGAAAATGAAGTACAAGCAGCAGCAGTAGTAGTATAGGGCTGCTGGTGGCCATGGGACAGACAGGAAGCCAACCAGAATATATATATATAGCTTTGTCCCTACTTTTCCTGTCCTCATGCTCATCAACGAATCAACACCCAACAATTTATTATGTCAATTTTTTTTTTTTATAAAACGGTAGTTTTCATTCATGCATGTAGTGCCTTTATATGGTTTATCATGTATATTAATTGATCATAGACTCATGCATGCATGGTCCAAGATATACATACACCATATCCAGGTCGTAGGCGAGCCGACATAAGCATGAAGATCAAACCAGATCGTCGAATATATAACACTCTCTCTAACACTTCAATTGTGGAGAGAATCCGTTTAAGGTGGAGGAGATCAAAACTAAATCGTCAAACAATATTTATACTTTTAAATACCTTCTTCCAATCCTGTACTTACAAGAATTAACACCCATATTTACATGGGACAATCACTAATGTCACCAGTGGCGGAGCTTGAACATCCCTGTAAGTGGGGCGGGAGCAAAATTAATTTTTTATGGGGGCGAACTTGATATTTATATAAAAATTTACATTAACAGATTAAAATTTAACACTATCAACGAAAAAAACAGGGGGAGAGGGCAGCCCCCTCGCCCCACTATCCTCCGCCATTAAATGTCACTAGTATACAAGACAATATTCATGAACACATACAAACTTAATTATAACATTCTAAATGACAGTGACACAAACCTAATCAGCTGCAATATTAATTGCAGGGTCTTTTATTAACAATGCAAACCATTTATGTTGTGGAAGACCACATCCCCACTTTCCTTTGTTGTTTAACCAAGTATGGTGCTATATATTGCCTAGTATGGGGTCTATCTTTGTCTTTATCTCAGAACATTGCATTAATTGCACGCATTGGTTCTACTATTAACTATACGATATATAAACAATATATACAAATGCAACGTTACGTTACTTACGCTGAGCATCCCTTTGTTCCATTTAACTTTTTCACTAAAATTCCGTCAATACTCAACCAAAATAATTAAACTTCAACCAGTTTTGGACAAATAATTAACTTCTTTAATGTAAAATGAAAACTCTGAACTACATAAGTATCTTGAATGCAACTTCAACTTGCTAAAATAGTTAGAGAATTGTGAATCCCTATATACTCTACCTCGCGCGATGGACTGGTGACAGATCGAGAGCTATGTGCCTGCATGGTCAAGAGATCATTCGTTGGGTTCGTTTCAGATGCAGAATTGGCGGACAATGGTCAAGCCCTGGCTCTTTTGACAGTAAAGTGCAAAATGTTATGTTTACAGTTTTCTGCATAATGGATTCGAGTCATCGTTGGTGGTAGGATTCATGATGTGGCATTGCAACTCCGGTTAGAAGCAGAAGATTGAGAATTAATATTGGGATAAACACTGATTCGCGTTACTACTGGCTGGGAACAAGGTTAAATTTTCCAATAGTATGATCGAATATATTCATTTGTATATCTTTCAGTTTGTTAGTATACTTATGTGCCACTATGTTTTCCTTAGTGTTGATCGTGTTTGATAACTGTTAAAGATTTGATCAACTTGTTTACCAGTTGTTTGATTTCGGTTATGTTTAGGTTGTGCTATGAAAAGAGATGAATAAAAGGCTTTAAAAAGGTCAAATCTTATATTTAATTAATCCAAAGTTCATCTAATTTGAATGCTAAGCGTATGACTTATGCTACTCCTAATTAACTAAGAGATTACAATTAACCTTATATTGCATGGGATAGAGTGCCAATTTAGGCACATCTAGAACTTATAAAATGAACGGGTTGGGTTGGGTCGAGTTGTATCCGGGTCAAAACAAGTTTGAGTGAGGAGGTTATAAACGTTTAACCTATATGGGATTTAAGAGACATTAGTAGATGAAAGAAATTAAGTGCTTGCCTCTAATGGTATAAAGAAATTAACTAGGTTGTTTGAGGTGCTAACTAAAAATAAACAAAATAGAAATTGAGCTTCATTTTTACTAAACGTCTTGTTCCTTTGATACAAACCTTTCAAGTTATATAAAGGCCTTTAAGAATTTCAAATACCCTTAAGAATGAACGGTATGTTTTAAAAATGTTCACTAAACGACTCTGATAATTATACTAGCTTAAGTGAATAACTTAAATATTTTTAATCACTAATAGTTTGGGATTTATTGTTAGATTAAAATGAATCTATAAACATATAAAGATTCTAGCTAGATATCCTATTTGAATAAATATAGGTTCTAACATATATGTTTGTGTTTTTCTCTTAAGATTTAAACATATCTTTTCTAATTCACTTAATTAAACCACACACCCACACACAATATGTGTGGGTATGTAACATATATTTTTAAAAGTATATCATTATATAATAAATGATTTTATCCAATATATTAAACAGGTGAAAAATTGATTTATTAATCAAAATTAAAGGTTAATGCAATTTTTATATTTCAAATATCATATAATATTATATTTTTTAAATAATAATAATAATAATAATAATAATAATAATAATAACAGTAATAATTAATATTTACAATTATTCGTATTTTATTTCATCAAATGATTATACGTTTGATCTTGCTTGTGAAATTGTGTTTAAAGCTCTCTAAATTAACGCATACTTAATTAACATTATTCATTTCCTACCGGTTATCATCATATGTTAAAAATAATATATCGCCATAATTAATATATCCAACATACAAATCCAAAAGTTGTTTGGTATTGAATTTAGCAAATAAAAAAAAGTAAAAATATAAACAAACCATACACACATTAAAAACAGTTGGGCAGAAGAAGAGTTTGTGTTCTAAGAGATACAAATAAATTAACATATATGTTAATAAAGATGGGAAATGAACAGTAACACAGGGTATATTTATAATTTGGCTTTCTGGTGTGTGTATAAGTTTCGTTGCCATCGCCCCTATTTCGCCATTGTCGGTTCCGCCTATTCCTATGCTGCTTCCGCCTTCTTGCCTACTCCGACCGGATTTCGGTATTCTGTGGATGCCGGTTGTACCCATCGTGGCCTTGGTGCCCGATTTGTGTAGATCTGTTCGAATCATTCGCTGCCTCCGCCTCTGTTTATAGTAAGAACATAGGTGGATGGTGGTGATTGAGATCACTGGTTGTTAACGAACCTTAAGCGATGATGGATGGTGGTGTTGGTGTCTGATTCGTGGTTGTTCTTCCATGATTGCTCATGTGCGTGTTTGTATCTGTGATTCGCTTGATGATAATGAGTGATCGCTCATCTGAGAATTCTATGTGCTCACCGATCTTGTCTTTCATGACCAATTTGTGTGGATCCATTCGAATCCTTCGCCGCCTCAGTCTTTGTTTACAGTAAAAACATGGGTGAATGGTGGCGATGGTGGCTACTGTGGTTAGTGAACCTTAAGCGGTGGTGGATGGCGGCGATGGTGCCTGATTTGTGTTTGTTCTTCCATGATTTCTCATGTGCATCTTTGTATCTGTGATTTGCTCGATGATGATGAATGATCACTCATCTGAGAGTTCTATGAACCCCTGTTTCGTAGTTATATAAGTCTTTCAGAGTTTTGAGTATGTGATTTGGTCTTGATGGGTGTAAACCCTAACTTCCTATTTCACTTTTTTTTTGTTCTTGAGCCGATGATGGTCACTCTAGGCTTATAGGTTTTAAGTCTGGCCATAAGTTTTTGCTCTATTTTGCATTTTGCCCCTCCCATTTATGTTACATAAGGAAAGAAGGGATTTCTCCCCATTATCTCTTTGTACGTTTCTCTGAAAGGGTTTTTAGGGTTTTGTGGTGGTGGCTGGCTGTACCAAAGGCGATGATGGCAAAGGCGGCGGCAGCGGTAACGATTATCTTGCATGTTTTTCTCATTGGTGGTTTATTGTGGTGGTGGCTCTATTGCCGCTTCGCCTCCCCTTTGTGGTTGAGGTGGAGCAGGCGGCGGTTACCCATGGCTCAATCAACGGTCTCGTCGTCATCTTCGTTGGTGCTGTCGTTTTATGAAACATCATGGTTCCTGGCTTGAAATCAACCTTTTTGTGGTACCGGAGGCGGTGGAGGCAATGCCCGCTCCGGCCTGGAGTAGTTTCCCTGCCTCCTGTGCGCTGTTTGGCGACTACATTTGAAGGCCGACGTGGTGGTTGTTGTGGCCATACCTTCCCGTCGGTGTCTCCGTCGGCATCGATTGTTGGGTTCTTTTAGGCCTTGCGGTGGCGTCTTACCGGAAATCGGCCCTTCTTAAGGGTTATAGGCCCCTGCCGCCACCGGAACTTTCCTTGCATGGGTTGCTTAGGCGGCACGACACCAATTTATCGTCCTTTTTCTGATTTGTGGTTCATATCCTGAGATCTCTTTGATAATGGTGCTTGATAACAATTTTTGTCCCTATGTTTTTGTATTTCGCTCGGTGATGATACGTGGGCCACATCTGAGAGCTATTTTGATTTTAACATCCCGACCCTTATTTCTTTTGAACAGGTTGATGGGTCTTTGGGGTGCACTCTATGTTGGATTCTTTAGTTGTTTGGCTGGTCACGCTGATTTGGTGCTCGTCGGTGTAAACCCTATAGTTTTTATTAAACTAGGTTGTGTTTTGCATTTTGGATTTCTACTATTTGAGGTCTAATGTCTTGAGATGTTATTTGAAGTTCGTGGAATGTGTTCTTGCTCTTTGAATTAGTGTTGTGTAAGTGGCAGGTGGTTTTCTATTACACCGGTGCGTGTGAATTAGGCCTTTACATATCAAGGTCACGAAGATGTAGTGTAGTCATTGATGATAAGAGACATCTCATCTGAGACTTGCTGTTTGTTTTGTGTTAACCGATAGTTTCATCGTTCTCTTTATTATTGCTTGTCTAAGACCATTTATCCCAATGGTTGCCAACATGAATCTGTTTGGTGTGTTGTTGTTCTGTGTTTAGCCAATGATGAAATACTTGTGTTGGTTTTGGTTGCTTTTTGGCGTGGTTACCATCTATGGTTAGCAGCGACAACCAAACACACGTTCTGAGCCTGATTATCGTGGTAAATTACGCGCGCAACGCGTGCAGATGATACATCCTAGTTGAGTTTATACCAAAAGGAAAAAAGTACAAGTGCACTTGTTATGAAAACAATATGAAATAGGGGAATATAATAAGAAAAACTAAAAACTTAAAAGAATTTGAGCACGCTGAAACGATCGTGTTAAAACTGCATATGATATTTTACGCCTTAAATTGTTTTGTCACAAAATTAAAGTTTAGTTTTTTTTCTTTATGTTTCTAAGTACGAAAAAGAATTACTAACAAAACATTTAATTAAAATGTGGGAATATAATAAGTTACTACACATCACGTTGTTCAAACATTTACTCATTCAAATGTTTACACTACAAGAAAAATGGCCTTTTGTAACTATCTTTTTTGCGGCGATTATAGTTTCGTCGTAAAAAAGTCACAAAACGACAAAAAAATAACTTTTTTGACTTTTCAAGTCAAAAAGTTTTTTGCGGCGATTTTTCGTCGCAATAACTTTAATTTTAATTATTTTTGGTTTTTTTAATATCACGAAAACCTTTTTCTAAGGCGGGAAAAATCCCGCGTAATCATTTGCGGTGATATGTCGTCGCAATAAATGTAAATTAATTTTAATATATAAATAATTAATATTATATCGTCGCAATTTGTTTTTTGCGGCGATATGTCGCCGTAAAAAACCCTCACCAGCAGTTTTAAGTCGAGATTCAGTTCCATTTTTGAGTCATTTACAAACACCACACCACAGCACCACCTGCGCACCCCACCCCACACCACCACTACGCACCGGCCCCCTCCACCGCTCCGTCGGCCGGCCCTTCCACCGTCGGTTCCAACGTCGGCCGGCCCTACTCCGTCGTTCTCCACCGTTGGCCGGCCCCCTTCTCCGTCACTACCCCACCTGCGTACCATCGCTGCTGCTCCACGTCCACCGCCGCTGTTCCTCCTCCTTCACAGCCTCTTTTGCATCATAGTCACCACCACCACTTCTGATTTCAAGTAATAACCTCAATTTTTTCTAATTTGGTGTTATTTGTTGTTAATATTTTGAAATTAGGGATTTTGTGTTCATTTTGTCTAATTTGTAGTTTTTATGGTTATGAACATGGATGTTTAGCTTAGTTGAGATCAAGTAATATGTGTGTATGTATGTATTTAACAATGTATGTATTTTCGTGTGTTAATTTTGTGTTAATTTATGGTTCTTGTTTAAGAAAAAATGTGTGTATGTTTATGTATGTGGTTATGAAATTAGGGTTAGAAAGTTTATGAAATTGTTAATAAAGTTTAAGAAAAAATGTGTTTAAAAAAAAGTCTAAGAAATTAGAGTTAGAAAGGTTATGAAATTGGTTCTTGTTTAGAAAGTTATATGTGTTTAATATGAAAGTTTATATATGTGGTTATGAAATTAGGGTTAGAAAAAATGTGTGTATGTTTATGTATGTGGTTATGTATGTTTTAATATGTATGTTTATGAAAAAATATGAAATAACATGTGTGTATGTTTGTATTTTAAGAATGTATGTACATGGTTATGAAATTAGGGTTAGAAAGTTTATAAGGTTATGAAAACATGGATGTTTAACTTAGTTGAGATTGTTTTGAAATAACATGTGTGTATGTATGAATATAAGAATGTATGTATTTGTTATTTTAATTTTAAAATTAGGGATTTTGTGTTAATTGTAGATAATATTTTAAAATTAGGGATTTTGTGTCCATGGGTGTTTAAGTTAGTTGAGATGAAGTATTATATGTGTATGTATGTATTTAGTGTGTTAATTTGTAGATAATAAATTGCCGCCCCGTATTTCTGGAAAACATGTTCAGTTTGGTGGTAAGAAGAGAAAACGTGATTCCGATGTTGAACTGAATTGGACCAAGCGTTATATTTTCTTCGAGCTTGAATATTGGTCTTCAATTCAACTAAAACATAATTTGGATGTCATGCATATCGAAAAGAATGTGTGCGAGACTTTGTTGAATACGTTGATGATGAACAAGGAAAAATCCAAAGACACTAATAAGGTAAGAAGAGAAAACGTGATTCCGAGGTTAAGTTTTTGATAATTAAATTCAGTGATTAAATATATATATATACTAAGCTATTTGTTTTCATAATATACAGATGTATTTTGATATGACTCCCCACGAAGGATTGAGGGCATGCATTGAGAAATATGCTGCAAACCGGTATAAAGATCACAAATACCGGTTCAAGCAAAAACATTTTAGCAAAATAGGCGGGGAAGACAGAGTTGATATTTCTGATGTTGTACCACCTGATATGCAAAATCTGAATGAAAGGCTATGTGGATTACTACACTTCTCCTAAAGTCAAGGCTCGGTCTGCAACCAACAAGTCAAACAAAGGAAAGCAGACGATCAAAGGACATGGTGGTCAGACATCTCTAGCGGTAATTTAATGTGTTTACAGCGTGAAGAGGGTTCTGATGAAACTATTTAATGTGTTTACAGCGTGAAGAGGGTTCTGATGAAACTGGAAGTGCCATATTAGCATACCGCCGCTTCTATACCGATTCAAGCGGTAATTTCTATCAGCCTGAACCCGCTGCATACTATGTAAGTAATGTACACATCTTAAAATTTTATAAAAATAAAGTAATATATAACATCCCCATATATATAACATTGTTTATTGTTTTTTGTAAACTATACAGGAGCAAATGGTCGCGCTTCAACAACAACACCCTGAAATGTCAGAGAAGCAGATCATGCGGTAGGTCTTGGGGGAGCGGCCCGGGTAGGAACGTGGCATCGGTCCAATACCGAGCGTGCCTTCACAACCCCCACCTCCACCTCATAGAACAGATCAGCGGATGTTCTCACAATCTGAGGTTGAGGAGATGATAGCAGCGAGACTGGCAAGTGAGCAACAACAATGGCAGTCACAGATGATGGCTAATATGATGGCACAAATGCAAAGTCAAATCCAAAATCAAGTCCAGAGCGCGTTGAAGAGAAGTGGTCATTCTCAACCAAATGATGAAGATGAAGATGATGAAGGTGGGTCGTTATAAAATGTTCACTTTGAGGTTGTTATGAATATTTTTAAACATTTTGGAACATTGTATTTGTATGATATTTAACTTGTTAACTTTAAACAATATTTTGTTTATATGCTATGATTTTGTATTTGGGAATGGTTTGATGGTATTAGCGATTTTCAAAAGCAGGTTTGGTACCGTTAGAGTTTTTAAAACTTGAAAAACTTTATTATGAATATTTTAAACAGTTCGTTGATTAGAGCCAACTCACAACTCTAAGATCATGCCGTTTGAATCTCAGTGTGCGGGGTTGTTGTGCGAGAAGTATCGATTATAATTAAACTCACACGTTAGAGTTTTTAGAACTTGAAAAACTTTATTAGATTGAAGTCGATCAATTATAGTTCGAAATGTCTAACTAGATTTTATGATTTTATAACAAGATTGAAGTCATAGAAAAACTCAAGTCGTTATTTGTTTATTTCATCAGAAGATAAAACTTTGTTAGAGTTTTTATAACTTGAAAAACTTTATTAGAAAAAAGCTATAAAATGGTTAGTTTTATTAATAATCTAATATATACCAAAAATAGATTTGGGTTAACTTAAAAATTAAATAAACAAACTATTAACATAATCAGATCTCATAAATATTTTACATATGTGTTCAACTCAAAAAAATAAATGAAACTACAATATTGAAACTAACATTGATTTAACATAACATAATAACTAAATCAATCAAGTTCCAAAAGGCAAATCAATTATTTTGTATCAAAAATAGAAAATCACCAAAAAAATTTAAGTGTTGCTTATTTTCTTTCACCTTCATGGACTTCAAAATGAGGAGAATATGATGTTTTTTTTTCTTTTTTTAGCAAACTGGATTTTAATAATCTAACTGTCATTTATTGATCATTAATAATTCATACTAGTAGTTTGATCAATAATAATGCTATTTTTTGTTGTCAAAATCAATCCAATAACATAATTATTCATTTGTCTACACTTGATATCAACTTGATGTTGCTCACGATGTTAACTGTAAATAAAATAGGGAGACACATAATGAATAAAATATTAAAAAATGAGTGTAAATTAATAAAATTTACGCTAATAGGATTGTCATTGTAACAAAGCTGAAAGTTATGATTATTATTGGCTAATTTGATAGCATTAATTATTATCAGCTAATAATCTATAAATTGAATTATTCTAATTCAATTTACTTTATTTTTGTTATGATCAATCCATTTATATGCATGCTTATAGCAAGTTACTTTGAAATTTGAGATATAGACAATTTTGAGGGGATAATATTTTAAATTAAATCTATCTTTTCTAAATCATCAAAATTCATCCCTTATCTTCAATTTTTATTCAAATTGTTTCATGATGTTTGCGTACCCACAAAACAATTAGAAACGATTCAAAGTAGACTTTATTCCATCAAAACATATATTTATAAAGTATTAAAATATGAGCGGGTCAAGTGTATGAAATGAAATAATTAAACACACACGTTATAATTAAACTCACACGTTAGAGTTTTTAGAACTTGAAAAACTTTATTAGATTGAAGTCGATCAATTATAGTTCGAAATGTCTAACTAGATTTTATGATTTTATAACAAGATTGAAGTCATAGAAAAACTCAAGTCGTTATTTGTTTATTTCATCAGAAGATAAAACTTTGTTAGAGTTTTTATAACTTGAAAAACTTTATTAGAAAAAAGCTATAAAATGGTTAGTTTTATTAATAATCTAATATATACCAAGAATAGATTTGGGTTAACTTCAAAAATCAAATAAACAAACTATTAACATAATCAGATCTCATAAATATTTTACATATGTGTTCAAAACAAAAAATAAATGAAACTACAATATTGAAACTAACATTGATTTAACATAACATAATAACTAAATCAATCAAAACAAAAATAAATAAGAACTTAGAATCCAAAAGGCAAATCAATTATTTTGTATCAAAAATAGAAAATCACCAAAAAAATTTAAGTGTTGCTTATTTTCTTTCACCTTCATGGACTTCAAAATGAGGAGAATATGATGTTTTTTTTTTTCTTTTTTTTAGCAAACTGGATTTTAATAATCTAACTGTTATTTATTGATCATTAATAACTCATACTAGTAGTTTGATCAATATTAATGCTATTTTTTGTTGTCAAAATCGATCCAATAACATAATTATTCATTTGTCTACACTTGATATCAACTTGATGTTGCTCACGATGTTAACTGTAAATAAAATAGGGAGACACATAATGAATAAAATATTGAAAAATGAGTGTAAATTAATAAAATTTACGCTAATAGGAATTGTCATTGTAACAAAGCTGAAAGTTATGATTATTATTGGCTAATTTGATAGCATTAGTTATTATCAGCTAATAATTTATAAATTGAATTATTATAATTCAATTTACTTTATTTTTGTTATGATCAATCCATTTATATGCATGCTTATAGCAAGTTACTTTGAAATTTGAGATATAGACAATTTTGAGGGGATAATATTTTAAATTAAATCTATCTTTTCTAAATCATCAAAATTCATCCCTTATCTTCAATTTTTATTCAAATTGTTTCATGATGTTTGCGTACCCACAAAACAATTAGAAACGATTCAAAGTAGACTTTATTCCATCAAAACATATATTTATAAAGTATTAAAATATGAGCGGGTCAAGTGTATGAAATGAAATAATTAAACACACATGTTATAATTAAACACACACGTTAGAGTTTTTAAAACTTGAAAAACTTTATTAGATTGAAGTCGATCAATTATAGTTCGAAATGTCTGACTAGATTGTATGATTTTATAACAAGATTGAAGTTATAAAAAAACTCAAGTCGTTATTTGTTTATTTCATCAGAAGATAAAACTTTGTTAGAGTTTTTATAACTTGAAAAACTTTATTAGAAAAAAGCTATAAAATGGTTAGTTTTATTAATAATCTAATATATACCAAAAATAGATTTGGGGTTAACTTCAAAAATCAAATAAACAAATTATTAACATAATCAGATCTCATAAATTTTACACATGTGTTCAATTCAAAAAAATAAATGAAACTACAATATTGAAACTAAAATTGATTTAACATAACATAATAACTAAATCAATCAAAACAAAAATAAATAAGAACTTAGAATCCAAAAGGCAAATCAATTATTTTGTATCAAAAATAGAAAATCACCAAAAAAACTTAAGTGTTGCTTATTTTCTAATTTCGCCTTCATGGACTTCAAAATGAGGAGAATATGACTTTTTTTTCTTTTTTTTAGCAAACTGGATTTTAATAATCTAACTGTCATTTATTGATCATTCATAATTCATACTTGTAGTTTGATCAATAATAATACCATTTTTTGTTGTCAAAATCAATCCAATAACATAATTATTCATTTGTCTACACTTGATATCAATTTGATGTTGCTCATGATGTTAACTGTGAATAAAATAGGGAGACACATAATGAATAAAATATTGAAAAATGTGTGTAAATTAATAAAATTTACGCTAATAGGATTGTCATTGTAACAAAGCTGAAAGTTATGATTATTATTGGCTAATTTGATAGCATTAGTTATTATCGGCTAATAATTTATAATTTGAATTATTATAATTCAATTTACTTTATTTTTGTTATGATCGATCCATTTATATGCATGCTTATAGCAAGTTACTTTGAAATTTGAGATATAGACAATTTTGATGGGGATAATATTTTAAATTAAATCTATCTTTTCTAAATCATCAAAATTCATCCCTTATCTTCAATTTTTATTCAAAGTGTTTCATGATGTTTGCGTACCCACAAAACAATTAGAAACGATTCAAAGTAGACTTTATTCCATCGAAACATATATTTATAAAGTATTAAAATATGAGCGGTTCAAGTGCATCAAATGAAATAAAATTATATGCTAAAACGTAATAAAATATGTTTAAAAAACAACTTAACAAAGTTCTTACTAGATTTGTGGTTTGAAAGTAAGAACAAATGTGTTTAATTAATCTTATTTAATACTAATAATCTATCATCTTGTCCTAGCAGTTCAAAAGTATATTTGATATAGTTATGTGTTTTATATATCCATAGCTATAAGAGCGAGTATTGAAGCAACCGATAAGGTCGTTGCTTTGTGACCTAGCTTGAAATCATGAGGACAAGATGTGTGAAACATCCTCCTGCATAAAATATAAGATAAAGTGGGTAGATCAGATCACGAATCAATACGGCCCATTTTTGAACCATGCGCGTAAATTGAAGTTAAGTAATACACCGTGTAATTCCCTCATATATCTATAGGTGAAGTGGTGATGATAAAATGAAGAGGACTTCATCTCATTTGAATATATTTTTTACTAAAAAATACTTTCAAAATACCATTATTACTTATTTTATAAGACTTAAACTCGTACGAGAGGTGATAAAATAACGAAAGATGTTGGAATAAGAGTCCATTGGCCTATAAATATTTAGGCTCTACTTTTCTATCTCTTGTGACTCTCACGTCTATGCATTCATTGCATCTAACCTTGTGAATCACAATATTCTTACCACTTTCTACACATCTTCCTTTTGTTTCCCATTCCCTTTTTGTTGCTTCTTTCCCCTTTCTTTTCTCTAATTACTCGGCTTCTATTTTCTGATGCTGTTTGGTAGGGTGGGGGGGTACATGTGGAACTCTCCATTTGTGCATGCTAGATCACTTTCACATCTTCCAAATCCCCACACAACCACAACTCCATTCTAACAGTCCATATGTACATGATGTACTTTAGTCTCATTGTTCTTTCTTAATTTCTTGAAACTTAAATAAAGAACACCCTCTTATATATTATACATGCTCTTTGATGAAGTTCACAAGGTTAATTATCCCATCAACATCTCTCTCCAATCCACCAATATCATATGCATGAAACCGTGATTTTGGTGCATCATTGCCTTTCCTAAAGGCAACTTAAATCACCCACAATTTAACTCTCTCTCTCTCTCTGATCTATCCTACAAGAAATTGCTATTAGGGTTAAGTTTCTTGTTGATCATCATCTATCTTATCATCATATCAGTTTGTGATGTCTAACAACATGAGTTCAAAACAAGCAAGAAAAGATGAAACCCATTCAACCACCGGTGGTGGCCGGAAACCGTCGTCGCAGAGGCCGCCGGAGCAAAGTCTCCGGTGCCCAAGGTGTGATTCCACCAACACAAAGTTCTGCTACTACAATAACTACAACCTCACACAACCCAGATACTTCTGCAAGACTTGCAGAAGATATTGGACCAAAGGTGGAGCCTTGCGAAACATTCCGATCGGTGGCGGTTGCCGGAAAAACAAAAAGATGAAATCTTGCAGCTCGAAGTTTGTCATCGGTGGTTCTTCTTCTGGCACCGGTGTTTCATCTCCGGTGATGGAGTTTCAGATTGGTGGGATGAACATGAACTACCCACATAGGGTTAATCAGTTCTCATGTTCTTATGGTGAGAATACTAACACAGTACAGCATAATCTTCCGTTTATGAATCTTGATCCTTTAGGGTATACTCACAATCAAAGTGGAGGTTTTGTGGTGTCTAATGTGGAAGAAACGGGTGTAACATACAGCCATCTTCATCACAGTACTAGTGTCACATCTTCGATAGAGTCTTTGAGTTCTTTGAATCAAGATCTGCATTGGAAGCTGCAGCAGCAGCGGTTGATGACGCTGTTCGGTGGTGGTAGCGGTGGTTCCGGTGATCAAAACAGTCATCAACGAGAGCACCAGAAGGAATGTGGTTTGCAGCCCATTTTGTTTCAGAATCTTGAAGCTTCAAGAAAAGATGTTAGCAGTTGTGGTGATGGCGATGGCGATGGCGGTTTATCGACTGAATGGTTTTTTGACAACCGTTATGCACCGGTGAACATGAATCCTACGTCCACAGGAAGCGATGAGAATGGAAATATTAATATTAACAACTGGAATGGGATTCAAGCATGGAATCACATGAATCATTACAATGCACTTCCATAGGTATCTTTTAACTAATTATCAAATGTGACACAAGAATGTTGTAATCTAGCTATATGTTGTTATGCTACGTACCGAGTTAAGTTGTAATTTCATTTCTATGTTAATTAGTATGTTATGCTAGTTTCATGATTTTAGTGAATGTGTTTAACTTTAGTAATGAAAACCAACTAATAAAAGTTTTGATTTTTATAATATGAATGTGGTGATAGAGGCAGAATATCTTTTGACATTGCGGAATTGTTTCAGAAGACTGAGTGTCTGACTGAATCTGGAAACTGTTGTGATCAGACTTCTGGGCTAACAGTTCTGTGAAACATAACAATGGCTAGGCAGCCTCTTCCCTTAACTACTACTAGACATAGCCTTTTGCAGACTAAAACCCCATCCCCATACTCACCTTTCTCTGTCTCTCTCTCTCTCTCTCTCTCTCTCTCTCTCTCTCTCTCACAATATGAGTACTACTTCTCCCTTTTCACATATTCAATTACCGTAACACATAAAAGGATATACGGTGATAAGATTATATATTTATAGGTAATGTATATCTATAGGTAATCACGTGTAGATAGTATAACATATATGTAATTTACAAATGTTATATAGAATTTGTTTATGTGTTTGTTTGAATTTTATTGGAGACGGATAGGTATTGCATTTTTATCTTTTATTTTATTTTAAAAGTTTTTAGGATTGAAAAAGGAATATATAATTCATTCTGTTTCGTGTATTCTCACAACAGAGTGTTTCATATATAACCATTCTCTCTCTATATGTATATACATCACTTGTGTAATGTACTCTTTAAAATTTTATTATACCCTCCTAAGAGTATCAGATCAAGAAATCTTTTTATCCTTTAGTATGAAAACAAGGGAATATCATTAATTTAACAATAAAAATGAAGAGTGGTACATTATAAATATCACATTTATTTTAGCTTTAGATAACAACCAAAACCACTATGGTTTTGTAGGTGATTTTAGTATCATCAAGATCATTTTAATATAACTGAATAAACTACCAAATGTGAAATAATAATATTTATTGGTATGAATTAAGAGATGCATAGTGCATACTCATTCAAAACTATTTTGATTTCTAGCAACTAAGAAACCTCACTAGTCAAAACTCTAGATCAAAGAGGTTCTGAGGGAAACATCCCATGGCAGCACCCTGATGGGTCAAAGTGGCAACGTCACTATAAGGGTCCAAAGGACAACGCCTCTAGTGGGCTCCTAGGGAAAAAGCACATGGCGGGGGATCTCGCTGATTTATTAGTGGTTACTCTGATCATTGGTGGTAACTTTAACATTCGATATAAACTGAGATCATAGCATCTGTGAGATTGGGTAAAAATTATGGTCGGTAGCAACCTTTTTTACTGTTGGTTTAAAGATTGGTAGTAACTTTGTTAATACTGATTGTCGGTATTAACGTAGTTACTATTGATAGTGTTTTAATTGATGTTACCGCCAATAGTTGGCAACTATGGTAGTTTTAATCATGAACTGTCATAACTTTTCGTAAAGAGTTGAGATGGTTCATTACAACAAAAGAATTAATTTTGTTTATAGTTCACTCAGCTTAACCAACCCATGAGTTTGATTTTACCGCTCCCGCTCCTGTCTCGTAGGACTTGTAGCTCGGCAATCCACTGGGAGGGTTTTTTTATTTTGTAAAAAAATTAGAGGGACTAGAGGGTCTGAACAGTTTTTTCATTAAAAAATTAATCTTTTTTAAATTTTATTGAGTCTTAGGTATTAAAGATCTTTGATGTTGATAAGATATATCAATACATAAATAGTTAAGGGATAGAAAGAGAACTGATATAGAAAGGTTCAAGTGTATGTTAACTAAATCATCTCTTCATCCTCTTTCAGATCTTCAATCGAAAGTTTGCTCCACTAGTATCAGTGTATCACTTAGACGAAAGGGATGACCGCTTACACGATTAAAAGATGATGATCACCTTGTATAATGTCTCACTTAATAAGAAAGTGATCACCTAAGCAATACTTGCCTCACCTAGAAAGAAAGTGATCCCTTATAACAAATTAGCTTACTAATTAAGATAGTCACCACCTAGTAAGTCTCGTCTCACTTAGGATGAACGTGAACACCATAAGAACAAATCAATAATAATTTATAAAGTCAACGGCTTTTAACTTTATAAAGAATCTCATTTTTTTTTGAAAGGCTAATTTCTTAATTGTGAAATCCTTTACCAAGTTAGTAGTTAGCGGGGTTCGAACCCCCAACCTGCATGTTAATTGTGAAATCCTTTTGCCACCACACCAAGGGGTGGGGCTTATAAAGAATCTCATATAGTCATATCATCCTTACTAAGTTAGACATCAATTTCAAGTCCGTCCAAGACCAATTTGAAAACTATAGTCTAAAGTATATTCTTTTTCCAAATTAATATTATCTTTTCTTAAATTGGTTAAAAATAGATCATACTTTTTGGTTTTATAAATTCCTTATAAAAATATTTCATCTCGAAAATCCTGTTGTAAAAGCTAGTTTATTTATTTATTTATTTATTTACTTGTTTGTTTACTTATTTATTTATTTATTTATTTATTTATAGAATACTTCTGTCATATTTTTACAATGCTTTTGGACAGAATCTTTTTGTAGAACTTCATTTTATAACTTGGGTTGGATTAGAAGTCTTTAATTATTTAAAAAAAATTGTTTTATATAAAATTTAGATTGATTGATTGTATTATCCTCTCTTTTTCTCCATACATCATATCATCCGCATCATTCGAAACTGACTATTCTGTAGATCACCATCTCGCTCTCCTCTTCGTTGCAACCATAACTACCAATTATATCGTAAATGTTAAAGAAATTAAAACTAATGGTAGTGTTTAGTATGTTTCTATAACCTATGTCAAACTTCTGGTAGTAACTTTCAACCTCACAGGACATCCCAAGCCCAGGGGGCTCAGCATACAAACAAACACAAACATGGTAAAGCGATTCACCATCTCATGGCGGCTCAAAAACAGCCGGGCACTGATCCATTGCAGTTTTTATGCATAAACAGAAACGGGTTTATGAACCCATAGCACATGGTATCATTATTTACATAGAACAAACCGCGTGTATTTACATCGTTGATATTTGAAATAATGTGCCGTTAGAAGCTCTCAGCTTCACATTCCCATGAACCAAAGATCCCAGGATCCAAACCAAAAGTTCAAATTCTGAACTCTTCATAGCATTCAAGAAGATGATGAGTAGTTCTGGTTTCTTTCTTTATCTTTTTTAATTTCTTTTTATTATTTATTCCGACAGACTTTGGGTGTCTTGGTGACAAGCATGCATTGCAGCATCATCGTATAATTCAGCAATGTGACTCGTGCCTCAGAAGTTCTGAAGAGAGGAAAGCCACTGATCCATGTACTTGTTGCCCTCTGCATTTCAAACAAGATGCAAAGGATTAGACCTTTTTCAAGTTTGTAGGCAATGATTCATATCAGCAAATGGTGATTATAATCAATTAAGCTAATCAAAGCTGTTTTATACATTGAATCAATCTCACTCCTTCAATTAACTGTGACCATAAAATTCACAAGTAATCTATTACAAAGACAATTTTTATTGGGATTTCGGTGCTATCAATGTATTTTTTATGTAATTGGATTTGCAAATTAAGACTTAAGGAATTCAAGGTAAGTTATAAACCTAACTGAATTCAGGTCCTTGAAATATGGCTAAGTCTAAGATTGAAGTCTACTATGAAGGAATGTTTTAGAAGATCAACTTGGACAAATTTGGTAGTCAGCGTAAACATGGATACATGAGCGCATAATTCAGGTACGCGGTTGTGAAATGATGAGTGTATAACCCTATCTGCGTTACCTTTCTAAGGTACATTGCCACGCCTCTAATTCAAGGCAGTGTTACACTGACCTTTAGAAAGTTTCCTAACACCGACTTATAACTGGTAGCCTTACACTCACTTTCTACACAGATCTTCAAAATTGATGTAAATATATAACATTTATAACCTAAATGACTAAATCTAACTGCTATAATTGACAGTTATGGTAGTCATAACTACTTTGACCACTAAAACATGTCATATCTTTTGCTAAATGATGTAATCAACCGTCAGTAAACGTTCATCAACAGTTGCGATATTTCATGAAAAAAGTTCCGTCAGTTAGAAATTTAAGATACTATTTTCTGGACTTGAAGAGACATATAGACCAAATATAAAAGTCAATAGAAATACAATTTATCTTGCAATATATCTATCAGAGTTTCTTTTTCCTAAAGTTATTGCTTTATAGCTTTGTTGTTAAAAGCCCACGAGTCCCATTTTCAAGCGCTCAAGCACATTGTCAGGCTAAGTACCCGACCAAAAATCGTCTGAAACAATTACACTAGCCCTAAGACAAGCTTGTAATCAATCTAAAACAGCCTATACTAATCCAAAACATGTCTAAAGCCCCTTTAAAAGGTATTCCTATATTAATCCACTTCCTTATAAAAGCTCTAGCTTTTTAAACGCTGCTCCTAGACCCAAGGCTCACCCTTTGCGCCTTGAGTACATGCGCCTTCAACAACTATGCTTTGTAGTTAAGTGTTTATTTCTCTAATTATCCAAAAGTTGATTTTGTGATACCAAGGTAAGGGTTAAAATACTACTTTTTAAAAGTGATTAGATAAAAGATATAAGGAACATACCCAGCTATTTGATTATCATTACCCTTTTAAAATTCACCCACAAAGTAAAAGGATAATGAATAGGCAAATAGTTGACACCTAAATATCAAGTATTTACACTATACAAATCAATGCCAATCCAGGAAAACAATGATTACCGTCTTTATTGGTTTTTAAGAGCTTCTCACTTTTGGACAAGCGACTAAGATAATGTGTTCTTTACAGCACTAATAAAAAGATTATCCAATGGCCACAGTCATTGAAAGGGACAAAGTAACTATTACATGGGAATTGTACATTAATAACTATGTATCACAAAGAGTAACCACAATCATGGAATGTAGAATGATATTTGCATAGAGAACAAGTCATACCTGCAGGAAAACCATTTGGGAAACTAGTGAGAACATTCAAGAACTGATTCCTCGGCTTCTCCTCCATGTTAAAATCCCTGCAATCATTTCTATAACAAGGAACCAAAACTGCAAAGCTGTTATCTTCAATGGCATCACTATCCTCATCATCACTGTGGAAGAAATCAGGGCCATGAGGCTCCATCCACCCAATAGACCAGTCCGAATCATAGGACGATTCTTCGGATGCCGATAAACACACACCATCTGATGGCACCAACACCACATCATACTCTTTATCCACTACTCTCTTCCTTTCTTCCCTACTATGCCATTTCTTCTTCACCTTCTTTGATGATGATGATGATGATGAAGATGATAACTTTGCCTCTTTCTTCTTTGAAGAACACAATTGCATCGAATCAGAAGCAGACCCAGATGAGATTACGGGCTCTTTACCCTTTCCATTACTCCAATAACACCAAGAAAATCGAGTTAATGAAAGTGACATTTCATCAAACAGTTGGCGTGCAAAAATCTAAAAGGATCAATCAACAAAACAGAATCAAAATCTGATAATCCAAAGGGAACATTTCGCAAAAACTGAGTCATACCCATCATCAGATGATCCAATAACTAAAAAGAACAAGTTAAAACAATCATATCATCACAATCCATGATTAGGAACCACTCAAATCAAGAAAACTAATTGACAAGTTGGCTCATTTAATTCGATAACAACCAATAACTAATCTTATGGTCACAGGTTACCCATTATAGACTACAATAAATTACCAAAACCACTTAGTCCCAACTGCTCAAACACATCGAAGACCCAGAAATTTTCACTGGTGACTGACAATAAAAACGATCGATTCAAACAGGAAAAGGGTAGAGACGATTATGCGATTATGATCGAAAAATAAAAAAAGAATCTTTCATGGGTAAGAACATAAAACGATGAATCAAGGGTAGAGTGCTGAACACAAAGCATATAATAAGTGTGAAAGATGGCTCATTTTTTTGAAATTTGAAGTGTGAATCGGTAGTGCTTGTGATGGGTGATATGGTGTATGGATATATATATTATATATAGATATATAGATATAGATGCGAGAAACGACGATGAAAATGTTTAGCGTGAAGAGTAAAACAAGGTTGCCGAAAGTGCAACGACACTCCTCTGCATTTTCATTCCATCAGAAAACACCGCTTCTTTTTCATACCGGTCCATTGTGCCAATAACAATCTCTTCAAAACATTTTAACTTTTTAATTTCATAACAATAATATTTTTAAAACCGGATTGCACGTTTGAATTATTTCGTGAAGGGAGGCGAAATTAATTCTTTTTACGTTTGGCGAACTCGATATTCATATAAAAGTTTACACTACCATGCCAATAATTTACAGTATTGGACTAAAATTTAAGACGAAAAAGGTAGGCGGCGGCGGGCCCCCGGCCTATAATGCTCCGCCAGTGTTCAACCAGATATTTTATTGTTCTGCTGGTTGTACCGGAGTTAAGAACTAGAAGACGTTATAATTATATATATGATATTATATATAGTTATATATATAATTCAATATAAGTAATTTATATACGTATTTTATAGTTGTATATAAACTTAAGAATAAACTTATGTCAAACACACAAATTTATTGTTCAACCCTCTGTGTTTACCCTAAAATCCAAAAAATTAAAAAAAAATCCGATCCAACCACCGATTCGGTTCCCGGTCCGACCACCAAACCGGCCAATCGAACCACCTCAAACGAAGCGATGCATGCAGCCCGGTTAGATCACCCCTCCGATTTTCGATAGGACTGACCGATCCGATCTGATCTTCTAAACAATAGATAAGAGTAACAGATAAATCACAAAGATGGTCGATATGATAATCAAAGGAAATTATATTTTATCTAAACTTTTAATAATTACTTGTTTCAGTTTTAGTCGGCCATAAACTCACGCATAAAACTGGAAGAGAAATATTAAATAGTTTACTTTGAAAATTTAAAAAATATTAAAAATAATAATAATCTTGAAATTGAGTTGTTAGATTTTATATACGATCTTTTAATTTAAATTATTGTCTTTCCACTTTTACTTTTATTTTTGTTTTAACTTTAACTTGTATTATACATATCTGTTTCTTTTTAATAAGATTAGCAAAACTCATAAAAAATTATAAAAAATATCACTCATCTATGAAGAAACTTATAAAAATTAAGTTATTACATTACTATTATATCTAATTTATTTTCATTACTTAGTATTAACTCTGGAATTTGAAAAATATAATCAGTTATTATTAATTTTTCTTTGAATCTTTAAAACAAATTAAAATAGAATAAGTGTATATATTTTTTAGAAAAGTTCAAATACAAAGGGAACATTATGTAAAAAGTGTGAGAAACAATCGGTGAGTGACATGTGCCATATTTTTAAAAATGGAAGGAGGGGTATTTTAGGAAATATAATTTATTAAGATAAAGGTATGGGATATATTGACTTTTTTCTGTACGATTGAGGTTTTCAAACGATCAAACGATCGAATTCATCTTACATCAATTTCAATCGTTGAAGATTTAAACATACGAAGTTTCAGCTTACATCAATTTCAATCGTTGAAAATTCAAACGATCGAATTCATCTGTTGAAGATTGCTTTACATCAATTACTTCGCCGATGTCGACGATTGATCATCAGTTTGGTACGTATGAAGACGATTATATACTGTAATTGAAATAGTATGTTAATTTTCGCACTGTAATTTTGTTGTTTGGATCATCATTGTGTCTATACTGTCTGATTTCTGTGATTTTTGTTGTTGATTGACATCATCATTGTGTCATAGGTATCATCATTGTGTCATAGGTATCATTATTGTGTCTTTTTGTTCTATATGTTGTGTCTTTTATGCTGTTGTGTTTGTTATATGAATTTTGTTATTGATTGACATCATCATTGTGTCTTAAATATCATCATTGTGTCTTTTTGTTCGTCATTGTGTCTTTTGTATTGTCATCGTGTCTGAATAAAACAAATATTGTTAATCAATTGGTTATGAACAAAGACGAGTTGTGTTTTTATCTTGATTATTTGAATAGTTACAAGTCTAAGTTTGCAGAGTTAACTGGAGGGAGCGAACGAAATGAAGCAAAATTCCATGTACCTATTAAGCAAAAGACAAAAGGTAGGCCGAAAAGAATGAAGTCAGCTCATGAGTTAGCTATCGAACAAGCAGGAAAAAAGTTGAGAAATTGTGGGTTTTGCAAACAACCTGGTCACATTATACGCAATTGCAGTTTATATCTTCAAAGCATTAAGGACAAACAAGCTTCAAGCACCTCAATAGTTGATTCTATGCCTATTCAAAAATAAGATTCATTATGTCATAAGATTAATTGTGTCATTATATTTATTGTGTCATTATATTCATTGTGTCATAAGACTTATTGTGTCATATTTGAAGAGTTCTGTGTACGTTTGATTTTGACGATAAAAACAAGCTACCAAAATACTATTGTGTAATGTAAAGCAACATATAGCAACAAATATTAACATGCCAACACATAGCAAAATATAACAACATGCCAACATACCAAATTACTATTATTTCAAATTAACATTGTGTCAAACTAGCATTGTATCAAACTACCATTGTGTCAAACTACCATTGTTTCAAACAACCATTATGTCAAACAACCATTGTGTCAAACAACCATTGTGTCAAACAACCATTGTGTCAAACAGCCATTGTGTCAAATTACTTTTTTGCCCCTCCACCTGTTAGCAGTTTTCCACTTATTTACATGTTTGCCACCGCGTTTTTTTGAACCATTGATCTATTTTAATGAGTTGATCCAATGGTCAAAATTACTTCTCACCCTTTTTAGAATATATAGCCTTTGTAGCATATCCTCTCCCTATATTTTTTATGGAAAAACAAAATTAAAATCTATTATTTATTATAAAATATAATGCTAAATAAGTAAATAGTTTTACTATTCTTAACATAAAAGTTTTATTATTTAATAAGAAAGAGGGTCGGGGAATCACAAGTAGTCTTCACTAGACTCCAAATGACGATGGTAAGTTAGTGACGACAAGGGTTCAACCACACCTCTTCCCTTCCATCCTCCCCTCGTCTTCAGTGGTAACTTCACCTCTGACGATAGCATAGATAGACGAAAAGCTCAATGGTGACTTCGGAAATGGTGGCTAGCGGCCACTACTTAGACGACGGAGTCCACAGCGGAGACGTCAACATGGTGGCTAGCGGTGATCAAATAGATGATGAAGTTCGGATCGGAGGCGACAACGTGATGCTAGCAGTGGTGTGATGATTTAAAGACCTCACCGCAACATCCGGCAACTCTAGTGATGGCAGCTAGGGTCGTGACCAAATTTTTTTAATAAGTGTCTTTTAGCGGTTTTATTTTTTGAAGCGGTTCAAAAAAAATTATATTTTTGGGTCGGTTTTCAAAACCACTTAAAAATAGTATGTTTTTAAAGCGATATTTTTAGGCGGTCCAAAATCACCCATAAAAAACATTGTCACTCTTCTAAAGATCGGTTTGTACTGGCGTGAGTTCGCCAAACAATATTATGGTCCAAACTTTACCGACCTCTTGTAACACACTATAAGATATTGTGCACAAGCATTCAAATTCTTTACATAGTAATTTCTTCAGTTTCTTAGCCGACTATGGGGTAAACTAAAGCCATGGATGCTTCTCTACATCTACCACCACGTCATCATCGGAAGACGAATCAAATGACCTAGTTAAACACTTTCCACGACAATGGCTAGTACATGTCATAATATCTATAAAGAAGGTAAAATACATAAATTAGAGCTAAAACATATATATATGTATATGTGTGTGTATATTTATATATAGGAAGAGTTCATTTGAAAATCAAGTGAAATTGAGAAAACCTTTAAACTAAATCTAAACCATTGATTTGATTAAGATCTAAAGATCCATGGTTATAGATGATGTTGAGTGTATATAACTAACAGATAATCAACTAAATATAAAAGTTATTTGATATGAAGATAGATTTAATGAAACATATAATGTTTCACAAACATGTAACATATCAAGTCGATTCTATCTGAAAATTCATAAAATGTAAAACTATATATACTAAAATAAAGAAAAACGCTAACTTTAATCATAAAACTATAATGTTTCACAAACATGTAACAAACACATATTATATGAAAACAATGTCAAATAAATACACACTAACCTTGTAGATATTGAAAATCCTTCAAACGAGATCAAAATCCCCTTAAAACCTTGAATTGGACTGAAAATAAGAGTAAGCAGCCGCTTGGATGAAAAAAAAAGGATTATGAGAGGTTAGGGATAACTGCAATCAGTCTTCATTTGAAGTTGTAATATAAACGATCGTTTATTATGGTTAACTGCAGTTCACAGTTGATCATTAATGTCTTGTCAATCCTAGTTCTATAAATGTAGTGCAATTCTAGCTTAATGAATTGTTTTTCGCCCACACTTAAAAAAATCCTAAAACTATCATATTTATAATTCTAAAACTATAACTTTTTTATGCTGATATCATTTAAGAAAAAACTCATATGAGGAGGTTATGGGTTCAAGTTTTACTTTAATGTTTAGGGTTAAGACAATGAGTTTTCCAGTTATAAGTTTCCTCCTAAGAAAATTGATGTTACAATCTCGGCTGAGAAACGAATAGATAAAACTTATAACACTTATATTTAGAAACATGACCGTAAATGTTCCCTTAAAAAATAGTATCTAAGAACATTCATAGTAGAAACCCCTTCTCCATCTTTATATTTTAATTAATTTTTTTTACAATTATCTATTAGCTTTGTTTAACATCCCACATCTCATTGTTCATTTTTATCTCTATCTCACTTACAAACAATTATTTTATAATTGTTTCTCTCTCTCTTATACACTCATAAAAAATATAAAGATTGATGAATAGTAAATCTCTATATTTAAAAAATCACTATTCATAGAACTCTAAAGTTTAGCGATAAAGAATGAGATGGAGATGCTAATTAAGATGTAAAATATAAGAAATCTCTAAACAATAGAGATGGAGATAGAGATGGAGTTCTACTGTTCTACTCTTTATCTTTATCTTTATAATTACAATAAAAATCACTAATTTTTCTCTCTGTTTTTTCAATCAAATAATATTTTTTATACATATATCATTACATTTTTCATTTATTCTACTCACAACTATTTTTAAAAAATATTAAAATAATATTAAAGATGAACAGTGTTTATCAAATATAAAGAATAATAACATGTTTTCAATCATTCATTTACAAAAACTTAAAATCATTCTCATTAATATATAAAAAACACTCTTAGTGTCACACATATATACAGGTGGGAGGTGAATACTCTTTTTTTTTAACGGCTAAATTGGAATCACTTACGGATCACTGGAGTATCATCGTGCCACAGTGTTACTACGCGATCATATTCCACCACCAAGTCACCAATTCAGAAGGAAACTCATAATTATGAGAAAACCCCGCTTTGTGAGATTCGAACCCATGACCTAATAAGCCTAAGTCTTATTCCACCATCAAGATGCCGCTAGGCTATAATGCCTTAGACTTATCCATGATGTTACTTGTCGCTTAAATTTATGTACAATATTTGTTTTTTCTTTTGGATATAATAATTTTTTTTTGAAAATTTTTTGGATATAATAATTGATTGAAGAAACATCATCTTCCTCTCTAATAATTTTGACTTTTGTAGGTAAGTCAAAGCCAACGACTTTAAACTCTTAGTCGACCCCCGGGCTAATTTCCATGAAAAGATTGATTTCTTTGATGGATCTATGCTGGTTTGTGCTTTCCTTCTGCTTCATTTTCTTAATCTGAATCGATTATTTGAAGTTTCTTTTTGCTTCTTTGCTGACTGACTGACTGTTGTTGATAACCGCCTGATTACTTCCACATTTAAGACCGATAGAAACCGTAAGTGTTTTTCAGACAATTGCAGGAAGTTGGGTGTTTTGACTTTTTGTTGGTCAAACTGTTTAATCTTGATTTATGAGTTTGCACCTAACATATCTTGAATCTTGTTCTTGAATATTAGATGCAAACTGAACTGTACTATGTTTCTACAGATCTGCTTGTGATTGAATATGTAGAATTAAGTTTGAAATATGGTATGAGTTCATATTTGGGAGCATGTAAGAGTATTTCTGCTGACTTTATGATAAAAGGTCCCTAAACATTATAATGAACAAAAGTAAACACGAAATTTGACTCCTTTATCGAATTTAGGGCTACGGTACACATATCGTTAGGAATGATCTGTTTGCCGTTAAAGGTATCTCTTATTGTTGCAGGTCCACACGATACGAGTGAACTTACAAGAATTTCAAACATCATGTTATGATAAACAAGACAAAGATCAATACTTCCCAATGTTGTTATCTTAAAATTTTGGAGCTCAAACAAATTATTTCGTAAATTTATGGTCTAAAATGGCGGACGCTGTGGTTGAGTTTCTCTTAGATAATCTGAAGCAATTGCTACTCTACAACTCTGATTTGATATATGGAGTAAAGGGTCAAGTTGAATCTCTTTACAAGGAGCTTAGTTTGATGAAAGCGTTTCTTAAAGATTCAAAAGAGAAGCGTAGTGAATATGAATACGTACGAGAATTAGTAAGACAGATCAGAGATGTAGCTTATGAAGCAGAGGACACCATTGACACATTTGTAGTTAATGCAGCTATGCAGAAAGAAAGAAGCACCTTAAGCAAAATTGTCCATGTATTTGATTATCCTGCAAAGCTTCGATCTGTTGCTAAAGATATCGAATCCATCAAGAATAAAGTGAAGGAGATTTATGATAATAAGATGTTTGGGATTGAAGCTCTTTATGCTGGTGGATCTTCAAGGAAATCCTCATCATCACAAAGAAGAAAACCAATGGTGGAAGAAGATAATGTTATTGGTTTTGATGAAGAAGCCAAAGAAGTTGTGAGTCGACTCACTAACATCTCCGAGTCACTAGAAGTTGTCGCGGTTGTTGGTATGGGTGGACTTGGCAAGACAACTCTTGCTAAGAAGGTATACTGTAATCCTGCTATTGAGTTTCACTTCATTGTTCGTGCTTGGGTGTATGTTTCTCAAGAATACAACCGAAAGGAAGTACTTTGTGCTATTTTGAGTTCACTCCTGCAGCCTTCAGATCAAACCTTTAAAATGAATGAGGAGATGATAATTGAAGAAATATGCAAGCATTTAAACGGTCGGAGATATCTCATTGTATTAGACGATGTATGGACGCCAGATGCATGGAATGATCTCAAGACGGCTTTTCCAAACCAAAATTGTGGAAGTAGAATATTGTTAACTACTCGTAACACAGAGGTGGCCTTGACTGCAAACCCTGATACCCCGCCTCATCACTTGCGGTTTCTGAATGAAGATGAAAGTTTTGAACTACTTTGTGCAAAAGTTTTTCGAAAGGGAAGCTGCCCATTCGAGCTGGTTGAACTTGGAAAAGTGATTGCTAAAAAATGTGATGGATTGCCACTTGCTATAGTTGTCATTGCTGGACTTCTTATGAAGAAAGATAAAACACGCGATCTATGGAAAAAGGTTGCTGAAAGTGTTGGTTCTTATGTTGCAAGAGACCCGAAGCAATGTTTGGATGTCTTGGCATTAAGTTACAGGCATTTACCCGATCATTTAAAGGTGTGTTTCATCTATTTTGGTGCTTTTCCTGAAGATTATCCTGTACCTGTTTGGAAACTGGTTATGTTATGGGTTGCAGAAGGCTTTATACAACAAAATGGCCAAGAGTGTTTAGAAGATCTTGCAGAGGAGTATTTGGATGATCTGGTTGAACGGAATCTGATATTAATCGCCAAAAGACGGGCAAACGGTAGGATTAAAACATGTCGTGTTCATGATATGCTGCGTGATTTGTGCTTAAGAGAAGCAGCAGAAGAGAAGTTTTTACAGGTGATCAGAAGAAACATACAAGATCCAGGCTCTTTAATCTCATCTGGAAGTTATCTTTATCACCGTCGTCTTTGTGTTCATTCACATGTCATGAACTTTATTCACTCTAAACCTTGCGGTCCACATGTTCGTTCATTCTTGTGCTTTCCACCAGAAGACACAGAGTTATCTAGAGAACACACATCTTTCATCCATGAAGCTTTTAAGTTAGTTCGTGTGTTAGATATGAGATCCATCAATATTTCGCGCTTCCCATTTGAAATCACACAGCTTGTGCATTTAAGGTACATTTCCATTTTTGGGAACTTTAAGGTTCTTCCCCCGTCAATCTCCAAGTTATGGAGTCTTCAAACTCTAATCGTTGAAACAACATCGCGTGATCTTGACATTCAAGTAGACATATGGAAAATGTCACAGTTTAGACATCTGCATACAAACGGGTCAAGTCGTCTACATGGGCCTCAAGCCAAAACCCGAATGGATAACGAGGACCCGTTTGTACAAGGTAACATACAAACCATATCTACTATTTCACCTGATAGCTGTACCGAGAATATCTTAGCTAGAACTCCCAACCTTAAAAAGCTTGGAATTCGCGGAAAACTTGTCATTCTCTTGGAAGTGAAGAAAAACTCTGGTCTGTTTGATAATCTTGCCAAGCTCGATAACCTCGAGAAGCTGAAGTTACTAAACGACACGTTCCCACGCCCGCCATCTGAAGGTAAGTTAAGAAGCCTTCCACCATTGTACAAATTCCCACCCCATTTGAACAAGTTGACTCTCTCAGACACCTTATTGGATTGGAAGCATATGTCTACAATAGCCATGCTACCAAATCTTGAAGTGCTTAAACTGAAAATGTATGCATTTAAGGGGCCTCAGTGGGAACCGCTAGATGGGGGGTTTCGTCTGCTTAAATATTTGCAAATTGGGAAGACGGATTTGGTGCACTGGAAGGCTTCGGGTCATCACTTTCCTAGACTAGAACATGTTGTAGTTGAGCATTGTGGTAGTTTGGTGGCTATTCCTCATGGTTTGGCGGATGTATCTGCATTGCAGACCATGGAGCTGCGTCACACGCAGTCTGCTATAGCTTCTGCACGGTTAATTCAGCAACAAAAGCAAATGCAACAGCAACAGAAACAATATATGAAAAGTAACGGGTTTAAGTTGCTAATATATCCTCCAGAATAGTCATTGATCAGCTCCATTCTGTCATGAAAGAAGCTCTTTAGGCTGTACAAAAAGTTCTAATTATTCTATGGTTACGATGACAGATTACATTTGAAATTGAAGGATTCACATTTTCTTGTAAAAATTTAAGCATGTTGTCTTTTCTATATGCAGGAAAATAGATGATGATGTTATATGAACAGAGAGTAGGAGACTATAGTAGTGATCAAGAATTTTTTTCTTCTCACATGATTACAGCAAGCTGCATTTGCAGGAAACTGTTTTGAGTTCTGGCAAACTGATTTATGGTACTAGATCGCTTTTGTCGCCTAACAGTTTTAAGTTCATATGATTGTTATAATTCTAGCAACTTTATAGATTCTAAGCTCATATGATTGTGATCAAAGTCAAATGTTCAAAATTTGCAAGCCAAGATGACCTGAGACAACAACAATAGTTGTCTCCAAGACCAATATTTACACTTGTTCTTTGACTTGAAGATTGCTGCTACACGGATTTCTGTGTCGCCTAGATAAGGTTGAACGTCATGTTGGCCTCATCTGGGTGGAAACACTGCTAATCTACTCACTAAGAGGGCGTGACCTAACATCTGGCTTGAGAGTAAGTATTAAGAGTAAGATGATATTATGAGTAGATGTGAGTTGCTTAAGAGTATGTTGAATGCATTTTCCTATGAAAGGAGAGGGTATTTATAGTCCAGAAACATTCTTTGACATGTTCTGCTATTAATGTTCCTGCCACCTCATGCGAAACTGAGCTATTATCCACGATTCAATGTATGGACCGCAGGTTCACAGGCTCGTGGTTACCGTTTACTATGATGTTAGTGTTTGGAAATTAAATGCTCGTTGACAGGTCCTGGAGCCGTTTGCCTCGAGTGTGATTTGGTCAAGGCTTGTGTGCTTTGCAGATTAACCCTTTAAAACATTGGTTACCACGAGTTCAATCATAGCATAGATAAAACACAATTGCAACGAGTCGAGTGAATCATGAGATAGCATTCTATAAGCCAACAAAGCTTGTGACTTCAAGGAACAATCAGTTGTATGTTATGCATTTCTAATTCCTTTTACATGATGAAAAGATCACACATTATGAGGTTTCTATTAATTGATGGGTTAAAATATATATTTCATCATCACTTTTACTCTTTATTAGTGGCTTGTAAACGTAGATGTCAACTTATTTGAATAATAATTTAAATTTGCAGTATTAGTTGCTTATCTTACATATCAATCAATAGTGGTTTTACAACACAAAAATATTTAACTTAACCCTTGCTATGATCTTACTATAACAATATAGAGCTATGATGCAACTATCAAAACCAACCCGCAAATGTTACAAAATGAAGGGTTGAATAACTTACCAAAATTAATGCTTTACGCATTAGAATACACTTTAACGAAGCTTAACTAGCTTACCCCATTCAACCCAAGTTCCCTTTAACTTTAAATATTTTAGCTTAACTATTTTGAAATAAAACATGACTCAGACCAACATGAATCAAACCGACCTGACATCGAGACCTTTCCCAACTAATGAATATATATATATATATATATATATATATATATATATATATATATATATATAAATAAATGAGCCAAATATAGCATTTTGCCTTCGAGAACCAAAATTGAGATTTAATAATCACCAACCACCATAATTTAGTAACTTTTGGGAAAAACGGGTAGAAGTGATGTATACTTTGTATGTATACGGCAAAGGTAAAGGTAACAGCCTCACACTTATTGAAAACCGAACACTCGCAAGCAGCCAAATGCTCCATTGATGGATATGCATTTTACATATGTGGCCTTGAATCTTAAGGTTGAAGCTGAGGCTGACTTCATGTGAAAAATATGTACTTAATGCGTTGCTTCTAATCGGGGTGAAGTTTCCTCCTTTGGCACCTTTTAACATACCAAGTAGCATGTTTACGAAGACCCATACCTATAAGCACTTTAAGTATTCCGAGCATCACAAAACTCATGACCGCCAATATTAATATCCACAAAGTCTCCAAGGAGTGGGCCCACTTGGAAGATGTGCGGCGTAAACTGGACTCAATACTCGAATCACCTGAAACAACAGCAATATTTAAATTATTTCTACAGATTTACATATGACATACATAAACTATTGAGGTCAATCAGATTGTGTAGTTCAAGCTTAATTACAACATTTAGACTCATGCTGTTATTAACGAGTGGACTCATGTTATATTTTATCCCAACACCTCCAAAGCCCCCCAAAGTGAATTTTTAATTCATAAATTTAGCAAAATCGTTGTAATAATATAATTTTTGTAATCATAATTAACACATTAAAGATTTATAGAGGAAAAAAAATAGAAAATGGGAGAAAAAATTATTTGCGGATCAGACCGACCCGTTTTGACAAGTTACTCCCATTGTCTGACCCGTGCATCTTGCCAGCTTTAGCTAAATGGCGTGCGACATCCTAACTTACTTCAATTGTGATTGCGCTTATTGCCTTCATTTCTACATTTATAACTTGATGAGTGTTATGGTGTAAGTTCCAGGTTTTTATTCAAGGTAGTGTCCCTTGTTTCAAGTTTCAATATGTTGTACGTGTCTTTGGTAATGATGTTGTCAGCAGGGAACCACTAAAAAATATGTTGTACAGCTAAAAGAATAAACAAAAAAAATTTGTGTGTTTGATAGTGCCTTTTTGGCCACAAGTAATTCTTTTCCCTTTGCAAAAAATGCAGCTAATTATTGTGGGCATTTTATTAACTAATAAAAGTTGCTATGACCGTTTATAATGATATCATACTTTGTTACTCACCACACAAGCTGGTGCTAGAGGAACAAACGTAAGCGTTTTCTTCGGATTCTCTGGCTGGATGTTAAGAGTCTGTTTTAAAATGACGTATTGTTAGTATGTAAAAGAACTGGTACATATAGAAGAGTATAATATAAAAAGAATACAATAGACTTCAAATGAGGGTACAAAAGATGTGCATGCATTGCAGATGGTTGTTATATAGAAAGAATATAAGCGTATGATGGCAAATCCAGCCATTCATGACATATGAGCTTCTCAAATAGTATGAAAGTGTAAATCAATACAACAAAAAGGTACCTGCTTGCAAAGGTCTTCAAGAAATTCAGAATATACAATCGGCTTTAATTCATTGAATTTAGCAATGAAAGAATGCTTAATTATATCAATCATCAATTCACATATGTATACCACAAGAGCATTCTGCAACATTCAAAGTTCAAGGCTAAAAAAGGTGCAATAAGAGAGACAATAATAGGTGAAATTGCCTTTCTTTGTTTCAAGGAAGTTGCAAATGTGTGAAGACCGTCACCGATTTTGTATCAAGTTTTTCACATGTATATGACTGACTATTTGCACATCAGTTCACATTAGGCAATAAATTGCAGATTTTATTTATGAAAAACTTATTTGCAACTCAGTTGACAATCAAGGAATGAGGTAAACTTCACCCAACTAAATAAGCAAAAAGGTAAAACTTCAATACAAATGATAAACTTACATAAAGAAAATTTTCAAACCACGGACCTTCAGCTTCCAAAATATTCTGAGCCAAGACAAACACTAAAAAGGATGCAATATGGAACCTCTCCACTGAATCTGCAAATGGTGCAGCAAAACTATCAACATCAATGCAAAACTTGCAAACATACGAAATCTCGCATGCAACAGAAATTCATAGAAACAAAAACAAGTCAGTTGCTTTGGCTAATTTTTCACAACTAGAATGGAATGCAACTTATCTAAGTTGCCATCCGTTTTAAAGGGAACAAATTCCTGATCATGAACAACTAGAATGAACAGCAGAAACACTAAACAGCAGATTTCAAATATATTGGGCGGAGGAGATCCGTAAACCTAAACCATGGCTTTTAAGGGCTTTACATCGTAGTCTTGGAGGAAGGTTTTGGTGGGGAGGCTTTTGGAAGATCGGCAATGATCTTTCTCAGTTTGTTGGGCCACTGATTTTGAATCAGCTGTTATTGTCTATGCAAGAACGTGGTCCCGCTCAAATTGGTTACATATATGCATTCTCAATTTTTGTTGGAGTGGTACAAGTCGTATAACCTTCTCTTTTTGTTAGTAATGTTCTTAAATAATACAAAGATATGTATGACCACACATTCTGTTATGATCGGATCACATAATTCTTATGATATTACAATGCACATGTCGGGGAATTTGTTTGTGGCAAGAAAAATAATAATCAAATAACTTAGATACGTTTATTTATATCATGTATGGAAATCGTTTTTAGAAGTAATATTTCGACAACATAACTAAAACTTACAGTAGGTTGTATGTTTGATTGATTTTGATTGTATTATGCACCTTTTAAGATAAAGTATGGTCCCTTGCCTAACTTCACTTTTAGACTTGCCCATATTTCAAGGATTTGAAATCACTCAACTTCATGGAAGCATGCACCCCAATACCCCATATCACCATTAGAACTTTAATTAAAATTCTTTTGGTCTTATTAGCAAATCCATTTACATGTAAATTTGTCTGCTGTTTGTTCATTGCCTAAGATGTGCATGTGGGTCTGTGTGTCGTTTGTGTTTTGCTAAACTATCATTTTATTTTTGTAAATCTATGTGTCTTTTTTTTCCCGAGCCGGGGGTCTCATTGGAAGCGGTCTCTCTATCCTAAAAGATAGAGGTAAGATTTGCCAACATCCAACCCCTCCCAGACCCCGCTTCCAGTGGGATATACTAGGTATGTTGTTGTTGTTGTTGTTGTTGAATTTTACATTATTTTGGAAATGTTTCTCAGGTTGAGCTTTAATTGGATAGCTGATTTTCTGATGTATTAACTTAGAAAAATTTGATCCATATTTTACTCCAGTAATTATACTATTGAATTTCCCATATCATACAATGTCATAAAACCGGAACTACCTTCTAGGATCACTAAGCAATCTCATAGCTGAGTGACATATATGAAGTGTGCACATATATATGCATACATACACATGCATATACATATATTTCATATTCGTGTGTGTATGTGTCTCAGCTACTTTCTCATTTGCATTCCTTCTATGGCACTATACACTAAATTCAGTGTAAACCATACCCATGACCAATATATTGTAGCATTTAATCCTCCCATATTTACTGATAGAAATCTTAACCTGGTAGTATACTATATGGAAAAATAATATATTATATGAAAAACAACAAATTACTTTTCTAGAGAAGTAGGTAGTATAAGGAGCAATGCTTGCCCTCTATAGTTCATAATGTCATGACATAGTATACAATATTGTTGGCCATTACACTCACATTCTAGTGCATTGTACTTTAGGCTAGAATTTGATATTTTACGACACGTTGTCTCTTTATGATCCTTAATAGTTACACTTCTTTAACAAAGGGCAATCCGCTTGAGTCACTTTTCTTTCCAGAAATGCGACCAGTGGGAACAAACAATATATATAACAGCCTTAGTAAATTTTTATTTGTGCACTTCTCATTTTTTACACTTGTACAAATACTATTTCCTATATAAAGATGGTAAACCAAAACTTTAAAACAACCAACTCAAACCATATTAAGTAATAATTTCAGACCAAAGCAAGTGAAGATGTATGAACACTCACCAAAATATACCAGACTCTGTATGTTATCCTTGCTAAAACGTTTAAAAACGTTGCTTTTTATCTCTGAAAAGTTGTTTGAGACCAACAAAGCAAACAATGCATTGTTGTGTGCGACTATACAAGTTGAAAGAGTAATGGCCTGGGCTAATAAGATGAACGAATGAATGAGTACATTGCGTTAAGGGAACAAAGATATGTTATTTGGATGCCAAGAAGTGTTCATAATGAGGAAAACAGATTAATGCAAAGCATAATTATACATATATATTTGCATGAAAAAAAGGATATTTGAAGAAGCCACAGCTAAGACTTCATCAGAGATGAACCTCCATAGCCAGTATCTCATGTTTTCAGATGAAGTATTTGCTTGAGTTGCTAAACCATCAGCAGTATTGAATAGTGTTTGCAAGACATCTCCACCAAAATTTTGGCATAATTTATCAAAAATCTGCCAGCAAAGACAGATTTCAGGTTGGTATCCAAAACCTACTGTATTGGAACCAGAGTAACATTTGGTCCTTTATAAGTTGATCATGACTAAGCTACCAATCAGTTTATGGCAATGTATCTAGCATTATGAATTATTCATGCTTGTATTCACTTTTACGGTCTTAGCTGTTGGGAATATGTTGTTTACATGTCAAGTATTATTATATTTATGTTTTTTTATCAGTTATCATGGCTCATAATGCTTTGTTTAGTGACTAAAGCTTATACATTGTTGATTGATATGGCCCTTTTGGCTTGTTGTTAAACCTGATAATTAAGAGTGTGTTCCAATAGTTCTATATGAATTCTGATAAGTAATTGAAATGGAATTAAAACTGAATATTCACTAGAACTTGAATTTCAAGAAGAAGAGGATGAACAATGGTGAAATGAAGAACCAAAAAGGGTTTTCCAGGGACAATCCCTCTCTCTCTACCCTAAAGTAGGAGCCTATAATCAACCCACAAAATAGCATACGTACCCTCACCTTATTCCTACTACATATACTCTTCTAATTACAATTCACTCCTAGCCACTTTCTATATTTCCTTTTCTTCCCCTTCGAGAATACACATGTAGTATTTTAGGACTAGTATTGTTGTTGTAGCTCATAGGAACTTCATCACTACTCCCCCCTTCGGACAAAGTCTTGTCCTCAAGACTTGTAATTGGAAATTGACCCCTGATCCAAGCAGCTTCCTCCCAAGTGGCATCCTCCACAGAAAGGCCCTGCCATTGCACCAACCATTCCTCAATCGCAGTCGCCCCCCGTCCAAAGAAACGTTTATCCGAAATGGCAACTGGAACCAAATGATCTTTGTCTGTGAGAAGCAGTTCCGGGGGAAGAATCACTTCAACATCTCCGGACACGGCCTTTTTAAGAGCGATACATGAAAGACCGGATGAATCTTGGAGGTGACGGGTAGCTGCAATTTATAAGCGACAGGTCCCAATCGCTCCAAAATTTGAAACGGCCCAAAGAAACGAGCAGCTAACTTTTGATGAATGCGAATTTTTGACTGACATTTGACGATACGGCTTAAGTTTCACATAAACCCAATCTCCAACCGCAAATTCCACCGCCCGTCTTTTCTTATCTGCTTGCCACTTCATTGAGCTTTGAGCATTGCTTAAATGAACCTTTAACTGTTTTAGTGCTTCATCCCGATCACGCAGCTCCTGGGCAACAGTTTCAACCCGTATTTCGTCCGGTAAAAACTGAATTACCGAAGGCGGCCGACGTCCATAGACGATCTCAAATGGGGTCGTTCCCGTTGTCCCGTGGAAGGTGGAGTTATACCAAAACTCGGCCCAGGGAATCCACGAAGCCCAATTCTTTGGTTGATCTACCGCGAAACATCGTAGGTAAGCTTCTAAACATCTGTTAACCACTTCGGTTTAACCATCCGTTTCCGGATGATATGCCGAACTCATGTGAAGAGTAGTTCCCATCGAACGGAAAATCTCCTGCCAAAATTTGCTTAAAAACAAGGGATCACGATCACTAACAATCGATTTTGGGATTCCATGATGTCGAATAATCTCTTTCACAAATGCCTCCGCCACCGTCTTAGCCGTATACGGATGTTTCAACAAGATAAAATGAGCGTATTTAGATAACCTATCCACCACCACCATAATGACATTGTATCCCAAAGAAGTTGGCAGACCAGAAATAAAATCCATAGACAATTCCTCCCAAACAGTGGCCGGAATTTCCAAAGGCTGTAATAAGCCCCCTGGACTCACCGTGCTTGCTTTACAGCGTTGGCAAATGTCACAATCACGAATGAACTTCTTGACCGTAGTAGTCATGCCTGGCCAATAGCCGTTAGCAGCTAACCGTCTATAAGTTCGATAAAATCCCGAATGACCCCCGGTAGTAGTCGTGTGGAATTCATGCAACAAAGCTGGAATAAACTTAGAGGTAGGCGGTAAAACTAACCGATTGTGATAGTAAAGCACATCATTTACCACCGAATATCCCACATATTTTGTCGGGTTCGAAGAGCAGCGTTGGAGCAACCCTTGTATGAAAGGATCTGATTTAGCTTCTGCGATTAATTCAGCCCCTTGCACCCAAATAGGAGTTGAACAGAGAGACCCAAACTCAGCTAATTCAGCCCGTCGTGACAGAGCATCCGCGGCCCTGTTCTCCCGACCCGGTTTGTACTGAATATCAAAATTGAAACCAAGGAGTTTGGCAACCCAATTTTGCTGATCGGGGTCGTGACACGCTGCTGCAGCAAGAACTTTAAACTTTTTTGATCCGTAAAAACCGTGAAACGGGTACCCAATAAATACGCTCTCCAATGTTGCACAGTCAATACTAAAGCCATGATCTCCCGCTCATAAGCAGACTTGGCCAAGTTGCGATCGCTTAAAGCCTTGCTAAAGTAGGCTATGGGCCGGTGATTTTGCATCAAAACCGCCCCAATTCCCCGCCCCGAAGCATCGCACTCCACCACGAAAGGGGCTTGGAAATCAGGCAAAGCAAGCACCGGGGCTGAAGTCACTGCATGTTTCAATTCTTCAAAGGCTTGCTGCGCAGATTCTTGCCAAACAAAAGCATCTTTTTTTGTTAAATCCGTAAGGGGACGGGCAATGCTCCAATAATTTTTCACGAATTTTCGATAGTACCCCGTGAGGCCTAAAAACCCACGTAACCCTTTTAAAGAAGACGGAACAGGCCACTGTAAAACTGCTGCCACCTTCTGAGGATCCATAGAAACCCCCTTGCCATCGATAATGTGCCCCAAGTATTCAATGGAGCTCATTCCAAATGAACATTTTGGGAATTGACCTTAAAAGAATTATCCTGCAAAATCTGCAATGCCAACCCCACATCTCGAAGGTGAGCCTCCCATGTAGGGCTATACACCAAAATATCGTCAAAGAATATCACCACTTGACGACGAAGTAAGGGCCGAAAAATATCATTCATCGTAGCTTGAAACGTAGCCGGGGCGTTCATTAATCCGAAGGGCGTGACTAAATATTCGAAATGGCCATCATGCGTGCGAAACGCGGTCTTTTCTATGCTGGATGGTTGCATGCGAATCTGGTTGTAACCAGATTTTAAGTCCAGTTTGGAAAAATAAAAAGACCCGTGCAATTCATCAAGTAATTCATCCATCATGGGAATGGGAAATTTATCCGGAACCGTGGCGTGATTAAGCGCACGATAGTCCACACACATGTGCCATGAAGAATCTTTCTTCTTAACCAAAATGACCGGACTCGAATAGGGACTTTTACTAGGCCGAATGAGCCCCATATTCAATAATTCGTTCACTTGTCGCTCTATTTCAGCCTTCTGAGCATGCGGATACCGGTATGGACGAACACAAATCGGGGTTTGAACTTGTAAAATAATTGCATGATCATTTGATCGAGAAGGAGGTAAAGTAGTCGGGTCCCGAAAAACCGTTTCATATTGGTTGAACAAACTAAGCAAATCAGCCTGTTGATTATCTGCGAGTTCAATGGACAAGACAAACGAACTCTTTTGTGTAGCCATAGATTGAGACATGACCAAATCCTCACTCAAAGTCAACCATTGATGTAAAGAAGTAGGAGAAGCTTGAGATGATTGAATGCCTTGCAATTGGACTGACCGGCCATGATAAACAAATTTCATCCAAGCATTGTTCCAATCGTGGATCACTTCCCCTAACGATTGTAACCACGCCATGCCAAGAATGAAATCCAATCCTCCCGTATCCATGACTAAAGCAGTAATAAGAAATGTGCACTCCCCAATGGTAATAGGAAGATCAACACATTGATCCGAAACAAAGATAACATGACCATCTCCAAGCTTAATCTTAAGTCCCGAGAAGTTTGTAACCGTTAAACCCAACATTGAGACCAAGCGTCTAGAAACAAAATTATGCGAAGCGCCACTATCCACTAAAATGCAAATTGTAATACCTTGTAAAGCACCACACAACTTAAGCGTATTAGCACCTCCATGTTGAGCAAACAATCCCGACACATCTAAAGACATACATGTTCCCCCTGCCGTCTCTGAGGGCGAATCCTCTTCAACCGGAGATTCAACTCCCACCGAAAAACACTCAGCCGAGTCATATTCATCTTCGCCCAAAAGTAACACCCAAAGCTTACCTTCGGGACATTTATGCGCAGGCCCGTACTGCTGACCGCACCTAAAACATAATCCTTTTTTGCGACGTTCCTCCCATTCTGTGCGAGATAATGAACGTATTCCCCGATCACGAGAGAACAAGGAAGAAGATTCAGAAGACACCGAACTTCCCAATTTGGCTGAAGAAGGAGAACGGGCCCAATCTCCATGCCCAATAAGACTGCGATCCAAACCCTTAGGAGACCCAAGCGGTTTGGGCTCCGCACGGCCCACATTGTGAAGCCCATCAACTGGTGAAAAAGAAGAAGGCCCGAAACGATGAAGGTATCGGAAACGGGAAGAAGAATCCGACCCACCGGTCGGTCGGAGCATCTCCGAAACATCTTTAGAGATGTACATCGCATCTAATAGCGATTGAGGCCGGTGTAAACGCACCCATTTCTTGACCTCTGCTCGTAAACCACCCACAAAATACCCCAAGGTTTGGGAATCCGGCAATCGAGGTACCAACGAGAGTAAATACTCAAAATCATCGATATAATCATATATAGAATCACCCCGTTGAATTGTTGCTAGTTGCTCATATGGATTATGAATTGATAACCCACTAAATCGACGCGCAACAATTCGGGTTGGAACTCATCCCATGACAGAGAGGGGCTAACCTGAGTGAGAATGGTGAACCAGTGTTGTGCGACACCCACCACACTCAACTGAGCCAACCGCAGACGCATGTCCGCCGGAGTATCGTTGAGGTCAAAATAGAGTTTGGCCTTTTGAATCCATCCCTGAGGATCAAAACCACTAAACTCAGGCAATTTAACCTTCTTGACCGCCCATGGAAGAGGATTAAGCGAATCCTCCATAGAAATCCCTTTGGAATGGACTCCCGAAGACCCCTCGCCGCCGCCGGTGAACGTCAACCCCCCAGAATCGGATGACTGCTGCTTTTTCTGCTGTTTCATCCAATCTAAAACCACCTTTCGAAATTCCCCGATTCACCACGTTCAATCTCCAGAGACTTTAAAGTGGACTTAATATCGGAGACATCCGATTGAAGCTGCTTAATCAGGGTATCCTGAGTATCCAAACGAGAATTTGTTCTCGTTTCCATGAAGAAAAACAGGCACAATCACGGCAGGTCTTGAGCAGGTCGGACCAATGATAAGTAATTGAAATGGAATTAAAACTAAATATTCACTAGAACTTGAATTTCAAGAAGAAGAGGATGAACAATGGTGAAATGAAGAACCAAAAAGGGTTTTCCAGGGACAATCCCTCTCTCTCTACCCTAAAGTAGGAGCCTATAATCAACCCACAAAATAGCATACGTACCCTCACCTTATTCCTACTACATATACTCTTCTAATTACAATTCACTCCTAGCCACTTTCTATATTTCCTTTTCTTCCCCTTCGAGAATGCACATGTAGTATTTTAGGACTAGTATTGTTGTTGTAGCTCATAGGAACTTCATCAAATTCAGTCACAATCTCCAATTTATAACCATTATGTCATCATAGTCAAGGTAGTAGCCTGCAGTTTCCAAGTAAGATATTATAATAGCAGACATTGAAATAAATCTTGATAGCATAATTCTCATCGAGTAGAAATTAAAGTTACAAGTAGTTTCCACATCGTAGCTTGATCAAAATAATGGTTATTTGAATCAAAACTTCGTGTTGATGACTTATTTGTGTTCATGCATTAGCCGTTAGATCTTCATGTGGGAGGCAACCAATCTACAACTGTTATGCTACCCAACTAATCAGTGTGTCAACAAGGGTATTGTAGTAGCACGCCTTTTATTCGAGTTTATACAGCCCGCATTTCCGTACGCTTTGAGAGCATAGCTCTCATCATGTACCAAATCAGAGTCACTTGTAGTTTTCACATAGTGTTCAGTAATTATATATTTCTACCAAATGAACATTGGCAAAGGTAACATCGAGTAATACAATCATATTCTCACCTCCAATACATTGTACACCACATAGAGTTTGATTGTTCCTTGACCTCGAATCATGTGATAAATCAGGCTGATATCTAGGTGCGAAAACAATATAATGCAAAATTAGGAATGGACCAGACTAGTTAACTGAGAGAATTGATCAAGGGCAAGATTCCCTTACTAAACCTGTTTGTTGTAATAGAATAACTCCAGAAGCCAACATAAGAAAACAACCAAAGTCAGAAAGCTCTGCTGCTGAAAGCATCTTGTATTGCCTGTAAAAGCATAATAAGTTGTTATGTAGCATCACAACTTTTTAATATTTATCTTTATTTTATATTTAACTGGCACACACAAAAAAACTCATTATCCATAAGCAATGATTATGGATGCATGACAAATAACCGCTGCTAGCTACTTTTGATGCTGATATAAAAATCAGTTAAATGGTCCCAAGTAATAATTGTTTGAAGATAATATAATATACCTTGTTTTCAGGAGCCTCCAACAGGTAGTGACAAGCCTAATTGGCATAATCGTTAACAGTGACAAGAATGAATCCAAGCAGACAAAAAGCCGACATCTATGAGCTGCAAAATAATTGACATTAATATAAATCAGTACTTTAACTCCAAAGGTATGCTTAGAACATCTGACAGAGTAGTAAATGAAAAGGAATTCTTGTCACTAGAAGCAGCTGTCTTGAGAAATCAGAAGCAAACAAACAGATGGTTCATTTTCATTTAGAGAATGAAGGTATATGCACTTGCCACACAGAAATAGATAAGTCAGTGCACATAATATATATGATATTCATGTTTGTAAAAGGTTGAAGAAAGCTATATTACCAATTCACAACGCCACGGCATGCGAAAAATAGTATCATATACTCTTTCACGGTCCTTCTCATTGGCTAGGGTGGTGGTTGTCCGTAAAGAATTTCCACCGTTCATTTCTTCCACAAAGTATTTAATTGGTGATCGCTCCAACAAATAGTCTGACACAAATATAGCAGAGCTACTATAAGAGGGAAAAAAAAGGTACTGCTGTTTGGTTTTCAATAAACTCGTTTTACAATTTAAGTGGCATAACATACATACACATACGTATATATACGTAATATACATATATACATATATGTGTATGCGTATATATGTATCCTCACATTGGTGATGGTACAGATAGAAACATATCTTGTTTACATGTCATTAACAATGATGTCGCTTATGACAATTTAACAAAATCATAGAATGTGGAACAAGTTAGACAGAAAAAAAACAACATGTTGCAGATTCAGATTATAACTGTACAGAAATTTATGTTGATAATCATGCAAAAGAACACAATCTAATGTACATTGATGAATTCATATGTAAAAAGCTTTTTAAGCATGTTTATAATGGTCTACACAAGATGAAAGTTAAATGGTAAATAATTACACGTTTGGACGGATAATAAGAACAAGCATACATCAAACTGTTGGAGATGCTTAACAACGAATGGTATAACCTGTACTAAAATTAGTCAACTAGACTGAACTAGAACATATGATTTAGGGATGGTTATGATATCTATTAGGCAATAAAACAACATTAAGGCTCAACATTATATACAGGAGTGTAGGCCCTTCAACTTTAACTAATGACCTAATGAAAGGTTTATAGGCATTCAAGATAATAAGTATCTATTAGGCAATAAAACAACATTACGGCTCAACATTATATACAGGAGGGTAGGCCCTTCAACTTTAACTAATGACCTAATGAAAGGTTTATAGGCATTCAAGATAATAAGTAGCACATGCTTTTTCTTAGTTATAGGCACTCAAGATGTAAGTAAGATGATTCATCAACAAGCATTCCAGTATACTTAATTTAAGCATGTTCAGAAACCAAGCAAATGTGTATTGATTTATATAAAGTGTCATCTTTTTGTTCATATATGAAAGGACCTTAAACTGGCACAATGGCATTTATTATGCTTTAACCTCATTTTATGCTGAGTAAAACTGCTTTAATGTATGTTGATCCTCAGTATCAAGACTACATTAAAATCAAAGTACATAGATATGCCTCAAGTAAGAGTAGGGAGCATATTAGGGCCTGCTTTTAGTAGACTAAGATTTGAGTCGCATGGTATTCAGACCAAAAATTCTAGTTTCACAGAGTTTTAACTTTTATTGATTGCCTAATGGTACCAAAAGTAATAAGACTGCAGTTTCCTCTTTCTTATGATTGTGGAAGCCACATGTAAATGAGCCCATGGATGATGAAGATTGATGAGGATTTTAAGGGGATAAGCATCTATCGCTCCTACTCCTCTTTTTAGAACAACTAACTTACACACACTCTAAACCTACATCCAAATATACACAAATATCCATCATTGAACTAGAACCCTCAGGCCTCAACCACTTAAAAAGGAACAACTTTACTAATTACTACACACCACCATGATACTGCTAAGCTACCAGCCGTTTGGTGCCCTTACTCCTATTTAATTGAGCTTCTAGATATGCCAACGGTTACCTAGAACTTCATACTACCTCTTGCAAAGATAAAGATTCCACATTTCTATAGTTCTGACATAAAATAATCGTTCACATTCATCTCTTGTACTAATCTTACCCCTTGCAAAGTACTGATTGTAGCCTTCTAAAGAATAAAGATTACAGACATGTTGCACTCCTATTAATATCCCCCATTCATAGATATGCTATAGAAATTTTATAAAAGAATAAATTTGCTAATCATGACAATATAAAACTAGATCCAAATCCATAAGACCTACACTACACATCACCAAACCAGACATTTCTTCTTTCAAAACTGTTTCTAGTTCCACAAGTTTGCTTCTTTAGCATTGATATCACCTAATACCACAAATCAAAGCAGATAATAACAAAATAACTCATAATTACACAACAGATACATCAATTCATTAGAAGAGTTGCAGAAGAAGCTCACGAGTAGGATCTTTATCCGCCATCAACTGCTTCCAATCCAGTGACTGATCCTTCTCCAGCTTCCTCCCAACATGATGCCCATTCACATTCATCTCCGCCGTCTGTTTCATCATCAACTCCATATCAAACTCACTTCCAGCCCTACTACTATCATCCACCTCCTTCCCATTCTCCTCACTCCGACACACCGGCATCGCCTCCTCAAAGCTGCAAAAGCTACTCCTCTGCCTCAGCTCCGGCGTCTCCCTAACCGAACTACTCACCGGATACACCCGCTTCTCCTCCGGCGGCACAAACGCATCCTCGTACACCACCGCCGTCACCGCCTCCACACTACGACAATTACTATTAACAACAAAACCATTAGACCTACTCACACACGCATCCAATTCATCCAATTCCAGATCCAAATCCACATCCAAATCCTCGTTAGCCTTCTTCTTCCTCTTCCTGGAGCCCTTGTGCTTCCGTTTCCTCCGATTGGACTTAGCGGAGTCCGATCGGAGTACGAAGGCTTCATCGTCGCCGAAGAAGGAGTCAATCCTCGAGAGGACGTCGAAGGAGAGGTTACGGCCGCCGGATCTTAGGTCGGACATTGGTGGTGGTTTTAGGGTGCAGGATTTAGGGCGAATTGCGAGGGGTTTAGGTGATCATGGTGTTGGTGGTTGCAGTGATAGTGCAGTAGGGCGAAATTGTGAAGGATTTGGGGGTGATCAGTGAGGGATGTTGATACGATCTGGCGTAGGAATTTTCGTGAACGCGAAGTGTGCTTGAGAAAACGATGGGGGAGGGGGGGAGAAGATACGTGTTGTGATTTCGTTGGTTGTGAGGGCCTCTCACAATAACAATCACCTTATGTTAATTTTACGTTACGTTCACGAGTTTATTTAAGAAGCGAAGAAACGGAAGAAAGAAAAAGTAATTGTATTTTAGAGTTTTTTTTATTGGAAGGAGGTTAAAGTAAAAGGTTATAGAATCCTTCAAATTAAAAGAGAGTAAAGAAAAACAACGTTCTGGATTAAATGTTTTTTTAACATATGTATAAAATCCAAGTGTTTTTTCTGTAACAAATGATATTTTTCTTGTTTTCGTTCGTAAATATGGAGTGACTCCTACAAATAATCCTAACTGTTTTCCTATGTTTCCCTTTGTTTTGCTCCCAAATTTGTAGTGATTCTTCAAGAATGATGTTTTAAGTTCTTAATGTTTGGTCAATTTAATCATTTTATTCCACAAATAAATAAATAACTATAAGACCCAAATATGTTTAGCCATGTTTGCATTTTGTAACTATTCCAGCCCTTATTAAAAAGGGGTGGGAGAATATTTGAAATGATCACCTTATTAAGTTGGAATTTAACGGTAAAAACTAACACATAAACTCGTCTCCCAATGCCCTTTTTTATCATGAAAACATATAGTCCAAATAAGCAGTGTTGGCTACCAATTGCATTATATTGTTAAAATAGATCTTCCTATTATAATAAAAAGGTATCTGGGATGATACGTGTCAACACCACAATCATTCTCATCAAAATTTTCCCGCCTCTCTTTCCTATTAAATAATTACCTTAATTACTAATAATACTATTTAACACTTTTTTAGATTTACTAAATTAATAAAGAGATCTATTTATTAATGTTATTTCTAAATAAATAATTTTTTTTAAAATAATAAATTTATTTAAAGCATAAGACTTTTTTTAAAAATACAAAATATTTAAAATTGGTATTTTTAAAAGTTATTTTTTAAAACCAAAAATAATTAAATTTAAGAGTTATAATAAGAAAATTTTTAAAAATGACATTTTTATACGGTTTGTTTTAGAACAAAACGTTTATTTATTTTTTTAAATAAAGTTTTAAAAAGTTGATATCACTATTTTATAACTTACAGTCATTTCTAATACATAATTTCAGTGATATTATATCTTAAAATATTATTTTATAATTAATAAAATTTTGTTATATTAACTTTTTATTTATTCAACCCGTGTAACACACGGGTTACTATAGCTAGTTATTATATAATTATAGCAAAAACTTTTTGACATTATTAGCTTGACAGAAGGCCAAATATGTGAGCACCAACAATATCATCCAAAAACGTTAATAAGGTATAAAATCTTGGAAATCTATGATGGTTGTATTGTAGTTGGTCCAACATGATGATACTTTTTATTTTAAGGGATAACGTTTGATCATCTTCTAAAGTTATCAATGCTTTAATAAATGTCAGACAAACACAATCATTTATAAATGTATGATTAAAATATTTTTCGATGTCATGCAGTTTTAAGTCATTTGTGTCGTCATATGAACATGATGCTATTCGCAAGTCATTCCACATTTCCATTATGTAAGAAGACTATGTATTTATTACTCTTTCTTGTGATCCTATGGTTCTTGTTTACGATTAGTTTTTAGGGTTTTGTCGGTAACATGGACACCCTTATCATTATCCTAAAATAAGTCCTAAGCTAGATATAGACACTCATTTTTTACATGTGCTATAAAACGCTTGCAACTATATCATTACACTAACATCATACGTGTATCTATATTTAACCTGAGAAGGAAACAAATACCTACCTCTCTCTCTCCCTCCGTCGACAAATGTAATGACATCAGGCATGGAACTATACGCCCTCTATCTTCTTTGTACATTAAATCACATCACTTTTTATTACTCTCCCATCTACAATACTTAAGCAAAAAATATAAACTCCTATAAGCTTCCTCCATTATTAAATAAATCAGTAAGCATAAACTAAATGAAAAATAAAATTGTATATAAGATCAATATTTATAAAAAATGAAAAATGCATCAATTCAAATTTTAAAAAAATACTATATTTCAAAAACATATCGGTTTTAATTAAAATTTACATTGAAGTTTTTTAAGAAAATCATACAAAACCATGTATTTAGGTTGTTTGGAAAAATTAACAAGCATGTGATACTAGACAAAAATACAGTTTAATTTGCTGATGATAGACGCGTGAAATGTTAACACGCGAGTGATTCTTTACACGCAACATGATTTTTAACTTGAATTGATGGGAATAAAGTCAGACACATGAACAAAAGTATCGTGTGACTATATGTATAACACCACCTGTTAAAAGATAAATACATAATCCATGGTTTTGGGACCAATATTGTAAGAATTTCTTTATTTGTTACGTTTTGCAAGTTCAAAACATTGACAAGTAGATAGTCAAAGACTATCCAAAATAGAACTGATAAATAAAGCAGAACAGCAGATAAATAAACATAAGAAAGAATGAACAAACCAATGCCATAAAACAGTAATAACAAGTTGTTATTAAAACCTCATCGTCCATCCTGTGAAGTAAACGAGTCGGCAAACCCGGAGGGCCGAGTGGGTATGCTGGTTTGTGTATTATCATTGCTTCCGATAACCGACGAGTTGTCATAGCCGCTCATGCCCTCCAATGCTTGCCACTTCTTGACTGCTTGGGGTAAAGTCATGTCAAGATCAATTCCATATATGTCATCAGGGTCGGGTTCAGACGGCTTCCAGATCTCGGCTAGGGACGAGAGAACATTGACTGCATGGCTCATGTCAGGTCTCTGGTGTGGTTCGGAGGCACAGCAGTGGCCCGCTAGTTCTGCCACTGTACTCACACTGGCTAGAGCTTCTTCATCGAGGTCAAGGGCCGGGTCAATGGCCTTCCGGAAGGTGTCTTTATTCATGTGCATTCGTCGGAACCATTGCACCAAGTGGACACTTTCATCTTGTTGTGATTCGTCTAGTGCTCTTCGGCCTGTTATGAGTTCCATTAGGATGACGCCGAAGCTGAACACGTCGATTTTGGTTGTTACTCGGCCCATCGCTAGTCATATGTAAAATCATCAATCAGTTTTCACTTTTAACTATTGAGTATCGGATAATCATTTTCAGAAAGTATATCAAAACAATCAAATGCCACAATCTAAAAATAATAATAAGAAAGAACACAATGAATACCTGCATATTCGGGTGCAAGATACCCGAAAGTGCCTGCTAATCTTGTCACGAGTGAAGTTTTCCCATCTGGCGCGAGTCGAACAAGTCCAAAGTCTGCAACTTTGGCCCGCATATCATCTCCAAGTAGGATATTGGAGGGTTTAAGATCTCTATGAATAAAACTTTGTTGAGCTAAACCATGTAGATACTCGACGCCTCTAGCAACATCTAAAGCAATTATCAATCTTTTTGTCCATTCAAGCGGTTTCAAATCTTCGTCATGCCAATCAAATAAAAACCGACTAAGCGTCCCTTGAGGCATATACTCATAAACAAGAAGCCTCTCATTACCATCCAAACAATACCCTAGAAGTGCCACCAAATGCCTGTGTCTAACCTTGGTTAGAACCGCGATCTCAGATTTAAACTCCTCAAGACCCTTGTCACTCACCACTCCCGATTCCATCCTCTTAACTGCAATTTTGGTTCCATCATGTAGTTCCCCTTTATAAACTGTCCCGAACCCTCCTTTTCCGAGAATGTTATCTTGGCTAAAATTGTTGGTGACGTTTTTCAGTACTTGGATCGAAATTACCATATTGCCCGCTTCAACAACATGGATGTCTTTAGTCCCACTACTTGTTTGACTAAAGGTTTCACTCACTCCACCATTTGCATTTGAATCAGCAATCGTAACCTTAACAGCATCACCATCAGAAGTCGAATGGCGGGGATGAATCACCACTGTGTTTTGATAAGGTTTACCACTAGCACGCTTCTGTTTACCTTTGTATACACAAACACCTACTAAACCAATGAAAAACACCATACAAACACCGCCAACCGATCCCACCACCACCCTGGTATTCGAACTCTTCCCACCACCACCACCACCACCATTAGATCTAGTTTGACCGCTAGGTGGACCACCAGACGGTGAAATCGGGGTCACGCTAGGACCATCTTTCCCGATATCAAGATTCCCTTCAGTATTCACCTTAACAGTTTCCCTAAACTTAGGAACTTGGCCATAAAGGTGATTGTTAGAAACATCAATCTCAATCAAATTAGGCAAATCTTTAAGCACTTCAGGTATCTTTCCCGAAAGATTATTACTTGCAAGAATCAGCCTTTGTAGGGATGTAATGGACGAAAGATTAGGCGAAATACTCCCAGTGAGACCCATTTTTCGAAGATTAATAACAGTAATATTCCCTCCAGTTGAACATGTAATCCCTAACCATGACTTACAAGGATCATTACCCTTCCAATTATCAGCAAAAACCTGCGGATAACCCACAGATTTCACGATTGAAAGCAAAGTATTAACGCGATCATCACATGCAACACCAGGATCCGGTAAACAAAAACTATTAATCCCACTTAAATCAACAGCCACAGACTTATCAAAACTTGGAGTTGATCCCTGTAACAGATTATTAGTCAAGTTAACAACTTTTAAAGATTTTAACCCTATTAAAGATTCCGGAACAGGACCTGTTAAACTATTATCTCTTAAACTCAAATTCTGCAATTCATTCAGACCCGAAAGATCCGGTAATGGGCCCGAAAAAAGGTTCCCATGAAGCCAAACTTCTGTCAATTGTGTCATGTTTGGAAGAACATCAAGGGTTCCATTCAACTTTGACCCACTGTTCTGCCCATTTAACCAAAGACTCTGAATCGAAGAACCCGAAAACGATTCAGGTAATCCACCTTCAAGATAATTAAATGATAAATGCAAAGTTGTGAGCCCTGCAAACGCATCACCACCGAAGAAATCCGGGATCTTTCCGGTGATGTTTGCAGATGTAGCTGAGAAAACTTGCAATGTGGATGCTGATTTCAAACCCTCAGGTATAACCCATGAAGCAAAATCGTTGTAATCAAGATACACGTGTTGTAAAGAAGACATACCATCAAAGAAATCCGAAGGTATAAAAGAGAAATTGTTGCGACTGAGCAGAAGATTCTGAAGCTGAGTTAACCCGGCGAGACTCGGCAATGAACCAGTGAGTTGATTGTTCTGAAATTCAAGAACTTGAAGCTCAGTGAGATTATTGAGCGTTGGAGGAAGAGAGCCTCTGAGTTTCTGGTTACCCAATTGGATCCGGGTGACCCGGTTATCTTTCGAGCATTGAACTTGCTCCCATTTACAAGGATCCGGGTCGGACCAATCGAGTGTTTCGGGTGGGGTAAGATTGTCTTTAAGAGCTAGCATTACAGCAGCATCATCAGAACTCGATTGACATCGAACGTAAACGACTGTAACAGAGAGAAAATAGACGATGAACAGATGAAATCGAACATGAATTTGGAAACCCGGAAAGGGTTTCGTCATTTTTGGAGCATAAAATGGTGAATCAGAAGAGGGTTTCTGTAAAATTGTTAGGGTTTTGATGGAGAAATTGGGGGAAAAAGATACAATTATGGAAGAGATTGAAGAAGGTGATGAAGGAAAGAGAGTTTATGGAAGGAGATTGAAGTTGAAGAATAATAATAAAGAATTTCAAGAATATTGTGGAGCCAGCATGATCGAGTTGTCGGAGAGATGTGTGTATGTATATAATGTATGTCGCTTCATCTCTACTAAAACAAGTGACAAAAGGAGTCCTTCATGTTACAGAAAAGTGATATTCAATCTCTTATAGTGTTTGTTTAATAAATAACGAGGTATTTTATCCCGTATTGCCGCGGCATCATACACGGAGTGATGACGTATAGATTACAATAGAGCCGGATCGTTTTCATATTAAATTTACTTCAATACGTAAAATGACTCGAATTTTTCCCGTTGAAAGAAAACACATTACATTTAATCCAGCTTTTTCTAAACAAAAATTATGTCGAAACATAGACTTACAATCACTCCGACTTATTTTTGAATAACATTTACTTCGAAACGTAGAGTAAATAAAATTTATTATATTTGATCCAACGTGTTTCGAAACAAAACTTACATCGACGCGTAGACCAAACCTAAGCGTACATAAAAATAAACATGAAAACATTTTATATTTGACCCAACTAATCTATTAACAAAACTATGTTAAAGCGTAGACGTATGTCGGAATATAGATAGCATAAAAGCATATATAAAGTTAAGCATGTAAATATTTTATATTTGAGCCGTCATTTATGACTACAACATAGACGGACTCGAATTTATATTGTACAGGGGTAAAACTGGAACTTTTGAAACTTGAGGGGGTCAAAGCGACATCTTATAAATGATTTAAAGAAATTGGGGGTGGTGTGAGACATATGTCGAAACATTAACAGTATAAAAGCGTATATAAAGTTAAGCACGTAAACACGTTAAATTTGAACCATCAATTCTGATTACGTCCAAACCTAGTCGGACTCAAATTTATATTGTACACAAGTAAATCCGAAACTTTAAAAACTTAAGGGCTTAAATTGATATTTATAAAGGTTTTAAAGAAGTTGTTTGGGGTGTGAAAGTGTCATAATCTAAAGTTGAGGGGGAGTAAAGTCCGGTGAGAAACCCCACCGATCTTTACTTTTGAGTTACACTTAATTAGTTTGGTTTAATTGTTGCCGACAAATTGGATTTTAATAATATAAATAATTATTTATTGATCGATAATTATCCGTACTAGCAATTGCCTAGCAGCAATCTTAACTTTCACTTTCGTTAATAGTAATGCTCAAAAAACTCACGGCTTGTAACTCGCTTGAAATTGGCTTGGCTTGTAAACGAGCCGAGCCCAACCAAGACCAGCTCGCTCATTAGCTAGCGCGTTGCTTGCTCGTGAGCCCGTTTAAATTAAAAGATAAAGTACAATTTATTATAAATCATAAACAAATTTATGTAATATTGTTTAAACAAATCATAGATGCAAGATCAATTTAATATTTTCTAGTAAATAATCGGGCGTTCGACGGTTTGAAACGAACACGGCCCATTTATTTATCAGGCTCACTAGTTCGACTCGAATCTGACCTGAATCTGTTTATATTAAACCAAAACTTGCGAACTTATTTGTTACGTTCGTGTCATGTTTGCATATCATGTCAAAGACTCACACTCCGTCTAGATTAGCTTTGTATGTTAGAGTGTGGTCTAGTTAGGAGAGCATCTAGAGTTTAAGGGTTAATTTTATAAGTAGAATGCATTGTACATGTTGGTTTGCGTTTGTTAATCATTTGTCGTTAATCACAAGCTTCAACCTATATTATTTTTTTTCATCTGCCTCGGTACGTCCAATAATTAACCGAATGATTAGACAAAATTGACTAGATTCGGTGATTTCATAGATAGTCGAATGCTTCCAATTGCCTCGCATAAAACGTTTGTGTAGTATATGAGTATATCTTTGAACGGCAAAAGAAAGAATTATGGTATTATCAATGAATAGTAAAAGGGTAAATTAAAGGCATGTTCTTGGCCATCACCGATATCTCAAATAGCTCATTATCAAATGTAGCATTTCAACATACAACTAATAAAAAAATGATAACAAAGTAAAATCATGTTACGAGGATATCTATAAGAAAAATGGAGACAACAATATATAAGTATATAAAAGTTTTTAAATTGAATAAATATATATTTTTAGTTTATAAAGATATATACCAAATTAACCCTATCATCCATTTGTGGGTTCCATGTATATCTCAATCTATATTTATGTACTAGTAGCGTGCCCGCGCGATGCGGCGGGTGCGACGCTTTTAAATACGATATTCGTGGCGCGTAAGAACCGTATGCGAATAATATTTTTAAGAACAAAATTTAAACTTTTACTCCGAAATCATTGAGATGAATCTACTCATAATATTAGAGAACAAAGTTAATATAAGTTATGAAATCTGTAAATAAAACGATAATGAAATAAGGTAACAGTCGGATCCGAGAATTCAAATCTTGAATAACCAAAGCAGAATAAGTAAAATCATGAACGTGGAGATAGTTGCATGATTAGAACAATCAATCGTACGCCTCACAGAGCTTGATGATCTCATCGATATTGTTCGACCACCATTCTTCATCCATAGGGGACCCAGGAATATACTGTGCTTCATCGTCTTTATCTGCCACAGATTTATTCGTACAAATATCCTCATTCTTTTCAACTTTGACTGGCACCTCAGTAGTTGGAGCAGGGTTTGTCACTGAGAAAACAATTTTGTTTAGATTGTTTATTGCAATTTTACAATTAGATTTATTGTATTATAATTATGTGTAGATACTTTGAACCGAACAAAATTCTAAAGATAGAGTCATACCTGGCACATCTTCCGGGTTAATCTTTGACTCTTCCATAATAGACTTATGTGTTATCTAAAACGAATATAAATTAATTTAGTGTTAACAAATATATCATATTTAAACAGTAAAGGAAAACATTGATCGTCATAATAAGTATAAAAACAATCATGTAATCGTGTTAACAGGTCATTATATGTATAACAACTTAAGAAAAAACATTTAACAAATACATATTCTTACATTATTGTAAACACACATTTCATAAATCGTGAAACACTTCCCGATATACAACATTCGAAGTGTATACCCCTAGTTGCTTGAAATTTTTTTCAGGATGTACTAAAACCTTGGTATTATCCCGTGATATACCCCTTGATAACGCCACGTAAAGTTGACCATGGGAAAATACAGAATCAGGAAGATAAACGCCAACATTTGGAATCGTTTGACCTTGAGCTTTGTTGATTGTCATGGAAAAGCTAAGTCGAATGGGAAACTGTTTTCTTTTCAACTTGAACGGGAACATGTCATCTTCAGAAAGAGTTAGTGGGATTCTTGGCAGAAAAACTCTTTTCCCGGTATGTTGACCAACAGCTATTTCAGCATCAATAACATTGCGCTGGAAACCTTTACATATCAACCTTGTGCCATTGCATAAACCATGCGATGGATCGATATTCCGTAACAATATAATAGGGCATCCAATTTTCAAACGTAGTTTATGAGGCGGTAGACCACTAATAGTTAGTGAGTTTAAGAACTCTACCGGGTAAAAGTTATGGCGGTCATCCTCAACTTCATCAAAACTGTAGTACGTCTTTTCCTCTCCTTGAAATATTTCAATCATCTGATCGTTAATCTCGTCTACACTCTCGTTTTTCGTGGATAATATTGCTCTTGATATTATATATTCCGAGGAATGTACATTGTTCTGAACAGACGGAAACACAGCATTTATCAATTCTTTTATTGCGTTTTCTTTATCCGTGAATCGGATAGACATGTCTTCGGGTATGCGTATATAGTTTCCTTCGATAGTCTCTTCGGTTCCATCACCGACTCTTAAAAGAAACTCGGAAAACCACGGATCGTTCAACGCTCTCATGTTTAAGGTCAATCTCATTTTTTTGGTAACAGACCACAGAGGTGACATTCGTAGGCTGGAGTCTACGATTTGCGCACGCGTTCCTCGTTTAATGACCGGCAATACCTGTCTAAAATCACCACCCATTACCAATATTTTTCCACCAAATGGGAGACTGACGCCTATAATATCCTGTAGTGTTCGGTCAACCGCCTCTATTGCCTGACGTTTTGCCATCGAGGCCTCATCCCATATGATTAGTTTGGATAACCTAATAATTTCCGCTGCCCCGCTTTGTTTTTTAATATTGCACATCGAATTATTATTAAGAGAAATTGGAATCTTGAACCTCGAGTGAGCCGTTCTGCCACCTGGCATATTATTAGCCGCCGCACCCGATGAAGCGGTGGCTAGAGCGATACAACCACGTGAACGAACTTGAGCCAACAATGCTTTGTACAAAAATGTTTTTCCAGTACCACCTGGTCCATCTATAAAGAACACGCCTGGACGATCGTTATCCACATGTGTCATTATTTCATCAAACACCTTTTTTTGGTCTAAATTAAGGTTATCCTTTGCACCTAAGTGTTCAGGCTCAACAACTATCGCGTACTCCTCAACTACCTCACGAGAACATGAGTACTCGGTGCCTTCATCTGTTATGTCCGGAAGATCAAAATCTTTTATATTCCTACCCATGGATTGTAAGAACACCCTGATTTCTGAAAGAACCATATTCTGAACTCGTTGAACACTTTGATATTGTAACTGATAATCTTCAGAAAGTGAATCGAAGTGTTCATTCCAAAGCCTACGAATGTCACCGGGTTCGCAAAATATCATTATTGTTGCGAACAACCTTCTGAGAGAGTTGGGAAACTGAAATAATGACGCCTCTTCGAGACATTGTGATAAACTGTCATCATTTTCTATTAACCCAAACTCAAGTGCTGCTTTCCTAAATGTGGCGTGTTTTACACCATTAATCGTGCAAAGATCATCAAAAGAAGTAGGTCCCTTGATATTTGATAACAGTAGTCGTAAGTAGTACCTCTCTCCTTCGGCTGGATTAGCAGAAACAATACGACCTCTTTGCGGCCTAGCTGAACGATGATTCCAACGTCGATTGGTAGAATTCCATGTAAAGTGTTTTGGGAAATCTTTATATAAATATCGTCTTGCCGTTACATCCATTCTATTTGTATCAAAAAACGCAGTAAGCATGGTTCTCTTATCTCTTTCCCTATCAACAATTTCAGACATGATATCATCCTCTCTAAATCTAACCATCTGCTTATTAGGGAGATGAAGCTGTAAGGCCAAGACTGCGGGATGTATGTGAGAAAGTGGAAATGAGAAGATACGCCACATCGCCTCTGGTGGTGATACATAACGTGCGTCCTGATATCTTTTTATCTCATTAATAGCAACACCTGGTTCGGCTTCAGCGATTTGAATAACCTGTTTGTCATGTCCCTTGTAAACATATTTGAAAAGATATTTCACCGACTTTATACTTGAGCAGACCTCGACATTCATATGGCAGTTGAACATCATCAAAAGTCTTGGGTTATATGGGACAACCCATCTATTGTCAAGAATTGTTCCTCGTACGTCAACATTTTTTCCGTTGTTTCTTCTTCTGTATATAGGATATGAATCTTCTCCTTGTGTTGTTTGGTCATTAAATTGTCTAGGATAACGAAATCGACAGACCGGTGGATCACCCTGCATACATGGACTATTTTTTCGTAAAACCCCGCAAGGACCATGAATCATGTGCTTCACAACTATCTCATGTAATCTTGGGTATTTGAGTCTGTCTGGAATCTCCGCACAAACAACTTTATCGTAATGGTCTGGATTACTGATTTTATGCTGCCCGTGCATGATAAGGAGGAAATGTGCATGTGGCAATCCACGCTTTTGAAACTCGATGACGTAAACGTAAGCCTTAACCTCACCAAGTATATGTTTTTTGAAAAGAACTTCCTTCAGATGCTCGAGTCTAGCACGAAACACCCTAGCCACAAGATCCGGACGATCTTGTGCGGTTTGACCAGGCATTAAATTATCACATATCTCAGGCCATTGAGGATTACACGTCATTGTAAGGAATAGATCTGGTTTTCCGTCATCCTGAACTAAAGTCATGGCGTCCAGAAAACGACGGCGCATATCACGAGGTCCTCCAATGAAAGATGCAGGCAATACAATTCGTTGTCCAACTCTATTTGGATTAACTTCTCCAGCATGGACACAATCCACAATACCTTGGTACAAATCAGCTCTTATCCTAGCTTGGTTGTGTTCACAATACTGTAATCTTGACGTTTCAAGCTTTATGTACACATCCACCACAAATTGTTGTAACAATCGCCCTCCAAAGAGAAGTAGGTTGTCATAAGACCGAATTTGGAACCTGTAGCAGTAGTACTCACGCATCGCCACAGTACTTCTATTACTCCGTGGGTTAGCCTCTGTATGAAAATGCATTTTGTACATTACGTTATAAGGCTAGAAACCGTGCACGACCGTAAGGTAAAACGTGTTGTGACTTAAAACACATTAAAGAAAATGATACCTCCAACTTCGTCATTCACTGGCTGGTTATCATTACGAACTTCGTTGATTGATTCCCCTACTCGTGGTATGTTAGGATGCCACCCCGGCTCACCATTTGGGAAAAACAGAGGATAACATAGCGGATCATAACATCCATAGTACGGCTGAATAGTTTGACTGTATTCAGACCTACCATAGACTACAATACTTCTTTTATAAGCTGTGATATTATCATTTCCTTCAACCCAAATACCAGCAACCTACGTAAACACGAATATAATTAAGTGATATTAATAAGAATTATTATTTATATTTAAACTTTAAATGAAGTAATAATTTTCTTATAACCTCAGACGTGGTTGGACGGTTGTATACCCTCTGGTCAAGTTCAACTGAAGCGTTAAGAGTGACTTTATAGTTGTCTAGTGGTCCCAGCTCTGCAAGACTTCTAAACGTCGTGACATAAGGGTTTGTCGACAGAACTCTGGTTAACGTCTCAGTTATATTCTTATCAAGGTTAGGCCATTGCAGTCTATGTTGTAACTCGGTATCAGGATCATAAAAATACAATTGTAAGTACCTTGGTGTTCCATCTCTTGAAACCAATTGGTCGATCTTATGATAGATACCCTTATGTGCACGAAACGTATATACACCATCTCTCATGTTGGTCAGTGTATCATCCAAAGAAACACCCATTGACGCGAAAGAAAAATTTGTGTTATACGCTCGTATGTTAGTCCTAAACATCTTTCCAATATCATCTTGCGACGTGAATAATAGGAACAACGCAGCCGGTATTTCACAAGGTGCTAATTTTGTTTTCCCAGACATGCAACAAAATGTCGGAAATTCGGATTGAAATCTTTTCGCTCCGCAAAACATACAAGGACTCTGTCCTTTTAAGCTAAGAGAATCCCTAGGTATACCAGAAAAAACATAATCATATGGATCCTCTTGTGTGTTATGATGTTGCAGGGGCGGTTGAGACTGGACTGTGCTCAGTGGAATTTGCCTCACAATTGGATTACGACATCTACTATCATTCCTCGATCGTGCTACGTGATTGCTATTATCTTGTAAAGCAGTTAAAGGCATCCTTTGTCGTGAGTGATTAGTACCAATTGATCCCGATGAAATGACATGAGGCGTACTTCCATTCATTACCTTTGTTGTTTTCCCATTCTCCTTTTGCAAATAGTATCGTCTATTATAATTTTTTCGCTTCAAAGCTAAATTAGATGCGCTTGTGGACATAAAATCGTTAGGATCCTTTTCTTGACCGTTGCTCATCGGAAAGTTAATAAAAACCTTGTTTATAACATAATAACATTATGATTAATATTGGGTATTAGAGTAACCACTACAGATACTATAACATAACAATTAAATTACATGTTAAGAAATAAAATAATATAACTTAGATAACCTATTTGTATGAAATTTGTTTAATTTAGTATTGCAGTTCTTAGTTGTTAATTCACATGCAGTGTTCTATTATATAGTATAGATATACAATAGGGTTGAATTATGTATAGGGTTGCAAGGTATTGGATAAGTTATACGTACCTGTAATTATTTTTCATAATTGTTGTCGTCTAAAAGCATTTTAATAGAAGGCACAAACGGATAAACACGAAACCCTCTTGGTATGTGTATTGATATTTTTATAATTTTAGTGAACTCGTTAAATACAATTTTGAAATCACTCCATACTTAGATAACCTATTTGTATGAAATTTGTTTAATTTAGTAATGCAGTTCTTAGTTGTTAATTCACATGCAGCATGTTCTATTATATAGTATAGATATACAATAGGGTTAATTTATGTATAGGATTGCAAGGTATAAGAGCATAAGATTATCCACCCCATAATAAAGAAAACAATTGAAAATGATAAATTATCAAACCATCCAAAAAACATTATAATTTAAAACACATCTAACATCTATAGTAAACAAAAATATAAAGGAAATTCAAACTTGAGTCTGAACGAACATAGAATATAATAGAGAAATAACATTTAAATATAACGGGCCTCTGGAATCTTGGGTTCAACAATAACTCGAGTGTAATTAGTTGATTGTAAAATATTTCCTATAAAAGAAACATAAAATTCGCATAAGTTACAAAATACAACAAAATTCATTTAATGTATTTTTAACGTTAAAATGTAGAGTAGCACATACTGTATGACAAACGAACCAACTTCACTCGTGATACATAGACAATAGATTTGTCTAAAAATGAACGGAAAGTTTGAAGCGTGTGAATCTCCCGTGAGTCATATAACGTTAATTGTATTATGTGACCGCTACCACATATAATATATATCATTAGAAAAACAATAGTAAATTTACCTATATCTAAAAAAATATATAAATTCAAATTGAAAGAATGCCTTACGTAAAATCTCGAAGAAACATCAAAAAATGTCCAAATCGCCGCTCACCATTGACAATTCTACCGACGACATCTACAACCAAATAATTTGATCTTCATTTTATTTACTAAAAATGTTGAATACTATATAAAGATAAGTGGGTATTGGATAAGTTATACGTACCCGTAATTATTTTTTCATAATTGTTGTCGTCTAAAAGCATTTTAATAGAAGGCACAAATGGATAAACACGAAACCCTCTTGGTATGTGTATTGATATTTTTATAATTTTAGTGAAATCGTTAAATACAATCTTGAAATCACTCCATACTAAAAGGTAGTTATCATGTTTTGGCCACTCTTTGTATTCAAATTTCTCTATCCTGAAACGGCTTAGAATAATCATGCTGCCCATCAGATCAACCTCTTTGTAACCTTCCATGAAATGTGCTGGTATAAATCCAACTAATTTTTTCTCTACAAAGGAATTAAGATAGTGCTTTAGATATAAAATATTTTTTATATTTTATAAAATTATAAAATATTAGATCTTACGTATTGGTCGAGAAAAACCACCAACAGTTTCTTTTCAGACTCGAATTTCAAAACGAAGTCAACCCATACAAAACTCACTGTATAGCAAATACAGTTTTGTGTGACTGATGAAAAATCATCAATAATGGCATGCACTTCCATAATGAAGTTGTCCTTCATTTAAAAATAAAACATATTACTATATAATCTTTAAAATAAAGCATAACACTTTATTGTAATAACAATTGTTTCATTATTGCCAAAGTAGATCATGTACTTGAAAAATCATCTAATAGAGAAACAAACCAAGTGTCTAACAAAAAGAAAATAAACGATAGAATGATGTAAATCTAAAATCCAGGTGACAATATTGTTTCCGTGTAGATTGCACCGTGAATAATACCACCAAAAAGGGTAGGGTTTATAAATCCTTCCACATTGAACCTGAGATCGATTTCAAAAACCTGCCCCCACTCCGTGATCACAAGAGTTGACCCACTTAGGTTGTAATGTGTCAAAGATGTAATTGTTGGTAATGGAAGACACACCCTGTAAGGATATGTAAATATCTTTATCCACGCACCATTATATAGCTTCCATAACTCCAACGGCCTTTCGTAGTAACCGCTGGAACAATACATATGAAGTTCTGATCGTATACTGACAAATGAACCATTAGGACCAAGACCTCCGACATTCGGATACGGTAATTCTGAAAATTGATGTGTGTTAACGTCAAAGCGAATAACTCGCCTGTTACTTGCAAGCCAATATTCCTTGACTGGGAAGTACACAGCATCTCCACAGAATGTTCCTGAACACCACCAGTAGGTATCACCATGGTACGGTCTTTTTTTTAGAAAGGGTGTAGATTTCCACGAGCCCCTACGCAAAGAATACACGAAAACTGCAAGAGTACCTCGCCGACGTTTTATGTGGATAATGTTGTATCAAAAGTGGCGTCAACATAGAAACCAACTGCATCTTTTCTTGCGTTAAAGAATCCCTGTTTAGTAGAGTTGGACAACATTTTGGCGGCGCCAGTTACTGGATTCCACACAAGCAAATCCCACGTGTTTCGAAGGCTAACACAAAGCATCCCATCCAGGCTTGATAAGAACATTAGGTTTTTTGGTTGAAATCCAAGCGGGGGAGTAACGTTCTTACTGACTAAGTAATCACTGTCATGATAATTTAACGATCTAGAAATGCATGTTGGCATACGACTTGTGGTTAGGATTTTCTGATCCAGAGATTCTCGCATGTGTTGGGAGTATGTTTTTAAAAAATCAGAGGTCGACATGTACGTTAACCATTCTTTGCAAACACACTTGCATTTAACCAGAGCTTTTGGAGGAAGTCGTGCAATTATCTCCAGCATAAGAATAATAAACAACTGAGGAGGCATAGTCGCTTTTTTTCTAAAATGAAAAGTAGAAGAAAAATATTTAAAATATCAAAAAATATGAAAGTAATTTAGTAAAAGTAAATATGTTAATAATTTAACCTAATTTATATGTGAATGTTTTCATAGATAAAATTTTAGTATTATATTAAAAACTAAAATCTTTAATATACACCCATTTATTATTTTTTATAAAAAAGATTTTTTATTTTATTAATGTTTAAATTGTTGGGTTAAAGAGAGTTTAATATAATTATAAATGGGCTTTTAAATTTGTTGTATTATTTGGGTTGTAAGGTTGAGTTGGGCTTGTGGGTAATTGGGCTTGGGCTTCTAAATAAGGGTCTGTTAATTAGTATATTAGTATAGATATCGATTCAGACATTCTTAAAATCTGTCTTAGGGTTTCTTTCAGATCAAAAACATTTTCGCCACCCACCAACGATATACATAACCGATCGATTTGGTGATCCATCCCTTTCCACCTAATTCATTTCTCCACGCATTCAATGAAATCAAGAACCCGTATCATCAAGAATCGACACTGTTTAACCCGTTTTGTGTCGAATCGTCAAATGAAGTGGTCATTCGGATGTCAAGATTTAGGGCTTTCGACTATCGTCGTTTCTCTCATCAAAGGGAACACCAGATCGTTTCAGGTTAGAGATACAGTGTACGATCTATAAGATGTATAAGAAGCTTTTTTCGATCTTCACTTCCTAATTTTAGGGTTTATCTATTTGGGTTTATGTATAAAATCAGTACGAATCTTGTGTCATGATGTTCATCGTTAGATAGGGTTACTGATTGATTTGTTCATATGTTTAGGGTTTTCATTGTTGGGGGTTCGGATATCGCCGTCTCACGCATCAAAGGGAACACCAGAACGTTTCAGGTTAGTATACGATCTATTCGATGTTTAAGAAGTTTTCTTCGATACCGACTTCATATTTTTAAGGATTGTATGTTTTGGTTCTTTGGATAAATTCAGAACGATTTATGTGTCATAATGTTCATCGTTAAAATAGGGGTTCTGATTGATTAGTTCTTATATTTAGGGTTTTCATTGTTGGGGGGTTCTGATTGATTAGTTCTTATGTTTAGGGTTATCAGTGTTGGTTTCTAGGATATGAAAAAATCATATATGATGTAAAATGGGTCAAATAAGCATACTCAATTCATCAATTCCTTAACATGGAAAACAAACAACTATATGTAATGCATTGATCAGTAGGATCTCATACATAAATGGAGATTCAAATTCCTAATAAAAACACCTATAAACATTAAAAGCTTTAATATAGGTAATTTGGGGACATGGGGTTTATTTTGATATATAGAGGCTGTAACTATTGTACAATAGGATCTACGATTTTGATATCCAACATCAGTTGCATCTAAAAACTTAATATATCGACTGCTAATCACCCTACAGATGTAATCATGTTCTTGTTATTTACATGCTCTTTACTTAGTGATAAATTGATATAATTCCTTATCTTATCACTCAAAGTCAAAGGACATGTGCCCTCATAGTTATATATAGTTTTTTTCCAATAAATTTGCTAGATTGTTATATATAGTTATTGACCATTACTTTGTACATTCTCCAAATCTGAGTGCTTTCGGTTTTTTTTATTTTATATTTAGAAATTGATATAATTACTTTGTATGGTTTAACCTTGAAAGATTTCTAAAATGGTAACCAATCCTGCGTAAGGCATCCAAACCTTTGACAATTTGCAAGTACCCTCACCGGTGTTAATACTTGGTCTATAGGCAGGTACTATTAATTACTTGTTTATTTAATTCTGTTATAATAACATGCTTAATGAATTTTGATTTATTATGGATTATTTGTGTGGCTTGTATGCATATTAGTACTACTATAGAGAACAATCATACCGATTGATTAACTCCTTAGACGTGCTTGTCCGACCTTCATTAGAGAGGTTAGGAATCTGGCCTCCGTCTAAGCTTCGTTAACTATTAGTATGATTGGTTTATTATTTTGAGGATGAGTGTTTCTACAATACAACATAATACGGTTATAGTCTTAGTTTCTTTATTTGTAATTGATATTTTGATATACTTGTAATTGTACATCAAATGATTTAAATACGATATTTTCTAGTTTTTATGTGTTATTGTTAGTGTGTTGCTGATGTGTGTGTTTATGTTCTTCTGTGTGTGCTTGTGTACATTTATATGTGTCTAAATATTTATGTTTATAATTGTATGTTGCTTGTTTATTTAATTCTGTTATAATAACATGCTTAATGAATTTTGATTTATTATGGATTATTTGTGTGGCTTGTGTGCATATTAGTAGTACTATAGAGAACAATCATACCGATTGATTAACTCCTTAGACGTGCTTGTCCGACCTTCATTAGAGAGGTTAGGAATCTGGCCTCCGTCTAAGCTTCGTTAACTATTAGTATGATTGGTTTATTATTTTGAGGATGAGTGTTTCTACAATACAACATAATACGGTTATAGTCTTAGTTTCTTTATTTGTAATTGATATTTTGATATACTTGTAATTGTACATCAAATGATTTAAACGTGCATTTTGTAGTTTTATGTGTTATTGTTAGTGTGTTGCTGATGTGTGTGTTTATGTTCTTCTGTGTGTGCTTGTGTACATTTATATGTGTCTAAATATTTATGTTTATAATTGTATGTTGCTTGTTTATTTAATTCTGTTATAATAACATGCTTAATGAATTTTGATTTATTATGGATTATTTGTGTGGCTTGTGTGCATATTAGTAGTACTATAGAGAACAATCATACCGATTGATTAACTCCTTAGACGTGCTTGTCCGACCTTCATTAGAGAGGTTAGGAATCTGGCCTCCGTCTAAGCTTCGTTAACTATTAGTATGATTGGTTTATTATTTTGAGGATGAGTGTTTCTACAATACAGTTAACTATTAGTATGATTGGTTTATTATTTTGAGGATGAGTGTTTCTACAATACAACATAATACGGTTATAGTCTTAGTTTCTTTATTTGTAATTGATATTTTGATATACTTGTAATTGTACATCAAATGATTTAAACGTGCATTTTGTAGTTTTATGTGTTATTGTTAGTGTGTTGCTGATGTGTGTGTTTATGTTCTTCTGTGTGTGCTTGTGTACATTTATATGTGTCTAAATATTTATGTTTATAATTGTATGTTGCTGGGTTATATGAGTTAATTATATACAATAAATACAATTATTCTAAAACTAACCTAAATATATAAGATATTTTTCATGAATTTGTTGATTAATGGTTCAGGGTGTAGTTTTGGATTTGCAAATATATGTTAGAATTTGGTGGTGATTATTTATTGGTTGATTTGGTTGTGCTTGATTACTGATTTTTGAGATTTCACATTGAAATAATTAATCATGTTATTGTGCTTTGTTTAAATATTTGACATATATGGTAAAACTTTAAACCAAGGAAATTCCAAAGGTGACATGTATTTTAATAACTGTTCTATACGCGGGTACTCTTTAGTACTTTTTATTTTATTATGTTATAACAACATCCTTAATTTATTTTGATTTAAGGTGGATTATTTGTGTGTGTCTTACGTGCATATTAGTAGTACTATAGAGAACAATCATACTGAATGTTTAACTCCTTAGTCGTGCTTGTCCGACCTTCATTAGAGAGGTTAGGAATCTGGCCTCCGTCTAAGCTTCGTTAACTATTAGTATGATTGGTTTATTATTTTGAGGATGAGTGTTTCTTTAATACAGATTAATACAATGATAGGCTTTGTTTCTGTATTTGTACTTGGTATTTTAATATCCTTGTAATTGTACATCAAATGATATAAACGCGCATTTTTTAGTGTTATGTGTTATCGTTGGTGTGAGTGTAATGTGTGTGTTTCTGTTATTCTGTGTGTGCTTGTGTACTTTTACATGTGTCAAATAAGTTAATTTTATTACGGTATGTTAATGGATTATATCTTGATAAATATATACAACAATTAAAATTAGTCTCAACCTAACCTAAATATAGTTGTAATTGTAATTATTCTGTTATAACAATTAGTATGCTTGGTTTATTATTTTGATGATGATTGTATAGATAATTCAGCCTAATACGATGATATCCTTTGTTTTTGTGTTTGTATTTGATATTTGGCAGCATTAGGAGGAACCGTAAAAACTGATGATATGTAGTTAGAGTTTAACTGTTATTAGTATGGGAGTTATTGTGTGTGCATAGTACATGTTAAACCTAACATGAACATTTAATATTGAAAATGTCACACAGAATAATGTAATCACAACATAATAAAACTAATTTACATACAAGGTTTTCTTAATAATACATACCTCTGCTGAAACTTTGAAGTTAAATGTTGAGCAAAACAACTGAAACGTGTAGATTTTTGAGTTTATGTGTTAATAAGAAACAAGTAAACAAATAATGCTTATGAAATCAAAATATCTTTCAAAGTATCAATCAATAAAATATGAAAGATACCTTTAAGCACACGGATGTTGATTGCTAAGAATCAAAAGCTGAAATCTGAAACATGTAGCTTGTTGAGTTTATGTGTTAAAAAGAAATAGATAAACAAATAATGCATATGCAATCAAAAATTATTCACAGTAGCAATCAATAAAATATGAAAAACACCTTTAAGCAGACGGATGTTGATTTCTAAGAATCCGAATCTGAAAAACTGAAAACAAAAGTATACTTTTGTTGACTAATGTTTATATATGTGAAGCATTACCGTAGATTGTCCCTTAAAAATAGGAACAACCTAGTAATTGACAGGCCCGTGGTAAAACATGTTCTCCTTAAACTCTGTTGATTTTTTTATGGTTTAAATTCTTAAACTTTTAAAATATTTAAAGTGTTAAATATTATCATTAACTAACTAACTCACCAATTCAAAATCCTTGTCATCCGCAAAGGTTGGCACTTTTAAAATTTATGTTTGTTTTTTATTAGATGGACACTTTTTACCAATCTTGTCATCCGCAAAGGTTGGCACTTGAATAATAAAATTGAGCATTGTTAGTTTGCGTACCCGTATATTGTCCCTGAAATATACAAACAACTTACTAATTGACAGGAAGTAAAAACATTGATAATACTTCTACATTATATTTTTTTTAGTTTTCATAGGTGTCTTGCTGTGTTTATCTTAATCACATTTTAGGTTTGAATTTAATATACTAAACAACTTAATGATTAAGATGATATTATTAAAATATTTTGCTAAAACATTACTGATTTACTTTATTATATAAGTTTGATATTGTTAGTGTTTATTTTCGTTTAAGTGTTTGTGATTGATTCATAATTTTATTGATTAATGGTTCAGAGTGAACCTGTTTATGGTTTTATGATTGGTTTTATCTAGCTCTTTATGTTGTTTGTGATGATGGTTTGTGCTTGAATCAGAATTATAAGTTTGAGTTTGCTAGTGGCTTTATCTAGTTGATGTTGTTGTGCTTGATTAAGTTGATATTATGAAAATGTTTTCCTTAAACTTTGCTGATTTTTTTTTGTTGAAAATCTTCAACTTTCTAATTATTGAGTTAGATGCTTGAATTACCCAATAGAGCAGTATTGAATTTAATAAATAATAAGATCAATAAACATAAACAATTTAAATAAACCCACATACTGAAAATCATAATATTATAAAGATGATAGAATGATTTAATTACATAGCATGAGATATGCTTTTAAAACAAACTACAACTTTTTATTAAACTAATTGAACATAAATTAAAAATACGAAACAAATATAAAATATTTTTCATCTAAACTTAAGTCTAAACAAGATGAGGTCTAGTTCGCTTCTGCACAGTCACACGAGGAATTTTAATTTTGATTTCATGCTTCTTGGCTGAACATGCAGTGTCTTCTAGTTCATGGTCTTTGTCAATGTTATCCGGACCATCCAACTCAATTACCTCACTCCATTTCCATTCGTCAAGCCTCTTTTTTCTCTTTTTTTGGTTTTCAAATTTCTTAGCTTGTGCTTCAAACAGCCGATCCTTAAATAAAGAAATAGTTAGTATAAAGCTTATAAAATAAATATATAATAGTATTAAAAATACCTCCTCACTAAATTCACGTTGAAGATCAGATTTGTAGGGACTAAACATGGCACCACAACAAATAATCTCAACACTATTATCAAGATCAAGATCAATATCTACCTGTATACAAAATATATCAGATTGCATTTTACATCAAATTTAAAACAGAATATAAACATAAACAAATGGAAACCATTTACCTTGATAGGCTTATGTTTATTCAATTCGTCATCAAGATCTCCAATACCCTGCACTTTATGTTCATCCACATCCTGATGTTTAAAATCAATTATTGATTAATATAAAAATTAAAAATAATATCAAATAAGCACAAAACAATCATATGTATAAATTAACATTTGACTATACACCAACCTTCTTATGAGAAACAACCTGCACAAAATACAAAATACAATTAAAATAATTACTAAATCATAAACCACGTTCAATACACTTGTAATCATAAATATAACATTTTATGTCTGTACCTTTGAATTGCCGAGATCAGTATGCAGAACTTCTAAAGGTGCAATCTTAAATGGTTGGTATTCACGAATTTTTGCAGCATCCAAAGACATGGTTAGTTTTTCTCCATTTAAAAATTTATGAACTTGTATGTATTTATATGCTGCTGTTGGGTTTTTCAATTTTCAATTGACGCCTGAAGAGCAACCGAATTAGGCCTGCCATAAACATCTCTTTGTTTGTTAGGTTGTTGTTTCTGATAAAGCATCTTCGGGTTAAAAATTTTACCATTTTAACCATATGGTGGAAATTTTAACCAATGTGAAGTAAAATAAAATGGGTACATCTATCTTTGATGATTATGGTTTTAATAATAATTAATGTCCATCAGGAATAATAAAAATATTTTTTTGGATTTATATAAAAGTTTTGTATGTTATATATTACTACTTTAAATTTTTTAATAATGACATGAGAGATATGTATGTATTGTAGTTATTATTATTGTTTTTAAATTTATAATAAATTACTATATTTATAAACAAAGATTTCAGTTTTCATAAATGGCTCATGTTGTTAATGATTTTATTTAAATAAATTTGTGGTATTTTTTTTAAATAAAGCATCTTATGGTCATACTGTATTATAGGTTTTATATACATATGTAAGTAATTTATACATATCTAAGTAATTTTTTTTGGTTATATATAATGTAAAAAAGATGTACCCGATATTTATTATCTATACTAACATTTATTCTGATTTATTTTTTATTTTTGTTAATTTAAGTAGCATCAATTGCGGAAAATTAGGTATATACTTTATTTATTAAATTTCTTGATTTTATTTGTGACTGAAAATTAATATACAGATATGTTACATTTCAGGTTATACAACTGAAGCAGCGGGTGTAAATTTAATATATTTTTGTTTAATATTTAGGTTTCAATTTTTTATTAAATTACCTAATACATTTTAACTTTTTCAGGTTTCAAGTAACAAAATAAAGCTGCTGGTAATCCCATTATATGGTATGTTTATGTATTTTAGCTTTGCATATTATTTTTAAAGTTATGCAGCATCTCTGCTTTCATAACTTTAAAATAAAATAAATTTTTTCAGTTTTACATATGGTATGTTTACATATTCAGATTTGTTGTAACTGGTTTTGCAAAATTACAGCATTAATATATGCATTTATGGATAACTGTTGCGACAAAAAGGGGAAACAGGTATAAATTTAATATGTTTTTGTTTAATATTGAGGTTTCAATTTTTTATTAAATTAGCTAATACATTTTAATTTTTTCAGGTTTCAAGTAACAAATAAAGCTGCTGGTAATCCCATTATATGGTATGTTTATGTATTTTAGCTTTGCATATTATTTTAAAGTTATGCAGCATCTCTGCTTTCATAACTTTAAAAATAAAATAAATTTTTTCAGTTTTACATATGATATGTTTACATATTCTGATTTGTTGTAACTGGTTTTGCAAAATTACAGCATTAATATATGCATTTATGGATAACTGTTGCGACAAAAAGGGGAAACAGGTATAAATTTAATATATTTTTTTTAATATTTAGGTTTTATTAAATTTCAGAATTAATTTTTCCAGGTCTAAAGTAACAAAAATGAAGCTGATGGTTTTACAAAATTTAGTTTTACAAAATGTTATTTGTGGTAAGATGCTGAAATACACAGTTATAGGCTGGACTTTATTTAGTTTGTATTTGTAAGATTTTAAAATTTTAATATGTGTACCCAAAAACTAACTAATTCAAATTTCTTTAATTTTTTTCTTAATATTAGCTTACTTTCCAAATTTATATTTTCCCGATTGTTAGGTTGAAGCACGGGGAGGTAACAAATTTTTACTATGTAGTTGCAAACCACATTTTTTTAAATGGCATCCAATCTGGTAGATATCATTGTTAAAAAAATATACTGTTTTGACAAATGCAGGCAATCATCGGCAGCTAAAGCAACAACTACAACTAAAATAATTGCACTCAATGCCATAAAGCAACCAAAAACACCAAGTAGCACTTGGAAAATTTATTTGCCGGATTGTATTAATAACTGTACTGTATTTATATACCGCAGTATATTTAATCTACTTTGAATTTTTAAACCGTAATGTATTTAAAATCCGATTTGTTTGTAAACAAATTTCAATTTAGTTACAGATATAATTGTGATTAAAACAAACAATTGCATATTATATAGGGGAACATGTAACAAGCACTTATTTATGAACAAATAGAGGGGCCAATATGTAAATACATTTGAATGACCACATTTATAGCATGGTTAAAATGACAAAAGTGTCCTTAAACACCAAAAAGTTTGGATTGTACATTGTGCTTAAAAGTTACAAATCTCTTAATTTTACCCGGAATCCTTCTTTCGTGCATTATAATATAGTATAGATATAGATGTAGTAATCGGATAGATTTTATTTAAATGAAAATCTGAATTTGTGATTCCATTCATAATCGAAACACCATCGCTCTCTTTCTGACCACCACCAGCGTCTTTATTCACAGTGCGTTTACACAATCATGAACGCAGGAAAAGAAATCATGAACGCAAGCAAACATGCATCTAGTTTTCTTGATCATCTTCATCGTTAGTTTCATACCCATGAGTACCACCACCCTCTACGATTCAGAGTTCATCTTCGGTGTATGTTTCTCTAACGACAGTAACACCACCCCCTTAAAGATTCATTTCTTGATAATCATCATCACTTCAAGATTGGCTTTCTTGATCATGACTGCAGGTTTCCTGAAGATCTTAACCTGTTGGATTAATTCCAAAAATATAAACGTCTAATATGTCAACATTGTTGACTTATAGGGGTTGCTATTGTACATCTTATAAATGTAAGGGTGGTTAGTGTAAATTGGTAGTTAGTTTGTAACAACCAATTGTATTGAAGGTTGGTTAGTATAAATGATAGGATGGTGTGTTTAGTAGGCATTACCATAAAGATTTACATTCAATAAAAGTGTTCTTGAAGTTCTTTGATTTTAGTTTTCAATCTTGATTCATATTGCTCACCGTGATTTGGTATCAGAGCTTGGGTGAATCAAGTTGAATCAATCTCCCACGGTTCTAAGGATTGAAGTGTGTGAAGTTTGATTCATAACGGCCAAGATTCCCGGTGAATCGATTCAAAGGATTGAATCGAAGAACACTTGCAACTTGGAGGTCTGGATCCAGATGCAAGATTTGGTACACCATATCGAAGGAAGAAGACGACAATGGTGAACTAGGAGAAATCCAGTAGTTCAACGACCAACAACAATCAAGTAGTCACCATTAAAGAAGCATCAATTCCCCTGCAATGCCCGACCCTCACAACAACAAATTACTCAATTTGGGCGATCAAATTGAAGGCCATCTTTAAAGTTCATGCCCTATGGGAAGTGATTGAACCACCACCATAAACTAAAGTAGTTTCGAGAAAGAATAATCAAGAAATTACTTATTTGTACTTAACAATGCCTGAAGAGATGATAATGCAAGTTACGAGTATGAAAACGACAAAAGAGGTATGGGATGCCATGAAAACCACGTTCGTGGGCATTAACAGGGTTAAAAAGGCAAGAATGGCCTCTCTAAAGGAATGAGTTTGAAAGGCTCAGCATGAAGGAGGAGGAAAGCATAGATGAATTTACAGGAAGACTCAGTGCCATTGCAACAAAAGCAACACAACTAGGGGAATCCTTCCAAGAAGCACCCTGTTCAAGAAACTAATGAGCTCAATACCGGATAGGTACATTCAGATAGTAGCTTCAATCAAACAATTTCTAGATCTAGACACCATGGGGCTGGCTGAGGCTATTGGGAGACTCAAAGCCTTTGAAGAAAGGACAAGTGTCGGGGTAAAAGCCTCCCAAGATAAGAATGATCAACTTTTGTTGTCCTACTCAGAATGGAAATCAAGACAAAAGGAATCTGATCATAAATACATATTCAGAGGGTCTAAAGAAAAGAATGGTGGAAGATCATGTAGAGGAATAGGTTGGTCTAGTAAGCCAAGTAACTCAGGCTATGATAACAAACAGAAAAGATGGCAAAGGTGAAAAGAAATTGAAAGACAAGTCCAAGATAAAATGCTTCAAATGTGATGAGCTTGGGCATTATGCCTCTAAATGCCCACAGAAAAACTCATCACAAGAAGCCAATTTGACTCAGGCTTATGATGAGGAACCATCTCTCCTGATGGCTGCAACTGACATCAACCTGAAGGAATTGGTGTACCTGAATGAGTCCAAAGTCTTACCACTACAAGGGAAGACTCCTTATGAAGAACTTAAAGGGAGAAAGCCCAGTGTGAAACACCTGAGGGTGTTTGGTTGTGTTGCACATGTCAAAGTAATGCAACCAACTCTCTCCAAACTTGAAGATAGGTGTGTTCCCATGGTATACCTAGGGCTAGAAGTGGGCACAAAAGGTGAAGGGTTTTATAACCCAGTAATAAAGAAGTTGGTAATAGCCAGAGATGTAGAGTTTGAGGAATCACAGAAGTGGGACCGGTCAAAGTATGAACCAGAAGGGAAGAGTGATGAACTTTGTTGGTCAGAATTTTATGTTGAAAGTGAAGGGTACATTACTCTTAGTCAGCACTCAGATCAAGTGGAGCAACCAATGCAACCTAATGAGAGCATGACATCACAAGAAAGAGGATCAAGAAGTGATAATAGTCAAGGGTCAGAGACACATGACTTCTCACAGCAGCAAACTACTTTGAGGAGGTTAGGAAGACAAGTAGTAAGACCGGCTAGGTTCAATGAATTTGTAGTTCCTGAGTCTTTTGAACCAAGCTCCAGCTGTCACACCCTGATCGACGGCGGAATCATCGGGGCGGACGAATATGAAACGATTGTTCATAGCTCATGGAATTAAATATGTTGAAATAATATTAAATGTCATTTTTCATTGAATAAAACTAGACAATTAAGTCATTACAATACAACAAAGATTTAAACAACATAAGATATTTAATTAAACTAAGTCCAAGTCCTATATGAGCAAGAAGAATTCCTCAAGTAGCAATCCTGAAATATGTTAAAAATAAAGGGTCAACTTTGAAAGTTGGTGAGTTTCCATAGGTTAAAACACACACACACACACACACACACACACACACACACACACACATATATATATATAAAGTTTACAAGTCGTAATTCATGTCAATGGTTACGAATAAAGTAAGTTTATAGATAACATATAGCTACAATCAAACCTTGACCAAGAATAAGTTTACAAGTATATTACGATTAGCTAAGTGTACTTGGTTCCCATGATGAACAAGCATATATCATCAGGAGCCGGCAATAACGTCGGTTTTAGCATCAAATAGGCTTGTCAGACCCATAGATCTATGACGTCGCCAGGCTAGTAATAGTTAATGATTGTCAACATATAATGTATATCATATAAGACTCACAATATTACAAATAACCATGACAAAAAATAAAGATGAAGTGCATGTGCATTTACAAGTATCAAGATGTTTACAAGTGTAAGTTTATAAGGTTAACATGTTTCACCCCAAAAGATGTGAAATAAAGTAAAAAGGGACATGAAAAACTCACATTGTATAATGATGGTTGTAGAGTACATAAGGAAGCTTAGAAGTTCAAGAGTCAAAGGTGATGTTCTAAAGAATAAAAAAAGGAAACAATAACTTGAGGTCGGAATTCATTATAAGAAGTTATGACGTTTAGAGAATGCCAAAAAAATGAAAGGTAGATTGGAAAAAGATTATTGTACTAATTCTGGACAGAATGTTTGGTAAGTGTTTGAAAAGGTTTTAAAAATAACAAACGGTTTCATAAAATTAAAAAAATTTACAGTTGACTAGTTCAGAGTCTCCCGGACAACTTTCGTTCAGAAACATTTTTATGAAAAAAATCCGCAAATAGGTCAAAACAGCAGCACAAGACAGAAGGTGCTGAAATGCGCACTTATCTTGTGAAGGCTGTTGTTGAGTCGTCCGATTGAGTTTGAAGATGTATAAACTATCGTTAGAAAGGTAATTCAATGAACTTAATATTGGAGTCTGATTTTACTCAAATTTAGTTTGTTATGATTAAGTTATAGTTAGCTGAAGTCAGACTATATTCTGCCAAATATGTAGTAAGACACTTATGTGCACTTTTAAAATTGCTAAAGCATAAAAGGGGTTAGAACAAATTTATTATGTCGATATATGGTATATTAGACTTCATTTGACTTATAAAAATAATATTCCAAGACTTTAACATAGTCATCATTTAGAGAAATAATCTTGTGGAATAACCGAATGCGACGACATATCCGTCCATATACAAACGGGATTCTTTGTTTACGTTAGCATGTTCTTAGTTTGATTTAGAAATGTTAGTGATTGTTATAAGGTTAGTGAAAGTTATAATGTTAGTGATCAAATGATAATGATTAAAATTAAAAGAGATTTAGTAGAAAAATAATAAAAATAAGAACATGAGAACAATTGAATGTTAGGATGATTAGAACAATATAGATATACATAATATAAAAGTAACTATAAGGTTAACTTAGTATTAGAAACTTCTTGAAATTACTTGTAAAATAAAATTTTTGAAATTAATCATAACCAATGGATGAAAGAAAGATATGAGAGTGATATTTTTGAAAAATGAGCAAATAAAAAATGTGGCCTAAAGCTTGCTTTTATAGTTGAGGTTAGGAGAGGGTTATGAATGATGTTAATGATAAGTTACAAGTCTTTCAAAAGGGGTTATGATTGAAATTTAAAATAAATATAAATTTAAATAATTTAAATAAATAAAAGAATAATTACAATTTAAACTCTAAATTTATTAAAAATCTAATTTTAATTTAACAACTTCTTTTTTTGTTAAATCTTTGTACACTTTATAAATCTCATAAGAACTTGTAATTTGATAATTTATTTTAATTGAGTATTAAAATCTTATAAATATTAATAACCTTTTATAATTTATTTTATAAATTATATAAATTATTATAAGTTGTTTAAATGATTTAATATATGGAAATTGAATAAAACAATTGTCAATATTGGTTAAATTACACATTTAACGTATTTGATTGATTAAATTATTAAAATAATTTAATAATAGAAGTTCAACATGGGTTCGAGTTTGGGTTTTAACTTGAAAAATGATGGATGTTACACCAGCAGACAAGAAGATATCAATGAGGATTTGTTGATAATAAATGAAGCTTCCTTGTTAAAGTTTGAATATGCTGTGACACTTAGGGAATGGAGAGAAGCAATGGATGAAGAGGTAAATGCCATTGAAAGAAACAATACGTGGACCCTTGTTGACTTACCAGCTGGAGTAAAGCCTATTAGGTTGGAGTGGCTATACAAAGTGAAGAAAGATGCAACTGGAACTAGACATAAGGCCAGGTTAGTTGCAAAAGGATATATGCAACATGGTATTAACTTTGAGGAAGTGTTTGCCCGTGTGGCAAGGATGGAGACTATCATACTAATACTGGCTGTAGCTGTAAAAATAGGATGGTATGTGCATCACTTGGATGTCAAGGCATCATTCTTAAATGGAGTGCTAAAGGAGGATGTTTATGTGGTTCAACCACAAGGCTATGAAGTGAAAGGGGCTGAGAAAAAGGTTTACAAATTAAATAAGACACTCTATAGGTTGAAACAAGCACCAAGAACTTGGAATAAGTGCTTAGATGAAGTGATGAAGGGATTAAACTTTTCTAGATGTCAACAAGAAGCAGCAGTGTACCTGAGAGATCAGGTTCAAATAGGAAAACAATTATTGGAGTCTATGTAGATGACATGATAGTTGCTGGTAGTGACTTGAAGGAGGTTGAGAAATTCAAGGAAGAAATGAAAGCCAAATTTGAAATGACTGATCTGGGTTCACTAAGTTATTATTTAGGAATTGAAGTTAGACAAAGAAAGGAGGGGATATTTATGAAGCAAGCCAAGTATGCTCAGAAGATTCTGAGCATAGCTGGAATGGAAGAGTGTAATGATGCTAGGATTCCAGTAGAACTTGGGTTGTTGGGATCTTTGACTGCTGGAGTAGATGCTGAAGTGACTGAGTACAGGAAGTTAAACATGTACAGAGGTATGTCAAAGGCACAATGCACCATGACATTAGTTACAACAGAATAAGTGGAAGTGAATTGGTTGGATATAGTGACAGCAATTATGCAGCAGGGATGGTGATGAAAAATGCACATAAGGGAATGTGTTTTACTATAACAATAGCCCTATATCCTGGAGTTCACAGAAACAGCAAACGGTTGCATTGTCTAGTTGTGAGGCTGAGTTCATGGCGGCCATAACTGCAGCCTGCCAAGCTATTTGGCTGCAAAGTCTCATAAATGAAATAATGGGTCAAGTGCAGGAGATAGTTGTTTTAAAGGTGGATAACAGGTTAGCTTTGACTTTGATGAAGGATCCTGTGTTTGATGGCAGATCAAAGCATATAGAGCCTAAGTATTATTTCAGTAGAGATTACATTGAGAAGAACATAATTTAAGTGGAGTTTGTTTGTGGAAATATTCAAAAGGGTGATATTTTTACAAAGCCATTATGAAGAATAAGGTTTGCTGAAGTGAGAAGTTTGATTGGAGTGGAAGATTTGTCTAAACGGTTTTGAAATTAAGGGGGGAGATTGTTGGATTAATTTCAAAAAATATAAACGTCTAATATGTCAACATTGTTGACTTATAGGGGTTGCTATTGTACATCTTATAAATGTAAGGGTGATTAGTGTAAATTGGTTGCTTGTTTGTAACAACCGATTGTATTGAAGGTTGGTTAGTATAAATGATAGGATGGTGTGTTTAGTAGGCATTACCACAAAGATTTACATTTAATAAAAGTGTTCTTGAAGTTCTTTGATTTTAGTTTTCAATCTTGATTCATATTGCTTACTGTGACATGTTACAAACCACCACCACCACTAACCTTGGTTCCAACCTCCACTCCGGCGCTGCGGTCACCTACAACACATCACTCGACGACTCTATCGCTTCAATAGTAAGTCTCAATCCGCCAGAAACCAAAAATTTGGTTCTTGTGAATAAGTTCACAGTGAATGGAAGTCATATCAGTTTGATCATCAGATTCGTCTTTGTGGGGATAGATCGCATTTGCATCTCCATGCGTCTTATCACCATCAAACTTCATTGCCTTCAAGATTCTTGTTCAAGAATTTGACTCGTATCGGTTTAGCAGGTGGCATTTCCTTCTTCACTTATGATCATGATCAAAAGAATCTCAAAGTGTTCTTCGCCCGTTCACATGTGGAACCGCCTGTTATTGAGCATCTTTCTATGGAACCTATGCATTTGGGTTCAAAACGTTTGATGGAAAAGTATTGGATTTTCAAATCATCACACAATGCAAGTGCCAAAACTCTTTGTCCTTGCAGTAATTACCGTAAGAAGATCGGTCTTAAAGTTTGTGGTTGGGTGTTCATCTTTGCCAACCATGGGTACATGTCAATTGAAAGATGCAGCACAATGGAAGTCAAAAGCATAAAACTAGCATCAAGACAATTGATTTTCAAATCAAACTACACTTGGCTTTTCTTTCTCGTTGCAATATTTATAGTAAAAAGATCGGTCTTGAATCTTGTGGTTGGTGTGCATCTTTTTCGACCGCGGGTGCATGTCAGTTATGGAAGTTAAAAGAGAAATCTACATAAAACCATAAGAATTGTCAGCCAAGGACAAGAATCTTACAAGTTCAAGTGAGCAAACTGAAACTTATTAAGAAAAGATCACTTCAAAGGTAGAAATGAAAACTGAGATACCAATAATTCAAGCATGTGCAGTTTGCAAAGGTAAATTTCTTTCTTTTTTTCTTTCTTTACTTTCTATTAAAATATTAATTAACAATATCAGATGGTTTTTATTTCATAGTTTGAAATAACTGCTCAACCTCTAATCTAACCAACCAATCAGGATACTGATATTATAGCATTGCAAATATTACTCCTAATCCAGTTTTAACCTCTATATTAATCGGATACATAACTGAACTAATAATCTTTTGCTATTGTTTATTGTTCAAGGAAATCGCAAGAGATACATTAAGTTGAAATCCCTCAAAGCTGCAGAGGTTGTAAAACGTCCTGAACAAGAGAAGGAATTTCAAAGAAATTTGAAAAGAGAAACATTCAAGCTTGAATTAGCAAGAAGAAAGAGAATGCAAAAAAAATATGCAACTCGATTTCCTAAACACGATGGAGGCTTTAAAGAGAAAACAAGAAATGAGGCTTTTTATAGCAATACAAGCTCAGAAGCTAAAATTTAAAAATGTTAATTCCACTTCCCAACAAAATATAAATGGTTTTAAACAAAAGGTAGTATTTATATTTGTTTGTTTTATATATGTAATCATCATACAACTTTCTATTAAAAACATGAAGTGCTATGTTATTTGCATATGTCATATGTGTTTAATTGCTTCTATTTTTAATAATTTTTACAAGATCGAACGTCTAGAAATAAAAGTTGGACACGTTAAATTGAGTACCCATAAACATACATATAGTATTTCTCCATATAAACACCAAGCCACCAGGAAGAAATTTATCCCTTCATGGGCTAGTGAAAATCGCGTGCCAAATGCTCTACTGTTGCAAGACAAACTCAACCCTGAATCAATCTTTTCTGTAGATGGTTTTTGTAGTATTAGTGAAGGTAATAATATATGTTTTATTTGATTGATTTAGTAAGTTGAAAAAAACAAAACCATTAATTCACATTTGTGTGTTTTCAGTTCTCCGGTTCTATTATGATGATAATGATGATTGAAGAACAAATCTCTTCGATGATTATGATGAAAGTGGAAGAAACATGACATACTAAAGAAGTACAAAGATTTAAGTTTTTATTTGGTATCTTTACAGTTGCATCTTTTTGATGTATTATTACAGTTATTGTGTATATCAATATCAATGAAATTTATTGATTTTATCTTGTTTTGGCATTTCATCATAAATTCACCTCATTTTTGTTCCTTTCTTATCAATAATGTTTCTAAATGCCTAAAACCTATATATATTAAACACTAGGTTAGAGCCTGTGTACTACACGGGTGGTTTAAATAATTACAATGTTATTTAAAATTAATTACTTATTAAGCGTAATAAAAAGTAAGATCAATAAGTTGCAAATTCCAAAACATTAATTTAAAAGAGCAAACGTACAAACAAAAGTTTCTCATAGATTTCTGAACACTTCTTTGTATACAACGTTTTGTGTTTCGTTGGTAATGTTACCATTTTGATCTAAGATTAATAATTTAATCCCGTCTTTCGTCTTCACCCTTGACAAAGCAACGTATAACTGACCATGAGTGAAAACAGGTTCTTTAAGATACAAACCTACTCTTGACAACGATTGTCCCTGACTCTTGTTAATCGTCATTGCAAAGCAAACAGTAAGTGGAAATTGTCTTCTTTGAAACTTGAAAGGAATTTTTTTATCAGATGGCACGAGATTTATTCTTGGAATAAATGTTCTCCAACCAATATTACTTCCTGATATTATCTCTGCTTCAATAACCCGTTTTCCTAAAGAAACAATTTGCAGCCGAGTACCATTGCAAAGGCCATTTTGCTGGTCAATATTACGTAGAAGCATGACCGGAACACCAACTTTCAATACTAACCTGTGATTTGGTAACCCGGATATCTTAAGTCCATTCAAAAAAGCCGGTGAATATAAATCTTGATGTGACATATTATTAAAATGTTCAGTTTGACATATGCTATCCGAACTAAGATACTCTACCTCATCACCGGGAAAAAGTGAAAGCAAATGATCATTTATTTCATGAACGACTTCGTTTTTAGGTGCTAGAATTGCTCTGTCACGAAAATAATCTTTGTCTTTGTATTTCAATAACATTGATGGGTAGACAAAATGAATTAGACTTGATAAAGGATCGACATCATCATGTATGAGGAGGTCATTTGGTATAGTAATAGTAGCCTCACCATCATTATAACCACCAACGTTACCCTCTCCGATATCAATTAGCCATGTAGCAAATTCTTTGATTTGTTCGTTGTCATCATCTTCTGTGCCTGCTTTTAGTCTCATGTTTTTTGTTAAAGTAAGTAACTTGCATTTATCCCAAATGTATGATGAGCTTAATGATGCATTTACAATCTCCTGTCGAGTACCGTTTGGAACAACAGGTAAAATTTGTCTAAAATCACCACCAAAAACAAAAACTTTACCACCAAATAACATATCTGAAGGTCCAGAGGTATCTTTAGCTAATACATCATTCATCGTCCTCTCTAACGCTTCAAAAGCATGCTTGTGAGTCATGGGCGCTTCATCCCAAATAATTAATTTAGTTTGCTTTAGTAGATGAGCAATTTCACTATTTGGTTTTATATGGCAAACTGAATCCTCATTTACATTCAATGGAATATGGAATCTTGAGTGTGCAGTACGACCTCCTGTAAGCAACAAAGATGCTATTCCGCTAGATGCTACGTTTAATACAATCTCACCTTTAGACCTTATTGATGTCGCCAATGTTCTCCATAAAAATGTTTTACCGGTTCCGCCATATCCATAAACAAAAAAAACACCTCCTTTATTTATTTCAACAGCAGTCATGATTTCATTATAAACCAGTCGTTGTTCATCGGTTAAAGAATTAAGGAGTTTTTCAAATTCACTCATCTCCTTTGCAACATCATACAATAACTCCTCGCTAATTAAGCGATTATTCGAAGAAGACAAACAATCATTATCCGGGTAAGGCATACTTGTAAATGACCTTAGTGTTGAATTGTTCCGTAACAAATACTTTTCGATCTCAAACAATGTAAGGTTCTTGATCTGATTCTCAGATAGCGACAAACCTGTAATACAGTAATAGAAAATGTCAAAAATTATTGACAACTAAAATAAGTTAAGAAAAGTATAAAAGGTATTATGTAACAAATTATTTTTTTTAAGTAAATATATAAACATTTGTATATGTTTTTTTAATATATAAAAAGGTTCATAGATGTTAAGTAATACCCGGTAACCTCAAGATCTTTTGTTGCTTATAAAGAATTCCGTCTGATAAGTATTCCCACGTACTATTCCATACATAATCCGGCCTTGCTAAAGAATTTGATAACAACATTGTTGAAAACAAAGTGCGGACATAGAAACCAGATCCAGAATGACTCGCCTCTTTAATTGCATCAATATATTCTGCATCATCATCTAAAAGACCAAGTGCATAACATGCATCTCGAAATGTTGAAAATATTTCTCCGTTAACTGTTTTAATATCATCAAACGACTTGGGTCCTTTCACTTTGTTAAGAAGAATGCGTAAGTAATAGGCCTCACCAAGAGAAGGAGATACTGAGTGAATTCTACCAATTGAAAAGCCTTGTTTTCTTGGAGCCCAACATTTTTGGTCAGCTTTCCATACAAATTTAGTAGGGAATTCGACATATGTTAACTTACGTGCCTCATGGTCCGAACGATTTAGTTCCATCCAAGATAAAAACATTGTACATCCAACAGATGGTTTCTTTAGTACGTTGTTTATATCATCATCAACACCGTACACGATTTGTTGTTGGTTTGGCAAATGGAAAGGCAACCTGACAACAGATGGATAACGGTAATGTACATCAAAACCAAAAATTCTCCATGAAGCCTCACATGCAGATATATATCTACAATCATAGTATTCTTTGATCTCATCAACATTGTTATCATGGCCGGTATCATTGTTTGGATCAATAACTGCAACAGTAGCCCTATCAGGTCCTTTATTTATATACTTGAATAAGTACTTTATCGATCCTGCTTGATTACACCATTCGACATTAATATGTGCTTGGTATCTTTTTAGAAGGTGTTTGTTATACGCAACAACACTCCTATTGTCCAGCTTTACACCTGATTTTTCAACAAAATTTCCAGTATCTCTTCTTTTATACAACGGAAAACCATTTGAATCAGTAGACGTGCTTTCGTTAAAATTCTTTGGATAATTTTTGGAGCATTTTTTATCTACCATGCAAGGACATTTTGGATTAGCATTACCACATGGACCGTGTATCATAAATTCCGTTACCAGATCATATAACTCGGGATCTTCATTCTTGTCAGGAATTTCAGCAGAAATAAATTTATCTATATCATCTACCGTATGAAGCTTGTGTATTGTTAATGAATATACATATATGGGCATGAGGCAGTCCCCGTTTTTGAAATTCAACTGTGTAAACAACTGTTTAGATAGAAAAAAATTATCATTATAAATTCATAATTCATAATGTAAAATAAAAGATTATATAAAAAATATATATGTATTTCGAATGCAAGCAATAATATGATGTGTGTGTGTGTATATATATAAATATAATTAGTTTAAAAGGTTTTAGAAAGCATACCTGCAGAAACTGATCCGAATACCGATTTATCCTTTAGATCTTTTATAATTGAATCAAGTTTAAGTCTAAACAACCGACAAAGTATGTCGGGCCTATCTTCTGGTTTCAATGTCGTGTCCGTGAGAAATCTTTTTACTCCAGGCCATTTTGGGTTACAAGTAATAGTGATGAAGAAATCTGGATATCCATACCATTTACACAGAGACATAGCATCAAGATAATTTTGCATCATGTACCGAGCACCACCAGTAAAAGATGATGGTAGTATAACACGTTTACCAACATCAGCCATAGATTCAACTCCTTTGGCCCGTTCTTTGCAAATAGTATCGTACGATTCACTACGTAGAACCTTTTGTTAAGTACGTATGAAGTTTAACCTTTCACTCTCAATCATAGTGTATGAGTCGACTAAAAACTGTTGGAAAAGTCTTCTAGAATTTAGAATCAATGAGAAGCTGTTGACACGATCCTGGACACGATATGAAAAAAATTCTCTCATTGATAACCTTTCCCTTTTTTTACTGTTTGACGTACCAACGTTTCTGTGAAGAATGTCAACCCTATAACCATCATCACCATATGGAAAAAGCAATGGATACTGCAAAGGAAGGTATGAAGGATGAAGTTCACTGATACGTCTAAGAATTCCATTTTGAGTTTCAACAATAACATCACGCCTATCGATACAATCCGAAATGTCACCAACGATCAAGGCAGCAACCTCATAAGCAGTTGGTAAATTATATGTCCTACCATCTTTGTTCCTCTTACCAATTAATCGTAGCTTTAGGTTGACATGGGGATTGTCGTTGAACGAATCTCTCACCATCCTGTAAATCTTAACTAATTGGTTATCCGAATCAAGCATAGACTTTAGTTCTTGTATTATTTGTAGATCTTGATCATCTTGAGCGGATGCAATTTTTTTGGACGAATCACTGAAATAAATATGCATATTAAACATAAAACATTTAATGAATATTTATTGTAAAATATATAAACAACATATATTGATGTATAACGTACCCAAATAACATTTTTCTATTAACCAACTCATTTTCAGTGTCATATATATACAATTGAGAGAACTTCGGTCTTGATCCAGTAACTGGTAGAAGACTACCCATACTGTGATAGTTCTGCCCACTTAGTCTGAATATAAAAGGAGCGTTGCCTCTATTAATCGATGAATCAATCTTGCCTCCCATGGATGTGAAAGAAAACATAGAATTGTAACGTCTAATATTGTTCATGAAATATTTGCTTTTAGGATCCATACAACGGAAAAGATTTTCATAAGTGTCCCTTGGTTGTTTGTAATCCGGAAGTTCAACCTTTCCATAATAACAACATAACAAATAAGATTTTCTACCGTTATGTTTTCTTTGATTCTTTCCTTCTTGGTTCCAAAGTTTAGCCTTACAAACCTCGCATTTGAGCGTTTGGTCTCCATGATCTAAGTAATCTGATGGATAAATGGTATCAGTACGACAACAAAACATATAAATGAATGAATTTCAATTTATATATAATTATATATATGGGTGTGTATATATACACACAAACACACACAAACACACACACATATATATATATATAATATATGTTAATAAAATAATAACGGTCGTATGAAAATGACTTTCGAATAATTTCATATTAAATTATGTTTAAAATACCTTTAGATATTCCATTAAATGGGTCCTTAATACGTGTGTTCGATTCATCCTCTGCATCAATAGTTAAATCTGACATTGGTATAGGAGATGTTATCCTTGACTTTCTTAATATGTTACGTTTCCCTGATGATAATTTCCTTAGAGAAGAAATTTGTGTCCCTGATGATGTATATGTAGATGGCAGGATAGGAGAGGAAATAGGATATATGTTAGTAGATGATGATGAACCATATCTCACATTGGTATTGTTAGTAGATCCTGCAAATAATATGGTTAATTAAATATAAAAAAATAATTTAATGTATGTTGGCGTATTACGGACAATATCATGTTGAAAATTGTAGCATTGAGAAACAAAACATTTAAATAACTGACCTGGAGTTTTATTATACAACGGATGCGTACATGTGTATGTTGTGTTATGAACATTTGGGTTAGATGGATGTGTTGAAGTTGGTAGGTTGGATGGAGTGGAAGTACATACTGAAGAGGATGGTGAATTATTGGAAAAATATGTTGAAGTAGTAACCTTTGGTAGTCTCTTTTTATCCAAGTGTAATTTCCTAAGTTTACGCCTTTCAACAGTGTTATGTTGATTGAATATTTGAGCACCTACATAATGGTTTATAAAAAGTAATTACTTGTGGAATAATTCTGATACAAAAACAAAAATATAATATAATGGAGGTTTGATATTTTTTAAGAATAGTATTTGTTTAAATACTTTTAATATTGAATATATTTGATAATTATATTTGTGAATGAAATGTTTTTTCACACAAGTGTGTGTGTATATATGTGTGTGTGTGTGTATATAGAGAGATATAGATTTATATATATATATATATATATATATATATTTGGTGTATATATATATATATTATTTATATATATTATGTATAATATTTGGTATGTATATATGTGTGTGTTTATTTATACTAATACATATTCAAGAAAAGAATAAGAATAATGTATTACGTGTAAGTATTACATACAGTTATAATTAATCTATTATAATATAAATCAAATATTATATATGTCCATGTGAATATATTGTTTTAAAATAATATACGAGTAATATAGTCGTGGTAATGTGTATAAAGTATAATGGTTTTATGGGAATCAATTTAAACTTACCATTAGAAATGTTTGAAAATGGTATTCTTGTTGAGTGATCTGGAATAAGAAAGAGACAAAATGAAAATGATGTTTAATTGTTTTTTCATAATTTTATAAAAAATTATGATAATGATAACAAATGAATTAATAACTTACTGTCACAAATTTGTTTGTTGTTAGGATACTGGGGGAGGAAGACAGTTGAATGATTGATTGACAGTCCATGTTCTCTATGTTCGACGCAGAATTTTTTTCTAATCTTTTGTTGTCCAAATATAATTTTCTAAGCTTTCGTCTTTCAGCAGATGTATGATGAGTGGAATTTTGAGCTAAGATTAAGATTAAAAATGTAAGATTATTTATGGATTCATTTATGATAATATGACATAAAATACTGAATATAAATCGTGTTATTAGTTAAATTAAATATAGTAAATTGTATTTTATTTTCGTAAAAAGTTATAAAGGATCTTTGGTAATTAATTTTTGTACATATACATATCTCACTTGCAATTAATAGTGATATGAAACTTGTATATAGAAACAAAAATAAAAAATGAATATGAATAAAGAAATTGTATATAATACAAGAAACGTATTTATTGTACATGTATATCTAATTTTTAAATTTATTCTACATATATATCTAATTCGCAATTTATATTGTTATGAATAATTTAAATTTATATAAACAAAATAGCACATTTTTTTGTATTTAACATTAACACTACCATTTGAAATGTCAGATAATGGTGTTCTCTCCATTTGACCTGCAATAAAATAACATAAATTGAGATAGCATGTTTATAATCTTTTATGAATGAAATTTAATAGTAATATAAATAAATATCAATTACTTACTTTGATGAAAATTATTTACTGGATTTGACGATGAAGACGGTGAAATATGGTGGCTCAATCTTTTTGTCATTTTCTGTTCACTTGCATACGTTTTTAACAAAATTTATATGAATGTAGGCAATGATGATAATAAAGAAGTATTTCAGTATACAATAAAGAGAATGTGTCAACCAAGATTATATTTTCTTACTTGCGAAATATATTAATAGGTATAATTATTTTAATTTTTTTATGTTTGTACAATGTAAAATCATGTGTTTTAGGTATTTTACGTAACTTCCTTTTTCATTTCATACAATATTAATGGAAATTAAACATTAATTGAATAATAAAATGGGATACATAATAATTTCATGTCGTACTCAGTAATATTACTTAAATGAAAACGAAAGCGATAACGTACCTATTTTATATAAAGTGTAAAGTTGAATACGTAGTCTTTTTAGTGATGATATAAGTTGAAGAACTTAAATTGGTGAGAGTAATGAGCATGAGTAGGAAGATGTTTTTGTACATCTTCTATGGTATAAATAAATAATTATCATGTATTTTAGGAAATTATGTGTAGTTAATTTGTAATTAATTTGTAATTAATGGGATTTTCAAAAGTTAGGAAAGTTGTTATTAAAATTTGTCAAATATTATAATTTTTTTTTTTGGATTTGAAATAGAATTTAACAAATAGTTTTGAGAATATTTTTTTTGAATGGTGTAATTGTATCGAGAAAAAAATCAAATGACATAAATAATAGTTTGAGATCGTAAGCATTAATATTAATTAAATGAAAACGCAAGCGAGAAGTACCTGTTTTATAAAAAATGTAAAGTTATTGTGATTTTCTTATGTTGGGAAACTTTGTATTTAATTTGTCAATTATCATTTGAATTTGATATATCTTAAATAAGTTAAGATATAGTTTTGTTAAATCTTTATTTGAGGCTTGTAATTTGATGATTACATGACATACATAATATGTTTGAGATTGTTAGCAGTATTATTAATAAAATGAAAACATATGCGACAACATACAATTATTTATTTATATAATAAAGCTGCAATATGTCGTAGTGGAATTTTTGAAATATAAATCTTGAAATTGTTGAATGTTGAAAGAATTGATGGATGATATAAGTTTAATAACTTAAATTGATGAGAGTAAGGAGGAAGCGTAGGAAGATGTTTGTTTAAAACTTGAAAGGTATAGAAAAAATATCATGTATTTTAATAAATTATGAGTAATTATTTTATAAAATTAAAGAGATTTTCATGTGTTGGGAAAGTTAGTAACAATACAATGCATAATAAGGATGTTTACCTTTAAAATATGATAATGGGACGATAAATATTAATATGTGAATAATATCAAAAACAATATTATAAAGTGTGAGTTGTTGTATAAGCAACAATTTAAATATTAAGTTGCACAAGAACAATGGTTGCAGGATCGATAAGGAGCACCAATATACTGAGCTTCTGGAATGCTTGGTTCAATCTTTTTGTCATTTTCTGTTCACTTGCATACGTTTTTAACAAAATTTATATGAATGTAGGCAATGATGATAATAAAGAAGTATTTCAGTATACAATAAAGAGAATGTGTCAACCAAGATTATATTTTCTTACTTGTGAAATATATTAATAGGTTTAATTTATTTTAATATTTTTTATGTTTGTACAGTGTAAAATCAATGTGTTTTAGGTATTTTACGTAACTTCCTTTTTCATTTCATACAATATTAATGGAAATTGAACATTAATTGAAAGGAACGGTGAATTAGGATGGTTATCAATAAAATTTATATTTAGGATGTTACATTAATTTAATAATTCAGAAAAGTTTCATAAAGCGTAAATTTATACAAATGTGTTCCATAAAATCATAAGCAGTTTAGAACATTTTGAGTGTTTTTAGACAAAAGATTTTAAGTAAACAATTTAAATAATTTCATTCTTGTCTATAATGTAATTCAATTACAACATAAGAAAAGTGTAATATGACAACATTTATTTAATAATTTTCAAGTTACATAAAAATGGGATGATATACATGTAAAAAAAACTTTAAGGTAAAAAACGGTTTACATTCACGTGAAAAAATATATTATTAAAAGAATAGTTAACAACCACTGTTGTTAAAAATTTATATGTGGATTGTAATCGATATGATGAATAATAAAATGGGATACATAATAATTTCATATCGTACTCAGTAATATTACTTAAATGAAAACGAAAGCGATAACGTACCTATTTTATATAAAGTGTAAAGTTGAATACGTAGCCTTTTTAGTGTGTGATTTATATTTGAAGAAGGTTGAATGTTGAAAGCACATGATGGATGATATAAGTTGAAGAACTTAAATTGGTGAGAGTAATGAGCATGAGTAGGAAGATGTTTTTGTACATCTTCTATGGTATAAATAAATAATTATCATGTATTTTAGGAAATTATGTGTAGTTAATTTGTAATTAATTTGTAATTAATGGGATTTTCAAAAGTTAGGAAAGTTGTTATTAAAATTTGTCAAATATTACAACTTTTTTTGGATTTTAAATAGAATTTAACAAATACTTTTGAGAATTTTTTTTTGAATGGTGTAATTGTATCGAGAAAAAAAATCAAATGTCATAAATAATAGTTTGATATCGTAAGCATTAATATTAATTAAATGAAAACGCAAGCGAGAACGTACCTGTTTTATAAAAAATGTAAAGTTATTTTGATTTTCTTAAGTTGGGAAACTTTGTATTTAATTTGTCAATTATCATTTGAATTTGATATATCTAAAATAAGTTAAGATATTGTTTTGTTAAATCTTTATTTGAGGCTTGTAATTTATGATGATTAGATGACATACATAATATGTTTGAGATTGTTAGCAGTAATATTAATAAAATGAAAACATATGCGACAACATACAATTATTTATTTATATAATATAAGCTGCAATATGTCGTATTGGAATTTTGAAATATAAATCTTGAAAATGTTGAATGTTGAAAGAATTGATGGATGATATAAGTTTAATAACTTAAATTGATGAGAGTAAGGAGGAAGAGTAGGAAGATGTTTGTTTAAAACTTGAAAGGTATAGAAAAGATATCATGTATTTTAATAAATTATGAGTAATTATTTTATAAAATTAAAGAGATTTCATGTGTTGGGAAAGTTAGTAACAATACAATGCATAATAAGGATGTTTACCTTTTAAATATGATAAATGGGACGATAAATATTAATATGTGAATAATATCCAAAACAATATTATAAAGTGTGAGTTGTTGTATAAGCAACAATTTAAATATTAAGTTGCACAAGAACAATGGTTGCAGGATCGATAAGGAGCACCAATATGCTGAGCTTCTGGAATGCTTGGTTCAATTATAAATCTTGTAAATTCAGTCGACTTCAAAATATTAACTGTGAGATAAAACATATTACTTGAACATTAATAGAAATATATATAATATGTTTCGACATAATGAAAGGTAACATATAGTCAATAATGACCTGATGTCAACTGGACCAATCTGACATTAGAGGCATATGCAATTTTTTTGGTTGAAATGGCTTTACGAACATGTAAGTAATTTGTATCAGCATCGTCATATAAACACATTTGAATTATATGACCACTGAAATTAAGAAAAAAAACATTAAAAAGTTGAGGATGAATTAATATTATTATATATGTATACATATATATATATATATACATACAGACATATATATTATGTATGTATATGTATATATATCTGTATATATATATGTGATTGGGAATTGGGAAAACGATTATTAATAAATTAAAGTAGAGAGATACTAACGTGTAATCTTGTAGGTATAATTTAAAATGACTACGACCAAATTTTCTTTCTCCATATATTATTCGACCAAGAACATCTGCACAAATAAACATATAATGCTATATAGGTAAAATTTATTCATTTTTTAAAATAATATAATTAATAATCAAACTGTGATACTATTTACCTACAAAAAGCTTTTGTTTCTTCGGTCATGAGACAGAGATTGTATGGTTGGTGTCCACGGATATAATATAAAGTCTTTGGGTGGTGCAATTAAAAATGGGGCTAATTTTGTGTTTGTTTATGATAATTTTTTTTTCACTACAAATAATAATGTATCCTTGATATTTAGGATATTCATTATAATTAAAATCATCAATTTGAAAAAGATTTAGCGAAAAAAGACCACCAAGTAAGAAACGGTTGTTGTACAACTTTATAAGTTGTTCAGGAACAACAGCTGCAATTTTGTTACGCTATAAATACAACATACAATAATTAGAAAATCAAAAATTTTATATATTTTAATATTAATTATAAATGTTAGATGTTGAATATAAAAGGAAAAATATTTACCTTATGATCAAGGAAAACAACAATCAATCTATTCTGTTGTATGTCATGCCAAATAAAATCAACACTTACAAATAATAGATTATACCATTTGTTTTTTTCAGTAAGTTGTGAAAACAAATCAACAGTGGAGTTATCGTCCATTTCCTATAACATATAAGAGAGCAAACGATTAAAGACAATTGTTAATTACATAAATACGAATAAGAACTTGCATATCTTAGATATAGATGTCTTGTATATAATATGTGTATTAATTTATATACAAATAGATGTGTATAGTTAATATGATAATTTTAAATTTGTTTAAACAATTTGATATAAATATAGGAACAATATACAATGAATTTCGTTAATATTTAATGTTTCAAGTGTGACAATATTGTTTGTTATTGCAATATTAATTTGTAAGTGTATTTTTTTGTTGTATAGATACCAAGGTTTATGATTGTATATAATGGAATCTAATTAAATAATAGCAAATAAACAATTTAAATTTAAATGTAACGTACAAACAATGCAATATTTATATGATAAACCAAATTCATTAACACTTGATATCATAATAATTAAACAAAACGCTGATTGTCTTAATTCAGAAACAATGGAAAAGAAAAACATGTTGTCGAAATAAAAGGAAACCGACGAAAAGTGTTATAGAAAACATCTATTTTTCAATTTTGGGGTTAGAGTTTTGTTGTGCAATGGACGGCATCCTCATCTTTGTTGCTGGTCATTCTTGGTTTTGAAGAGGATTGAGATGAACTCGTCGACATCATAAACAGATTGAAGATTACGTTTAAGATCTTCAGTTGGAAAATTAGACGAAGGAGTTGCTTCATCAAGTTTTGGTGAGACGTGATTGCATTTATCATTTTTTGATATCGGTGTTACTTCATCTCCGGTGCAAAAAAGAATCCTAAATAACGATTAACTTAATTAGATATGATGACAATTATGTTTGATATAAATAGTTAAATTATGCAAAGATTAAGTGTAAAAAAAACCTTAGTAGTAACAACAGGTGCAATCTCAAAATCCACTAATATTGTATTCATTGATTCTGAATCCCGATGCTATTATATAATATGTGATTTTTATGGTTAAACCATATCCGTTCAATAAAAAAGTTAAATATAATAAATCATAAAGAAGGGAAAAAAATATGTAACCTGAAGGTGTTCAGATTTTTTCTCAAACTCTAACGTAATAGTAGGATCATCAGTTAACTTGGAGATTGTGTAGTATTCTTTTTTTGTTTGTAAGTCGTACTCAGAAACTTTGATTTTCATTGCAAAAGTTCTGTCAAGTAATGAATTAAACTCAAGAGGAATAACACCCTCCGCGGAATACTGAAAAAAAAGGTAAAAATAACTTGTAAATATGTATACATAATGCATAAACTGTATAGTTGCGTAGTTAATACCTCTTCATTATTGTCAAGCAATTGATTAGCTGAAATCTTAAGCAGTCTAAAAGCTTCACGGTCAAAAAGTGTTAGAGAAACAATACCAGTACAATCTTGAACTCGCAATGCTATTTTGTACCTAACATACAAAAAACAAAACAATTAATTACCTTTGTTAACATACAAAAAACAAAACAATTAATTACCTTTGTTATTTGTATCATGAATGTGTGTAAATGAAATAAACATTATAAATAAAATTTAAATTTTAAACAAAAATAGTTTTTTATAGCAAATTACCTTGGAACGGTGTAATAGTTTGTCCTTTGCAATCTGCACCTTTACATCCTATAATGGTAACCTCATCAAAATCACCAGACCCATCTGATTTAAGAGTGCATACAACATTTTCGGTAACTTACTCTTGCATTTTCTACAACTGGCATAATACCATGGAGTATCATTACAGAAACCTTTAATAGTTCCTAGTAGAACAACATCTTTTGGCTGAAATGGGAAAACATAATACTCTGAAGTGTTAAATTTGAATTACTTATAAGTAGTTCATGTGAAAGGAAAGATTATAGCATTTACCGTCTTGATATCATGGATCTCACAAATATTGACAAATTCAGTGATGGCCAGAAAATCATCCATCATTGTTGTCATAACAGAAGAAGAGAATCCGGAATGAGAAGATGAAGAAACTGACATCGATTGAGAGATAAACCTATAATATATGTAAATATAAATTTAAAAAATGAGATTATATAGAACAATTACCAACAATAAACATGTTAAAATTTGAAATAATTAATGCATTCAAAACATTTTTCCAAGTAAAAAAATATATAAGGTTAGAATTTTTTAAAAACCTTTGCTTGAATGATGTTATTTCATCGATTAAGTCATTGATGAAAAGCTTAGTGACATTATAAGCATTTGAAACTTGATTAGCACCTATAAATTAACAATACAAACGGGTTTGGTAAGTATTATAGGCTGCACTAATTATAATAAGAATTTTTAAATTAAATAAATATATTCATGTGTGTAAAATGTATAAATATAAATTCAATCGTTTTTACAAATGAAAGTTTGAACGTACCTATAAACGTTCGAAATTTACCAAACTGCACAATAACTACCAAATCTCTATCACTTTGATTCTCCGATACGAAACTACGAATTGGTCAGCATAGTTATCCCAAAGTGTGACGGTTATTTCGTTGTTCCTATTTAAAAAATAAAATATTATATTAGTATTGCATAAATTCCGAGTTTGATAAAAAAAGAAATAAAATATAACAAAAAATTCATGAAAAGTAAAAGTATACTCTAAATCTTTAAGCTGTAGATTTAGCCTTTTTGTGATCTTTCCATCAGCATTTGTGATGTATCAATTGGGAAAAACTTCATAACAGCACCAATGATATCTACAACAAAATTAAAATGTTATAAGTTACTTAAAATTAATAAAATACCTCTAATAGAAACAACAACAATTAAAAAAGAATAACATGAAATGAACTTACCAACGGTAGTATTCTCCTCCGTATGAGTAGGATTGAGGATAGAGAATGGTGTGAATTGAAAACCATACATGGAACCAACGGCATCAGAACAACTCATGACAACAGTCTTTTCGTTAAAAGAGATTTTATGTGGTGTATTAAGAATTTTATTTTTCAATACATTTGCAGCCAAAGAAGGCCTGAATACAAGTAAGCACTGATTCTCTGTCAGCAAATTCTCATACCCAAAACAGTATTTCTTTTGCACTGAAGCCTCCATTCTTGAACCCTAAACATGATACAATAGGAAAATAATGATAATGTTAACATGTACAGTATAAAAATATAAATGTTAGTATAAAAATTAAATATAATATAATAAACTTGTGAGATTACATTTTCATCCATAAGTATCATTTCAAATGAGTAAATCTTTCTTGGATCCTTGAAGAGTTTTCTTGTCCAAAGCCTAATGATTCGAACCTTAATGGTATACTCCTCTTGTAGAACATTCAAATCTCTGAACATAGTTATTCTAACGGATGCCATTACACTGAAAAATTAGAAAAAATATGACAAACACTTATGATGTTAATTAATATGAAACATAAAAAATGCAGAAACTCTTAGGATTGAACTTACATAGTACCGTGAAGAAAATGTTTGTATTTGATAGTGTTAATAAATTTAAAATTGAAAAGGTGGGAGGTTTAATTTATACTATTTTTAAAGATAACAAATGTGGAAAGTATTTAATTAATTTATGAATATATGTTATGCGGAATCTACTAAAAGTTGATTAAATTTTTAAAATGGAAACATAATAAATTAAATTGATTTCATTCCTAATAAATGTATAGTAAAAACAAACACAGAAATACAATTTTGAATTAGAAGATTACATGTAAAAAAAAAGAATCAATTATATATTGTGAAGTCAATTATATATTTTCAAGGCAATTAATAACAATGAAATTCTAAAGTTATGTATAATTAAATGTAATATACTCTATTAACTGATAAAAATATTTAATAAATGGGAAATTAGGTTTCTGGAAAAAGAACAATTAATAATTTAGACGTTACCAACAGTTGTATATGTTTGAAAGTGTTAAAAAGATTAACAGAATTTTAAACAAATTTTATGGGAAAAGTAATATAAAAATTCTGATTTTTTGAATTGCTATAATTTGCAAGGTAATAGAGTTAATAATTACATGAAATTTAAATAATATAGGATAGAATTGAAGTTTACCAAAATTATTTATTTTAGAATTTAATATATCACTAAAAAAAATAGAAACAAATTTATATGATAAATGCACCATCAAATTTTAAAGTAGATTGGAATAAATTAATGTCATTACATTATGTAACTATGGTAATTTTAATATATAATAGTATATAAAAAATAAAATATAAGTATAAAATCAATTAAAAAATAAAAATAGTTAGAATGAAGACTTTAAAAAATATTAACTAATACTAACAAATTTGGTAGATTATGTAAAAAGCTTTAAAACAACGTTTAAAAATACACTATTATAGAGAAAAGGGTTAAAATATTATAATTTGTTTATTTAATAAAGTATATGTACATAATTTTAATTATAATTATATTAAGATATTATACTATAAGTATTGGTGTTTGTTTATGTATAATACGTTAAATGAATGAATTTTAGCCGATCGATAGTAACAAAATTTTAATTATATTTATATTAAGATATTATACTATAAGTATTGGTGTTTGTTTATGTATAATACGTTAATGAATGAATAAATATAATATTAATTATAATTTATATTAAGATATATACATATAATTTTAATTATAATTTATATTAAGATATTATACTATAAGTATTGGTGTTTGTTTATTATAAACAGACTTTTAAAAAACAGAATATGTATAAAATTTAAAAAATAAATTAAACAAAAATTAGAAATAATCAGTAGTATTAAAGTAATATATTTAATATTTGATTTTCTCAATCGGTAAAATAGATATAATGTTGGCAAATATGAAGCAAACCGATTGAAAAGTAGAAAAGGCAATTAAATAAGATATTAAATATTATTTAGCATCATATGTATCCATAAATTTATAAAGATGCAAAATAAATTTATCTACAAATAAAAGAAACATAAATTAGATACTCAGCGTCATATATACGATCATTATACCAAAAAGTGACATCACATTACCATTTGTTTGCTAAGTAAGTTGCAGCGACCATACGTTTCTATATAATAAGTATTGCCGTAACATAATCTATTAAATAGATAATTATGCATCATATATAACGATCATATATACCCAAAAGTGACATCATAGTACTAATTTCTTTGCTAACAAAGTTGCACCAAGCATAAGTTTCTACATAATAAGTATTGCCATAACCTAATCCATTAAATAGATAATTCTGCATCATATATGACTATATTATAACCAAAAAGTGACATCATAGTACCAATTTGTTGCTAACTAAGTTGTACCAACCATATGTTTCTACATAATAAGTTTTGCTGAAACCTAATCCATAGAAACGTAATGTATACAGTTTTGTTTGGCAAAAGGGGATTTTGTCACAAGTATTAATCATACTGTGACAACCCGAAATTTTCCGTGAATTAATAAAGATTTTTTATGTGAATTTATGATTTATTTTTATATTTTTATTATTATATAATATTAATATAATAAAAATAATGATAATAATTAATAATAACGATATAGTATTACGAATAATGATAATGATAATAATAAATACTAATATATATTATTATCAAAAATATAATAAAAATAATACTGATTTTTGATTAAAAAAAAAATAATAATGTTAATAATGAAAATAATGATAATAATGAAAATATTATTAATAATATTATTTACAAAATTTATTTATTGATTTATAAGTCGGGGGGTAATTTGTAATTCTTGAACTATTTTATAAAACTTCATAACATGAATGTTATTGTAAAAAAACCACAGGACCATCTGTAATTTCTGAAACCCACCCCCACTCCCTCGGTTTTCCGGCGCCTCTCCCCCGGCCCTCTCCGCAACGCCAACATCTCTGGCGTCCAAATACGACGAATTTACACGGTTTTACATCGATCAAAAGTTACCAACACATCCCCGTGAGTGTTTCGAACACAATGACCCACAATAATTTGAGAATCAAATTAATGTGCGATCGATCTACACCCGTGTTCCCTGTCGGCTCCTTTACAACTCCGAATCGCACAAAAACATCAACAATAATCGAATTAATCAAACCAAAACGATGCTATAAATACTAGTAATCGGTACACACTTTGAATTACACCTGAAACAACACCTTCATCGAATTTGATCCTCTTCTTCTCCGCGACCTGCAACTAGTCGAACATCATCATCAAAGCCTCAAACCTCGAATTTCCAGAGGGCTATTGATCATTGGTGTCATTTCAAACTTCCTGTGAGTTAATTCGATTAAATCATCGTTTGAGTACCAACTGCCACATTGGTCGCGACCTGTTCTTGGATTGTTCTCGACATTCTGAATAACTAAACAGGTATTGAACCTATCATCAAACTCGTTTTTATGCAAGGATCAAAGCCCTATGAATCTGTGCATTAACATAACCGAATCGATCTTCAATTGATCGAAATGGTTTCTAGGGTTCTTGATTTGGGGATAAACTGGTTTAAGTAGTGTTAAAAGGAATTACGGCTGTGTTCAGTTCGATATGGAGCCTTTGGCTCACTGGTTTGTGCGCAGGGTTGTGGGGGGGGGGGGAGGTCACGGTTCGAACCGTGCACCTCCCAAATTTTTTTTTAGAATCCTTTTTGGACTATTTAAAAATATATAAAAAATTATTAAAAATTATAAAATAATTTTTAAAAGCTTCTGTTATTTTTAACACCATTAAATATTTTTCTGTAAATTATTTAATTAAAAATACTTTAAATAAATTTATAAAATATTATTTAAAAATATTATAAATAACCATTTTTATAAAAATAGACTTTAATTATGATTTAAAGTATTAATTCATTAATTGAACACCATATCATTTTTTTAATGATAAATCATAAAATTGTAGAAATTCAATTATTTAAAAACCCTAATTATTTATGTAATAATTATACATGTATTATAAATTATTACATGTATTATAAATTGTTATCCATACAAAATGGGTTTTTAAATATAATTAAAACAATCAAATTATTATGGATATTATAGTATTTAGGGATTTTTTTATAATATAAATACGAATTAGATTTTATAAATTTAAATGTTTATAAAATCTTACAAAATTAAATATAAACTTATATGTTTATATAACGTCTATAATTTAATTAGAATAAATGATATGTCAAATCATTATTAACTAATTAAATTTTATATAATCAGTTGATTATTAACAAAATATTAAATGACTTAATGTTCATAACAAATCCCAGAAAACCAAACCCTAGATCAATGAACCCAGGTTCAAGATCTAACTTATTTAGATTATGGATTTGTATATATAATACTTATTGAATATTATTCCTTACAGGAATTTACTAGGTTGTCAACACCACACAGGAACTGAGGTGAGTTCATAACTATTCCCCTTTTTAATCATTTAAATATTTTGGGGCTGGAATACATGTTGTAATTGAAATTACAAATTATTTTTGTGTATTATGTTAAATAATAATTTGATCACATCTATGATTACATATGGTTATGAAAAATCCTTCTCTGTATACTGGACTATAATAAGCAGGGATCTTTTGGATAGTACTATCGGGGAGTGACTTACCCCCACAAGGTGGACATGTGATCCATATCAGATGCACAAAGATCTTGATGTCATTTGGGATGACTGTTTCTGTAGTGAGAAGCAGATGTGCACTTTATAGTTTGCATTATAGTTCCATTTACAACCATATGAGATAAATGTAAAGGAGGATTTGCTCCCTCTGATTTGAAATTATTATGAAAATATAATATACACATAAAAGGATAATAACTAAGTGACATGGACAAATTCATGTGAAGGATTTATTGGGCTTGTACTTAGTAGGTATGTGGGATAGCGGGTTCACCTTATTAAAAGGGTTCCGACAGGCTATTCATATACCGGTGAGTAAATTAAACTCACACTTTTTCTATAAATCCTATTTGATGATAATTGATGATTTACACTATGTTTTACTTACCTGTGAACTCACCACCCCTGTGTTGACAGTTGATTTACATGTATTCTCAGGTATCTACTAGGAGCTTACGGACATGCACGTAGGATCATATAAGAGCTCAAGATACCTATTGATTATTATCTGAATATGATTTAGACATGTTGTCATGAAACAATCTATATTTACTTCCGCTACGCATAATATTACTCTGAACAATTATTGTAAGGATTATCTAAAATCTGTCATATAGATAATTGCATCTCATGTGTGACTACTGTGTTCGATCCTGTTTGTTCACCCCTCCGTGATAAATTCCAGACCCGAATTTGAGGGTGTGACAGATTGGTATCAGAGCCACTGGTTATACTGAGTTAGGGATTGCATCTAGCCTATAGCCACACACAATAGTTGCACAAAGTAAATTGCCTTAGTTAGAGATAGAATAGGATTAAGAAGTTATATGCTTAAACTTAGATAGTTGTGTTCCTAACATAACTTGACTCTTTGACTCTTTTCGATAATTCCTAAACTTATTCTCAACGACATGTGGGATCTACATTTATCATCGTGCCTAAATCAATTTTTTTTTTATTCTCGTCAAAGTCTGTCTTACAACTTGAAACATGTAATGCTGGAAGAGCGTGATGCCTGTATCTCGGGGTGTTCTGTCTAGGCAAGGTATTCGCATATATCCAAATCAACCGATGGACCTGTTTACCTTACCTGGGAACCCTTGGGATGAGTATCTGCTTATAGGTACGCATGTCTTCAACAAAGTTGTGATTGACCCAATACTTTGATTAGTCAACGTACTCGCTTTGATTTACAAATCAAACGATTACACCTGGAACATCTCATTGCTATTATGCCAAATTCTCGATTGTCGTTTTCGCGTTGAATAGCTCATATTACCAATTTCCATGAAATTCTTAATGATCTTTCAGAATGACTTCTTGTCAAATCCGTTCACGGTCTAGAGACTCTGGCTGTAAGATTTCTGCTATTGTAGCACGTGAAGTTACTGCGATCATACACAAGTCTTTAAGGCAAATAGGTCAAATTACCTTGATATGTTCCATTCGGAAATCTAAGCTACGCTTGTCCTAACCTAAGGCGAGACTTGTTTCCATAGTACTCGTGCCTTGCCGAATTTAATCGAAAAACCCAGTTTTCTTAAATTCCCATCTGTCCTACAGTAATTGTCCATACTTTGAATATTTGATATAAAATGCATCTATTGAATATGTCAAAGTGTGAATTCTCATCAAACAATTTCATGATAGATGCGTACCAGCGGGCTGAGGCAGAGGTAGAGGACGCGCCAGAAGAACTGTCCCAACAGGGATGACTCCTGAAGAAATACAAGCCTTGGTCAATCAAGGTGTTGCTGCAGCCCTAGCCACTCAGGCTGCTCAGAATGGTCATCACTATTCGTATAAAAAGTTCCTAGACTGCAAACCAGATATCTTCACTGGGGCAGAAGGGGCCATTGGGCTCATAAGGTGGTTCGAGAAATGTGAATCCATCTTCGCTATATCTGAATGTCCCTATGAGAGTAGGACCAAGTATGCCTCCGGAGCCTTGAGTGGAGCTGCACTCTCGTTCTGGAAGACAGAAGTTTCAAGACTTACTCTCTCCCTAGCCATGCTATGGATTGGGTGGAATTCAAACAGCTGATGATGGAAGAATTCTGTCCGAGAGAAGAAGTACAAAGGTTTGAAACCGAGTGCTGGAACCACAAAATGGTGGGATCTGAAATTGAAAAGTATACCACTGAAATCATGAGTACGCAACCTTGTGTCCTCATATGATGGAGCCTGCTCACAGAAGAATTGAAGGCTATATCCGTGGACTGTCTCCGGTCATTCAATCTATGGTCACTTCCTCCAACCCAACTTCAATCCAACAGGCCATTAGGATAGCTCACAAGCTGACTAATGAGGCTGTGGCTCAGGGAAGTTACCACCAAGAAACAAGGGTAAGGGTGTTGCTGCTGAAAGCTCGGTGAAGAGAAAGTCTGAAGATGCTAAAGACAGTGAGAGTCAAGGTACAAGCAAGAAGCCAGATCAGAAAAAGCACCATGACATCAGGGCATTCCGCCTAGATGTCAGAGGTGTGGCAAGCGTCACCATGGCAAGTGTACTGCAATCATCCGCTACAAATGCAACAAGAGGGGGCACACTGCTCCTGAATGTAGAACCAAGACTCAAGACCAAGGAAAGAAGGATGGTAATCAGCAGAATGGTGGAAAGAAGGAAGTTATTTGTTTCAGATGTGGAAAAAAGGGCCATATTGCTAAAGACTGCACTGGGGAAAAGAAAGATACAGCCAAGGGCAGAGCCTTCGTGATTGGCAAAGGTGAGGCTCTAAAAGACCCTAACGTTATTATGGAAAATTTTTGGTGAATAATGTTTATGCCATAGTATTATTTGACACGGGAGCTGATAGAAGCTTCGTATCTAATACTTTCTATAAGCACTTGAATGTAAACCCTGTACCCCTAGATGAGCCATATGTTGTAGAAGTAGCAAATGGTAAATCCTTGACCGCATCACAAATCCTGAAAAAACTGTACACTAGATTTATCAGGTCATATCCTACCAATAACCTCATGCCCATTACTTTGGGAAGCTTCGATGTGGTAATTGGTATGGATTGGCTATCCAAAACTCTGCAGAAATTATCTGTAAAGACAAAATGATTCGTATCCCCCTACCAAATGATGAAGTCCTGTGCGTGGAGGGAGATAAGACTGGTGTCGTGATGGGAGTTATTTCTTACTTGAAGGCTCAAAAGTGTCTTCGGAAAGGACATACTGCTATCCTAGCCTTAGTCACTGACAAAGAGAAGAAGGAAAGGAAGATTGAAGATGTACCCGTCGTCAGGGAATTTCCTGAAGTGTTTCCTGATGAACTGCCTGGGTTGCCCCCTAAAGAGAGGTCGAGTTTTCAATCGAGTTAGTACCTGGAGCTACACCTATAGCTCGGGCACCATACCGTCTCTGCACCTTCTGAATTAAAAGAACTATCTGACCAGCTTAGGAACTCCTTGATAAAGGATTCATCCGACCTAGCTCGTCACCATGGGGAGCACCAGTGTTATTTGTGAAGAAGAAAGACGGAACCTTCAGAATGTGCATTGACTATCGGGAACTGAACAAAGTGACGATCAAGACCGTTATCCCTTGCCACGTATTGACGACTTATTTGACCAACTGCAAGGTTCAAGCATTTACTCCAAGATAGATCTTAGAAGCGGTTATCATCAGCTGAGAGTCAGAGATGAAGATATTATGAAGACAGCTTTCAGAACTCGATACGGTCACTTTGAGTTCACAGTCATGCCATTTGGGCTAACAAATGCACCTGCTGTATTCATGGATCTCATGAATCGTGTATGCAAGCCTTATCTAGACAAGTTTGTCATTGTCTTCATTGATGATGTCACACCCCTCAAATTCCGGGTCTGGAATCTATCACGGAGGGGTGAACAAACAGGATCGAACACAGTAGTTACACATGAGATGCAATATCTATATGATAGTTTTAGATAATCATTACAATAATGTTCAGAGTAATATTATGCGTAGCGGAAGTAAATATAGATTGTTTCCTGACAACATGTCTTAATCATATTTTTGATAATAATCAATAGGTATCTTGAGCTCTTATATGATCCTACGTGCATGTCCATAAGCTCCTAATAGATACCTGAGAATACATGTAAATCAAGTGTCAACACAGGGTTGGTGAGTTCATAGGTAAGTAAAACATACTGATAAATCATCAATTATCATCAATTAGGATTTATTGTAAAAGTGTGAGTTTAATTTACTCACCAGTATATGAATAGCCTATCGGAACCCTTTTATATTAAGGTGAACTCGCTATCCCACATACCTACTATGTACAAGCCCAACAAATCCTACACATAGGATTTGTCCATGTACCATAGTTTAATATCCTTTTCATGTGTATATTATATTTTCATAATAATTTCAAATCAGAGGGAGCAAATCCTCCTTTACATTTATCCTCATATGGGTTGTAACTGGAACTATATTGCAAACTATATAAAGTGCGCATCTGCCTTCTCACTACAGAAACAGTCATCCCAAATGACAACAAGATCTTTGTGCATCTGATATGGATCACAGTCCATACCTTTGTGGGGGTAAGTCACTCCCGATAGTACTATCCAAAAGATCCCTGCTTATTTATAGTCCAGTATACAGAGAAGGATTTTCATAATAACCATATGTAATCATAAATGTGATCAAATTATTATTTAACATAATACACAAAATAATTTGTAACTTCAATTACAACATGTATTCCAGCCCCAAAATATTTAAATGATTAAAAGGGGATAGTATGAACTCACCTCAGTTCCTGTGTGGTGTTGACAACCTAGTAAATTCCTGTTAAGGAATTATAATTTCACGTAAGCAAACAGATACAACCCAAAACCTAATTAAGTTAGATCTTGAACCTGGTGTTCAATTGATCTAGGGTTTGTTTTCTAGGATTTGTTATAAACATATAATTAAATCATTTAGTTATTTTGTTAATTATTTAATAACTAAAGATTTATATTTTATAATATTTAATTAGTTTAATAATGATTTTTAACATATCATTATGTTCCAAATAAATCTTAGACGTTAAATATAAACTTATATTTAATTTTGTAAGATTTTATAAATAGACACAATTTATCTAGACATTATATTTATATGATAATGTTTTTATAACTGAACATAGATTATGTATAATAATGAATAATAACATATCATTAAATTATAACATATTTACATGATAAAACATAATATAATTTATCTAATTATTAATTATGTTCAATAATTAATAATCATAACATAATAAATTTATGTTCAATAAAAATATAAATTATGTAATTATTAATTATGTTATCCATATTTATATCATGTATAAACATTATTTATGTGTAATAATCTATGTTACTATTTTATTTAAAAATCTATTTATGATTTTAATAAATCATGTATTATTTAGTATGATTTTATGATTTAATTTATAAAATCATTTTTATCCATATTGCAAATAATATAATGTCTAATAATAAATTAATAATTTAAATTATTATTTAGAGTCTATTTTTATAAAAATGGCTATTTATAACATTTATAAATAATATTTTATAATATTGTAATAATTAACTAAATAAAATAAATAAGGTTTTTAAAGAATAAATTTTCCAGAAATAATTATATACCTATAAAATGAACAAAGTTTATAATAATTATTTTTATAATTTTTAATAATTTTTCTGTATTTTTAATGTGATAAAAGAGCTTAAAAAATTGTTGGTGGCCGGGTTCGAACCCGTGACCACAAACATACACTCCCACACCCGAACCACTGAACCAAAGGCACAAGGCCGCATTAGGATCCGTTTCCAATTAGTTTTAACAACAAACTTAAATGAATCCCCAAATCCATGAACCCTAATTCGATTGGTATCAAATTGATCAACCAATCGGTTATGATAATGCAATTAACCATAGGGCTTTTAATCTATGCATAAAAACGAGTTTGTTGATATGTTCAATTACCTGTTTCGTTGTGCAGAATGTCAAGATAAATCGAAGAACAGGTCGCGGCCTAGGGAGGATTCAAACGATGATCAAACGTTGATGATAATGAAATTAACTTCACAGGAAGTTTCCAACGACCGTAATGATCAAAAGCCCTCTATTGGTATCGTGAAATACAACCCCGAAGGTGGAAATCGAATAAGTTGCAGGTCCGAACACAAGGAGGAATTAAATGGATATGTTTGTATGTTTTTAGCTCAAATGAAAGTCGAGGGAAGTTTTTAAATAACCAGAAGATCGTTAGTGCTCAATCAATTTGAGCATTGTTTATTGTTTGGTGCGTGTTCGTAGTGGTGGTCGGCCGAAAATTCGGTTTAGTGGTAATCGCACCTAATCAACATGATTATTCAAATTGACATGGCCCATGTGTTCGAGACACTCACGCGAAAGTGTCGGCATCGTTTGATTGGATTAAAACCGGCCTAACTTGGCCTTTGGGAGACGCCGGAGCCGCCGAGATGTGGCCGGAAAAAGGGGTCGGCGGCGGGTGGTTTGGGTTTTAAACAAAATTACAGAAGTAGTCCCTGTGGTTTAACATGTTAACATTTCATGTTAGAAGTTTTTAAAACAAGTTTCCAAATTAGCAATTTAACCCCCTGAACTTTATTACTCAAATTATTATTTCAAAATTTAATAAACTTTTTATAAATTATTATTATTAATAACAATATTATTATTATCATTATCATTGTTATTATTATTTTTATTTTTAACAATATTATTATTGTTATTGTTTATTATTATTGTTATTATATTTTTATTAATAATATTATTATTAAATACTAATAAAATATAAAAACAAATCACACAAATACTAGATTTGCATATATATAAATCATGAAATTTTCCGAGTTGTCACATCATCCCCCTGTTACAGGAATTTCGTCCCGAAAATTAAGAAGTACTGGCAACCTTCTTGAACAGGTTGGGATACTTGCGCATCATTTCGTCCTCTCGTTCCCAAGTGAACTCAGGACCACGCCGGGAGTTCCACCGAACTCTGACAATCGGAATCTTGCTATGCTTAAGTTGTTTGACTTCTTTATCCATGATTTCAACTGGTTCCTCGATAAACCTGAGTTTCTCATCTACTTGCAGTTCCTCTAAAGGCACAACAAGTGATTCATCGGATAAACACTTCCTTAGATTAGATACGTGAAAAACATTATGCACACCACCAAGTTCAGCAGGTAGATTTAATTCATAGGCTACTGGGCCGATCCTTCTGACAATTTCAAAAGGTCCCACGTAGCGAGGGTTCAATTTCCCCCGTTTCCCAAAGCGTATAACTCCCTTCCAGGGAGATACCTTTAGCAAAACTTTATCTCCTTCCTGAAATTCCAGTGGCTTGCGGCGTTTATCAGCATAGCTTTTCTGGCGATCCCTGGCAGCAGCCATGCGTTCTCTTATCTGGACAATTTTCTCATGAGTTTCAAAGATCAACTCTGGACCAGTAAGTTGACTATCTCCAACTTCTGCCCAGCAAAGCGGTGATCTACATTTACGTCCATATAAGGCCTCGAATGGTGCCGCCTTGATGCTCGAATGATAGCTATTATTATATGAGAACTCTACCAAAGGTAAATGACCTTCCCAGTTCTTTCCAAAATCAATGACACAAGCCCTGAGCATATCCTCAAGAGTCTGTATGGTTCTTTCACTTTGACCATCAGTTTGAGGGTGATAGGCTGTGCTCATATCTAGGCGAGTGCCTAGAGCTTTCTGAAGCTTACCCCAGAAGATTGATGTAAACCGTGCATCACGATCAAGATAATAGACACTGGCACTCCGTGTCTAGAGATAATTTCTTTGATGTACACCCTTGCAAGCTTCTCCATCTTGTCTTTCTCACGGATGGGTATGAAATGAGCGGATTTGGTGAGACGGTCAACGATAACCCAAATGGTGTCATTGCCCGTCTGAGATTTGGGTAAACCAGTGACAAATCCATGGTTATCATTTCCCACTTCCACACGGGAATTTCTGGTTGGGTCAACATTCCTGAAGGCTTTTGGTATTCGACCTTGACTTTAGAACAAGTCAAGCACTTTGAGACATAGGTTGCAATATCTGCCTTCATTCTTGGCCACCAGTAAACAAGCTTCAAGTCGTAATACATCTTATCTGCACCTGGGTGGATAGAGTATCTAGACTTGTGGGCTTCATCCATGATCAGGCTCCTCAGATTCCCGTATAGGGGTACCCAAATCCTTCCTGCTATAAAGCGTATCCCATCCGAATGAACTTCAAACTGTTGGTCTAGCCCTCGAAGGTTTTCATCTTTAATGTTCTCTTCTTTCAGGCTTCAGTCTGAGCATTCAAGATTTGTGTCGGCAGGTTGCTTTGAATGGTGAGTTGTAGAGCTCGTACTCTATGAGGTTTCACATGTTCTTTCCTACTCAAAGCATCAGCCACAATATTTGCCTTACCAGGATGGTACTTGATAGCACAATCATAATCGTTTAGTAGTTCAAGCCATCTCCTCTGCCTCATGTTCAGCTCTTTTTGATTATACAGGTGTTGAAGACTCTTGTGATCGGTATAAATAGTGCACTTAGTACCGTACAAGTAATGTCTCCATAATTTAAGAGCAAACACAACAGCTCCCAGTTCTAGATCATGAGTTGCATAGTTCTTCTCATGAGCCTTTAACTGTCTTGAGGCATAGGCTATGACTTTGTCTTGCTGCATCAAAACACATCCCAGACCCTGAACAGAAGCATCACAGTAGACTACAAAGTCTTCTATACCGTCGGGTAGGGACAATATAGGTGCACTGCACAACTTCTGTTTCAGTGTTTGAAAGGCAGCCTCTTGCTTGAACCCCCAATGATATGCTACCCCCTTTTGGGTAAGCATGGTCAATGGTTGAGCTATCTTGGAGAATCCCTCGATAAATCTCCTGTAATAGCCGGCTAGTCCCAGAAATTGTCTAATTTCCGTTGGATTAGAAGGTGTAGGCCAACTTTTGATAGATTCAATTTTAGCTGGGTCTACATGAATTCCATTAGCATCAATTACATGGCCAAGGAATTGAACTTCTTTAAGCCAGAAATCACATTTCGAGAACTTAGCATAGAGCTCCTCCCTCTTTAGTAGTTCAAGAACCAATCTCAGATGTTCTTCATGCTCACTCTCATTTTTGGAATAGATCAAGATGTCATCAATGAAGACAATGACAAACTTGTCTAAATAGGGCTTGCATACACGATTCATGAGATCCATGAATACAGCAGGTGCATTTGTTAGCCCAAATGGCATGACTGTGAACTCAAAGTGACCGTATCGAGTTCTGAAAGCCGTCTTCATAATATCTTCATCTCTGACTCTCAGCTGATGATAACCGCTTCTAAGATCTATCTTGGAGTAAATGCTTGAACCTTGCAGTTGGTCAAATAAGTCGTCAATACGTGGCAAGGGATAACGGTTCTTGATCGTCACTTTGTTCAGTTCCCGATAGTCAATGCACATTCTGAAGGTTCCGTCTTTCTTCTTTACAAATAACACTGGTGCTCCCCATGGTGACGAGCTAGGTCGAATGAATCCTTTATCAAGGAGTTCCCTAAGCTGGTCAGATAGTTCTTTTAATTCAGAAGGTGCGAGACGGTATGGTGCCCGAGCTATAGGTGTAGCTCCAGGTACTAACTCGATTGAAAACTCGACCTCTCTTTTAGGGGGCAACCCAGGCAGTTCGTCAGGAAACACTTCAGGAAATTCCCTGACGACGGATACATCTTCTGCAGGATCGATTTCGGGTGGTTTCTCTCTCAACTCACTCGTGAATCAACACTCGGCAAGCAGTCTTTTAGGAAGAGTTGATCACAATATAACAAGTAACAAGCAGTAAGAAAATTAACACAGCAAGTAATTTTCAAGGTACTTTTATATATTGCTTCTCAACTCAAAGGATTACAAGACGCTTGGACTCAAATCGCTTACTAAAGAGTTACAGGGAGAAGATATATATAATACTACCTACAGCCGGGAATACTTTGATTCCAGCTGGACACCTCTAACCTTACATCTATACTACAAGACTCTAGGTGAGGTCTTTCAGACATTTTGCCTGAGAGTGGGTAGTCAGGACATGTCCCTGACTTACCCATGCTGCCAACTAAAGTTGGTAACATGTACTATTATCAAAAGGTGAGCAGTAGAATAAAGTATGGTCAACAATATGGCTTTCGAGGAAAAACCCATGCTGTGTCAGAGGTCCGCATGCGGACTGACAAGGACCATACTTTTATCTGCTGGACATAGCAGTGTCTTCCGAAGGATAAAGTGCTTCGGAAGTAAACTTCTTCCGAAGGCACTTATACTTCGGGAGACTACTTCTTCCGAAGCTTGGAGTCTTCTTTGTCTTCGGAAGCAGACTTTGTCTTCAGCTCTTTCATCAGACTTTGTCTTCGGAAGCTTTCAGACTTTGTCTTCAGCTCTTTCATCAGACTTTGTCTTCGGAAGCTTTCAGACTTTGTCTTCAGCTCTTTCATCAGACTTTGTCTTCGGAAGATATCTTCAGCTGTTGGCTTCAGTTGTTGTCATCAGCAGTTGACTTCAGCTTTTGCCTTCAGAAGATGTCTTCAGCTGTTGTTCCTTAGACTCTCGGAAGATCTCTTGCTTGGCTTCGGAAGCCCTTTGATGTAGTAACAAAAGTGACTATGAAGTGAATTTGGTTGCACCAGCCTTATCATGATCTAACAAACTCCCCCTAGGCTGATGCTACCAAAACTTCACTTCTCTCTTCTTCTCAAAGTTCTCAGCACCAAGGAAAGCAGGTGTTTATCAGTATCTTCATTCTTTCCTGCTGTGATGCTGAGAATCTTGTACAAATCCTTGGTAGACAGCACCTCGACCCTGTCACCTTGGATTTTGTGTACCCTCTGTTGTGGCCCTCTAAAAAGAGTTAGTTGATGGGAAGTATAGTCATATTCCCATCGAACTATTGGTTCCAATTCAGGACCTTCCACCATCTGTAGAAAGGCTGTGCCTTTGGTGGTTGATCTTTCCTTGTCTTCCACTCTTTTCAGCTTCAACTCTTCTTCAATCTTGGCTCTTCGACTTAGATCAGCCAAGTGGAGACCGCTGATGTAATTTCTGATGTGTGCAGCAGTCTCAGAGTTGGAGGGATTGGAGAATGGCTTCTCTGCAAGCTCAGCAAGATCAATCTGCTGAGATGCAGTAAAGAGGTGGCATTAAGCCTGTTGGTTTCGCCATTCTCTCTTTCCACAACAAAGTTGTGAGAAGGTTCATCGAACCTCCACTGGATTATAGCATTTCTAGGCCCAGGAGATTGACCAGAAATCCTGTCCTCTTTCCTCGTATCCAGTAGAGTCACCAGCCTTCTTCTTAGCCTCTTCTCCTCAGCATTGAGGGTATCGGAGTTGAGACCAAGAAGTCTTGCAGCCTGGCCCAATGTGTCTCTAGGCAATTCAAGAAATTTGCCTAGAGTGAGGGAGCTTGAAGAATTATCAACATAGGTGATGTTGATAAGCTCTCCCTCACAGGAGATGCTGCTCAAAGTAGTACAGTTAATGAGCCTTGTCTTCAACTCCTTTATCTCCTCAAAGGAGAGATGTTGAGGAGGTTGAGGAGACTGTCTTGGTTGTTGTTGGGTAGGCTTAGGTTTAGTGGTTTTGGGTTGAGTCTTGGGTTTTAGGATGGGTAGTTTGGGTGGTTGAGGTGATGTGGTAGGTTTGGGTATAGTTGTGGGTTGAGGGGTGAAGATTTCATCAGTGGGTTCAGCTTTGATGGGAAAAGAGGTTGGTTTAGGAGAGGGTTGTGGCTGTGGTTGAGTGGCTAAGGTTGAGACTGTCCCTTGTACCCTCCTGTACATCTCCCTTCTCTTCCCCAAACGGATGTCAGCTTTGATTTCACTGACTATCCGCTGGAGTGTCCTTTCGGACATAGGTCCCACCTGCCTACCAGAGAAGCCATGTGCCCGGAGATAGTCCTTCATCCAGGCTTTGTTAGTTGACTTCTTGGTGGCAGTGACCTCCTTCTCTTCCTCCCTCTTCCTCTTCACCTTTAGCTTCTCCTAGCAGCCTTCTTCCTTTCCTTCTCCATTTGATCCTGCTCTTTATTGTGGAGCAGCAGGATCATGTCATTGTCATGTGGAGACAGTTCAGGAAGACTGAAGCCTCTTGAGAGTAGGAATTTGATCCTCTCCTCTCTCAGCTTCAGGGCTGCCTCCCTCTGCTCTTCCTCTGCCTTCTCCAAGGCCAACCTGGCTTCCCTTTCTTGTTGTAGCCTGGTTGACCTCTCCAAAGTCACCAACTCCTCTAGTGGTAGCAGGAGTATTTCCTCATTGACAGCTCCAAGACTGATGAGCTGGTCAATGAGTGCTGTTCTTCTCTTCAGGTTGATTTCTTCCTGATTGGCTGCAGCTGCCTTAGAGCTGGCAGCTAGCACCTTTTCAGTTGGAAACCTCCCTTTCTTTTTAGCCTTCTCAATCCTTTCCTCCTCCTGAAGCTCTTCCACAGTCAGTTTTCTTTTGCCTTTGTCTTTGATGGTGCTTGACTGTAGTGGTTCTTGAATGGAGGGTTGTGATTGAGATAGAAGTTCAGCTGGTGCTTGGATTGGAGGAGTTTCAGAAGTGTCCTCCCTGCCCACCTCGGATGCTATGTCAGCAATGACATCTGTGATGGTCAGCTCCTCGGACATCTGAAACAAGCCTTCCGCAGCTTCTATTTCGGCTTCGGAAGATTTTTCTTGTTCTTCCGAGGCTTCCATATAGGCTTCGGAAGCTTCAGCTTGAGCTTCGGAAGATGAGACTGCTGCAAATTCTGTCCCATCTGTTTCAGTTGCTGGGCCATCAGTCCCCATTTCCCCTTCGAAGCTAATCTCAGGTTCCATGAAGACCTTAGGTTGACCAACTTCTTCCACAGTGGTAGAAGGTGCAGTCAGTCTTTGAAGCTCCTCAGCCCCAAAGTATGCATGTGTGGTGTCGGGGCTGGGCTGTTCTAGGGATGATCTCAATACAAACTGTGTGAACAGTCTGTAGAGATCTTGAAGCATCCTTGAGTCAATCTCCAGAAAGGATTGAGATGACTCAGGTAGGGTAATGATTTGTTGGGTGGAAATGAGTTGGGTCTGTGGTTCCATAGGTGTTTGTCTCTGAACTTTCTCCCCCTTTTTGGTAGCATCATCTTGAGAGCTAGATGAGCTAGAGGAAGAAGTCATTGAGACCTGAATTGGTACATGCCTAACAGACCTCTCCGTCTGTTTCTCAGCTAGTGTAGCCTTGAGAGAGTTAATCTCAAGTTGCTGAGTGGCAGTCCTTGATTCTAAGATCTTCACCTGTGATTCCAGGTTAGAGACCTTAGAAAGCAAGTACTGAAGTGTTAGTTGCATACTTCCCTCATCTTCATGAGAAGAATCATGGGGAGATGAGATAACATACCTAGTATGCTCACTCTCACCACCAGATGTGGTTTCTTGGCACCCTGGTTTCCTCTGCTCAGAGTCATCTCTTTCAGAGATGTCAATGGGCAAAGTTGTCGTAGACTCAGTCCTAATTATGTTACCACTGTCCTGAGAGCTCAGTGAGAAACTCTGAGTAGTGGCAGCTGAGTCTACATGAGTCCCCTCCACATCAGTGGGACTCACCTCAGTAGCAGGCTTCTGATGGGGGCTAGAGACAAGGGATCCCTCTTGGCTCTGTTGATCTTTCAGAGGGTGTTGTAGATCAACTTCATGGCCATGGAGAGATGTAATCTCTTCATCAGTTCGGAGTAAAAGGTCAGTGAAAGAGAGGGTGGTTAATCCTACTGACCCGGGACTTAGATCAATGTCTACAGGCATTGAGCCTTTGGTGGGGCTGTCCCTAGAAAGCTGCACAGGGGAGTGTAGAGACTCACCCTGTGGGCTAAAGGCTTGGGGTTCGGGCTCAGGGGTTTGAGACTGAGGAGGCTCAAAACCCACATTGAGGTCAAATGTGAAGGATGGTGTGACCTCCGACTGAGTGGGAGCCCATGATTCCACTCTAGTCGTTTCGGTGTGAACAGGAGGAGCTTGTTCAATCAGAGTAGATTGAACAAGGGTTCGTTTGGGGCGTCTCTGATATGTAGATTTGATGGGTAAAGAAGGCTTTGGTATTGTGGTGGATGTTGCTGGTGTGGGTTCATCACCTGTGGGGATAACAGGGATGTCACCAGGAGCTATGCGCTCAGTCATCGCTGGAGGTAATGGAGTGTACCGTCCAGTGAAGTTGGTGGACATCTTCTTCAGATTTTGAAGATGGTAGGCCTCATATGTGGAACAGGAAGAGCAGCTGCGCAGACAAGCTTGCTTGGTTCCATCTCACAGTTGATTATATGTTGAAGAAATCGGGGATACATGAAGAATGTATCTCTGCTCAGATTGGCGATTAGGTTATTCAACACAAATCGTGAGTAGTTGAATCTGAGGCCTCTCACCAACCCATGAACTAGGCATCCTAGTTCATATGGGATTTGATCCCAACCCCCTGATTTGTTGGAGAGGCAGTGCAAAACAATGTGCAGCAGGAACTTCCAATGGTAAGAGAAGTTGAACTTGTATACCGTAGATCTGCTGACATCGCCTCCATATCCCATGAGGATATAGGTGCCTTCCAAGTCTTCCTTGGGGAACTCAGTAGGAGCCCCATCATCGTGAAGCTCGAGATGCTCCCTGATGATCTGTTCATTGATGACCAACTCTTGGCCACAAACTCGGGTTCTCAGGACTCGAACCCCATTCAGTACTGCAGTTTCACCATTGCTCCAAAATTCTGACATATGGTTGGAGTATACGGTGGGGTTAACTGTTAGTGCAGTGAGATAGGTGGATTCGGTGAGAAAGGTGATGATTTGGGTGAAGTCGGCATCCCTTGACGAATCAAGTAATGCGACTTGGTTGTGCTGAGGGTTTAGCGCCATTGAAGAAAAGGTAAGCTTGAAATTTGGATGAATTTGAGGGTTTACAGTGAAGGGAACAGTTAGGGCTGTAAAGTGGTAAAAGAAGATGAAATTGATAAGTCAAGATTATTTAAAAGGGTGAATAGTGGTATGGTGGTGGTAATAGGGTAACTGTTTTGGGTTACTGTGGGTGGTATGGTGGTTTACGGCGGAGAAATGATGATGGCGGCAAGGATAATTTTAAATAATCTGACATTATCAACAAAATCTTTACTTTTTACAGAGTGGGGCCCAAAAGATATCCGTTACATATAAAACCTTTACTTCCGAGGGTAAAACATTTCCGAAGGTAACTTTCTTCCGAGGGCAATTTCTCTTCCGAAGCATGATATGCTTCCGAAGGTAAAATTGTCCTTTGAAGGCACTTTATCTTCCGAAGCAAGGCATTGCTTCCGAAGGTAAAGTTGTCTTTCCGAATGGAGAGTTGTATAAGTTTCGGAAGTAGATCTGATATAAAATCAATCGCTTCTTCCGAGACCAAAAACTCTTCCGAGAAGAAAATTTCCATTGAGGAATTTGGCTTCGGAAGATATTCAAGAATATCTTCCGAGAGTTAGTTCCTCTTCGGAAGGAATTTACACTTGGAATATTTAAAGATCTTTTGTAACAGGGCTTAAATTGTATTGACACAAGACATTACTCATTTAAAAAGGTTTTCAAAAGAGGTAGTTATTCAATGTTTATCATCCCAATTGCTGATATGAGATACTTAAATCTTTGTTCATCAAATGCCTTTGTGAACAAATCAGCATATGTTCATTTGAGTCAACTTTGATTAACTTTATCAGCTGTTTCTCATGAATATCTCTAATGAAATGATACCTGATATCAATGTGTTTTGTCTTGGAGTGCTTCACCGGATTCTCAGTAATGGAGATAGCACTGTTGTTGTCAATATGGATAGGAGTAGTCATGAAGTTGAACCCATAGTCTAACATCTGATTTTGAATCCATAGCAGTTGAGCACAGCAGCTAGCAGCAGCAATGTATTCAGCTTCAGCAGTTGATGTAGAGACACAGGATTGTTTCTTGCATTGCCATGAGATAATCCTTCCACCAAGAAATTGACATCCTCCTGATGTTGATTTCTTGTCAATGTTGCAGCCACCATAGTCACTGTCAGAGTATCCATAGAGATTGAAATCACTATTTCTTGGATACCAGAGACCTAGTTTAGGTGCTCCTTTGAGGTATCTGAGGATTCTCTTTGCAGCAGCTAGGTGAGACACCTTTGGAGCAGCCTGATATCTTGCACAAATGCATGTGGCAAACATGATATCTGGTCTACTTGCAGTAGATACATCAGAGAACCAATAATTGCTCTATACTGATGTTGATCAGTATCCTCCCCTCAAGGTCAGGGCAAAGATTATGGTTTCTGGGTATGGGTGTCTTGGCTGGTTTACAGTCCTTCATTTCAAATCTTTCTAAGATGTCTGAGACATACTTAGATTGACTTATGAAGAACCCTTCCTTCATCTGTTTCACCTGGATCCCAAGGAAAAAGTCCATTTTTCCCATGGAACTCATCTCAAACTTCTGCTTCATAATGCTTTCAAAGTCCTTGCACATTTGGTCGTTTGAAGAACCAAATATGATGTCATCAACATAGACTTGTACAAGCAAAATGTCTTCTCCACTCTTTCTGATGAAAAGAGTCTTGTCAATGGTACCTCTAGTGTATCCATTCTTCAGGAGAAACTGAGACAAGGTCTCATACCACAGCCTAGGTGCTTGGTGCAGCCCATATAGAGCTTTATCCAGTTTGCACACATAGTTGGGGTGCTGTGGGTCTTCAAATCCTGGAGGTTGACACACATAGATTTCCCTATCTATATCCCCATATAGAAAAGCACACTTGACATCAAGTTGGTAGACTGTGAAGTTCTTGGATGCAGCATAAGCAAGGAAGATCCTAACTGCCTCAAGTCTTGCAACAGGTGCAAAGACATCAGTATAATCGATTCCTTCCTCCTGGGTGTATCCTTGAACTACTAGTCTTGCCTTGTTCTTGATAATCAAGCCTCTATCATCTTTCTTGTTCCTGAATACCCATTTAGTGCCTATGGGTACTTGACCAGATGGTAGTGGGCATAGATTCCAGACCTTTTGTCTTCTGAATTGAAGCAGCTCCTCCTGCATCGATTCAACCCAACTACTATCCTTTAAGGCATCTTCTACCTTCTTTGGTTCCATCTGAGACAAGAAGCATGAGTACAAGCAGACATTCCCATGATGAGTCTGTCTCTTGTTCTCACACCCTCAGAGACATCTCCTATGATGTTCTCAGTTGGATGAGTGTTGTGAATCCTAAGACGAGGAATCACTTCCAATTGCAGAGATAAGTCTAGGTTAGACATATTCTGATCAGGAATTGGATCACTCTGTCCAACTGCTGTTTCAGAGTCATTCAATGAGGACTGATTGAATGATTGAGAAACATCATCAATGGTTGGTTGTGAAGTAGTATTAACAGTTGCCTGTTCCTTCAGAATACCACTTCCCTCAACCTGGTGTTGTAGTGGATCACCTGAGGAACTTTGAGGTTGATCAAGTGATTCACTTGTTGAAGCTTCACTATTTCTGGAGATAGTTACACTGTCAGATCTGTGAATAGTTGAAGCTTGTTGCCCTTCAGCTCTTGGAGAATTTGGAATAGGTCTGGGAAGCTCATATAGTTGACCTGCATCAGCATCAGCATCACTTTGAGCACCTGTTCCAGCTGAAACATTCTCACAAGATGGTTTAGAATAGTTTGGAAACAATTCTAAATCAAAAATATACTCAGGTCCATTCCCCTAACACAAGGAGTGTGCTCATTAACAACTATGTTGGATGACTCCTCAAATTGTTGATTCTTAATATTGTATACTCTATAAGCTTTAGAGCTAGAAGAGTATCCAATAAAGATAGCATCATCCGACTTCTCAGCAAACTTTGCCAAGTTGTCCTTTGTGTTAAGTATGGTACACCTGCAGCCAAAGGACCTTAGAAAGCCAATGAACGGTGGCCTCTTGTTCCATAACTCATAAGGGGTTTTTCCATGGGGCTTAACTACAAGAACCCTGTTCTGCACATAGCATGCAGTGCTGACTGCCTCTGCCCAGAATGTTAGAGGCAGCTTTGAATCAGCTAACATGGTCCGAGCAGCCTCAATAAGTGTCCTGTTCCTCCTCTCAGCAACACCGTTTTGTTGAGGAGTTCTGGGAGCACTATATTGTCTGGCAATCCCTTTTGAGTCACAGAATGAGTCAAGAACGAAGTTCTTAAACTCAGTCCCTTGATCACTTCTAATAATCTTAACCTTGTGATCAATTTGATTTTCTATTTTAAGAATAAAAGATTTTAAAGTTTCAGCAGTTTCATCTTTACTTCTTAAAAAGAATACCCATGTAAATCTTGTAAAATCATCAACGATCACAAGGCAGTATGATTTCCTTCCAATGCTCATTATACTTGTGGGACCAAAAGATCCATGTGCAATAAGTGTAATGGAGTAGTGATAGAGTTAACACATTTGGATTTATGAGATGATCTGTGTTGTTTCCCTTTCAGGCATGCAACACAGTTATCTTTGCAGAAAAATTCCTTTTTAGGCAAACCATGTACCAAGTTATTTTAGACCAATTTATTCATTGTTTTAAAATTCACATGACACATGCGTTTATGCCATAGTGTTGACTCATCACTATCAGCTTTGGAAAGAAAGCATGATACTTCACCCATAGGAGAAGCTTGTTCATATCTAGCTTGTACATATCCCCTTTCCTGGGAGATCTGAGAAGCACCAATTCCGGAGGAATTGTCATCCCTGGTCTGAGGATAATGCACTCATGTTCTGTGAAAAGCATTGATGCTTCTGGTCACAGAATTGAGAAACACTTAACAGATTGTGTTCAAGCTGTTTGACAAAGTGAACTTTGTCAATGTTTATTCTGCCATTGGATATACTTCCTCTGCCCGAAATATATCCTCCGGCCTCACCTCCAAATTGGACAGGCCCTCCATCAAAGTTCTGGAATTGTTGAAGGAGAGATCTGTTCCCTGTCATGTGCCTGGATCATCCACTATCTACAATCCAGATGTTGTTGTTCTTGTCAAATGGATGTCCCTGCACATAAGATGAGATGGTTAGTTTTGTTTGGAAGCCCAAGCCTTGCAGGTCTGGCTCTTCCAAAGATAGTGACATAATTGAACCAAAAGATATGCAATGGGGTTCAATAGAGGTCATTGTTGAAGAAAGGTTTGGCTGCAGCATCTTCCTTGATCTTCCAATCCATCCTTTGGTTGATCTTTGAGGATGAGCTTGTTGAAGCTTTTGCAGCATGGTCTTCTTCCGAAGCTTCTCTCTTTTCGGAAGAAGATTCACCACCTTTTCTTCCGAAGTAGTCTTCTTCTGAGATGGTTTCAAGGGACCCTTCTTGTTCTTCCGAACCTTAGAAGGTTTGGCTTCCGAAGCCACTTTCCCTTCGGAAGAAGCAGTTTCTTCCGAAAGCAACTTGGCTTCCGAGACCACTTTCCCTTTTTCATCATTGGACCTTTGAAGTGGTCCAACTGAGAAACCTTCTCTGACTACTTCTTTTCTAACATTATTTGCATAATGTGTGCTTGCTGGATTGTAGTAACAATCTTTAGCCATGTGGTTGTGCAGACCACACATTATGCATGCAATGTTAGTCTTTGGGAACTTGCAGGTTGCTGTTTCTTGGGTTTCTTCTCTTCATCAGCAACTTTCCCTTTCAACTTCTGATCCTTCAGTAGGACAGGAGTGCTGGTACTACACTCCTTTCCTGAATCAGGAGTACCTACCACTTGAAATCCGGCAGAAATGAAGACACCCTTTTGCTTAGGGTCAAACTTAAGCTTGGACTCTGCAACCTTCTTAGCAGTCCTTCTAGCAGCTTTAGCTCTGCTTCTTCTTGCCTTGGTGGTCAGGATTTGGTCATCACACAGGAGATGGGTATCCTCCTGTTTCTCCCCTGTGTGAGGCCACTATTTTTGCTTCATCCTCTAGTTCCAATGGAGAAGGGTCAGCAGTTGGAACCTCTTGCTCTTCAGTACCACATCTAGGTAGTCTAATAGACTCATAGGAGTGTGGTGGAGCTATTTCTCACTGGTCCCAACCCTTCTTTGTTTTGATAAAACATTTTGGAATGGGAGGTTGATGCAAGAATAGTTTGGAAGCTTTGCTCAGCAATAGCTTGCTTCCTGGCCTGAGCCTCAGCTGTGACTAACTGGGCTTGAACTTCAGAAAGTTTGGAGATCAGATCTTTGATTTGAGTCTTATAGTTAGTCTTTTCATGTTTTAAAAGAGACACAGTTTTCTCTAACTCATCAATTTCCTTTGATAGTCAGATTCAGCTCTTTTAAAGTCAGATTTTAGCACATTTAAAGACTCAACCTCAGATCTGATTTCCGAAATGTAATCCTTATAAATTTTAACTTTAGCAATACAGGCAGCAGTACAAAGATGTTCATATACCTGATCATCATCTGTTCCGGCCATGAGTGCTTGAGCGGGAGTCACATCCTGTACCATGAAGCTCCAGTCAACTTCCTGAGCAACAGCAGCTTTCAGTTGACTTTCTTCATGCTTGGGGGCAGTGGGATGTGTGGAGGCCTGTGGGGTTCCCGGTTGTTCTTGGGAGCCTTGCATTCCCTAGCAAAGTGACCAAGTTGGTTGCAGTTGTAGCACCTTGCTTTGCTCTTATCAAACCCAAACTTGCTGTTGACTGGGTTTTGAGGGAATTGCCTTCCAGTTCTCTTGAAGAACTTCTTCGCTCTGTAAGTTAAAAGAGCCATCTGCTGGACAATATCCATGTACTCCACATCATCTGGACTGAAGCACTCAAGATCATCAAAGCAGTATTGAAAATCACCAGAGTGTCCACTTCCAGAGACAAAGGCACAACCGTCCTGAAAGGAGTTGTGTTGAACCTTTTGGACTTTGGAGTCTCAGGTAGAGTAATGAAGGGTCCAGTATGTGAGTTGTCAGGTAGCATAGCAAGGGATGCTGTGGTTCTATGCTTTCCCTTTCAACCACATGAAGGGCTGAACTCAGTTGGTTATTGGAGTGATCAGAGAGTTCTGCATGTTCATCTCCATCTGAAATGCACTTAGGATACCATACAACTCTGTAAGAGAAAGAGTCTTAAGGTCCGAAGTTCTCTTGATGACAACACAGTAGTGAGTCCATAGTTTAGGAAGAGAACATAACTTCCTAACTATGTCTCTGTTCTCAAGAGCTACTCCAATATCCCCCAGAGTATCTACTAGCTCAACATACCTGAAGTATTGTTGAGTCAAGGTCTCACCAGCCTTGAAAGTAAAGTTCTCAAACTGCTGCTTCAAGAGATCTTTCTTGTTCTTGAGTTTCCTTGGATCCCTCATACATCAGCTTCAAAGCTTCCCATAAATCTTTAGCAGTCTTGCACTTCTTGAAGCGTCTGTAGACGAGTTGGGGAGAGCAGTTTGGAGACAAGTCATAGCCCTTTGATCTAGCTCTATTCTCTTCTATCTTCCTCTGAGTAATCATCAACATCTTTTGGAATGATGCGATTACCAGTGGCAGATGTAGTGCTTGGTATGAAAGGACCATTGACATGGAGTCCCACATCCTTGATCTTGACACTGATGAAGCCTTCCATCCTGATACACCATGTGTCAAAGTCTTCAGGGGTGATCATGGGGGACTTGGTCAAGGTACCAGTTTCCATATCAGCCTTGGAAAGAGCAGCCATTTGAGTGAGTGGATTGTGGTGAGGAGTGAAAAACAGGTTGATTAGGATGGTAAGATCTCACAATCAAGAGCCTGGAGCTCTGATACCAATTGCAGGATCGATTTCGGTGGTTTCTCTCTCAACTCACTCGTGAATCAACACTCGGCAAGCAGTCTTTAGGAAGAGTTGATCACAATATACAAGTAACAAGCAGTAAGAAAATTAACACAGCAAGTAATTTTCAAGGTACTTTATATATTGCTTCTCAACTCAAAGGATTACAAGACACTTGGACTCAAACGCTTACTAAAGAGTTACAGGGAGAAGATATATATATACTACCTACAGCCGGGAATACTTTGATTCCAGCTGGACACCTCTAACCTTACATCTATACTACAAGACTCTAGGTGAGGTCTTTCAGACATTTTGCCTGAGAGTGGGTAGTCAGACATGTCCCTGACTTACCCTGCTGCCAACTAAAGTTGGTAACATGTACTATCATCAAAAGGTGAACAGTAGAATAAAGTATGGTCAACAACATGGCTTTCGAGGAAAAACCCATGCTGTGTCAGAGGTCCGCATGCGGACTGACAAGGACCATACTTTTATCTGCTGGACATAGCATTGTCTTCCGAAGGATAAGTGCTTCGGAAGTAACACTTCTTCCGAAGGCACTTATACTTCGGGAACACTTCTTCCGAAGCTTGGAGTCTTCTTTGTCTTCGGAAGCAGACTTTGTCTTCAGCTCTTTCATCAGACTTTGTCTTCGGAAGCTTTCAGACTTTGTCTTCAGCTCTTTCATCATCAGCTTTGTCTTCGGAAGCTTTCAGACTTTGTCTTCAGCTCTTTCATCAGACTTTGTCTTCGAAGATATCTTCAGCTGTTGGCTTCAGTTGTTGTCATCAGCATTGACTTCAGCTTTTGCCTTCAGAAGATGTTCTTCAGCTGTTGTTCCTTAGCTCTCGGAGATCTCTTGCTTTGCTTCGGAAGCCCTTTGATGTAGTAACAAAAGTGACTATGAAGTGAATTTGGTTGCACAGCCTTATAATCTTCCTTTCCTTCTTCCTTGTCAGTGACTAAGGCTAGGATAGCAGTATGTCCTGTTCGAAGACACCTTTGAGCCTTCAAGTAAGAAATAACTCCCATCACAACACCAGTCTTATCTCCCTCCACACACAGGACTTCATCCTTTAGTAGGGATACGAACCATTTTGTCTTTACAGATAATTTCTGCAGAGTTTTTGGATAGCCAATCCATACCAACTACCACACGAAGCTTCCAAAGTAATGGGCATGAGGTCTATTGGTAGGATATGACCTGATAAATCTAATGTACAATTTTTCAGAATTTGTGATGCGGTCAAGGATTTACCATTTGCTACTTCTACAATATATGCTCATCTAGGGGTAGGTTCTACATTCAAGTGCTTATAGAAAGTATTGGATACGAAGCTTCTATCAGCCCCCGTGTCAAATAATACTATAGCATAAAACATTATTCACCAAAAATTTCCCATAATAACGTTAGGGTCTTTTAGAGCCTCACCTTTGCCAAACGAAAGCTCTGCCCTTGCTGTATCTTTCTTTTCCCCAGTGCAGTCTTTAGCATATGGCCTTTTCTCTCCACATTTGAAACAAATAACTTCCTTCTTTCACCATTCTGCTGATTACCATCCTTCTTCCTTGGTCTTGAGTCTTGGTCCTACATTCAGGAGCAGTGCCCCCTCCTGTTGCATTTGTAGCAGATGATGCGTACACTTGCCATATGACCTTGCCACCCACACCTCTGACATCTAGGCGGAATGCCCTGATTGTCTTGGTGCTTTTTCTGATCTTGCTTCTTGCTGTACCTTGACTCTCACCATCTTTAGCATCTTCAAACTTTCTCTTCCCCGAGCTTTCAGCAGCAACACCCTTACCCTTGTTTCTTGGTGGTAACTTCCCCTGAGCCACAGCTCATTAGTCAGCTGTGAGCTATCCTAATGGCCTGTTGGATTGAAGTTGGGTTGGAGGAAGTGACCATAGATTGAATGACTGGCGACAGTCCACGGATATAGCTTCAATTCTTCTGTGAGCAGGCTCCATCATATGAGGACACAAAGTTGCGTACTCATGATTTCGGTGGTATACTTTTCAATTTCAGATCCACCATTTTGTGGTTCCAGCACTCGGTTTCAAACCTTTGTACTTCTTCCTCTCGACAGAATTCTTCCATCATCGGTTGTTTGAATTCCTCCCAAGCCATAGCATTGGCTAGGAGAGAGTAAGCCCTGAAACTTCTGTCTTCCAGAATGAGAGTGCCCTCCACTCAAGGCTCCAGAGGCATTTTGGTCCTACTCTCATCGGGACATTCAGATATAGCGAAGATGGATTCACATTTTCCGAACCACCTTATGAGCCCAATGGCCCCTTCTGCACCAGTGAAGATATCTGGTTTGCAGTCTAGAACTTTTATAAACGAATAGTGATGACCATTCTGAGCAGCCTGAGTGGCTAGGGCTGCAGCAACACCTTGATTGACCAAGGCTTGTATTTCTTCAGGAGTCATCCCTATTGGTCAGTTCTTCTGGCGCGTCCTCTACCTCTGCCTCTGCCCGCTGGTGCGTCCATCTATCATGAAATTGTTTGATGAAATTCATACTTTGACATATTCATAGATGCATTTTATATCAAATTTTAAGTATGGACAATTACTGTAGGACAGATGGGAATTTAAGAATGGATTTTTCGATTAAATTCGGCAAGGCACGAGTACTAAGGAAACAAGTCTCGCTTTAGGTTAGGACACAAGCGTAGCTTAGATTACCAATGGAACATATCAAGGTAATTGGACCTATTTGCCTTAAAGACTTGTGTATGATCGCAGTAACTTCATGTGCTACAATAGCAGAAATCTTACAGCCAGAGTTTCTAGGCCGTGAACGGATTTGACAAGAAACCATTCTGAAAGATCATTAAGGATTTTTCATGGATGTTGGGTAGTATGGCTATTCAACATGAAACGACAGTCGAGAATTTGGCATAATAGCAATGAGATGTTCCAGGTGTACTCGTTTGATTCGTAATCAAAGCGAGTACGTTGACTAATCAAAGTATTGAGTCAATCACAACTTTGTTGAAGACATGCGTACCTATAAGCAGATACTCATCCCAGGGTTCCCAGGTAAGGTAAACAGGTCCATCGGTTGATTTGGATATATGCGAATACCTTGCCTAGACAGACACCCCGAGATACAGCATCACGCTCTTCCAGCATTACATGTTTCAAGTTGTAAGACACAGACTTTGACGAGAATAAAAAAAGATTGATTTAGGCACGATGATAAGTGTAGATCCCACATGTCGTTGAGAATAAGTTTAGGAATTATCGAAAGAGTCAAGAGTCAAGTTATGTTTAGGAACACAACTATCTAAGTTTAAGCATATAACTTCTTAATCCTATTCTATCTCTAACTAAGGCAATTTACTTTGTGCAACTACTGTGTGTGGCTATAGGCTAGATGCAATCCCTAACTCAGTATAACCAGTGGCTCTGATACCAATCTGTCACACCCCTCAAATTCCGGGTCTGGAATCTATCACGGAGGGGTGAGCAAACAGGATCACACACAGTAGTCACACATGAGATGCAGTTATCTATATGATAAGTTTTAGATAAACTTTTATTAATATCAGAGCAGCGGAAATAAAAGATAGACTGTTTTCTTGACAACATGTCTTAATCATAATTCAATTAATAATTCAATAGGTATCTTGAGCTCTTAGATCCTACGTGCACGTCATAAGCTCCTAAGATACCTGAATACATGTAATCAAGTGTCAACACAGTTTGGTGAGTTCATAGTAAGTAAGACATAATGATAATCATCAATTATCCTAATTAGGATTTACTGTAAAAGTGTGAGTTTAATTTACTCACCGTAGCCTGTCGGAACCCTTTTTATTTAGGTGAACCCGCTATCCTACATACCCCTATGTACAAGCCCAACAATCCTTCACATAGTTTGTCCATGTACCATAGTTTAATATCCTTTTCATGTGTATATTATATTATCATAATAATTTCAAATCAGAGGGAGCAATCCTCCTTTACATTTATCCTCATATGGGTTGTATGTGGAACTATAATGCAAACTATATAAAGTGCCATCTGCCTTCTCACTACAGAAACAGTCATCCCAAATGACAACAAGATCTTTGTGCATCTGATATGGATCACATGTCCATACCTTTGTGGGGTAAGTCACTCCCCGATAGTACTATCCAAAAGATCCCTGCTTATTTATAGTCATACAGAGAAGGATTTTCATAATAACCATATGTAATCATAAATGTGATCAAATTATTATTTAACATAATACACAAAAATTTGTAAATTTAATTACAACATGTATTCCAGCCCCAAAATATTTAAATGATTAAAAAGGGAATAGTTATGAACCACCTCAGTCCTTGTGGGTGTTGACAACCTAGAAAATTCCTGCTAAGGAATTATATTTCACGTCAGCAAACAGATACAAATCCAAAACCTAAATAATGATCTTGAACGGTGTTCAATTGAATCTAGAATTTTGTTTTCGGGGATTTGTTATAAACATATAACTAAATCATTTAGTTATTTTGTTAATTCTTTAATAACTAAGGATTCACATTTCATGATATTTAATTAGTTAATAATGATTTTTACATATCATTATGTTCCAAATAAATCTTAGACGTTAAATATAATTTATATTTAATTTTGTAAGATTTTGTAAATAAAAACATTTATCTAGACATTATATTTATATGATAATGTTTTTATGACTGAACATAGATTATGTATAAATAATGAATAATAACATATCATTATACATAATTACAGAATAAAACATAATATAATTTATCTAATTATTATTGTTTAATAATTAATAATCATAACATAAAAGATTATGTTCAATTAATATAATCATCTAATTATTAATTATGTTATCCATATTTATATTAGTATAAACATTATTTATGTGTGATAATCTATGTTATTATTTCATTTAAAAAAAATCTATTTATGATTTTCAGTAAATCATGTATTATTTAGTATGATTTACGATTTATTTATAAAATCATTTTTATCCATAATTACAGATAATTAACCTATAATTTTAATAAAAATTTAATAATTATAGTTTTTTTATTTAGAGTCTATTTTTAAAATGGCTATTATAACATTTATAAATATTTTATAACATTTGTATAATTACTAAATAAATAAATAAGGTTTTTAAAGATATAATTTTTCCAGAAATAATTATATAACGCTAAATGAACAAAGTTTATGCAGGATCGAATTTCGGGTGGTTCTCTCTCAACTCACTCGTGAATCAACACTCGGCAAGCAGTCTTTAGGAAGAGTTGATCACAATATAACAAGTAACAAGCAGTAAGAAAATTACACAGCAAGTAATTTTCAAGGTACTTTTATATATTGCTTCTAACTCAAAGGATTACAAGACACTTGGACTCAATCGCTTATCTAAAGAGTTACAGGGAGAAGATATATAATACTACCTACAGCCGGAATACTTTGATTCCAGCTGGACACCTCTAACCTTACATCATACTACAAACTCTAGGTGAGGTCTTTCAGACATTTTGCCTGAGAGTTGGTAGTCAGGACATGTCCCTGACTTACTTGTCACCAACTAAAGTTGGTAACATGTACTATCATAAAAGGTGAAGCAGTAGAATAAAGTATGGTCAACAGCATGGTCTTTAGGAGAGACCTGCTGTTCATCACTGTAGTCAGAGGTCTGCATGCGGACTGACAGGGACCATACTTTTTATCTGCTGGACATAGCAATGTCTTCCGAGGATAAAGTGCTTCGGAAGAACAACTTCTTCCGAGGGCACTTATACTTCGGAAGACTGCTTCTTCCGAAGCTTGGAATCTTCTTTGTCTTCGGAAGCAGACTTTGTCTTCACTCTTTCATCAGACTTTGTCTTCGGAACTTTCAGACTTGTCTTCAGCTCTTCATCAGACTTTGTCTTCGAAGCTGTTTTCAGCTGTTGTTCTTAGACCTCGGAAGATCTCTTGCTTGACTTCGGAAGCCCTTTGATGTAGTACCAAAAGTGACTATGAAGTGAATTTGGTTGCACCACCTTATCATGATCCAACAAACCCCCTAGGCTGATGCTACCAAAACTTCACTTCTCTCTTCTTCTCAAAGTTCTCAGCACCAAGGAAAGCAGGTGTTTATCATGTCTTCATTCTTTCTTGCTGTGATGCTGAGAATCTTGTACAAATCTTTGGGGTACAGCACCTCTGACTCCTGTCACCTTGGATTATGTTACCCTCTGTTGTGGCCCTCTGAAAGAGTTAGTTGATGGGAACTATAGTCATATTCCCATCGAACTATTGGTTCCAATTCAGGACCTTCCACCCATCTGTAGAAAGCTGTGCCTTTGTGGTGATCTTTCCTTGTCTTCCCTCTTTTCAGCTTCAACTCTTCTTCAATCTTGGCTCTTCGACTTCGTTTCAGCCAAGTGGAGACCGCTGATGTGATTTCTGATGTTGCAGCAGTCTCAGAGTTGGAGGGATTGAAGAATGGCTTCTCTGCAAGCTCAGCAAGATCAAATCTGCTGAGATGCAGTAGAGAGTGGCATTGAACCTGTTGTTTCAGCCATTCTCCCTTTCCACAACAAAGTTGTGAGAAGGTTCATCGAACCTCCACTGGTAGCATTTCAGGAGGAGTTGAAGAATCGTCTTTCTTATCCAGTGGCACCAGCTTCTCTAGTCTGCTTGAGGGTGGTTGAGACAAGGCAGCTGAAAGTGTTCTGGCTTCAAATTGCAGGAGAGCTGAAAAGTATACATAGTGGGAACTCTCCTCCCAGAACTGCGTGTACGTTAGACTGCATCCTTACTCTCCGAAAGATGTTGAAGACTGTTGTTGGTATATGGTTGGTAGTTGGTTTAGATGGATGGGTTTAGGAGTTAGTTGTATTGGTTAGGGAATTCATCGTGTCTTGAAGGTGGTTGAGTTGCTGTGAGCTAGTTGCTGTCCTGACCCTCCTGTACATCTCCCTTCTCTTCCCCAACGGATGTCGCTTTGATTTCACTGACTATCCGCTGGAGTGTCCTTTCGGACATAGGTCCCCTTGCCTACCAGAGAAGCCATGTGCCCGGAGATAGTCCTTCATCCAGGCTTTGTCAGTTGACTTCTTGGTGGCAGTGACCTCCTTCTCTCCTCCCTCTTCCTCTTCACCTTTAGCTTCTCCCCTAGCGCCTTCTTCCTTTCCTTCTCCCATTTGATCCTGCTCTTTATTGGGAGCAGCAGGATCATGTCATCATGCATGTGGAGACAGTTCAGGAAGACTGAAGCCTCTTGAGAGAGGAATTGATCCTACCTCTCTCAGCTTCAGGGCTGCCTCCCTCTGCTCTTCTCTGCCTTCTCCAAGCCAACCTGGCTTCCTTTCTTTGTTGTACCTGGTTGACCTCTCCAAAGTCACCAACTCCTCTAAGTGGTAGCAGGAGTATTTCCTCATTGACAGCTCCTAACTGATGAGCTGGTCAATGAGTGTTTTTCTTCTTTCAGGTTGATTTCTTCCTGATTGGCTGCAGCTGCTCTTAGAACTGGCAGCTACACTTCTTCAGTTGGAACCCCTTTCTTTTTAGCCTTCTCAATCTTCTCCTCTCCTGAAGCTCTTCCGCAGTCAAGTTTCTTTTGCCTTTGTCTTTGATTGTGCTTGACTGCGGTGGTTCTGTGATGGAGGGTTGTGATTGAGAGAAGTTCAGCTGGTGCTTGGGTTGGAGGTAGTTCAGAAAGTGTCCTCCCTGCCACCTCGGATGCATATTCAGCAATGACATCTGTGATGGTCAGTCCTCGGACATCTGAAATAGAGCCTTCCGCAGCTTCTATTTCGGCTTCGGAAGATTTTTTCTTGTTCTTCGAGGCTTTCATATAGGCTTCGGAAGCTTCAGCTTGAGCTTCGGAAGATGAGACTGCTGCAAATTCTGTCCCATCTGTTTCAGTTGCTGGGCCATCAGTCCCCATTTCCCCTTCGAAGCTAATCTCAGGTTCCTATGAAGACCTTAGGTTGACCAACTTCTTCCACAGTGGTAGAAGGTGCAGTCAGTCTTTGAAGCTCCTCAGCCCCAAAGTAAGCAAGTGTGGTGTCGGGGCTGGGGCTGTTCTAGGATGATCTCAATACAAACTTTGTGAAAAGTCTGTAGAGATCTTGAAGCATCTTGAGTCAATCTCCAAAAGGATTGAGATGACTCAGGTAGTGTGATTAGTTGGGTGGAAATGAATTGGGTCTGTGGTTCCATAGGTGTTTGTCTCTGAACTTTCTCCCCCTTTTGGTAGCATCATCTTGAGAGCTAGATGAGCTAGAGGAAGAAGTCATTGAACCTGAATTGGTACATGCCTAACAGACCTCTCCGTCTGTTTCTCAGCTAGTTTAGCCTTGAGAGAGTTAATCTCAAGTTGCTGAGTGGCAGTCCTTGATTCTAAGATCCTCACCTGTGATTCCAGGTTGGAGACCTTAGAAAGCAAGTACTGAAGTGTTAGTTGCATACTACCCTCATCTTCATAGAAGAATCACGGGGATGAGATAACATACCTAGTATGCTCACTCTCACCACCAAGATGTGGTTTCTTGGCACCCTGGTTTCCTTTGCTCAGAGTCATCTCTTTCAGAGATGTCAATGGGCAAAGTTGCCGTAGACTCAGTCCTAATGATGTTACCACTGTCCTGAGAGCTCAGTGAGAAACTCTGAGTAGTGGCAGCTGAGTCTACATGAGTCTCCCTCCACATCAGGGGACTCACCTCAGTAGCTGGCTGCTGATGGGGGCTAGAGACAAGGGATCCCTCCTGGCTCTGTTGATCTTTCAGAGGGTGTTTAGATCAACTTCATGGCCATGGAGAGATGTAATCTCTTCATCAGTACGGAGTAAAGGTCAGTGAAAGAGAGGGTGGTTAGTCCTACTGACCCGGGACTTGATCAATGTCTACAGCACTTGAGCCTTGGTGGGGGCTGTCCCTAAGAAGCTCACAGGGGAGTGTAGAGACTCACCCTGTGGGCTAAAGGCTTGGGTTCGGGCTCAGGGGTTTGAGACTGAGGAGGCTCAAAACCACATTGAGGTCAAATGTGAAGGATGGTGTGACCTCCGACTGAGTGGGAGCCCATGATTCCACTCTAGTCGTTTCGGTGTGAACAGGAGGAGCTTGTTCAATCAGAGTAATTGAACAAGGGTTCGTTTGGGGCGTCTCTGATATGTAGATTTGATGGGTAAAGAAGGCTTTGGTATTGTGGTGGATGTTGCTGGTGTGGGTTCATCACCTGTAGGGAAACAGGGATGTCACCAGGAGCTATGCGCTCAGTCATCGCTGGAGGTATGGAGTGTACCGTCCAGTGAAGTTGGTGGACATCTTCTTCAGTGTTTGAAGATGGTAGGCCTCATATGTGAACAGGAAGAGCACTGCCAGACAGCTTGCTTGGTTCCATCTCACAGTTGATTATGTGTTGAAGAATCGGGGATACATGAAGAATGTATCCCTGCTGCAGATTGGCGATTAGGTTATTCAACACGAATCGTGAGTAGTTGAATCTGAGGCCTCTCACCAACCCATGAACTAGGCATCCTAATTCATATGGGATTTGATCCCAACCCCCTGATTGTTGTGAGAGGCAGTGTAAACGATGTGCAGCAAGAACTTCCAAAGGTAAGAGAAGTTGAACTTGTATACCGTAGATCTGCTGACATCGCCTCCATATCCCATGAGGATATAGGTGCCTTCCAAGTCTTCCTTGGGAACTCAGTAGGAGCCCATCATCGTGAAGCTCGAGATGCTCCCTGATGATCTTTCATTGATGACCAACTCTTGGCCACAAACTCGGGTTCTCAGGACTCGAACCCCATTCAGTACTGCAGTTTCACCATTGCTCCAAAATTCTGACATATGGTTGGAGTATACGGTGGGGTTAACTGTTAGTGCAGTGAGATAGGTGGATTCGGTGAGAAAGGTGATGATTTGGTAAAGTCGGCATCCCTTGACGAATCAAGTAACGCGACTTGGTTGTGCTGAGGTTAGCGCCATTGAAGAAAGGTAAGCTTGAATTTTGATGAATTTGAGGGTTTTACAGTGAAGGGAAAGTTAGGGCTGTAAAGTGGTAAAAGAAGATGAATTGATAGTCAAGTTATTTAAAAAGGGAATGAACAGTGGTAGAGGCGTAAGGGTTACTGTTTTGGGTTACTGTGGAGTGGTATGGTGTGTTTACTCGAGAAATGATGTTGGCGGCAAGGATAATTTTAAATAATCTGACATTATCAAACAAAATCTTTTACTTTTACAGAGTGGGGCCCAAAAGATATCCTTACAAGTAAAACTCTTAACTTCCGAAGGTAAAACATTTCCGAAGGTATTTCTTCTTGAGAGGCAATTTCTCTTCCGAAGCAGATAGTTGTTTCCGAAGGTAAGATTGTCCTTTGAAGGCACTTTATCTTCCGAAGCAAGGCATTGCTTCCTAAGGTAAAGTGTCTTCCGAATGGAGTTGTATAAGTTTCGGAAAGTAGATCTGATATAGAAATCATCTGCTTCTTCCGAGACCAAAACTCTTCCGAGAAAAAATTTCCATTGAGGAATTTGGCTTCGGAAGATATTCAAGATATCTTCCGAGAGTTAGATTCCTCTTCGGAAGGAATTTACACTTGGAATATTTAAAATCTTTTGTACAGGGCTTAAATTGTATTGACACAAGACATTACTCATTTAAAAAGGTTTTTCAAAAGAGGTAGTTATTCAATAGTTTATCATCCCAATTCTGATATGAGATACTTAAATCTTTGTTCATCAATGCCTTTGTGAACAAATCAGCATATTGTTCATTTGAGTCAACTTTGATTAACTTTATCACGCTGTTTTCTCATGAATATCTCTAATGAAATGATACCTGATATCAATGTGTTTTGTCTTGGAGTGCTTCACTGATTCTCAGTAATGAGATAGCACGTTGTTGTCAATATGGATAGGAGTAGTCATAAAGTTGAACCCATAGTCTAACATCTGATTTTGAATCCATAGCAGTTGAGCACAGCAGCTAGCAGCAGCAGATGTATTCAGCTTCAGCAGTTGATGTAGAGACACAGGATTGTTTCTTGCATTGCCATGAGATAATCCTTCCACCAAGAAATTGACATCCTCCTGATGTTGATTTCTTGTCAATGTTGCAGCCACCATAGTCACTGTCAGAGTATCCATAGAGATTGAAATCACTATTTTCTTGGATACCAGAGACCTAGTTAGGTGTCCTTTGAGGTATCTGAGGATTCTCTTTGCAGCAGCTAGGTGAGACACCTTTGGAGCAGCCTGATATCTTGCACAAATGCATGTGGCAAACATGATATCTGGTCTACTTGCAGTAAGATACATCAGAGAACCAATAATTGCTCTATACTGATGTTGATCAGTATCCTCCCCCTCAAGGTCAGGGCAAAGATAGGTTTCTGGGTATGGGTGTCTTGGCTGGTTTACAGTCCTTCATTTCAAATCTTTCTAGATGTCAGAGACATACTTAGTTGACTTATGAAGAACCCTTCCTTCATCTGTTTCACCTGGATCCCAAGGAAAAAGTCCATTTTTCCCATGGAACTCATCTCAAACTTCTGCTTCATAATGCTTTCAAAGTCCTTGCACATTTGGTCGTTTGAAGAACCAATATGATGTCATCAACATAGACTTGTACAAGCAAAATGTCTTCTCCACTCTTTCTGATGAAAAGAGTCTTGTCAATGGTACCTCTAGTGTATCCATTCTTCAGGAAAACTGAGACAAGGTCTCATACCACAGCCTAGGTGCTTGGTGCAGCCCATATAGGCTTTATCCATTTGCACACATAGTTTGGGGTGCTGTGGTCTTCAAATCCTGGAGTTGACACACATAGATTTCCCTATCTATATCCCCATATAGAAAAGCACACTTGACATCAAGTTGGTAGACTGTGAAGTTCTTGGATGCAGCATAAGCAAGGAAGATCCTAACTGCCTCAAGTCTTGCAACAGGTGCAAAGACATCAGTATAATCGATTCCTTCCTCCTGGGTGTATCCTTGAACTACTAGTCTTGCCTTGTTCTTGATAATCAAGCTCTTCATCTTTCTTGTTTCTGAATACCCATTTAGTGCCTATGGGTACTTGACCAGATGGTAGTGGGCATAGATTCCAGACCTTTTGTCTTTTGAATTGAAGCAGCTCTCCTCCTGCATCGATTCAACCCAACTACTATCTTTAAGGTCATCTTCTACCTTCCTTTGGTTCCATCTGAGACAAGGAAGCATGAGTACAAGCAGACATTCCCATGATGAGTCTGTCTCTTGTTCTCACACACCTCAGAGACATCCCCTATGATGTTCTCATTGTGATGAGTGTTGTGAATCCTAAGACGAGGAATCACTTCCAATTGCAGAGATAAGTCCAGTTAGACATATTCTGATCAGGAATGGATCACTCTGTCCAACTGCTGTTTCAGAGTCATTCAATGAGGACTGATTGAATGATTGAGAAACATCATCAATGGTTGGTTGTGAAGTAGTATTAACAGTTGCCTGTTCCTTCAGAATACCACCCTTCCTCAACCTGTTGTTGTAATGGATCACCTGAGAACTTTGAGGTTGATCAAGTGATTCACTTGTTGAAGCTTCACTATTTCTGAGATATTACACTGTCAGTCTGTGAATAGTTGAAGCTTTTGCCCTTCAGCTCTTGGAGAATTTGGAAGTAGGTCTGGGAAGCTCATATAGTTGTCCTGCATCAGATCTCACTTGAGCACCTGTTCCAGCTGAAACATTCTCACAAGATGGTTTAGAATAGTTTGGAAACAATTCTAAATCAAATATACTCAGTTCCATCCCCCTAACACAAGGAGTGTGCTCATTAACAACTATGTTGGATGACTCCTCAAATTGTTGATTCTTGATATTGTATACTCTATAAGCTTTGGAGCTAGAAGAGTATCCAATAAAGATAGCATCATCCGACTTCTCAGCAAACTTTGCCAAGTTGTCCTTTGTGTTAAGTATGGTACACCTGCAGCCAAGGACCTTAGAAAGCCAATGAACGGTGGCCTCTTGTTCCATAACTCATAAGGGTTTTTCCATGGGTTAACTAAAGAACCCTGTTCTGCACATAGCATGCAGTGCTGACTGCCTCTGCCCAGAATGTTAGAGGCAGCTTTGAATCAGCTAACATGGTCCGAGCAGCCTCAATAAGTGTCCTGTTCCTCCTCTCACAACACCACGTTGTTGAGGAGTTCTGGGAGCACTATATTGTCTGGACAATCCCTTTGAGTCACAGAATGAGTCAAGAACGAAGTTCTTAAACTCAGTCCCTTGATCACTTCTAATAATCTTAACCTTGTGATCAATTTGATTTTCTATTTAAGAATAAAGATTTTAAAGTTTCAGCAGTTTCATCTTTACTTCTTAAAAAGAATACCCATGTAATCTTGTAAAATCATCAACGATCACAAGGCAGTATGATTTCCTCCAATGCTCATTAACTTGTGGGACCAAAAGATCCATGTGCAATAAGTGTAATGGAGTAGTGATAGAGTTAACACATTTGGATTTATGAGATGATCTGTGTTGTTTCCCCTTTCAGGCATGCAACACAGTTATCTTTGCAGAAAAATTCCTTTTTAGGCAAACCATGTACCAAGTTATTTTAGACCAATTTATTCATTGTTTTAAAATTCACATGACACATGCGTTATGCCATAGTGTTGACTCATCACTATCAGCTTTGGAAAGAAGCATGATACTTCACCCATAGGAGAAGCCTTGTTCATATCTAGCTTGTACATATCCCCTTTCCTGGGAGATCTGAGAAGCACCATTCCGGAGGAATGTCATCCCTGGTCTGAGGATAATGCACTCATGTTCTGTGAAAAGCATTTGATGCTTCTGGTCACAGAATTGAGAAACACTTAACAGATTTGTTTCAAGCTGTTTGACAAAGTGAACTTGTCAATGTTTATTCTGCCGTTGGATATACTTCCTCTGCCCGAAATATATCCTCCGGCCTCACCTCCAAATTGGACAGGCCCTCCATCAAAGTTCTGGAATTGTTGAAGGAGAGATCTGTTCCCTGTCATGTGCCTGGAGCATCCACTATCTACAATCCAGATATTGTTGTTCTTGTCAAATGGATGTCCCTGCACATAAGATGAGATGGTTAGTTTGTGTTTGGAAGCCCAATCCTTCAGGTCTCTGGGCTCTTCCAAAGATAGTGACATAATTGACCAAAAGATATGCAATGGGTTCAATAGAGGTCATTGTATGAAGAAGAGGTTTGGGCTGCAGCATCTTCCTTGATCTTCCAATCCATCCTTTGGTTGATCTTTGAGGATGAGCTTGTTGAAGCTTTGCAGCATGGTCTTCTTCCGAAGCTTCTCTCTTTTCGGAAGAGCCTTTACCACCTTTCTTCCGAAGTAGTCTTCTTCTGAATGGTTTCAAGGGAGCCTTCTCTGTTCTTCCGAACCTTAGAAGGTTTGGCTTCCGAAGACCCTTTCCCTTCGGAAGAAGCAGTTTCTTCTCGAAAGCAACTTGGCTTCCGAGACCACTTTCCCCTTTTTCATCATTTGGACCTTTTGAAGTGGTCCAACTGAGAACCTTCTCTGACTACTTCTTTTCTAACATTATTTGCATAATGTGTGCTTGCTGGATTGTAGTAACAATCTTAGCCATGTGGTTGTGCAGACCACACATTATGCATGCAATGTTAGTCTTCTGGGAACTTGCAGGTTGTGTTTCTTGGGTTTCTTCTCTCATCATGCAACTTTCCTCTTTCAACTTCTGATCCTTCAGTAGGACAGGAGTGCTGTACTACACTCCTTTCCTGAATCAGAGTACCTACCACTTGAAATCCGAGAAATGAAACACCCTTTTGCTTAGGGTCAAACTTAAGCTTGGACTCTGCAACCTTCTTAGCAGTCCTTCTAGCAGCTTTAGCTCTGCTTCTTCTTGCCTGGTGGTCAGGATTTAGGTCATCACAGGGAGATGGGGTGTATCCTCCTGTTTCTCCCCTGTGGAGGCCATATATTTTGCTCCATCCTCTAGTTCCAATGGAGAGGGTCAGCAGTTGGAACCTCTTGCTCTTCAGTACCACATCTAGGTAGTCTAATAGACTCATAAGAGTGTGGTGGAGCTATTTCACTGTTTCCCAACCCTTCTTTGTTTTGATAAAACATTTTGGAATGAGAGGTTGATGCAAGAATAGTTTGAGAAGCTTTGCTCAGCAATAGCTTGCTTCCTGGCATGAGTCCTCAGCGTAACAGCTGAGCTTCAACTTCAGAAAGTTTGGAGATCAGATCTTTGACCATCAGTTTGAGGGTGATAGGCTGTGCTCATATCTAGGCGAGTGCCTAGAGCTTTCTCTGAAGCTTACCCCAGAAGAGGATGTAAACCGTGCATCACGATCAGAGATAATAGACACTGGCACATGTCCCGTGTCATCGAGTAATTTCTTTGATGTACACCCTTGCAAGCTTCTCCATCTTGTCGTTCTCACGGATGGGTATGAAATGAGCGGATTTTGGTGAGACGGTCAACGATAACCCAAATGGTGTCATTGCCCGTCTGAGATTTGGGTAAACCAGTGACAAAATCCATGGTTATCATTTCCCACTTCCACACGGAATTTCTGGTTGGGTCAACATTCCTGAGGCTTTGGTATTCGACCTTGACTTTAGAACCAGTCAAGCACTTTGAGACATAGGTTGCAATTCTGCCTTCATTCTTGGCCACCAGTAAACAAGCTTCAAGTCGTAATACATCTTATCTGCCCTGGGTGGATAGAGTATCTAGACTTGTGGGCTTCTCCATGATCAGGCTCCTCAGATTCCCGTATAGGGGTACCCAATCCTTCCTGCTTAAAGCGTATCCCATCCGAATGACTTCAAACTGTTGGTCTAGCCCTCGAGGTTTTTCATCTTTAAGTTCTCTTCTTTCAGGGCTTCAGTCTGAGCATTCAAGATTTGTGTCGGCAGGTTGCTTTGAATGGTGAGTTGTAGAGCTCGTACTCTATGAGGTTTCACATGTTCTTTCCTACTCAAAGCATCAGCCACCATATTTGCCTTACCAGGATGGTACTTGATAGCACAATCATAATCGTTTAGTAGTTCAAGCCATCTCCTCTGCCTCATGTTCAGCTCTTTTTGATTATACAGGTGTTGAAGACTCTTGGTGATCGGTATAAATAGTGCACTAGTACCGTACAAGTAATGTCTCCATAATTTAAGAGCAAACACAACAGCTCCCAGTTCTAGATCATGAGTTGCATAGTTCTTCTCATGAGCCTTTACTTCTTGAGGCATAGGCTATGACTTTGTCTTGCTGCATCAAAACACATCCCAGACCCTGACAGAAGCATCACAGTAGACTACAAAGTCTTCTATACCTTCGGGTAGGGCCAATATAGGTGCACTGCCACTTCTGTTTCAGTGTTTTGAAAGGCAGCCTCTTGCTTGAACCCCCAAGATATGCTACCTACCCCTTTTGGGTAAGCATGGTCAATGGTTGAGCTATCTATCTTGAGAATCCCTCGATAAATCTCCTGTAATAGCCGGCTAGTCCCAGAAATTGTCTAATTTCCGTTGGATTAGAAGGTGTAGGCCAACTTTGATAGATTCAATTTTAGCTGGGTCTACATGAATTCCATTAGCACAATTACATGGCCAAGGAATATGAACTTCTTTAAGCCAGAAATCACATTTCGAGAACTTAGCATAGAGCTCCTCCCTCTTTAGTAGTTCAAGAACCAATCTCAGATGTTCGTCATGCTCACTCTCATTTTTGGAATAGATCAATGTCACATGAAGACAATGACAAACTTGTCTAAATAGGGCTTGCATACACGATTTGCATGAGATCCATGATACGCAGGTGCATTTGTTAGCCCAAATGCATGACTGTGAACTCAAAGTGACCGTATCGAGTTCTGAAAGCCGTCTTCATATATCTTCATCTCTGACTCTCAGCTGATGATAACCGCTTCTAAGATCTATCTTGGAGTAAATGCTTGAACCTGCAGTTGGTCAAATAAGTCGTCAATACGTGGCAAGGGATAACGGTTCTTGATCGTCACTTTGTTCAGTTCCCCCGATAGTCAATGCACATTCTGAAGGTTCCGTCTTTCTTCTTTACAAATACACTGGTGCTACCCATGGTGACGGCTAGGTCGAATGAATCCTTATCAAGGAGTTCCCTAAGCTGGTCAGATAGTTCTTTTAATTCAGAAGGTGCGAGACGGTAGGTGCCCGAGCTATAGGTGTAGCTCCAGTACTAACTCGATGAAAACTCGACCATCCTTTTAGGGGGCAACCCAGGCGTTCGTCAGGAACACTTCAGGAAATTCCCTGACGACGGATACATCTTCTGCAGGATCGATTTCGGGTGGTTTCTCTCTCAACTCACTCGTGAATCAACACTCAAGCAGTCTTTTAGGAAGAGTTGATCACAATATAACAAGTAACAAGCAGTAAAAAATTAACAGCAAGTAATTTTCAAGGTACTTTTATATATTGCTTCTCAACTCAAAGGATTACAAGACGCTTGGACTCAAATCGCTTACTAAAGAGTTACAGGGAGAAGATATATAAATACTACCTACAGCCGGGAATACTTTGATTCCAGCTGGACACCTCTAACCTTACATCTATACTACAAGACTCTAGGTGAGGTCTTTCAGACATTTTGCCTGAGAGTGGGTAGTCAGGACATGTCCCTGACTTACCCATGCTGCCAACTAAAGTTGGTAACATGTACTATTATCAAAGGTGAGCAGTAGAATAAAGTATGGTCAACAATATGGCTTTCGAGGAAAACCCATGCTGTGTCAGAGGTCCGCATGCGGACTGACAAGACCATACTTTTATCTGCTGGACATAGCAGTGTCTTCCGAAGGATAAAGTGCTTCGGAAGTAAAACTTCTTCCGAAGGCACTTATACTTCGGAGAGACTACTTCTTCCGAAGCTTGGAGTCTTCTTTGTCTTCGAAGCAGACTTTGTCTTCAGCTCTTTCATCAGACTTTGTCTTCGGAAGCTTTCAGACTTTGTCTTCAGCTCTTTCATCAGACTTTGTCTTCGGAAGCTTTCAGACTTTGTCTCAGCTCTTTCATCAGACTTTGTCTTCGGAAGATATCTTCAGCTGTGGCTTCGTTGTTTGTCATCACAGTTGACTTCAGCTTTTGCCTTCAGAAGATGTCTTCAGCTGTTGTTCCTTAGACTCTCGGAAGATCTCTTGCTTGGCTTCGGAAGCCCTTTGATGTAGTACAAAAGTGACTATGAAGTGAATTTGGTTGCACCAGCCTTATCATGATCTAACAAACTCCCCCTAGGCTGATGCTACCAAACTTCACTTCTCTCTTCTTCTTCTCAAAGTTCTCAGCACCAAGGAAAGCAGGTGTTTATCAGTATCTTCATTCTTTCCTGCTGTGATGCTGAGAATCTTGTACAAATCCTTGGTAGACAGCACCTCGACCCTGTCACCTTGGATTTTGTGTACCCTCTGTTGTGGCCCTCTGAAAAGAGTTAGTTGATGGGAAGTATAGTCATATTCCCATCGAACTATTGGTTCCAATTCAGGACCTTCCACCATCTGTAGAAAGGCTGTGCCTTTGGTGTTGATCTTTCCTTGTCTTCCACTCTTTCAGCTTCAACTCTTCTTCAATCTTGGCTCTTCGACTTCGTTCAGCCAAGTGGAGACCGCTGATGTAATTTCTGATGTGTGCAGCAGTCTCAGAGTTGGAGGGATTGGAGAATGGCTTCTCTGCAAGCTCAGCAAGATCAAATCTGCTGAGATGCAGTAAAGAGGTGGCATTAAGCCTGTTGGTTTCACCATTCTCTCTTTCCACAACAAAGTTGTGAGAAGGTTCATCGAACCTCCACTGGATTATAGCATTTCTAGCCCAGGAGATTGACCAGAAATCCTGTCCTCTTTCCTGGTATCCAGTAGAGTCACCAGCCTTCTTCTTAGCCTCTTCTCCTCAGCATTGAGGGTATCGGAGTTGAGACCAAGAAGTCTTGCAGCCTGGCCCAATGTGTTCTAGGCAATTCAAGAAATTTGCCTAGAGTGAGGGAGTTGAAGAATTATCAACATAGGTGATGTTGATAAGCTCTCCCTCACAGGAGATACTGCTCAAAGTAGTACAGTAATGAGCCTTGTCTCAACTCTTTATCTCCTCAAAGGAGAGATGTTGAGGAGGTTGAGGAGACTGTCTTGGTTGTTGTTGGGTAGGCTTAGGTTTAGTGGTTTTGGGTTGAGTCTTGGTTTTAGGATGGGTAGTTTGGGTGGTTGAGGTGATGTGGTAGGTTTGGGTATAGTTGTGGGTTGAGGGTGAAGATTTCATCAGTGGGTTCAGCTTTGATGGGAAAAGAGTTGGTTTAGGAGAGGGTTTGGCTGTGGTTGAGTGGCTAAGGGTGAGACTGTCCCCTTGTACCCTCCTGTACATCTCCCTTCTCTTCCCCAAACGGATGTCAGCTTTGATTTCACTGACTATCCGCTGGAGTGTCCTTTCGGACATAGGTCCCACCTGCCTACCAGAGAAGCCATGTGCCCGAGATAGTCCTTCATCCAGGCTTTGTCAGTTGACTTCTTGGTGGCAGTGACCTCCTCTCTTCCTCCCTCTTCCTCTTCACCTTTAGCTTCTCCCTAGCAGCCTTCTTCCTTTCCTTCTCCATTTGATCCTGCTCTTTATTGTGGAGCAGCAGGATCATGTCATTGTCATGTGGAGACAGTTCAGGAAGACTGAAGCCTCTTGAGAGTAGGAATTGATCCTCTCCTCTCTCAGCTTCAGGGCTGCCTCCCTCTGCTCTTCCTCTGCCTCTCCAAGGCCAACCTGGCTTCCCTTCTTGTTGTAGCCTGGTTGACCTCTCCAAAGTCACCAACTCCTCTAGTGGTAGCAGGAGTATTTCCTCATTGACAGCTCCAAGACTGAGAGCTGGTCAATGAGTGCTGTTCTTCTCTTCAGGTTGATTTCTTCCTGATTGGCTGCAGCTGCCTTAGAGCTGGCAGCTAGCACCTTTTCAGTTGGAAACCTCCCTTTCTTTTTAGCCTTCTCAATCCTTTCCTCCTCCTGAAGCTCTTCCACAGTCAGTTTTCTTTTGCCTTTGTCTTTGATGGTGCTTGACTGTAGTGGTTCTTGAATGGAGGGTTGTGATTGAGATAGAAGTTCAGCTGGTGCTTGGATTGGAGGAGTTTCAGAAGTGTCCTCCCTGCCCACCTCGGATGCTATGTCAGCAATGACATCTGTGATGGTCAGCTCCTCGGACATCTGAAACAAGCCTTCCGCAGCTTCTATTTCGGCTTCGGAAGATTTTTCTTGTTCTTCGAGGCTTCCATATAGGCTTCGGAAGCTTCAGCTTGAGCTTCGGAAGATGAGACTGCTGCAAATTCTGTCCCATCTGTTTCAGTTGCTGGGCCATCAGTCCCCATTTCCCCTTCGAAGCTAATCTCAGGTTCCATGAAGACCTTAGGTTGACCAACTTCTTCCACAGTGGTAGAAGGTGCAGTCAGTCTTTGAAGCTCCTCAGCCCCAAAGTATGCATGTGTGGTGTCGGGGCTGGGCTGTTCTAGGGATGATCTCAATACAAACTGTGTGAACAGTCTGTAGAGATCTTGAAGCATCCTTGAGTCAATCTCCAGAAAGGATTGAGATGACTCAGGTAGGGTAATTTGTTGGGGTGGAAATGAGTTGGGTCTGTGGTTCCATAGGTGTTTGTCTCTGAACTTTCTCCCCCTTTTTGGTAGCATCATCTTGAGAGCTAGATGAGCTAGAGGAAGAAGTCATTGAGACTGATTGGTACATGCCCTAACAGACCTCTCCGTCTGTTTCTCAGCTAGTTAGCCTTGAGAGAGTTAATCTCAAGTTGCTGAGTGGCAGTCCTTGATTCTAAGATCTTCACCTGTGATTCCAGGTTGGAGACCTTAGAAAGCAAGTACTGAAGTGTTAGTTGCATACTTCCCTCATCTTCATGAGAAGAATCACGGGGAGATGAGATAACATACCTAGTATGCTCACTCTCACCACCAGATGTGGTTTCTTGGCACCCTGGTTTCCTCTGCTCAGAGTCATCTCTTTCAGAGATGTCAATGGGCAAAGTTGCGTAGACTCAGTCCTAATGATGTTACCCTGTCCTGAGAGCTCAGTGAGAAACTCTGAGTAGTGGCAGCTGAGTCTACATGAGTCCCCTCCACATCAGTGGGACTCACCTCAGTAGCAGGCTTCTGATGGGGGCTAGAGACAAGGGATCCCTCTTGCTCTGTTGATCTTTCAGAGGGTGTTGTAGATCAACTTCATGGCCATGGAGAGATGTAATCTCTTCATCAGTTCGGAGTAAAAGGTCAGTGAAAGAGAGGGTGGTTAGTCCTACTGACCCGGGACTTAGATCAATGTCTACAGGCATTGAGCCTTTGGTGGGCTGTCCCTAGAAAGCTGCACAGGGGAGTGTAGAGACTCACCCTGTGGGCTAAAGGCTGGGGTTCGGGCTCAGGGGTTTGAGACTGAGGAGGCTCAAAACCCACATTGAGGTCAAATGAAAGGATGGTGTGACCTCCGACTGAGTGGGAGCCCATGATTCCACTCTAGTCGTTTCGGTGTGAACAGGAGGAGCTTGTTCATCAGAGTAGATTGAACAAGGGTTCGTTTGGGGCGTCTCTGATATGTAATTTGATGGTAAAGAAGGCTTTGGTATTGTGGTGGATGTTGCTGGTGTGGGTTCATCACCTGTGGGGATAACAGGGATGTCACCAGGAGCTATGCGCTCAGTCATCGCTGGAGGTAATGGAGTGTACCGTCCAGTGAAGTTGGTGGACATCTTCTTCAGATTTTGAAGATGGTAGGCCTCATATGTGGAACAGGAAGAGCAGCTGCGCAGACAAGCTTGCTTGGTTCCATCTCACAGTTGATTATATGTTGAAGAAATCGGGGATACATGAAGAATGTATCTCTGCTCAGATTGGCGATTAGGTTATTCAACACAATCGTGAGTAGTTGAATCTGAGGCCTCTCACCAACCCATGAACTAGGCATCCTAGTTCATATGGGATTTGATCCCAACCCCCTGATTTGTTGGAGAGGCAGTGCAAAACAATGTGCAGCAGGAACTTCCAATGGTAAGAGAAGTTGAACTTGTATACCGTAGATCTGCTGACATCGCCTCCATATCCCATGAGGATATATGTGCCTTCCAAGTCTTCCTTGGGGAACTCAGTAGGAGCCCCATCATCGTGAAGCTCGAGATGCTCCCTGATGATCTGTTCATTGATGACCAACTCTTGGCCACAAACTCGGTTCTCAGGACTCGAACCCCATTCAGTACTGCAGTTTCACCATTGCTCCAAAATTCTGACATATGGTTGAGTATATGGTGGGGTTAACTGTTAGTGCAGTGAGATAGGTGATTCGGTGAGAAAGGTGATGATTTGGGTAAAGTCGGCATCCCTTGACGAATCAAGTAACGCGACTGGTTGTGCTGAGGTTTTAGCGCCATTGAGAAAAGGTAAGCTTGAAATTTTGGATGATTTTGAGGTTTTACAGTGAAGGGAACAGTTAGGGCTGTAAAGTGGTAAAAGAAGATGAAATTGATAAGTCAAGATTATTTAAAAGGGGTGAATAGTGGTATGGTGGTGGTAATAGGGTGACTGTTTTGGGGTTACTGTGGGTGGTACGGTGGTTTACGGCGGAGAAATGATGTGGCGGCAAGGATAATTTTAAATAATCTGACATTATCAACAAAATCTTTACTTTTTACAGAGTGGGGCCCAAAAGATATCCGTTACATATAAACCTTTACTTCCGAGGGTAAAACATTTCCGAAGGTAATTTCTTCCTAGGGCAATTTCTCTTCCGAAGCATGACAGTGCTTCCGAAGGTAAATTGTCCTTTGAAGGCACTTTATCTTCCGAAGCAAGGCATTGCTTCCGAAGTAAAGCTGTCTTTCCGAATGGAGAGTTGTATAAGTTTCGGAAGTAGATCTGATATAAAATCAATCGCTTCTTCCGAGACCACAACTCTTCCGAGAAGAAAATTCCATTGAGGAATTTGGCTTCGGAAGATATTCAAGAATATCTTCCGAGAGTTAGTTCCTCTTCGGAAGGAATTTACACTTGGAATAATTTAAAGATCTTTTGTAACAGGCTTAAATTGTATTGACACAAGACATTACTCATTTAAAAGGTTTTCAAAAGAGGTAGTTATTCAATGTTTATCATCCCAATTGCTGATATGAGATACTTAAATCTTTGTTCATCAAATGCCTTTGTGAACAAATCAGCATATTGTTCATTTGAGTCAACTTTGATTAACTTATCAGCTGTTTTCATGAATATCTCTAATGAAATGATACCTGATATCAATGTGTTTTGTCTTGGAGTGCTTCACTGGATTCTCAGTAATGGAGATAGCACTGTTGTTGTCAATATGGATAGGAGTAGTCATGAAGTTGAACCCATAGTCTAACATCTGATTTTGAATCCATAGCAGTTGAGCACAGCAGCTAGCAGCAGCAATGTATTCAGCTTCAGCAGTTGATGTAGAGACACAGGATTGTTTCTTGCATTGCCATGAGATAATCCTTCCACCAAGAAATTGACATCCTCCTGATGTTGATTTCTTGTCAATGTTGCAGCCACCATAGTCACTGTCAGAGTATCCATAGAGATTGAAATCACTATTTCTTGGATACCAGAGACCTAGTTTAGGTGCTCCTTTGAGGTATCTGAGGATTCTCTTTGCAGCAGCTAGGTGAGACACCTTTGGAGCAGCCTGATATCTTGCACAAATGCATGTGGCAAACATGATATCTGGTCTACTTGCAGTAGATACATCAGAGAACCAATAATTGCTCTATACTGATGTTGATCAGTATCCTCCCCCTCAAGGTCAGGGCAAAGATTATGGTTTCTGGGTATGGGTGTCTTGGCTGGTTTACAGTCCTTCATTTCAAATCTTTCTAAGATGTCTGAGACATACTTAGATTGACTTATGAAGAACCCTTCCTTCATCTGTTTCACCTGGATCCCAAGGAAAAAGTCCATTTTTCCCATGGACTCATCTCAAACTTCTGCTTCATAATGCTTTCAAAGTCCTTGCACATTTGGTCGTTTGAAGAACCAAATATGATGTCATCAACATAGACTTGTACAAGCAAAATGTCTTCTCCACTCTTTCTGATGAAAAGAGTCTTGTCAATGGTACCTCTAGTGTATCCATTCTTCAGGAGAAACTGAGACAAGGTCTCATACCACAGCCTAGGTGCTTGGTGCAGCCCATATAGAGCTTTATCCAGTTTGCACACATAGTTGGGGTGCTGTGGGTCTTCAAATCCTGGAGGTTGACACACATAGATTTCCCTATCTATATCCCCATATAGAAAAGCACACTTGACATCAAGTTGGTAGACTGTGAAGTTCTTGGATGCAGCATAAGCAAGGAAGATCCTAACTGCCTCAAGTCTTGCAACAGGTGCAAAGACATCAGTATAATCGATTCCTTCCTCCTGGGTGTATCCTTGAACTACTAGTCTTGCCTTGTTCTTGATAATCAAGCCTCTATCATCTTTCTTGTTCCTGAATACCCATTTAGTGCCTATGGGTACTTGACCAGATGGTAGTGGGCATAGATTCCAGACCTTTTGTCTTCTGAATTGAAGCAGCTCCTCCTGCATCGATTCAACCCAACTACTATCCTTTAAGGCATCTTCTACCTTCTTGGTTCCATCTGAGACAAGAAGCATGAGTACAAGCAGATTCCCATGATGAGTCTGTCTTCTTGTTCTCACACCCTCAGAGACATCTCCTATGATGTTCTCAGTTGGATGAGTGTTGTGAATCCTAAGACGAGGAATCACTTCCAATTGCAGAGATAAGTCTAGGTTAGACATATTCTGATCAGGAATTGGATCACTCTGTCCAACTGCTGTTTCAGAGTCATTCAATGAGGACTGATTGAATGATTGAGAAACATCATCAATGGTTGTTGTGAAGTAGTATTAACAGTTGCCTGTTCCTTCAGAATACCACTTCCCTCAACCTGGTGTTGTAGTGGATCACCTGAGGAACTTTGAGGTTGATCAAGTGATTCACTTGTTGAAGCTTCACTATTTCTGGAGATAGTTACACTGTCAGATCTGTGAATAGTTGAAGCTTGTTGCCCTTCAGCTCTTGGAGAATTTGGAATAGGTCTGGGAAGCTCATATAGTTGACCTGCATCAGCATCAGCATCACTTGAGCACCTGTTCCAGCTGAAACATTCTCACAAGATGGTTTAGAATAGTTTGGAAACAATTCTAAATCAAAAATATACTCAGGTCCATTCCCCCTAACACAAGGAGTGTGCTCATTAACAACTATGTTGGATGACTCCTCAAATTGTTGATTCTTAATATTGTATACTCTATAAGCTTTAGAGCTAGAAGAGTATCCAATAAAGATAGCATCATCCGACTTCTCAGCAAACTTTGCCAAGTTGTCCTTTGTGTTAAGTATGGTACACCTGCAGCCAAAGGACCTTAGAAAGCCAATGAACGGTGGCCTCTTGTTCCATAACTCATAAGGGGTTTTTCCATGGGGCTTAACTACAAGAACCCTGTTCTGCACATAGCATGCAGTGCTGACTGCCTCTGCCCAGAATGTTAGAGGCAGCTTTGAATCAGCTAACATGGTCCGAGCAGCCTCAATAAGTGTCCTGTTCCTCCTCTCAGCAACACCGTTTTGTTGAGGAGTTCTGGGAGCACTATATTGTCTGGCAATCCCTTTTGAGTCACAGAATGAGTCAAGAACGAAGTTCTTAAACTCAGTCCCTTGATCACTTCTAATAATCTTAACCTTGTGATCAATTTGATTTTCTATTTTAAGAATAAAAGATTTTAAAGTTTCAGCAGTTTCATCTTTACTTCTTAAAAAGAATACCCATGTAAATCTTGTAAAATCATCAACGATCACAAGGCAGTATGATTTCCTTCCAATGCTCATTATACTTGTGGGACCAAAAGATCCATGTGCAATAAGTGTAATGGAGTAGTGATAGAGTTAACACATTTGGATTTATGAGATGATCTGTGTTGTTTCCCTTTCAGGCATGCAACACAGTTATCTTTGCAGAAAAATTCCTTTTTAGGCAAACCATGTACCAAGTTATTTTAACCATTTATTCATTGTTTTAAAATTCACATGACACATGCGTTTATGCCATAGTGTTGACTCATCACTATCAGCTTTGGAAAGAAAGCATGATACTTCACCCATAGGAGAAGCCTTGTTCATATCTAGCTTGTACATATCCCCTTTCCTGGGAGATCTGAGAAGCACCAATTCCGGAGGAATTGTCATCCCTGGTCTGAGGATAATGCACTCATGTTCTGTGAAAAGCATTTGATGCTTCTGGTCACAGAATTGAGAAACACTTAACAGATTGTGTTCAAGCTGTTTGACAAAGTGAACTTTGTCAATGTTTATTCTGCCGTTGGATATACTTCCTCTGCCCGAAATATATCCTCCGGCCTCACCTCCAAATTGGACAGGCCCTCCATCAAAGTTCTGGAATTGTTGAAGGAGAGATCTGTTCCCTGTCATGTGCCTGGAGCATCCACTATCTACAATCCAGATATTGTTGTTCTTGTCAAATGGATGTCCCTGCACATAAGATGAGATGGTTAGTTTTGTTTGGAAGCCCAATCCTTGCAGGTCTTGGGCTCTTCCAAAGATAGTGACATAATTGAACCAAAAGATATGCAATGGGTTCAATAGAGGTCATTGTTGAAGAAGAGGTTTGGGCTGCAGCATCTTCCTTGATCTTCCAATCCATCCTTTGGTTGATCTTTGAAGATGAGCTTGTTGAAGCTTTTGCAGCATGGTCTTCTTCCGAAGCTTCTCTCTTTTCGGAAGAAGATTCACCACCTTTTCTTCCGAAGTAGTCTTCTTCTGAGATGGTTTCAAGGGACCCTTCTTGTTCTTCCGAACCTTAGAAGGTTTGGCTTCCGAAGCCACTTTCCCTTCGGAAGAAGCAGTTTCTTCCGAAAGCAACTTGGCTTCCGAGACCAACTTTCCCTTTTTCATCATTGGACCTTTTGAAGTGGTCCAACTGAGAAACCTTCTCTGACTACTTCTTTTCTAACATTATTTGCATAATGTGTGCTTGCTGGATTGTAGTAACAATCTTTAGCCATGTGGTTGTGCAGACCACACATTATGCATGCAATGTTAGTCTTTTGGGAACTTGCAGGTTGCTGTTTCTTGGGTTTCTTCTCTTCATCAGCAACTTTCCCTTTCAACTTCTGATCCTTCAGTAGGACAGGAGTGCTGGTACTACACTCCTTTCCTGAATCAGGAGTACCTACCACTTGAAATCCGGCAGAAATGAAGACACCCTTTTGCTTAGGGTCAAACTTAAGCTTGGACTCTGCAACCTTCTTAGCAGTCCTTCTAGCAGCTTTAGCTCTGCTTCTTCTTGCCTTGGTGGTCAGGATTTGGTCATCACAGGTGGAGATGGGTGTATCCTCCTGTTTCTCCCCTGTGGAGGCCACTATTTTTGCTTCATCCTCTAGTTCCAATGGAGAAGGGTCAGCAGTTGGAACCTCTTGCTCTTCAGTACCACATCTAGGTAGTCTAATAGACTCATAAGAGTGTGGTGGAGCTATTTCACTGGTTCCCAACCCTTCTTTGTTTTGATAAAACATTTTGGAATGGGAGGTTGATGCAAGAATAGTTTGGAAGCTTTGCTCAGCAATAGCTTGCTTCCTGGCCTGAGCCTCAGCTGTGACTAACTGGGCTTCAACTTCAGAGAGTTTGGAGATCAGATCTTTGATTTGAGTCTTATAATTAGTCTTTTCATGTTTTAAAAGAGACACAGTTTTCTCTAACTCATCAATTTTCTTTGATAGTCAGATTCAGCTCTTTTAAAGTCAGATTTTAGCACATTTAAAGACTCAACCTCAGATCTGATTTCCGAAATGTAATCCTTATAAAGTTTAACTTTAGCAATACAGGCAGCAGTACAAAGATGTTCATATACCTGATCATCATCTGTTCGGCCATGAGTGCTTGAGCGGGAGTCACATCCTGTACCATGAAGCTCCAGTCAACTTCCTGAGCAACAGCAGCTGTTTCAGTTGACTTTTCTTCATGCTTGGGGGCAGTGGGATGTGTGGAGGCCTGTGGGGTTCCCGGGTTGTTCTTGGGAGCCTTGCATTCCCTAGCAAAGTGACCAAGTTGGTTGCAGTTGTAGCACCTTGCTTTGCTCTTATCAAACCCAAACTTGCTGTTGACTGGTTTTGAGGGAATTGCCTTCCAGTTCTCTTGAAGAACTTCTTCGCTCTGTAAGTTAAAAGAGCCATCGCTGGACAATATCCATGTACTCCCCATCATCTGGACTGAAGCACTCAAGATCATCAAAGCAGTATTGAAAATCACCAGAGTGTCCACTTCCAGAGACAAAGGCACAACCGTCCTGAAAGGAGTTGTGTTGAACCTTTTGAGACTTTGGAGTCTCAGGTAGAGTAATGAAGGGTCCAGTATGTGAGTTGTCAGGGTAGCATAGCAAGGATGCTGTGGTTCTATGCTTTCCCTTTCAACCACATGAAGGGCTGAACTCAGTTGGTTATTGGAGTGATCAGAGGAGTTCTGCATTCATCTCCATCTGAAATGCACTTAGGATACCATACAACTCTGTAAGAGAAAGAGTCTTAAGGTCCGAAGTTCTCTTGATGACAACACAGTAGTGAGTCCATAGTTTAGGAAGAGAAGACATGAACTTCCTAACTATGTCTCTGTTCTCAAGAGCTACTCCAATATCCGCCAGAGTATCTACTAGCTCAACATACCTGAAGTATTGTTGAGTCAAGGTCTCACCAGCCTTGAAAGTAAAGTTCTCAAACTGCTGCTTCAAGAGATCTTTCTTGTTCTCTTGAGTTTCTTGGATCCCTCATACATCAGCTTCAAAGCTTCCCATAAATCTTTAGCTGTCTTGCACTTCTTGAAGCGTCGTAGACGGAGTTGGGGAGAGCAGTTTGGAGACAAGTCATAGCCCTTTGATCTAGCTCTATTCTCTTTCTATCTTCCTCTGAGTAATCATCAACATCTTTTGGAATGATGCGATTACCAGTGGCAGATGTAGTGCTTGGTATGAAAGGACCATTGACAATGGAGTCCCACATCCTTGAATCTTGACACTTGATGAAGCCTTCCATCCTGATACACCATGTGTCAAAGTCTTCAGGGGTGCATGGGGACTTGGTCAAGGTACCATTTTCCATATCAGCCTTGGAAGAGCAGCCATTTGAGTGAGTGGATTGTGGTGAGGAGTGAAAAACAGGTTGATTAGGATGGTAAGATCTCACAATCAAGAGCCTGGAGCTCTGATACCAATTGCAGGATCGATTTCGGGTGGTTTCTCTCTCAACTCACTCGTGAATCAACACTCGGCAAGCAGTCTTTTAGGAAGAGTTGATCACAATATAACAAGTAACAAGCAGTAAGAAAATTAACACAGCAAGTAATTTTCAAGGTACTTTATATATTGCTTCTCAACTCAAAGGATTACAAGACGCTTGGACTCAAATCGCTTACTAAAGAGTTACAGGGAGAAGATATATATAATACTACCTACAGCCGGGAATACTTTGATTCCAGCTGGACACCTCTAAACCTTACATCTATACTACAAGACTCTAGGTGAGGTCTTTCAGACATTTTGCCTGAGAGTGGGTAGTCAGGACATGTCCCTGACTTACCCTTGCTGCCAACTAAAGTTGGTACATGTACTATTATCAAAAGGTGACAGTAGAATAAAGTATGGTCAACAATATGGCTTTCGAGGAAAAACCCATGCTGTGTCAGAGGTCCGCATGCGGACTGACAAGGACCATACTTTTATCTGCTGGACATAGCATTGTCTTTCGAAGGATAAGTGCTTCGGAAGTAAAACTTCTCCGAAGGCACTTATACTTCGGGAGACTACTTCTTCCGAAGCTTGGAGTCTTCTTTGTCTTCGGAAGCAGACTTTGTCTTCAGCTCTTTCATCAGACTTTGTCTTCGGAAGCTTTCAGACTTTGTCTTCAGCTCTTTTCATCAGACTTTGTCTTCGGAAGCTTTCAGACTTTGTCTTCAGCTCTTTCATCAGACTTTGTCTTCGAAGATATCTTCAGCTGTTGGCTTCAGTTGTTGTCATCAGCGTTGACTTCAGCTTTTGCCTTCAGAAGATGTCTTCAGCTGTTGTTCCTAGACTCTCGAAGATCTCTTGCTGGCTTCGGAAGCCCTTGATGTAGTAACCAAAGTGACTATGAAGTGAATTTGGTTGCACCAGCCTTATCATGATCTAACATCTTCAATCTGCCTTTTCTTCTCTTTGTCAGTGACTAAGGCTAGGATAGCAGTATGTCCTTTTCGAAACCTTTTGAGCCTTCAATAAGAAATAACTCCCATCACGACACCAGTCTTGTCTCCCTCCACACAAGGACTTCATCATTTGGTAGGGGGATACGAATCATTTTGTCTTTACAGATAATTTCTGCAGTTTTTGGATAGCCATCCATACCAACTTACCACATCGAAGCTTCCCAAAGTAATGGGCATGAGGTTTATTGGTAGGATATGCCATGATAAATCTAGTGTACAATTTTTCAGGATTTGTGATGCGGTCAAGGATTTACCATTCGCTACTTCTACAACATATGGCTCATCTAGGGATACAGGTTCACTACCTTCAAGTGCTTATAGAAAGTATTTGATAGAAGCTTCTATCAGCTCCGTGTCAAATAATACTATGCCATAAACATTATTCAATCCAAAAATTTTCCCATAATAACGTTAGGGTCTTTTAGAGCCTCCCTTTGCTAATAACGAAAGCTCTGCCCTTAGCTGATCCTTCTTTCCCCAGTGCAGTCTTTAGCAATATGGCCCTTTTCTCCATATTTGAAACAATAACTTCCTTCTTTCCCACCATTCTGCTGATTACCATCCTTCTTTCCTGGTCTTAGTCTTGGTCCTACTTCAGGAGCAGTGTGCCCCCCTTGTTGCATTTGTAGCAGATGATTGCGGTACACTTGCCATGGTGACGCTTGCTACACTCTGACATCTAGGCGGAATGCCCTGATTGTCATGGTGCTTTTTCTGATCTTGCTTCTTGCTTGTACCTTGACTCTCACCATCTTTAGCATCTTCAAACTTTCTCTTCCCCGAGCTTTCAGCAGCAACACCCTTATCCTTGTTTCTGGGGTGTTAACTTCCCCTGAGCCACAGCCTCATTAGTCACTTGTGAGCTAACCTAATGGCCTGTTGGATTGAAGTTGGGTTGGAGGAAGTGACCATGGATTGAATGACCGAGACAGTCCACGTGGATTAGCCTTCAATTCTTCTGTGAGCAGGCTCCATCATATGAGGACACAAAGTTGCGTACTCATGATTTCGGTGGTATACTTTCCAATTTCAGATCCCACCATTTTGTGGTCCAGCATTCGGTTTTCAAACCTTTGTACTTCTTCTCTCGGGCAAAATTCTTCCATCATTAGTTGTTTGAATTCCTCCAAGCCATAGCATTGCTAAGGAAGAGTAAGTCTTGAAACTTCTGTCTTCCAGAACGAGAGTGCAGCTCCACTCAAGGCTCCGGAGGCATACTTGGTCCTACTCTCATCGGACATTCAATATAGCGAAGATGGATTCACATTTCTCGAACCACCTTATGAGCCCAATGGCCCCTTCTGCACCAGTGAAGGTATGGTTTGCAGTCTAGGAACTTTTATATGAATAGTGATGACCATTCTGAGCAACCTGAGTGGCTAGGGCTGCAGCAACACCTTGATTGACCAAGGCTGTATTTCTTCAGGAGTCATCCCTATTGGGACAGTTCCTCTGGCGCGTCCTCTACCTCTGCCTCTGCCCGCTGTGCGTCCATCTATCATGAAATTGTTTGGTGAGAATTCACACTTTGACATATTCAATAGATGCATTTTATATCAATATTCAAAGTATGGGCAATTACTGTAGGTAGATGGGAATTTAAGAAAACTGGGTTTTTCGATTAAATTCGGCAAGGCACGAGTACTAAGGAAACAAGTCTCGCTTTAGGTTAGGACAAGCGTGGCTTAGATTACCAAATGGAACATATCAAGGTACACGAGAAGCCATTGCCTTAAGGACTTGTATATGACTGTAGTAACTTCACGTGTTACAATAGCAGAAATCTTACTGCCAGAGTTTCGAGACCGTGAACGGATTTGACGAGAAGACATGCTGAATAATATGGAAAGAAGAAACCTTTATGAAAAACGGGTAATTGGTTTCTAAAACTTTTCAAATAATAAAATCATTAATGAGATTGTTTAGAATAACAATGAGAGGTTAGGAGCGTAACGTTCGGTTCGCAAACCAAAGCGAATACGTTGACTTATCAAAGTATTTGTGTCCACCACAACCTTAACGAGGACATGCGTACCTATAAGCGAATACTCATCTCGAGGTTCCCAGGTGAGGTAATCAAGTTGTATGAAATACCTTGCCTAGACAGAACACCTTAAGATACAGGTATCCCACTCTTCCCAGCATTGCATGTTCTCGGTCCTGTGACACGGACTTTGACGAGATTTGAAAACCATTTGATTTAGGCACGATGATAAGTGTAGATCCCACGTGTCGTTGAGAATAAGTTTAGGATGAGTCAAAGAGTCAAAGTTATGTTTAGGAAACAACTATCTAAGTTTAAGCATATAACTTCTAATCTTAGTCAATCTCTAACTAAGGCAATTTACTTTGTGCAACTATTGTGTGTGGCTATAGGCTAGATGCAATTCCTAACTCACTATAACCAATGGCTCTGATACCAATCTGTCACCCCTCAAATTCCGGGTCTGGAATCTATCACGGAGGGTGAACAAACAGGATCGAACACAGTAGTTACACATGAGATGCAAATATCTATATGATAGTTTTAGATATCATTACAAATGTTCAAGTAATATTATGCGTAGCGGAAGTAAATATGATTGTTTCCTGACAACATGTCTTAATCATATTTTTGATATAATCAATAGGTATCTTGAGCTCTTATATGATCCTACGTGCATGTCCATAAGCTCCTAATAGATACCTGAGAATACATGTTAAATCAAGTGTCAACACAGGGTTGGTGAGTTCATAGGTAAGTAAAAACATACTGATAAATCATCAATTATCATCAATTAGGATTTATTGTAAAGTGTGAGTTTAATTTACTCACCAGTATATGAATAGCCTATCGGAACCCTTTTATATTAGGTGAACTCTCGCTATCCCACATACCTACTATGTACAAGCCCAACAAATCCTACACATAGGATTTGTCCATGTACCATAGTTTAATATCCTTTTCATGTGTATATTAGATTTTCATAATAATTTCAAATCAGAGGGAGCAAATCCTCCTTTACATTTATCCTCATATGGGTTGTAACTGGAACTATATGCAAACTATATAAAGTGCGCATCTGCCTTCTCACTACAGAAACAGTCATCCCAAATGACAACAAGATCTTTGTGCATCTGATATGGATCACAGTCCATACCTTTGTGGGGGTAAGTCACTCCCCGATAGTACTATCCAAAAGATCCCTGCTTATTTATAGTCCAGTATACAGAGAAGGTTTTCATAATAACCATATGTAATCATAAATGTGATCAAATTATTATTTAACATAATACACAAAATAATTTGTAACTTCAATTACAACATGTATTCCAGCCCCAAAATATTAAATGATTAAAAGGGGAATAGTTATGAACTCACCTCAGTTCCTGTGTGGTGTTGACAACCTAGTAATTCCTGTTAAGGAATTATAATTTCACGTAAGCAAACAGATACAACCCAAAACCTAATTAAGTTAGATCTTGAACCTGGTGTTCAATTGATCTAGGGTTTGGTTTTCTAGGATTTGTTATAAACATATAATTAAATCATTTAGTTATTTTGTTAATTATTTAATAACTAAAGATTTATATTTTATAATATTTAATTAGTTTAATAATGATTTTTAACATATCATTATGTTCCAAATAAATCTTAGACGTTAAATATAAACTTATATTTAATTTTGTAAGATTTATAAATAGACACAATTTATCTAGACATTATATTTATATGATAATGTTTTTATAACTGAACATAGATTATGTATAAATAATGAATAATAACATATCATTAAATTAAACATATTTACATGATAAAACATAATATAATTTAATCTAATTATTAATTATGTTCAATATTAATAATCATAACATAATAAATTTAGTCAATAAATAATATAAATTATGTAATTATTAATTATGTTATCCATATTTATATCATGTATAAACATTATTTATGTGTAATAATCTATGTACTATTTTATTTAAAAATCTATTTATGATTTTTAATAAATCATGTATTATTTAGTATGATTTTATGATTTAATTTATAAATCATTTTATCCATAATTGCAAATAATATAATGTCTAATAATAAATTAATAATTTAAATTATTATTTAGAGTCTATTTTTATAAAAATGGCTATTTATAACATTTATAAATAATATTTTATATATGTAATAATTAACAATAAATAAATAAGGTTTTTAAAGAAATAATTTTCCAGAAATAATTATATAACCTATAAAATGAACAAAGTTTATAATAATTATTTTTATAATTTTTAATAATTTTTCTGTATTTTTAATGTGATAAAAAGAGCTTAAAAAAAATAATTTGTTGGTGGCCGGGTTCGAACCCGTGACCACAAACATACACTCCCACACCCGAACCACTGAACCAAAGGCACAAGGCCGCATTAGGATCCGTTTCCAATTAGTTTTAACAACAAACTTAAATAAATGAATCCCCAAATCCATGAACCCTAATTCGATTGGTATCAAATTGATCAACCAATCGTTATGATAATGCAATTAACCATAGGGCTTTTAATCTATGCATAAAAACGATTTGTTGATATGTTCAATTACCTGTTTTCGTTGTGCAGAATGTCAAGATAAATCGAAGAAACAGGTCGCGGCCTAGGGAGGATTCAAACGATGATCAAACGTTGATGATAATGAAATTAACTTCACAGAAGTTCCAACGACCGTAATGATCAAAAGCCCTCTATTGTATCGTGAAATACAACCCCGAAGTGGAAATCGAATAAGTTGCAGGTCCGAACACAAGGAGGAATTAAATGGATATGTTTGTATGTTTTTTAGCTCAAATGAAAGTCGAGGGAAGTTTTTAAATAACCAGATAACAGATCATTAGTGCTCAATCAATTGAGCATTGTTTATTGTTTGGTGCGTGTTCGTAGTGTGGTGCGGCAGGCCGAAAAAATTCGGTTTAGTGGTAATCGCACCTAATCAACATGATTATTCAAATTGACATGGCCCATGTGTTCGAGACACTCACAGCGAAAAGTGTCGGCATCGTTTGATTGGATTAAAACCGGCCTAACTTGGCCTTTGGGAGACGCCGGAGGCCGCCGGAGATGTGGCCGGAAAAAGGGGGGGTCGGCGGCGGGTGGTTTGGGTTTTAAAACAAAATTACAGGTAAGAGTATCCTGTGGTTTAAGCATGTTAACATTTCATGTTAGAAGTTTTTAAAACAAGTTTCCAAATTAGCAATTTAACCCCCTGAACTTTATTACTCAAATTATTATTTCAAAATTTAATAAACTTTTTATAAATTATATATATTAATAACAATATTATTATATCATTATCATTGTTATTATTATTTTTATTTTTAACAATATTATTATTGTTATTGTTTATTATTATTGTTATTTATATTTTTATTATTAATATTATTATTAAAATACTAATAAAAAATATAAAAACAAATCACACAAATACTAGATTTGCATATATATAACATGAAATTTTCCGAGTTGTCCAGATGACATCTTGATCTATTCCAAAAATGAGCAGGAGCATGAAGAACATCTGAGATTGATCTTGAACTACTAAGAGAGAGGAGCTTTATGCTAAGTTCTCGAAATGTGATTTCTGGCTTAAAGAAGTTCAATTCCTTGGTCATGTGATTGATGCTAATGGAATTCATGTAGACCCAGCAAAAATTGAATCCATCAAAAGTTGGCCTACACCTTCTAATCCAACGGAAATTAGACAATTTCTGGGACTAGCCGGCTATATATGAGATTTATCGAGGGATTCTCCAAGATAGCTCAACCATTGACTATGCTTACCCAAAAGGGGTAGCATATCATTGGGGATTCAAGCAAGAGGCTGCTTTCCAAACACTGAAACAGAAGTTGTGCAGTGCACCTATTTTGTCCCTACCCACGGTATTGAAGACTTTGTAGTCTACTGTGATGCTTCTGTTCAGGGACTGGGATGTGTTTTGCTGCAGCGAGACAAAGTCATAGCCTATGCCTCAAGACAGTTAAAGGCTCATGAGAAGAACTATGGAACTCATGACCTAGAACTGGGAGCTGTTGTGTTTGCTCTTAAATTATGGAGACATTACTTGTACGGTACTAAGTGCACTATTTATACCGCACAAGAGTCTTTCAACACCTGTATAATCAAAGGAGCTGAACATGAGACAGAGGAGATGGCTTGAACTACTAAACGATTATGATTGTGCCATCAAGTACCATCCTGGTAAAGCAAATATGTGGCTGATGCTTTGAGTAGGAAAGAACATGTGAAACCTCGTAGAGTGCGAGCTCTACAACTTACCATTCAAAGCAACCTGCCGGCACAAATCTTGAAGGCTCAGACTGAAGCCCTAAAAGAAGAGAACATTAAAGATGAAACCTTCGAGGGCTAGACCAACAGTTTGAAGTTCATTCGGATGGGATACGCGTTATAGCAGGAAGGATTTGGGTACCCCTATACGGGAATCTGAGTAGCTTGATCATGGATGAAGCCCACAAGTTCTAGGTACTCTATCCCCAGGTGCAGATAAGATGTATTACGACTTGAAGCTTGTTTATTGGTGGCCAAGAATGAAGGCAGATATTTCGACCTATGTCCTCAAAGTGCTTGACTTGTTCTAAAGTCAAGTCGAATACCAAAAGCCTTCAGGAATGTTAACCAACCAGAAATTCCCGTGTGGAAGTGGGAAATGATAACCATGGATTTCATCACTGGTTTACCCAAGTCTCAAACGGGTCAATGACCCTATTTGGGTTATCGTTGACGTCTCACCAAATCCCTCCGCTCATTTCATACCCATCCGTGAGAAAGACAAGATGGAGAAGCTTGCAAGGGTGTACATCAAAGAAATTATCTCTAGACACGGAGTGCCAGTGTCTATTATCTCTGATCGTGATGCACGGTTTACATCACTCTTCTGGGGTAAGCTTCAGAAAGCTCTAGGCACTTGCCTAGATATGAGCACAGCCTATCACCCTGCAACTGATGTCAAGTGACAGAACGTTCATAAGAAAAAAAAAAAAACTCTTGAGGATATGCTTAGGGCTTGGTGTGTTATTGACTTTGGAAAGAAACTGGGAAGGTCATTTACCTTTGGTAGAGTTCTCATATAACAATACTATCATTCGAGCATCAAGGCGGCACCATTCGAGGCCTTATATGGACGTAAATGTAGATCACCGCTTTGCTGGGCGAAGAAGTTGGGATAGTCAACTTACTGGTCCAGAGTTGATCTTGAAACTCATGAGAAAATTGTCCAGATAAGAGAACGCATGGCTGCTGCCAGGGATCGCCAGAAAAGCTATGCTGATAAACGCCGCAAGCCACTGGAATTTCAGGAAGGAGATAAGTTTTGCTAAGGTATCTCCCTGGAAGGGAGTTATACGCTTTGGAAACGGGGTAAATTGAACCCTCGCTACGTGGGACCTTTTGAAATTGTCAAAAGGATCGGCCCAGTAGCCTATGAATTAAATCTGCCTGCTGAACTTAGTGGTGTGCACAATGTTTTCCACGTATCCAATCTAAGGAATGTTTATTCCGATGAATCACTTGTTTTGGCCTTTAGAGGAACTACAAGTAGATGAAAAACTCAGGTTTGTCGAAGAACCAGTTGAAATCATGGATAGGGAAGTTAAACAACTGAAGCATAGCAAGATTCCGATGTCAGAGTTCGGTGGAACTCCCGGCGTGGTCCTTGAGTTCACTTGGGAACGAGAGGAAAGAGGACGAATGATGCGCAAATATCCTAATCTGTTCAAAATGTCGCTAGTACATCTTAATTTCGGGACGAAATTCCTCTAACAGGGGGATGATGTGACAACCCCGAATTTTCCGTGAATTAATATAAGATTTTTATGTGAATTTATGATTTATTTTTATATTTTATTATTAATATTAATATTAATAATAATAAAAATATATGATAATATAATAATAATAACGATATATTATTACGAATAATGATATGATAATAATAATAATAATAATAATATGATTATCAAAAATAATAATAAAAATAATAATGATGTTATTATTAAAAAAAAAAATAATAATGTTAATAATGAAATAAATGATAATAATGAAAATATTATTAATAATAATTATTTACAAAATTTATTTAATTGATTTATAAGTTCGAGGGGGTAATTTGTAATTCTTGAAACTATTTTATAAAACTTCATAACATGAAATGTTAAGTTGTAAAACCACAGGGACCATTCTGTAATTTCTGAAAACCCAACCCCGACCTCCCTCGGTTTTCCGGAACCTCTCCGGCAACCTCCGGCCAACATCTCCGGCGTCCAAATACGACGAATTACACGGTTTTACATCGATCAAAAGTTACCACACATCCCCGTGAGTGTTTCGAACACATGACCCACAATAATTTGAGAATCAATTAATAGTGCGATCGATCTACACCCGTGTTCCCTGTCGGCTCCTTTACAACTCCGAATCGCACAAAAACATCAACAATAATCGAATTAATCAAACCAAAACGATGCTATAAATACTAGTAATCGGTACACACTTTGAATTACACCTGAAACAAACACCTTCATCGAATTTGATCCTCTTCTTTCTCGCGACCTGCAACTAGTCGAACATCATCACATCAAGCCTCAAACCTCGAAATTCCAGAGGGCTTATTGATCATTGGTGTCATTTCAAACTTCCTGTGAAGTTAATTCGATTAAAATCATCGTTTGAGTACCAAATCAGTGCCACATTGGTCGCGACCTGTTCTTGGATTGTTCTCGAGCATTCTGAATAACTAAATAGGTAATTGAACCTATCATCAAACTCGTTTTTATGCAAGGATCAAAAGCCCTATGAATCTGTGCATTAACATAACCGAATCGATCTTCAATTTGATCGAAATGTTTCTAGGGTTCTTGATTTTGGGATAAACTGGGTTTAAGTGTTAAAAGGAAATTACGGCGGTGTTCAGTTCGATATGGAGCCTTTGGCTCACTGGTTTGTGCGCAGAGGTTGTGGGGGGGGGGGGGAGTCACGGGTTCGAACCGTGCACCTCCCAAATTTTTTTAGAATCCTTTTTGGACTATTTAAAAATATATAAAAAAATTATTAAAAATTATAAAATATTTTTAAAAGCTTCTGTTATTTTTAACACCATTAAATATTTTCTGTAAATTATTTAATTAAAAATACTTTAAATAAATTTATAAATATTATTTAAAAATATTATAATAACCATTTTATAAAAATAGACTTTAAATTATGATTTAAAGTATTAATTCATTAATTGAACACCATATCATTTTTTATTAATGATAAATCATAAAAATTGTAGAAATTCAATTATTTAAAAACCTAATTATTTATGTAAATAATTATTACATGTATTATAAATTATTACATGTATTATAAATTGTTATCCATACAAAAATGGTTTTTAAATATAAATTAAACAATCAAATTATTATGGATATTATAGTATTTAGGGATTTATTTTATAATATAAATACGAATTAGATTTTATAAATTTAAATGTTTATAAAATCTTACAAAAATAAATATAAACTTATATGTTTAATAACGTCTATAATTTAATTAGAATATAATGATATGTCAAAATCATTATTAAACTAATTAAATTTTATATAAATCATTGATTATTAACAAAATAATTAAATGACTTAATGTTCATAACAACTCCCAGAAAACCAACCCTAGATCAATTGAACACCAGGTTCAAGATCTAACTTATTTAGATTATGGATTTGTATATATATATACTTATGTGAATATTAATTCCTTAACAGGAATTACTAGGTTGTCAACACCACACAGGAACTGAGGTGAGTTCATAACTATTCCCCTTTTTAATCATTTAATATTTTGGGGCTGGAATACATGTTGTAATTGAAATAAAAATTATTTTGTGTATTATGTTAAATAATAATTTGATCACATTTATGATTACATATGGTTTATTATGAAAATCCTTCTCTGTATACTGGACTATAAATAAGCAGGGATCTTTTGGATAGTACTATCGGGGAGTGACTTACCCCCACAAAGGTATGGACATGTGATCCATATCAGATACACAAAGATCTTGAATCATTTGGGGATGACTGTTTCTGTAGTGATAAGGCAGATGTGCACTTTATATAGTTTGCATTATAGTTCCATTTACAACCCATATGAGGATAATGTAAAGGAGGATTTGCTCCCTCTGTGTCACACCCTCATTTTCCACGTACGGGTTTTACCGTCAGGCGTGTGACTAACCAGGATCTCAGATAAGCATCAGTTACACCAAAACGACTCGATAATTACAAATCATATAAGTTGTTTAATTTAATGTAATAAACCAAATATATTTAAGTTGTGCGGAAGCGAAAACAAGAAAACATTTAACAATAGCTTTGAACACGCAAACACGCGTCCAATCCATTTATGTAAAGTAAATGCAATTTAAATCTTGAAAACAGTTGAGATGAACGCAGTATGACATGCAGTGGATGCTGTGCTCCTAGACGTGCCCACATCAATGTCCTGAGAGAAAACATGCAAAAATCTCAGTACAAGACTGGTGAGTTCACAGGTTTATCAGAAAACAGTAATTATCAGTAATGAAATCCCCGGATTGTGTAATCGATAAATATGTAATTCCCGGATTATGTAATCCGTCAAGTATGAAATTCCCGGATTATGTAATCCGTCAAGTATGTAATTCCCGGATTATGAAATCCGTCAAGTATGAAAATCCCGGATTATGTAATCCGTCAAGTATGTAATTCCGGATTTATCAATCCGATAAGTATATGAAATCCCCGGATTTATCAATCCGATAAGTATAATGAAATCCCGGATTTATCAATCCGATAAGTATAATGAAATCCCCGGATTTATCAATCCGATAAGTAATATGAAATCCCCGGATTATCAATCCGTCAAGTATAATGAAATTCCCGGATTAGTAATTAAAGCATATAATGGGTAGCTAGTCCATAATGATCACTATGTGTATGAAGGCGCGGCCGAACTGACATGTAATCAAATAAATAAACAGGCCCGGTGTGGATCACACACCACAACACTTGTAATTAGGCTAACCGTTCACCCGTTTGACGAACGTTGTGCTAGCGCGACTAGCCCGGGGGGTATGTCAATCCCAGTAGTATACTAACATTACCTCGTTAAGTCCATATTAACGGTCGTTGGGCAAGTACACACCATAGTATCAAGTATATGCAATATCACAATAATCCAATGTAATGTAAGGTTTATAAAACAGCATGTTTCTCTCCCCCAAAAAAGAGTATAAAGTAAAGTGGGGCTGTAAACTCACCTTGAATTGATGTATGTATATGAACGAGAACTTCAAAGAATAAGGTAATGCACGACAAACACGATCAACACCTATTATTAATTGTAATTAAGTCTTTTAAAATGTATTCAACTCGAATAGATATATTTGGTCGGATTTCGGTTGGTCGGGTTGACGCACATGACTTGATATATATTTTGAGTTTAATTATAAACTTTGTGATTTATATATTTTTAATTTTATTAATAAAGTAAAATTTTATAAGAAACAACTCGTAAATAATTGTAAAATTACAAGTTGCATGATTTCTAAGACTTCCACGATTATTCTTTAATTAAACACGATCTAGTGTTATTTTTTATAAAATTGGTTATTATAGTATTCGTAGATAGTAATTATAAAAATTATTAAAATGAATTTACAGGAAATATTTATGTAACCTTTTAATAAGATTAGTTTATATTTAATTTTGTAAGATTTTATAAATATTTAAGTTTACAATATCTAATTTGTATTTATCTATCAAGATTAATTCAATATAATGTCTATTAATAATTTGATATTTATTATTTAAAGTTCATCTTTAAAAAAATAACTTATTATAACATTTGTAATTTATAAATAATTAATAAATAAGGTTTTTAAAGAAATAATTTTCCAGAAAATAATTAAATAACTTCTAAAATTAACAAGGTTTGTAAAAACTTTTTACAATTTTTAGGAGTTTTTCTGATATTTTAAAAGCTGTAAAAAGCCATAAAAAAATAAATGAGGTTGCCCGGGTTCGAACCCGGGACCTCTAACCCAATATCCCACGCACCAACCAGTGAACCAAGGCAACAAGGCGCGATTAGTTCTTGGTTTAATTGTTTTAAAACACACCCGAAAAGGTTTCCCCCCAAATCAAGAACCCTAAATTCGGTTTTGAACCAAATTGTCATCAAATCGATGTTATTAACCAGATTAATGTTGGGGCTTAGTTTCCTCATGATGAAACGAAGGTATAGGTGTGTTTAATTACCTGTTTCGAAGTTAATTTGATGATGAACACGTACGGGAACAAGTCGGACAGTAAGGTGCTCAAATGGTGGATTTGGGTTTGTTTTAGAAGAAATGGAACCGAGGAAGGTTATAAAGGATCTAAAGTTCGATAATGCGTGATTAGTTTAATCGTTATTGCGGTTTTAGTGCTCGATTAAGTGGAAGGTCGGCGATCTTTCGGTCGATAGTGGGTTCGGGGGTTAGGTCACTCAATTATCCAAATTACAGTGGGGTACGAGTTCGAGACATTCACACGAAGGTGGTGGTAATGTTTGATTTGATTAAAAGCTGCGTTTATGGAGTGTTTGGGGGTCGCCGGAGCCGCTCCGGCGGTGGCGGCAGGGGTCGGCCGGAGTTACGGGGGGGAAAAGGGGTTGGGTTTTGGTTAATTGCACAAATGGTCCCTGTGGTTTTTAACTTGTGTCATTTTATGCAGAAAGTTTTCAAAATAAATTTTATAATTACATTTTAACCCCCCTAAATCTTTGTAAACAATATTACTATTATTATTATTATTATTATATTATTATCAGTATTATTATTATTTTATTATTACTATTATTATTATTATTAGTATTATTATCCTTGCCAAGATAGTAAAGTAAATAATTCCGCTAAACGGAGAAAGTTAGAAAGTTTTTAATAGTATTTAAAAAAAAAATTGGGGTTGTCACATTATCTCCTTGTTGCAGGAATTTTCGTCCCGAAAATTGGAACATTAGGTTCAGTTAATTGAGATTCAACGATTATAACATGTGAGTTGTAAGGTTTTGATAGAGTTGTGACATCTAAGTAGAACAGGACTTATGTAATAGTATTGTTAGTAATGTTTTGGTTACCCTTAACAAGGTCTTACTAGAATTATAATCCTAGCACACCCTAGGGTATAGATTAGAGAACTTGTGATACTCCTGATCGTTACCTCATGGTAAGATTAGCCAGACTTCTCATGCACGGTTCTTGGATAGCCAATCCATTCCGACTATTACGTCAAAGCTACCAAGTGTGATTGGAATAAGGTCTATGTAGAAAGTGTGACCCGACAAACCTAGTTTACAATTTCTATATATTTGAGTTGCCATTATTGTCCTACCATCAGTTATTTTCTCTCTAGTTTTGCCATCTTTTCTCTCTTTTTCACCTGATCAATGATTTTCATGCCCATGTAATTACACCAATTTCTCCCCATCTTTGCTGAACACGGGTTCAACATATATTAAGGATGTTTTGGCTCCGAATAACTCAGTCTCAAAAGTAATTCCTCTCTTTGCTGGTGACTCTCTCTCCAGAACTTCTCTTTTAAAGTCTGTTGTTCAAATCCAAGATAGAATTTTAATGATTTTTAAGCTTAAGGATTCAAAAGCGATTCAGAAGCGACTCGAACAATAGGAAACATGCTTTGTAGGGTAGCAATATTTAGGTACGTTTACATACGTAGTTTCAACAAACCATAAGCACAGTTGAGAACATTTGTAGACTAGAGAGTCATGAACATAAGTTGACAATATCTTCAGCAGAGAGATTGTTTAGGAAGGCTAAACATCGCACAATAATGTTTTGTTAATATCTCAAAATGAAAGTCGATAGATAAGGAATAAATGATTCCATATAGCTAGGTCAAATGAGAATAAAGGGAAATAAATCAATTTAAGGAGTTAAGTGATCCAAGCTTAGAATAAAAATCAACCTAAAGCGCTTGGGTCTCCTTTCAGATTTGGACAGTCCTTTTAAAGTGTCCGGGTTGACCACATTCAAAAACACACAGTCTGATTGTGGTTTGCTGTTGTTGAGGTGCCTTCCCCGAGAGATTCACCCGGCAATACTTGGCAACATGTCGAACTTCCCACATCTCTCACACGTGCTCCTGTGCACTGCCCAGTATGATGGAGCTGACATTTGTTGCATTTTGGGAGATTTCCATGATAGCCGCCCGAATGAGAAGGTTGGGACGGATTAAACTTCTTATGTTGAGGTTGATAAGTGGAGGATGAAGATTGCTTTCGTTGGTTGATGGTTCCCATTTTCTCTTGTTCTCCTGGAACCCGATGCAGCACCTCGCGGGGTAGCTTGCCTTGTGCCGACAGCCTGGTCAGTCAACTTGTGGGCCAGTTGAATAGCTTCCTGAATGGTAGCTGGTCTAGCAGTGGTGACCATGCTCTAGATTTCAGGTACCAGTCCGTCGATGTATCTTTCAACCCGTTTGTAAGCCGGGTTAATCATAGTAGGGCATAGAGTGGAAACTCGTGAGAACGAGTTGTGTAAGCTTCAATTTCAGAACCTACCATCTTCAGGTTCCAAAATTCGGTTTCCAGTTTTTGTATTTCATCTCGTGAACAGTATTCCTCCTTCAGCAGATTCTTGAATTCTACCCATGTTGTGGCGTTTGCAGCTTCAACGCCCAACATCTGAACTTGTGTGTTCCACCAGCTCAGAGCAGCACCATCCAGTGTGCCAGCAGCATATTTTACACTATTCCCAGCAGGGCAGTTGCAGATTTCGAACACTGATTCTAGCTTTTCGAGCCAACGGAGCAGTCCCACCGCTCCCTCAGTTCCATTGAACGGGTTAGGTTTGCAGTCCATAAAGGACTTGTAGGTGCAAGTCGGTTGTCCAATAGGGTTCTGCTGTGGAGGGGGTTGGTTTGCCAACGCTGCGGTAATACTATGATTGATTATTGCTGCTAATTTGTAGGCGTCAGTGAGATGTTACCTCTTCCACGTCCACGTCCTCCTCCAGACATTCTTTACATTACCAAATATCAAAAGCTATCAGTCATACGAAAATAGTCCTTTTGTCTTGGAATGAAAAGGAAGAGAATTTCAAGGATTTAAAGAAATAGACAAACTAGAGAATCAGTCCGAATCTGAGGGATTAACATAAATGTCATAGTTTGAATTTCGTCCAAATTCAAGGTAAGTGTGAGCATTCCTACAAATAGAACTGATAAATAGTTTCCACATTAGTGACTATGTTTTATGAGAACCGAGGCTTTCTTGCTCAACGTGTAGGAATGATGACTTATACTGACTACAATGTTACCTCCCGACCAGATTTACCGGACTTAGCATGCACGACAATTACAATTACGTGTGCACCCGTAATGGTAATTTGCTTTGCATGATCACCCCGGTTCCTCCTATCAGGCTAACATATCTTATCAAGTACCGTGGTCATCAATGATAGAAGTTCCGAGTGTATTCGTTTGATTCGAGAATCAAAGCGAGTACGTTGACTAATCAAAGCATTTAGTCAACCACAAACTTTGTTGAAAACATGCGTACCTATAAGCAGATACTCATCCCAAGGGTTCCCAGGTAAGGTAAACAGGTCCATCGGTTGATTTGGATATATGCGAATACCTTGCCTAGACAGAACACCTCGAGATACAGGCATCTTACTCTTCCAGCATTGCATGTATTCAGTGGTGGGGACACAGGCTTTGACGAGATTTTGGAATAACAATCGAGTTTTGGAGTCTGAAATCACTTGAATTAGGCACTCAAACCCTCCCGTATGTAAAAGTAAAAGTTTTCAAGCATCCAGATTAAGTAAACATAGCTTAGAAATCTATGTGTGTGTAACTAATGCAAATCCAGCTATAGTCTAAAATGCAATGCAAATGAGATGCAAGTCCATTTTAGTTCGCTATAACTAATGCTCTGATACCAATCTGTCACACCCTCATTTTCCACGTACGGGGTTTTACCGTCAGGCGTGTGACATAACCAGGATCTCAGATAAGCATCAGTTACACCAAACGACTCGATAATTACAAATCATATAAGTTGTTTAATTTTAATGTAATAAACCAAATATATTTAAGTTGTGCGGAAGCGAAAACAAGAAAACATTTAACAATAGCTTTGGAACACGCAACACGCGTCCAATCCAATTTATGTAAAGTAAATGCAATTTAAATCTTGAAAACAGTTGAGATGAACGCAGTATGACATGCAGTGGATGCTGTGCTCCTAGACGTGCCACATCAATATCCTGAGAGAAAACATGCAAAAATCTCAGTACAAGACTGGTGAGTTCACAGGTTTATCAGAAAACAGTAATTATCAGTAATGAAATCCCCGGATTGTGTAATCCGATAAATATGTAATTCCCGGATTATGTAATCCGTCAAGTATGAAATTCCCGGATTATGTAATCCGTCAAGTATGTAATTCCCGGATTATGAAATCCGTCAAGTATGAAAATCCCGGATTATGTAATCCGTCAAGTATGTAATTCCCGGATTTATCAATCCGATAAGTATAATGAAATCCCGGATTTATCAATCCGATAAGTATAATGAAATCCCCGGATTTATCAATCCGATAAGTATAATGAAATCCCCGGATTATCAATCGATAAGTAATATGAAATCCCCGGATTATCAATCCGTCAAGTATAATGAAATTCCCGGATTAGTAATTAAAGCATATAATGGGTAGCTAGTCCATAATGATCACTATGTGTATGAAGGCGCGGCCGAACTGACATGTAATCAAATAAATAAACAGGCCCGGATGTGGATCACACACCACAACACTTGTAATTAGGCGCTAACCGTTCACCCGTTTGACGAACGTTGTGCTAGCGCGACTAGCCCGGGTGGGGTATGTCAATCCCAGTAGTACTATAACAATTACCTCGTTAAGTCCATATTAACGGTCCGTTGGGCAAGTATACACCATAGTATCAAGTATATGCAATATCACATAATCCAATGTAATGTAAGGTTTATAAAAACAGCATGTTTCTCTCCCCTAAAAAGAGTATAAAGTAAAAGTGGGGCTTGTAAACTCACCTTGAATTGATGTAATGTATATGAACGAGAACTTCAAAGAATAAGGTAATGCACGACCAAACACGATCAAACCTATTATTAATTGTAATTAAGTCTTTAAAATGTATTCAACTCGAATAGATATATTTGGTCGGATTTCGGGTTGGTTCGGGTTTGACGCACATGACTTGATATATATGTTTGAGTTTAGTTATAAACTTTGTGATTTATATATTTTTAATTTTTATTAATTAAAGTAAAATTTTATAAGAAACAACTCGTAAATAATTGTAAAATTACAAGTTGCATGATTTCTAAGACTTCCACGATTATTCTTTAATTAAACACGATCTAGTGTTTATTTTTATAAAATTGGTTATTTATAGTATTCGTAGATAGTAATTTATAAAAATTATTAAAATGAATTTACAGGAATATTTATGTAACCTTTTAAATAAGATTAGTTTATATTTAATTTTGTAAGATTTTATAAATATTTAAGTTTACAATATCTAATTTGTATTTATCTTATCAAGATTAATTCAAATAATGTCCATTAATAATTTGATATTTATTATTTAAAGTTCATCTTTATAAAAATAACTTATTATAACATTTGTATTTTATAAATAATTAATAAATAAGGTTTTTAAAGAAATAATTTTCCAGAAAATAATTAAATAACTTCTAAAATTAACAAGGTTTGTAAAAACTATTTTTACAATTTTTAGGAGTTTTTCTGATATTTTAAAAGCTGTAAAAAGCCATAAAAAAAAAAGAGTTGCCCGGGTTCGAACCCGGGACCTCTAACCCAATATCCCACGCACCAACCAGTGAACCAAGGCACAAGGCCGCGATAGTTCTTGGTTCTTAATTTTTTTAAACACACCCGAAAAGGTTTCCCCCCAAATCAAGAACCCTAAATTCGGTTTTGAACCAAATTGATCATCAAATCGATGTTATTAACCAGATTAATGTTGGGGCTTAGTTTCCTCATGATGAAACGAAGGTATAGGTGTGTTTAATTACCTGTTTCGAAGTTAATTGATGATGAACACGTACGGGAACAAGTCGCGACAGTAAGGTGCTCAAATGGTGGATTTGTGTTTGTTTTAGAAGAAAGGAACACGAAGGAAGGTTATAAAGGATCTAAAGTTCGATAATGCGTGATTAGTTTAATCGTTATTGCGGTTTTAGTGCTCGATTAAGTGGAAGGTCGGCCGATCTTTCGGTCGATAGTGGGTTCGGTGGGTTAGGTCACTCAATTATCCAAATTACAGTGGGGTACGAGTTCGAGACATTCACACGAAGGTGTTGGTAATGTTTGATTTGATTAAAAGCTGCGTTTATGGAGTGTTTGGGGGTCGCCGGAGCCGCTCCGGCGTGGCCGGAGGGTCGGCCGGAGTTACGGGGGGAAAGGGGGTTGGGTTTTGGTTAATTGCACAAATGGTCCCTGTGGTTTTTAACTTGTGTCATTTTATGCAGAAAGTTTTCAAAATAAATTTTATAATTTACATTTAACCCCCCTAAATCTTTGTAAAACAATATTACTTATATTATTATTATTATTATTATTATTATTATCAGTATTATTATTATTTTTATTATTACTATTATTATTATTATTAGTATTATTATCCTTGCCAAGATAGTAAAGTAAATTAATTCCCGCTAAACGGAGAAAGTTATTTTAATAGTATTAAAAAAAAAAATTCGGGTTGTCACACTCTGATTTGAAATTATTATGAAAAATATATATACACATAAAAGGATAATAAACTAAGTGACATGGACAAATTCAATGTGAAGGATTTGTTGAGCTGTACTTAGTAGGTATGTGGGATAGCGGGTTCACCTTATTAAAAAGGGTTCCGACAGGCTATTCATATACGGTGAGTAAATTAAACTCACACTTTTTCTATAAATCCTATTTGATGATAATTGATGATTTATCACTATGTTTTACTTACCTGTGAACTCACCAACCCTGTGTTGACACTTGATTTACATGTATTCTCAGGTATCTACTAGGAGCTTACGGACATGCACGTAGGATCATATAAGAGCTCAAGATACCTATTGATTATTATCTGAAATATGATTTAGACATGTTGTCATGAAACAATCTATATTTACTTCCGCTACGCATAATATTACTCTGAACAATTATTGTAAGGATTATCTAAAATCTGTCATTAGATAATTGCATCTCATGTGTGACTACTGTGTTCGATCCTGTTTGTTCACCCCTCCGTGATAAATTCCAGACCCGGAATTGAGGGTGTGACACATACCTTCTGGACATCAGTCAATACCAAATACCTTCATTTACTATGAACTGGAATGTGCAGTTGTCACCTTTATCAATACCATTCTCTTTCAGAAATCGACCGCAAGACCTGATAGCATACCGTATATAATTACGTGAGGGTTCAGGTCGAACAAACATTTGACTTACAACGCCTTGAAGATTTCGGAAGTTAATGAATGGGTTGTTGTCAAAATCAGGACATTAACAACAGCGGTAGGCAGCCTCTGGAAAAAAAATTTTGTTAGCTCAAATAAAATATATAATATTTCAAGTAACATTAATAAATTGATTGTAAAAAATTTATACAAAAGATAGATACCAAACGGGTTGTAGCGACCCGAGCAAATGTGATAACATTATCATCATCAACGTCGCCAAAATCATCAATAACAACCTGATCATTCACCGGTATGTCCACGAGTGGAGCACCATCATAAATAGTTACTGGATCAAGTTCTTCAGCAGCTAAATAAAAATGAAATAGTAAATGTTGATTCCATTTAAATTAAATTCATGAAACCATAAACATTGTAAGGATAGACTGATTACTAAGTAATGTGCAAGTAACGGTGAACCATATTATGTTTTATTATTAAATGCTCGAATAATATTTGTATAATATATTTAATACTAATAGAATGAAATACTGTTATTGTAAAAAAAATAGTTATAGTTTAATGAAATATATAAATTTACATATATATATATATAAACACACACATATCTAAATGTCATATGTTTAATTATATATAGTCACCAATTATGTGTAAATAAGTAATATATAATAGAAATATAAAAATAATAAACCTGGATCAGTAGCATGAGGCGGTTGATCACTTTTATGAAGTATGTTCTGTACATCACCGTCATCAACATCTGTAGGATCATTTGGCAAACCTTTGGCAAAAATAAAAGATTAATGTTTACATGATTATAATTAAATGAAAAACAATTAACATAATATTAATGATATTAAATTTACTAATAACTGTATAAAGCATCGTTGATGAGATTAATGTTGTTAGACATTAAATGTTTTTTTATATGAAGTTCATGTTATGTGTGATGTATTTTGGAAATAAATAAGTGATTCAATTGCAACATTTATAACAGGAGATGCAATTAAGTGATATTTTAAAATTAATGTAGTAGGTGTGAGGTTAGAAAGATTGGTTTAAAAAATATTGAAAACACGATAAAATAAACTAAAATTATCAAAGTGCTGAATGGTTTACCTTCCTTAGTATCAGGAGGAGCATGGGATTGAGAATGGAGTAATTTTGCTTGAAAGCGTTCACAACCATCAGTATCAAACACTTTTAGAAAAAGAGAACTTTTCTCTATTAAAGTGAATATCATGAAATATCCTTTGTGTATAGGAAACTCAGAAATCAATTCACGGACTCCAAACCACAAAAGAGAAAGACCCCACGGTTCTCGAAAACCTTTAATCGACAAACAAAGTCTTCTGTTGCCTGAACTTTAAAATACTGACGGTGGATATTCAACCCTAAATGATCTTCACAAAAGTGTTATCAATTGGCTGAAACATATACATGTAAATGGAATTAGGTTTTAAATATTAAAATCTAAATATAAGAAAATGTTTAATGATTATTGAAATACATTATACATTGTATTGTTATTATTATGTAAATATATGTAAATGTTTGATTTTGCACCTAATATATCTAAATTCATGGAAACAAAAATAAAGTACCTAAGTGTATATAATGACAGCAATCATCATGATCAAAATCGTTACGGAATGATATTTATAAGTTGTAAAATACCTAAGTGTTCAAGTATAATTTTCAATGACTCACCAACCATTTAATCGTAGTATATATCTATCTGTATGAAGAGATAAATATATATTACTTATTTAAACTTCTTTTATATGTTTAGATGGTTGAAAATATGTATTAAATAATTTTAGAAATGCTACAAATAAAAATAAACTTACAATAAAAGGGTCAAGCTCGTGTGAAAGTATATGATAGAAGAATGGAAGTTGTTCTGAGGAGGTATCACCATGAACGTGGGTGAGAGACCAGATATTAGGATAAATGGGGCAGAGAATGATATAATCATCCTTTTTTAATTTAAGACGCAATGATACCAGGGCCCATCCTGTTGTGAAAGCCAACTGACCATTTACATATCCGGTTTTCACAGACCATCCTGTTGAATCATGGAGCCTAGATAGATCAAATGAGAAGGGGATTGTTTTCTGTAGAAGTCTTCAACAAAAGGTTTTGGAAATTGCTAGCAAAGAATAGACAAAACCCTGTTATATAAATAACATAAGTGCATAAAAAAGTGAAAAATAATGTGATAACACAGCTAACCAGATTGCATCAGCAGGATAGGAAATATGCTTGACAAAACCGGAGTGACTGACATTTCGCAATATCCTACACAAATGTCAATTGTAAGTGAAAAAAGGGTGTCAAAAAGCATTAGACTATGAAATGTGATCACACAATTATGTAAACAAAGTAAATAAAGTTAACTGGAGTTTATGTAAATAATTATTAACATTTTAATGAGTGCAGAAGTAATTACATACATATGCGTATAAAATATTATATACATATGTAGACAGACAAGCATAAACACCTGTACATACGTATGCCTAAATATTCCAGCCCAAAACATCCCTAAATATATTCCAGCCCAATATATCATTTTTGACATATTAAAGCCCAATCATGTATTCATGTTCAACTGATAATAATGTATCATCTATATGAAGATTGAGTAGTGAATACAGAATTTCATGCATGCAACTTAAAACATAAACACAGAATTTCATGCATGCAACTTAAAACATAAACACTTCTGTTGCTTTATAATCTTAGAATATTCACGTCACATAAATTGAAATTTGAAATTTACAACACATAAATTGCATAATAGTTTTTTAATAAAGGGTTGCGAAGGAAATTTAACATTATAAGACGATTTAGAATGCACTCTCAAATTAATAAACATGGGATGTGAATAATTCTTAGAATCCTACAAGCAGAATATAACACATGTAACAAAATATCATCCAACTGAAATCTCATTCCAAGTCACACTACAAGTGATAATATGATGATTTGAGGGTGGATAAGAAGAAATTTTCAATCACCAATTATTTAGTCATTTAGTTCAAGTCTAAGGTAATAGAAGTTTACTATGTAACTCATTGTTTTTACATTTAATAATGTCTAAAGCTACACTAATTTGAGACAAACAAAGTACCCTATTTTAACGACTATATAATGCATCAGGGCTAAACAAATTCAATTAAAAACAAACTACATAGACCTGCAGTACTAAAAAAATATAAATATTATGCAGCAACAACTGAATAAATAGGCAATATTTTGAAGGGTTTATAGTTCATAAAAAGTGCACTAACATATAGCAATAAAACTTCATAAGTCTGTAGTATTTAAATAGGTACATATCCATAGAGGAACACTAATATGACAGGAACGAATCCATAGGCATAAAAAGTGCACTAACATATAGCAATAAACACTAATATTGAAACAATAACTCACTGTAGCAGCGAGAATTTCTTAGGATTTCAAAAGTATTCAATAAGTGAAAGATTGCTATTTGCTATAATATTTTAGAAGATATATAAAAGTCATACCTTCATCACCAGCAATTTAGAATTTGAAGCTAACAATGTGTTTGTACATCAAAACGAATAACTAATTGAAGATATTAATAGTAAATCAAAGAAGAAGACAATGAAAGAAAACAAAACTGTGAATGGAGAAATCAATTATGGATGGGCGAAGAATGTGATGCAGAATCGCTAAAGATTGAGAGGAGATTGAGATCTAGGGTTATTTTGAATCAAAACTTAGGAAGAAGAAAAAAAGAAAAGGAGGCATGAATGAAACAGTTATGAAACGGGCCAATTACGGATCCTAATACTTTTACTTATTCAAGTGTTACTTTTTAAACAACCTTGAGCATGATTAAAACTATCTTTTGTTACCTTTTGTACATTACTTTCAGCATAAACATTCTCATTAAAAAAATAATGTTATATTCTTGCAACGGAACTAAAGGTTTCAGAAACAGAGGGAAACTTAAAATCCTAAAGAGTGCATCAGATGGTGGTAGTAGGTTACAGAGCCCCAGTAGCAGTCATACTGCTGTAAATGGTATTTTACAGCTTCGGTTGCCATATTTTCAAAAGGTGTTGTAGGATTGCACACAATATAAAGTAATACCAAGATATTAATTACTAACCAGATTAGTACCATCAAAATTTCAATTCAACCAAAGCCATTGATACAAACTACTAAAGTCACTGATATCTGATGATTTATGGAAGATAATAACCAACAACAACTAAATTCACTGATACAAACTTAAGATTCACCAAAGTAGAGTATTTATTCAACACTAAAGCAATACTTAATCATACACAGGAAACGACATCAGAAAGTTATGAATCGAAGTAAATAATGTAGAGTTAACTGAGCAAAGTTAGAGATAACGAACAACAATGTCAATCAAGTTAGAGATTTGGGGTTTAAGAAGAAGAATGAAAGATTAGCGCAAGAAGAATACCTGCTTAGATCTACGGTTGTACAAACCCAGAGATGATGGCTACGATTATTGAAAACGTCAAGGTCTGTGGTTAGAAGATCGGTCGATCGATCTGTAACGCGGTTTGAAGAAGAAGAATACCTGCTTAGATCTACGGTTGTACAAACCCAGAGATGATGGCTACGATTATTGAAAACGTCAAGGTCTGTGGTTAGAAGATCGGTCGATCGATCTGTAACGCGGTTTGAAGAAGAAGAATACCTGCTTAGATCTACGGTTGTACAAACCCAGAGATGATGAGAAACGCGGTTTGAAGAAGCGACCGTTTGAAGATGCTGCGATTTGGGGAAGAAGATGGTGAAATTAGGGTTGCGGGAGAAGTTTGTGGAAAGGGAAAGGAGAAGATTCGCTTAGAAAGAAGAATGGAAACCCGACCCGGGTTGAGATCCGCGTATGTTTTAAGATGGGCGGGAATAGAAAAATGCAATTGATTGAGAGGGTGACACATGGCAAAGTGATGGCTTAATAATGTCCATGTGGCACAAAAAAGCTTTGTTTATTAGATAGGATAGATTCAAAAAGTACAGGATGCAAATATTTAGGTTTGTACAATTATATTGCTTTGGAATTATTATGGCACTAATTATGTATATCAATGAAATTCATTCTTAATTAGAAATTGGTTTGGTGTGGTTTGTGATACAGATATGATTGGTTATGTTGTTCAAAATAAAGAAAAAAGATATGATCGGTTTACATTTGTAAAATCAAATATACTTATATATATAAGATTTTATTTCATATGCAATAGATAAAAATTTTAATTAAAAAGACAAACATTTTATCAATGAACTTTATAAACAATTATATAAACTAAATTCATAATATTAGAAAGAAAAGGTTTAGTAAGAAAAGAAACCTTTTTACAAAAACTTTATAAATACACACACAAACTACTACTATTATTATTATCATTATCATTATCATTATTATTACTATTGTTGTTGTTTTCTTCTTATTGTTATTATTATTTGAAATTATTGTAATTATTATTTCAACTTTTTTGTAACTATTTAGAAGGGGTAAGTATTAGCATAATATTATTGGAATGGATATATATGTATTAATTAGATGATAAAGATGATAGTTAGGAAAGTCAATCATCGCAGTATATTGTGGAGATCTTGTTAAGCATAGTTTGTTATATATATTCCTATCATGCATTATTTGGAATTCAAGAAATCAAGATACCATAAACACTTTTAGTAAGATGTTAACACATTGTCACGGAATGATTTATTTGACTCACGTGCGGCACTTAGACTTGATCTAAGTTCAGCCTTTTATGACACAAACGGTAACAATTCAAGTTATAATGCGGAAGCGTTTGCAAACTCGTAATACAAATGACTTTATATTACTTACAAGGTTGTTTACAAGAGTTCTTTGTACAAGTACTACACAAGACTTGTGAATGTTTTGGGTGCCTACAAATGTGCCTTACATCTCTATTTATACTCTACTTACAATGTGCCTATAAATATGCCTTACATCTCCTATTTTACTCTACTTCATGTGTCTAGATCATTAATGATCTAGAGTTTTCTATGGTTAATATCTAGATATTTACATGATATTTCCATGGATTGATCAACGCCTTTCTAGAGGATTCTTGGCAGCTCCATGCCTTGATATTTTTTTACTTTTCTTGGCCAGTTTGGGCTGTTCTAGAATGCTCCATTGCTGCTATGTTGGTCTAAAAATATGTGGGCTGTTCTGAAGACTTCCCGGCGGCTCTAAACGTATCTATACATGTCCGGAATCTTTCGGAAGACGGGATAAACGACTTGCTTTTAGACGGGTCGTGACAACATGCCATCTTAATATTCTCTTGGCTAAAACAGAGCATTATAGCCTCAGATTATTATTTAATTGATTCTAACCGTGACATAACAATCTCATATTCTATTCATGTGAATGTTAATGTATTAGAATATAAAACACAAATGGTTCAAAATTTGCTCTTTGTTAACTTATTACAAATGCTAGAACTTCATTATTCGTTTTAATCAAGTTGTGGTGGCTAGGTTGGTTCGCTTGTGATAGTTATCTAGGAATAAAAGTTCAGTTATCGATCAATTTAGGTACATGTAGTGTTGATTTGCTTAGATTAAATGATAATGAAATAAACGATAAATCAAAATAAACAACAAATACTAGAAACAGTAGAAATCAAGTATTATTTATAGTGATAATGTTTGATAAAAGATAAAACATATTAGATTAACATATTGATTATTGATTATTAATGTATATATGTTATCAACGTATCATGTGAAATTATATGATGTTAGTGACCGTATATGGCTTATTCTATAACTTTGCCCTCACATTTGTGTTGTATTCATGCAAATTCGAATAATATGTTGATTACTATATTGTCACACCCTCAAATTCCGGGTCTGGAATCTATCACGGAGGGGTGAGCAAACAGGATCGAACACAGTAGTTACACATGAGATGCAGTTATCTATATGATAAGTTTTAGATAACCATTCCATTATTAATCAGAGCATTAGATATTATACGCAGCGGAAAAATATATAGATTGTTTCTTAACAATACTTCTAATCATGTCTTGTTAATAACCAATATGTATCTGGAGCTCTTATATGATCCTACGTGCTCATCCAAAAGCTCCTAATGATACCTGAGAATACATGTAAAACAAGTGTCAACAAGGGTTGGTGAGTTCATAGGTAGGTAAAACATATTTGATAAATCATCCATTATCATTCAAAGAAGGGTTTACTGTAAAAGTGTGGTTTAATTTACTCACCGGTATATGAATAGCCTGTCGGAACCCTTTTCATTAAGGTGAACCCGCTATCCCACATACCCGCCATGTACAAGCCCAACAAATCCTTCACATAGGATTTGCCCATGTATCATAGCTTATTTTCCCTTTTCCTTTTATGTGTGTATTATGCCAATTTTAATAATTCAAATCAGAGGGCGCGAATCCTCTCTTTACATTTATCCTCATATGGGTGGTAAGTGGAACTATAATGGCAAAACTTAAATAGCGCATCAATCTGCCTTCCACAGAATAGTCATCCCGAATGACAGCGAGATCTTTGTGCATCTGATAAGGACCACATGTCCAAACCTTTGTGGGGGTTAGTCACTCCCCGATAGTACTATCCAAAAGATCCCTGCCTTGTTTATAGCCCAGTTTACACAGAAGGATTTCATAATAACCATATGTATCATAATGTGATCCAATTATTATTTAAACATAATGCACAAAATAATTTGTTAATTTCAATTACAACATGTATTCCAGCCCCAACCTATTTAATTTTTAAAAAGGGGAAAGTTGAATATGAACTCTCACCTCAGTCCTTGTGTGGTTTTGACAACCTAGTAATTCCTGCTAAGGAATTATATTTCCGTCAGCAAACCAGATACAAATCCAAAACCTAAATAAGTTAGATCTTGAACCTGGTGTTCAATTGATCTAGGTTTTTGGTTTTTTCTGGGATTTGTTTAATCATTAAGTCATTTAATAATTAATGATTTATATAAATTTAATTAGTTTTTAATAATGATTTTGACATATCATTATATTCTAATTAAATTATAGACGTTATATAAACATATAAGTTTATATTAAATTTTTGTAAGATTTTATAAATGTGTTTAAATTTATAAAATCTAATTTGTATTTATATTATCAAATAAATCCCTAAATAATATATATCCATTAGTAATTTGATTGTTTTAATTTAATTTAAAAACCCATTTTTGTATGGATAACAATTTATAATACATGTAATAATTTATAATACATGTAATAATTATTTACATAAATAATTAGGGTTTTTAAATAATTGAATTTCTACAATTTTTATGATTTTATCATTAATTAAAAATGATATGGTTTTCAATTAATGAATTAATACTTTAAATCATAATTTAAGTCTATTTTTATAAAAATAGTTATTTATAATATTTTTAAATAATATTTTATAAATTTTATTTAAAGTATTTTTAATTAAATAATTTACAGAAAAATATTTAATGGTGGTTAAAAATAAAGAAGCTTTTAAAAATTATTTTTATAATTTTAATAATTTTTATATATTTTAAATAGCCTAAAAGGCTTAAAAACATAATTAGGAGGGGGCCGGGTTCGAACCCGCGACTTCCTCCCCATCGCCCCAACACCCGAACCAGTGAGCCAAGGCTCCAAATCGAAGGAACACAGCCCCAATTAATTTTAAACACAATCCCGAATGTTCATCCCCAATTCAAGAACCCTAAACACAATCGATCAAATTGAGCATCCAATCGATTATGTTAATGTATGGATTCATGGGGCTTTTGTTCTCCCATGATCAATCGAACATAATGCTGTATTTAATTTACCAGATGATGTCGAATTGGTGATGATTCTTCGAAGAACAGTCGCGACAGGGGAAGAAGATCAAATGCTATCCAAATGGTATTGATAATCAAATTCCTCTTGCAGGAAGCTTCTAATAGCTCAGATGATCGAAAGCCCTCAATCAAGTTTGGTTTACAATAGTTCTAGATAGGAGTTCGAGTGTGTTACAGGTTTCGGGGAAGAAGGGGATCAAATTCGATGAATGGAGTTGTTTCTGGTGCAATTCGAAGTGCATACAGATTGCTAGTATTTATAGTGTTGATTAGGTATAATTTATTCGATTATTGATAGGTTCTGAGTGCGATTCAATTCTGTAAAGAACCGACAAGGTTCACGTGGTTGTCTAGATCGCACTTTTGTTTTGATTCCCGAATTATTATGGGGATTAGGTTCGAATCTCACTGGTGAACCGGTTTGTAGCAATTAATTGGATTAAACGCAATTATTTTGGCCATTTGGAACTCGCCGGAGAGTTGCCGGCGTTGATGATCGGAGGGGAAACCGACGGCGGGCGGGGGTTTGGGTTTCAATTATTACAGAATGGTCCCTGGGGTTTCACAGTTTGTTATTTTATGTTTTTAAGTTTTAAAAACAAGTTTTAAGATTTACAATTTACCCCCTGGACTTATTAAATCAATTAAATAAATCTTATAAATTATTACTATTAATATTATTTATTATTAGCATTATTATTATTAATAATATTATTATTTTTAACAATAACATTATTATTTTTATTGTCATTATTTTTGATAATAATATAATTATTATTATATTTATTATTATTATCATTATTTTTAATAATAATAATATCATCATTATTATTATTATTTTCATTATTTTCATTATTATAATATTATTATTAAGTAATAATAAAATATAAAAACAAATTGTAAATTCATATAAAAATTCATATAAATTCACGAAAATTTTCGGGTTGTCACATCATCCCCCTGTTAGAGGAATTTTCGTCCCGAAAATTAAGATGCACTAGTAAATTTTTTAACAGGTTAGGATATTTGCGCATCATTTCGTCCTCTCGTTCCCAAGTGAACTCAGGACCACGCCGGGAGTTCCACCGAACTCTGACAATTGGAATCTGCTATGCTTAAGTTGTTTGACTTCTTTATCCATGATTTCAACTGGTGCCTCAACAAGTCTGAGTTTCTCACATACTTGCAGTTCCTAGAAAGGCACAACCAGTAATTCATCGGATAAACACTTCCTTAGATTTGATACGTGAAAAACATTATGCACACCACCAAGTTCAGCAGGTAGATTTAATTCATAGGCTACTGGGCCAATCCTTCTGTCAATTTCAAAGGTCCCACGTAGCGAGGGTTCAATTTCCCTCGTTTCCCAAAGCGTATAACTCCCTTCCAGGGAGATACCTTTAGCGAAACTTTATCTCCTTCCTGAATTCAGGTGGCTTGCGGTGTTTATCAGCGTAGCTTTTCTTATCTGGACAATTTTCTCATGAGTTTCAAAGATCAATTCTAACTTGTCTTGGGGTCCTAATCAACCTAGGGCACACTTATGGTAATGGTCGGAACTCAACCTTCTTAATGTCCCCGTTTAACACGTTAGCTTAATCGTATCAACCAGCATAGCTAGGTTCACAATATTGGCATTAAAGCAAATTATCTAAACCATCAGAGAGGCTTATTCTACTACTTACTAGATTTTTCCAGTGTCCTTCTTAATTCTATTTGGTCTAATGTCATAAGGTATGACATTAGTTTTATCAATTCATGGAGTTTGTATAAAGAGCACGACTTAACCCTACCATTGCATGATTTTAGAATTACAATTCTATCTTTTGCATTTCATTTCTTAGGTATAGTAACCCTTTTATAAGCATTACCGGTATACTAAGAATATGCTAAAACCGGTTACACAACATCCTAATTTATTATCATCCCAAAGAATAACTTAATGTATGTAGGTATCATCACCCTCTATATCTCCTGTAGTCCACTTTCATTCTAAGCATTTAATCAGTCCCTCAATTACTGAAATGCTAAGTGGAGGAATGCCTCTTAAAGGATAAAATTAATATTATGATTGGAAATACCATGAAGGATCTAAGTAGGACAGGTCTTAAGTAACAGCAGGTAAACTACAAGCACATAAGTACAATATGTCTAATGATAGCTGCCTATCCTTCATACCTTCAGGATTTCAGGTATACCATGTCAGGCAAGTACTAGGGAAACAAGTCTCACTTTAGGTTAGGACAAGTGTAACCTAGATTACCAAATGGAACACGTCAAGGTAATTTGATTCATATGTCTTAAAGGCTTGTATATTGACCACAGTAACTTCACGTGCTACAATAGCAGCAATCTTGCGACCAGAGTTTCTAGACCGTGAACGGATTTGACGAGAAGCCATTCTGAAAGATCATTAAGAATTTTCATGGAAATATGTTCTATGAGAACCGAGGCTTTCTTGCTCAACGTGTAGGAATGATGAATTATACGGACTACAATGTTACCACCCGACCAGATTCACCGGACTTAGCATGCACGACAAATTACAATTACGTGTGCACCCGTAATGGTAAGTTGCTTTGCATGATCACCCCGGTTCCTCCTGTTGGGTTAACATATCTTGTCAAGTATAGTGGTCATTAATGATAGAAGTACCAAATATGTATGTATTATATCAGGAAAACGAAATCAAGGACAAGAATTATTCAACACGACAATGAGATGTTCCGAGTGTATTCGTTTGATTCGTGAATCAAAGCGAGTACGTTGACTAATCAAAGTATTGGGTCAATCACAACTTTTGTTGAAGACATGCGTACCTATAAGCAGATACTCATCCCAAGGGTTCCCAGGTAAGGTAAACAGGTCCATCGGTTGATTTGGATATATGCGAATACCTTGCCTAGACAGAACACCCCGAGATACAGGCTCACGCTCTTCCAGCATTACATGTTTCAAGTTGTAAGACACAGACTTTGACGAATTTGAAAACCATGAATAACAATCGAGTTTTGGAGTTTGAAATCACTTGAATTTGGCACACAATGCCTTAGAATATGATTTAAGATTCGTGTGTGTATTGATAGGAATCAAAGTATAAGGGGAATCACATAAGGCATATAACTTCTTAATCTTAGTCAATCTCTAACTAAGGCAATTTACTTTGTGCAACTATTGTGTGTGGCTATAGGCTAGATGCAATTCCTAACTCACTATAACCAATGGCTTTGATACCAATCTGTCACACCCTCAAATTCCGGGTCTGGAATCTATCACGGAGGGGTGAGCAAACAGGATCGAACACAGTAGTTACACATGAGATGCCGTTATCTATATGATAAGTTTTAGATAACCATTCCATTATTAATCAGAGCATTAGATATTATACGCAGCGGAAATAAATATATAGATTGTTTCTTAACAATACTTCTAATCATGTCTTGTTAATAACCAATATGTATCTGGAGCTCTTATATGATCCTACGTGCTCGTCCAAAAGCTCCTAATACATACCTGAGAATACATGTAAAACAAGTGTCAACACAGGGTTGGTGAGTTCATAGGTAGGTAAAACATATTTGATAAATCATCCATTATCATTCAAAGAAGGGTTTACTGTAAAAGTGTGAGTTTAATTTACTCACCGGTATATGAATAGCCTGTCGGAACCCTTTTCATTAAGGTGAACCCGCTATCCCACATACCCGCCATGTACAAGCCCAACAAATCCTTCACATAGGATTTGCCCATGTATCATAGCTTATTTTCCCTTTTCCTTTTATGTGTGTATTATGCCAATTTTAATAATTCAAATCAGAGGGCGCGAATCCTCTCTTTACATTTATCCTCATATGGGTGGTAAGTGGAACTATAATGGCAAAACTTAAATAGCGCATCAATCTGCCTTCCCACAGAATAGTCATCCCGAATGACAGCGAGATCTTTGTGCATCTGATAAGGACCACATGTCCAAACCTTTGTGGGGGTTAGTCACTCCCCGATAGTACTATCCAAAAGATCCCTGCCTTGTTTATAGCCCAGTTTACACAGAAGGATTTCATAATAACCATATGTAATCATAAATGTGATCCAATTATTATTTAACATAATGTACAAAATAATTTGTAATTTCAATTACAACATGTATTCCAGCCCCAAATATTTAAATGATTAAAAAGGGAAAGTTGAATATGAACTCACCTCAGTCCTTGTGTGGTGTTGACAACCTAGTAAATTCCTGCTAAGGAATTATATTTCGCGTCAGCAAACAGATACAAATCCAAAACCTAAATAAGTTAGATCTTGAACCTGGTGTTCAATTGATCTAGGTTTTTGGTTTTTCTGGGATTTGTTATAATCATTAAGTCATTTAATAATTAATGATTTATATAAAATTTAATTAGTTTAATAATGATTTTGACATATCATTATATTCTAATTAAATTATAGACGTTATATAAACATATAAGTTTATATTTAATTTTTGTAAGATTTTATAAATGTTTAAATTTATAAAATCTAATTTGTATTTATATTATCAAAATAAATCCCTAAATAATATAATATCCATTAGTAATTTGATTGTTTTAATTTATATTTAAAAACCCATTTTTGTATGGATAACAATTATAATACATGTAATAATTTATAATACATGTAATAATTATTTACATAATAATTAGGGTTTTTAAATAATTGAATTTCTACAATTTTATGATTTATCATTAATTAAAAATGATATGGTTTTCAATTAATGAATTAATACTTTAAATCATAATTTAAAGTCTATTTTTATAAAAATAGTTATTTATAATATTTTAAATAATATTTTATAAATTTTATTTAAAGTATTTTTAATTAAATAATTTACAGAAAAATATTTAATGGTGTTAAAAATAAAAGAAGCTTTTAAAAATTATTTTTATAATTTTTAATAATTTTTATATATTTTAAATAGCCTAAAAGGCTTAAAAACATAATTAGGAGGGGGCCGGGTTCGAACCCGCGACTTCCTCCCCATCGCCCCAACACCCGAACCAGTGAGCCAAGGCTCCAAATCGAAAGGAACACAGCCCCAATTAATTTTAAACACAATCCCGAATGTTCATCCCCAATTCAAGAACCCTAAAACACAATCGATCAAATTGAGCATCCAATCGATTATGTTAATGTATGGATTCATGGGGCTTTTGTTCCCCATGATCAATCGAACATAATGGTGTATTTAATTTACCAGATGATGTCGAATTGGTGATGATTCTTCGAAGAACAGTCGCGACAGGGGAAGAAGATCAAATGCTATCCAAATGGTATTGATAATCAAATTCCTCTTGCAGGAAGCTTCTAATAGCTCAGATGATCGAAAGCCCTCAATCAAGTTTGGTTTACAATAGTTCTAGATAGGAGTTCGAGTGTGTTACAGGTTTCGGGGAAGAAGGGGATCAAATTCGATGAATGGAGTTGTTTCTGGTGCAATTCGAAGTGCATACAGATTGCTAGTATTTATAGTGTTGATTAGGTATAATTTAATTCGATTATTGATAGGTTCTGAGTGCGATTCAATTCTGTAAAGAACCGACAAGGTTCACGTGGTTGTCTAGATCGCACTTTTGTTTTGATTCCCGAATTATTATGGGGATTAGGTTCGAATCTCACTGGTGAACCGTTTTGTAGCAATTAATTGGATTAAACGCAATTATTTTGGCCATTTGGAACTCGCCGGAGAGTTGCCGGCGTTGATGATCGGAGGGGAAACCGACGGCGGGGGCGGGGGTTGGGTTTCAATTAATTACAGAATGGTCCCTGGGGTTTCACAGTTTGTTATTTTATGTTTTTAAGTTTTAAAACAAGTTTTAAGATTTACAATTTACCCCCCTGGACTTATTAAATCAATTAAATAAATCTTATAATTATTACTATTAATATTATTATTATTAGCATTATTATTATTAATAATATTATTATTTTTAACAATAACATTATTATTTTTATTGTCATTATTTTTGATAATAATATAATTATTATTATATTTATTATTATTATCATTATTTTTAATAATATAATATCATCATCATTATTATTATTTTCATTATTTTCATTATTATTAATATTATTATTAAGTAATAATAAAAATATAAAAACAATTGTAAATTCATATAAAATTCATATAAATTCACGAAAATTTTCGGGTTGTCACATATATCTTACTCCATCATCTCTTAGGTGCTGTTTGTTTATGAAGAGGTAAAACGTCTGCAGTCTGCAGACCACATCTGCAGACATCTGTAGCAGAGGAGGTGGACCAAACCTCTGCAACCTGTATTAAGAAGACTGTTTGTTTTGTAACGTCTGCAGACAAAATTCAAGATTTCAGCAGCAAAATGAAGATTCAAGCAGTTTAATCATGCAGCAACAAGATTCAAGATTTCAGCAGCAAAATCAAGAAATCAACAACTCCCATTATAGGGTAAATCAAGATTCAAGATTCAAGTAATGAACAAGCACCAAAGTAAACAAATGTTTCTTAAGAAATCACAACTGCAAGCACCAAAGCAAAATCAAGAAATCAACAAATGCAAGCACCAAACAACTAATCTTCATCTCAATATTGTTTCTTAAAAGTAAACAAATGAAATCTGATCTAAATGAAATAAATTAACAAACCTACAGATGTCACATTTTCATTAAAAAAATTAATCATAACTAGAAATTTAGGGATTTAAACCTGATTTGTAGCTGCTGCAGTAATGAACAAGCAAGAACAAGAGAGAAATGGTATTGCTTTGTGAGAAGAAAGGCGGGAAAACCTTCGCAGAAGGAATCGCAGAAGGATGGTAATGATAATGGTTGTAGCTTGATGATCCAACAAAGAAGTGAAGCACGTTCCACTAGCCCCGTCCCTCATTCCAAAAGAACTTCACCAAGGTCCATACTGTCGGTTTCTTCGTCCCTGGATACAAAGCTTACGCCTACGACGCAGCGACCACCAGCTCCGCCACCACGGCCGCCTGTAGCTCCGCCTTCCGCTGACTGCACTCAGCCATTAGCAATAACCTATGGTCCCAAAAGAATTGAGCTTGCAGCACCACCTCCACCAAATATGACACGGTTGCATACAGTAGATAAACAATCTCCACAAAAGCCTAAACTAGTTCCTCCACCACCGCCGACGGTGGAGTGGGAGTGGCGACGGGAGCAGAGAACACTCTGCAGACGGTGGAATGGAGGTGGAGAAGTAATTTGGGGGAAGATGTGTAGGGTTGAAATGTGAAGAGGTGAGAAGATGTGTGAAGACTTTAGTCAACCTCTTTTCCAAGAAGAGGTCACGCAGATGTTTTTTAATGAAACGTCTTCAAAAAAACAAACACTCTGCAGACCAGAAACATCTGCCCACCTCTTTTTGGCGCAGACAAAAGAACTTTAGAAGCTCTTTTACAAAAAAACAAACACCACCTTACTCTCAAGCAATACTCAACTCACGATTTATTTTAATCATGAACTTTAATGTACACAAGCACGTTCTCACTATGACATTGATACATATATATCCGAAAGAAAGAATTAATAACAATATAAAAAACACAAGTGGATCATTAATTAAGAGCAATTCTAACCCTATTACCTCTTACTCTCAAGTCATACTTAACTAGCTTACAAATTTAGCTTTAACTAGAAATCATATTAGGTTAGGATGTTTTCACGGGTTTGGTAGCTAGTTGTGATAATATGAGGGTACGTACTATTTGTAGCTAACATGGTCGTGAACCATGCTCTCACGATCATGAGTCATGACTTTGGTCAAAGATTATATTTGGCCGTTTTATCGGTTTCGAGTTGCTTGAAGAAAAGTTCTGATGTGATCTTAAAAGTAAAGTCATATAACGATCTTTAAAGTTAACCGGTGGTTATTCATATTACATTCAAAGGTTTTAAGAATTTAATAAGCCCTTCTAGCTAGTTACACATGTGTGACATTTTAGAATCGCCACTTTGTTATCAATATTTCATTAAATGCCAATTGTATCCTTTTATAATATATTATTTTTTTAATCTTATTTTATTTTTTTCATTTTAAATAATCTAATCTTCAAATGCGATAAACCATTTAGGATATTAATCATGCTTCTTATTCTTATTGTTTCATTGGTGAGATCTGTTGCTTCTATTTCATAAGAATATATATTTTATCAATTAATTATCTGCCAATTAATTAATTGTTTGTTGCTTGTGTTTTTTTAATGTTAAAACATTGGTTCGAAAGTTGCTTCTTCTATATACCTGCAACATAAAATTTTACTTCTTCTAAATAACTATAAAGAAACGTTACTTTTTTTTGATAAAACTATTATTAAATCAATTGCTTTTTGTCATATAAAACATAAATTTGAAATCAACACCTAAATATTTGATGGTGCTTCTGTTTCTTTTGTTTTTTTATAATTGTTTGAATATACATTGCCCTAATTGTTGCTTTTGGGAAACAAAAATGAAAAAAAAATATAAATAAATTCTCGTTTCAACAAAAAAATCATATAAAAAACATAGTAGAAGCAACAAAGTAAAAACAAAAATTGGCAAAAACGAAATTAAGGTTTTTTTTAACACAAGAAAAAAAAGCAACATATCAAAAATATGTCAAAAAATATATCAAAAATCATGTTATGAACTCTTTGTAATGAAATATTAAAGTGGATACATTTAATATTTTGATTATCTTATATGGATATACATGATATTTAAGACTTAAATTGAATATATATATATATATATAATATTTTTAAGTTTATAATAAAAACTAGGTTTGGGCCCCGCGCGTTGCCGCGGCTATGCGAGTTTTAACGTAACCCTAAATCAAAATCAAAATGAAACGACCACCTCTTGTACGACATACATAAAAGATTAAAAAGGAAAAAGCTATAGAAGTAAGTTATATACTTGTTGATTGTATACCTTGGGATCTTGAACTACAAGAAGTGCAGCCCGATCACAAGTAAGCTCTGCAGCTCGAAGCCAACGAAATAGTTGTTCTTCTAAATTCTGGCCTATCATGCCTCCAATCCCTGAACATATAGAATAAATTGTTAGAGATTATAACTTCACTAATTTTTTTAACTTTAGGCCAAACCTACCAGGTATGGTATAGGCTCCAACAGTAAGAATGTTTGCTAATGTTAGCCATACACCATGATCACATGTGAGTTGTCCTAGCTCATGAGCCAAAACAGCCTGTTAATAGACGTTTAACATGTTGTGTTAATAGCATTTAAGATCACGAATGAAGTATATTTATACGAGTATAAATTAAGTAAGTATATGTGAGGAAAGAATAATATAAGTTACCTGCAACTCCTTTCTAGTAAGAAGCTCTACAAGGCTTGTATGAACAACAATAAATGGCTTTTTACCATTAATGGCTAGCGTTTTGTTAAAGGTGAAAAAGAATTACCTCGCTCTGTCGCATTTACGACCACTTACTTCCCATGGACATATGACACAAGTGCTCCATTTTCCTAAGAAAATCATTAAACAAACAATATCAAGTTTATACATTCTCCTTTTTCCATACATTTTCCAGTTAATCGTAGGAACTAAGCGTAATGACAATTAGCATATCATATAAATGATGTGAAATAACATAAAAACAAATTAAACCTTTAACCATAAATCATAATCCAAAGTTGTACTACTAATAGTCTAAAGTAATCATGAGTTAATATGATCAAGTGTTTATCTTTTGTTTCCTTAAAGGATACCTCATGAAATTTATCTTGATTATATAAAGATTAGCAAAATTTATCTTTATTAAATAAAGTTCTTTATGTTTCAAGTTTTTTTTCTCTTTTTCTTGTGGTCTTACTATAACAAAAGTTAGTCTAACATACCTTGGAAATTTTCTTAAATAGGTCAACCGGGTCATAGCAAATAACTTGGTAATTTCATAACCATGCTCGAATCAGAGAACATTTGTGATTGTGTATTTTGAGCTGGACCCTTGGAAACATGAAGTAAATCATTTTCCTTCAAAGCAAAGACCAGTGTCATGTCATTATCATAAAAAGGTCATACACACTAATCTTTTGCAAATCAAAGTTGCACTTTATCATTGAATAGGTTGAAATGATGCAACAATTATCAATCTTCTTCTAGCCACTCCATTCTTCGTATGCAACAAAAACAAAAGAACTCAAGTCAAAAATTATAGTTGGGCATATTAATACCTCGATTTCACAATCTGGACCAAAAATGTGCAAGCCTCATGGAACTGCATATAAAAAACTTTGGGGATGAAAATGGTACATTGTGAAGTGCAAAACCAACAATTTAATAGAAAATATAAAATAGACAGATACGTACCAGGGAATAATTTGAAAAATTGAAGGTATCAAACATGAACTGTAAAAACTAAAAAAGTAAAGTTTTTAGCACTCATAGCATCATCTAAGGAAACAACCTAAGGAGAAGCTATCGACAATAGTCAGTCTGTTGAATAACGAAGTCGGAAAGCAAGAAAAAATATCGAACAACAACTTACCGGAATCGCAAACCGTAGGGAACAAATCGATTGTTTCACCTAAGGTTAAAAGAAGGGTAAATTAATTAGTTTATTTCATCTCCAGATGAGTTTTGTAGCAGTCCTTATGAAACCAATAATTCAGAATCATTTATCTAACCGCTAACATAATCAGAAGCAGCATCTATCTATTCAAACAATGAAAACTAATTACTGAAACTTCAGTACACAATAATCAAATAATCTGTTCCAATATTGCAAATCCAAACACCCCCTTAGTTGCATCTACCACCGAAATGATACTAACATCAACACCAGCAAAGATGGCAGCAGTTTCAGAGATACCAGGAAGCCTCTCCTTGAGAACCTCTGGTGGAAGGTGATTCAAGTGAAGATAAATGTGGTCCTTCATTGGTCCTATTGAAAGAAAAATAAGGTTAAGGGAAACATAATTGATTGCAAAATCTGATTATTGACACCAGGTCCTGCGAGCTTCATAATGTATAATAAAGTATATCTCAGAATCTTCTGGCTAGGACTGTAGGACATTACTACTCATTTATAAGTTCAACCACATGCAAAGGAATCATCTTTTCTGCCATTAAGAATTCCAACCAAATTGATAAGAGTAGCAGTTAATCAACTTTGGAGTGCATGCAAACCACTATAAAGACTGGTGACTGGCACCAATCGCAGATGTGTTATAAAAAAAGAGATATTAAAGGTGTTTGTGCTACCGACCAAAACTTAGGTTTATAAAGCTATTCATCATCAATTCTTCATGGTTGTGGAATTATATGTATTTCACAAGTTTGTTCTAATACAGTATTCCATGTGATGTTTTGTTTGTTTAGAGTCAATGTCAGCACAAGATCAACTTCTGTCTAAAGAAGGTAAAATAGCAAGTGATAGAATTTAATGCAAGGATAGCACGGCTTACAAGTTCTTAGTCTTTTAAATATCAAATAATGGGAAGCAATTGCAACCCATTTCTGTGAAAATGTGTCAATTTGACTTATTAAATGCTAATGGGTTGAACAGGCAAAATTCATAAATCAGTAAATAAGGAAACATGACAAACAGATTAGAAGCAGCCATTAGCCCATGGCATAGTCAAGTGTTTAGAACCTCTCAAGTCTAAATTTTTCTGCTAAAAACGTTGAATCATTTGAATAACAACTTCTATAATCAAAACAAATGTATCAATTATCTAAAAAAATTGAAGTAAAGAGGGAAAAAAATTAGGTAGTCAACCTGACCTGACCCGCTTAAACAATTAAACCTGTCCTAAAAATATAGCGCTTACCCAGAACCTAACCCACCCAACCTGCCCAATTTGCCACCAACAGATATCCTCATGCATTTACATTCGAAAAATTAGTATGTTTTCTAGGAAAATCAGATGCTGTACTTCTTTCGTTTTTCAAACACTTGATCGGCCGATGGGCCTTTGTACGGCACCGGTTGGTAATCGAACGGAGGGAGCTCCGGCGCTAAAAGAGAACGGAGGGTGCGGTTGCCGCAACCATCGCAACCACCGCTTATGAAGAAGAAGATGAAGATGAAGATGAATCGGTACCTTGAAAGCGTTATGAGGTAGCGTTGGTTTAGATCGGTGTGTGCGAGAGGTGGTATTCTTCCGATATGATCTTCTCAAGCTGAGCGACACCGGTGGGCTGCCGCTACAGAGAAAGGGGTGGAAGAGGGTCGGAGATGACAACCGCCACGTGGTTCCTCCGGTGGCCGGAATCTGGTTCGGGAGATTGGTGGGTGTCGATTAAGAGGACTTTGGGGATTAGGGTTTTGTTAAGAGGTCGGTGGCACTGTAGCCATCGACATAAGTCTTTAATATATATTATAATATAATATACAAATTTAGCGGTATAATCTACTCGCGGTTCCACCGTATATCTCAATCTATATATACATGTGCGTTCTAATAGGATGGATTTCATTTACATGCAAATCTGAATTTGTGATTCCATTCATAATCGAAACACCATCGCTCTCTTTCTGATCACCATCGTTTTCTTCATCCATCCACCGTGCGTTTACACAATCATGAACGCAGGAAAGAAATCATGAACGCAAGCAAACATCTAGTTTTCTTGATCATCTTCATCTTCAGTTTCATACCCACGAGCACCACCACCCTCTACGATTCAGACTTCTCTTTCTCAGACGAGACTAACACCACCACCACCACCACTTCAAGATTCATTTTCTTGATGATCATCACCACTTCAAGACTGGCTTTCTTGATCATGACTGCAGATTTCTTGAAGATCTTGACCATGTTACAAACCACCACCACCACTAACATTGGTTCCAACCTCCACTCCGGCACCGCGGTCACCTGCAACACGCCACTCGACGACTCCGTCGCTTTTGTGATTAATAAGTTCACAGGGGATGGAGATCATATCGGTTTGATCATGAATTCCGTCTTTGAGGGATAGATGGCATATGCATCTCCATTCTTTCTTATCACCATCAGACTTCATTGCCCTCAAGATTCTTGTTCAAGAATTCGACCTGTATCGGTTTAGCAGGTGGCATTTCCTTCTTCACTTACGATCATGATCAAAAGAATCTCAAAGTGTTCTTCGCCCGTTCACATGTGAAACCACCTGTTCTTGATCATCTTTCCATGGAACCTGTGCATTTGGGGTCAAAACATTTGATGGGAAAGCATTGGATTAATTTCAAATCATCAGACAATGCAAGTCACAATACTCTTTGTCCATGCAGTAATTACCGTAAGAAGATCGTCTTGAAGTTTGTGGTTGGGTGTTCATCTTTGCGAACCATGGGTACATGTCAGTTGAAAGATGCATCACAATGGAAAGCAAAAGCATAAAATTAGCATCAATGCAATCGATTTTCAAGTCAAACTACACTTGGCTTCCGGATGATTACGATTGTCTTTCTTGTTGCAACAGCTATAGTAAAAGATCGATCTTGAATCTTGTGGTTGGATGCGCATCTTTTTCGAACACGGGTACATGTCAGTTACGAAAGTTAAAAGAAAAATCCACATAAAACCACAAGAATTGTCAGCCAAGACCAAGAATCTTACAAGTTCAAATGAGCAAACTAATAACTCATTCAGAAAAGATGACTCCAAAGGTAGAAATGAAAACTGATCATACACCAATAATTCAAGCATCTGCAGTTTGCAAAGGTAATTAAATTTCTCTCTTTCTTTCGTTACTTTGTATTAAAAAATATTAATTAAGAATATCAAATGGTTTTTATTTCATATTTAAAATAACTGTTCAACCTCTAATCTAACAAAACAATCAGGATATTGATCATATCATAGCATTGCAAATATTATTCCTAATCCAAGTTTTATAACCTCTAGATTAATCGGATACGTAACTTGACTAATAATCTTTTGCTAATGTTTATTGTTCAAGGGAACCGCAAGAGAGACACTAAGGTGAAATCCCTCAAAGCTGCAGAGGTTGTAAAGCGTCGTGAACAAGAGAAGGAATTTCAAAGAAATTTGAAAAGAGAAACATTCAAGCTTGAATTAGCAAAAAGAAAGAATGAAAATGCAAAAAAGATGCAACTCGATTTCCTAAACACGATGGATGCTTTAAAGAGGAAACAAGAAAGAAGGCTTCATGTAGCAACACAAGCTCAGAAGCTAAAATTTGAAAATGTTTCCAAACAAATGCAAATTATTTTAAACAAAGGTGTTATTTATATTTGTTTTGTTTTATATATGTAATCATTGTAAAACTTTCTATTAAAAACATTAAGTGCTATGTTCTTTACGTATGTGATATGTGTTTCATTTCTTCTATTTTCTTATAATCTTTTACAAGATCGAACGTCTAATTTTATCGTCTTTTATTTTTGCATAGGCAACAAGCATACGCAAGATTTCAAGCCTAGAAATAAAAGTTGGACAGGTTAAGTTGAGTACCCATGAAAATACATATAGTATTTCACCACATAAACAACAAGCCACCGGGAAGAAATTTATCCCTTCATGGGCTAGTGAAAATCACGTGACAGTTGCTCTACAATTGCAAGACAAAATCAACCCTGAATCAATCTTTTCTGTAGATGGTTTTTGTAGTATTAGTGAAGGTAATAATATATGTTTTTATTTTGATTGATCTAGTAATGTTCTTGAAAAAAATCAAAACCATTAATTCACATTTGTGTGTTATCAATTCTCCAGCCCTGAGAATCTAAAGATATCTCTTATGACAAATTTCCGTGATGATGATGATTGAAGAACAAATCTCTTCAATGATGATGATGATAGTGGAAGAAACATGACATGCTAAAGAAGTACAAAGATTTAAGTTTCTATTTGTTATCTTTTTTTTTTGAACAGTGACTTTCTTATGAGTGACCCAATGTCACATCGCCCCCCTGGGCGACCCTAGCCAAGATCTGCCCCAGACTATGTTGTCTGAACCGGGTCCACGCTAGATTGTCAGACTTGGTTATGGCGTTCCCCCGGAAACCGTACTGCCTCCACAAGGGTTGCCCCTCTGGAGTAACAGCCGGATGAAACCGGGGTCGAGCTCTGAGAATCTGCCTCCGCAACCACTGGCTTAAAGGAAAATTCTCTTCATTGCTCTAAATGTCCCCAAATCGGTACCAAAGTGGTTCGAACCCCTAACCTCCACTTTGGGAGGGGGAATTCTTACCACTTGGACCAAGTCTGAAGGACTATTTGTTATCTGTACAGTTATATTTTTTTTGATGTATTATTACACGATGTGTATATCAATATCAATGAAATTTATTGCTTTTATCTTGTTTTGGTATTTCATCGTGAATTTCACCTCATGTTTGTTCCTTTCTCATCAATAATGTTTTTAAAAGCCTAAAACCTATATATATTAAACATTCAAAAGGAATACAATTCAAAGATTTAAGTCTGCACAATTATATTGCTTTGGAATTATTATCGTACTAATTGTGTATATCAATTAAATTCATTTCTTAATTGGAAACTGGTTTGGTGTGGTTTGTGATACATATATCATTGGTTTATGCCGTTAAAAAAGACATGATCGGTTTATATTTTAAAAAATCAAATATACTTGTATTATACTGGTAGAAAACCCGCTCGATGCGGCGGCGGCGACAATTTATAACATAATCCTTATTTGCTAGTTTGTCAATCTCTTCGTGATATATTGTATGGAAATTTTGTTAGTTTTCTTATTTGTATAATATTTTATAAAAGCTTATTATGTTTATTGTGTTGTCTTTCTATTGTGTATGCCAATAATACATTATGCGCTCTCTTTTGATATAGAGCAGAGAAGGAAACATTTATAACCTTGTAAAATTTAATTTTTTTAAATTACAGATTAGGTAACCAAATAGAACAGGATTATCGACTTATATTTATCAAAAGTCAAACCACTTTTAATATTTTAGTCTATCTATAGCCAATAATCATATTTCAATGTATTTTTAGATTATTATTAAAACTAAAACCATTTTTAATATTAGATATATCATAACAATCATTTATCAAAGCAAAGCAATCATTTACTACCCCTTCACACACTTGGCCACGCCAAAAGCGGCTGCAAAGATCAACAGTGCTAATATGGTAACCATAATGTCACGACCCACCTAAATTCAAGTCGCGTTACTCGGATTCCGGAAGTTTCCGGACACATAAAATTGCACTTAGAGCTGCCCGGAAGTCTCCGGAACATCCCACACGACTCCGGAACAATGTAGCAACGTTTGAGCACTCGGGAGCCGCCCTAAAATGGCCAAGAAAGGCCTAGAAGTATCAAGCCCTAGAGCTGCCAAGAAGGCTCTAGAAAAGCCTTGAATACTCCATAGAAATATCATAGATATTTGCCATAGAAATATCTAGATATTACCTTGTAAATATCTAAGATATTTAGTTGTTAGAAATATCTAGATCATGAAAGATCTAGATCCATGGACAAGTATAAATAGGTAATGTTAGGATCATTTGTAATCACCCAAAAACACCTACAAGTCTTGTGTAATACTTGTAAAACACTCTTGTATCATCCTTGTAAGCAATACAAAGTTGGTTTGTATTACTCGCTTGCAAACGCTTCCGCATTGTTACTTATATCATTTGGGTCACAAAGGCTGAACTTAGATCAAATCTAAGTGCCGCACGAGAGTTGAAGAAATCACTCCGTGACAAGTGGTATCAGAGCACGTCGGTTCATCTGGGAATGGCAACCGAATCAAGCAAACTTGCAACTATTGAAGATAAACGAGGTCGAGATGAATCCCAGAAGGGATCAAAGAAGGATCGAGGTACTTCCAAGGATCGTACCTTGGAAAAACGAGTCGGTGACATGGAGACAGGTCTTGTTGAGATAGGAACTCAAGTAGACTTGTGTTTCCAACGATTGGATGCTTTGGAGGAAGATTTCAGTGAGCTCCGGGAAGGACTCAAGGCTGCTATGGAGCTACTTCGAGATGAAGTAAAGCTGATGATCAAAGATGCAATCAAAGATGTTACTACCAAGCTACAAAAGGACATGGATGAGCTGTCAAGCGACATGCATCGAAGTTTACTCGGCTTGGAAGCAAAGGTAGTTGATTGCAACAAGACAATGGTCACGACTGGAGGTAACGTCGTGAACTTTACACCGAGAGTTGAAATTCCCAAACCATCACCGTTTTGGGCAAACGAGAAGCTCGGGCGGTCGATGACTTTATCTGGGAAATGGAGCAGTACCTAGGAGGAGTTCAAATCCTGGACGACGCCACTAAAATCAAGGCAGCCACTATGTATCTCAAGGATACAGCTGCACTATGGTGGAGATGTCAAAGCATGGACATCAAACGAGGTACGTGCACAATTAAAACTTGGGCTAAGTTCATCCAAGAACTCAAAAGACAATTTTATCCGGTAAATGCTGAGCACGAAGCAAGAAATCGACTTCGTAAGCTCAAACAAACCGGGACAATCAAGGACTATGTTAAAGAGTTTACAACACTTGTTCTTGAGATACCGGATTTATCGGATAAAGACTCCCTTTTCTACTTCCTCGATGGATTACAATCATGGGCCAAGCTAGAATTAGAATGAAGAAATGTTCAAGATCTTGCTTCAGCCATTGCGATAGCTGAAAGCTTGATCGATCATAAGGAAAAACGACCATATAGGCCCATGAATGAGGAAAGTGACGACGAGAAAGGTGGGGGAGTAAAGCCCAATCACGATCGGAAGGTGGAAACAAGGAAACCACCAAGATATGACAATGAAATACGTCCTCCAAAGTCCTGTTTTATATGCGATGGATCGCATAACGCTCGGGACTGCCCGAAGAAACAAAGTCTGCAAGCCATGGTGGCTAGAAATGATGATGCATCCCACGAAGACAAGGAGGTTCGTCTCGGGGCAATGCAACTACAAGTATTGAATGCTTTAACGGCACATGAGGGGAAACCGTTAAAAATGGCTAAGTCCTGCCCGACGGAGCACAAGGCAACATCACGAGCGTGGAGACAAAAGGACTTCGGTTTGTTAACTTGGAAATACATGGACGACTTGCAAAGGCACTAGTCGATACTAGAGCAAGTCACAATTTCATAACGCGAGAAGAGGCTAAGAGACTCGGCTTAAGAATCTCCACCCGAGAAGGATTTCTAAAAGACGCCAATGGTAACACAAAAGCGATCGAGGGAATGTCTTGGGATGTCAAGACTAAGATTGGTACCTGGCAAGGCAAGATGGACTTCTCGATTGCACCATTGGGCGACTACAAGATCGTGCTCGGGATGGACTTTTTCCGAAAAGCAAAAGCCGTTCCAGCAACATTTCTAAACACTTTGTACATCGTCAAAGGCGATCAAGTACACACAGCCACAATGGAGTCTAGCCATCAAGGCAAAACGCTATCCGTCTTGCGACTCACGAGAACAGGCCGAGGGTCATGCAAGAAACACGACGAGGACGTCGTGGGTTTAGGTGGGGGAGAATGTCACGACCCACCTAAATTCAAGTCGCGTTACTCGGATTCCGGAAGTTTCCGGACACATAAAATTGCACTTAGAGCTGCCCGGAAGTCTCCGGAACATCCCACACAACTCCGGAACAATGTAGCAATGTTTGAGCACTCGGGAGCCGCCCTAAAATGGCCAAGAAAGGCCTAGAAGTATCAAGCCCTAGAGCTGCCAAGAAGGCTCTAGAAAAGCCTTGAATACTCCATAGAAATATCATAGATATTTGCCATAGAAATATCTAGATATTACCTTGTAAATATCTAAGATATTTAGTTGTTAGAAATATCTAGATCATGAAAGATCTAGATCCATGGACAAGTATAAATAGGTGATGTTAGGATCATTTGTAATCACCCAAAACACCTACAAGTCTTGTGTAATACTTGTAAAACACTCTTGTATCATCCTTGTAAGCAATACAAAGTTGGTTTGTATTACTCGCTTGCAAACGCTTCCGTATTGTTACTTATATCATTTGGGTCACAAAGGCTGAACTTAGATCAAATCTAAGTGTCGCACGAGAGTTGAAGAAATCACTCCGTGACAATAAGGTCCATAATAGACCCAACAACTGTTTTTGGGTCACCAGGATGAACACATATGATAAAAGAGGGGCGAATCAACCCAATACATGAGAAACAACGATCGTTAGTGTGTTTTGGAGTCACTACAAAAGAATTATAAAGTGGGAAAAAATGGCAAAAAATATGCAAGGAATATGGTTACCTCAACCAATAAGGATTCAAGATATAAAACCAAGGTTTCTTTCAGCAACAGGGTTCAAGAATACTAATTGTGTAATCTATAAGTGTGGTCTAAAAAAATTCACTCTTTAGAATAAATAGTTCAACCATTGGAAAATTTCCATGTAAAGAGAAATTATCAAAAAAGATAAAAATCATGATTCCAAACAAATTAGGCTATTGGGTCTTTCATAAAAAAACTAATTAGACTTTCTTGTAATGGATTGGAATAAACGACGAGCAAACAACTAATTACCACTTCATCGTAGCAAATGGAGCCAACATTATACTCACCAAACATACTCATTCACCATGTTGTTCCCATTCTCGACCCAAAATTGAGCAACCAAAAAAAGTTGTCAGATTCAATGATCAAACACTTCTTCTACTGGTATATAGACCACGGATACCCATTAAATAGAACAAAATTTGACCAACACTTTAGAAGCTTGGAACCCATTTAGGTAGCCCGTTTAAATATTTTAATCTTTTACCATTTGAGACGACCCATTTGACCCATTTCAAACAATGCATAAACGAAAGTCAGTGGATCTTAAGTAAACAGGTGAAAGAGCCATGTTTAAAGTTTTATTGTGGGTACCTGCAATGCAAAAGGATAGTGCGCTCTTAAAGTTTCATTGTTATAAAACAATAACCTGACCATAGATAAAACATAATCACACATTGGACTCAAGGTAGCAGACACATATACGAGACGATTAGTGTTTTGAACTATAAGGTGATTAGTTATTTGCAGTTAGATGATCTAAATAAAATTATTTAAGCTTTAAAATCATTCTCCTTGAACAGCAGTGCTAATTAGTGAGCGCACCCATTGCTAATCAGTAGGTATACTAAATCGCACGAGTAACAAATAGAGGTCATGGAAATGCGAATGCTGAGGTGGATGTGTGGACACACAAGACTGGATCGGATAAGGAACGAAGTGTTTCGACAGAGGCTTGAGGTGGCTTGTATCACGGATAAAACACGAGAAGGAAGATTAAGATGACTTGGGACGAGATGATTAGGCGAGATATCGTAGAGTTGCACATCTCCGAGCACATGATCGAGGATAGGAGTGTGTAGAGGCATAGAATTAAAATTAAGGACTTCTAGTGGGACCGGTTTTTACATTAGTTTTGCTGGAAACCTCTTATCACACAAAATCCCTGATGCTGCTCTCCACTTGCACCATCCTTGTGACATCCGGTAATTTTCCGTTACCAAACTCCGTTAGTTTCGTTAAGTTTTGCATACACGTGTCGTAAGCACACACTAGTTGTCGTTTGACGTTGGTGACTTAAAGATAAGTAATAATGTTAATTTAATAATAATCTAGTTGAAAAGATGATTATTATGTTATGTTTATGTTTTTACGCGATTTAAAGACTATTTGAGAATTTTATCGCGTAACGCGGAAACGCGTGTGTTAATTCGTATGTCTTGTGTTTTTATAAAAATAAAATATATATTTGTTATTACTAGTTTATATGCTTAGTAATTAAGTTAAAAACACCTTTAGCAATTGTTTAAAACTTAATTTTAATAAAAACACAAAACACAAGGGTTAAAAGGGTAAATTAGGATTATTAAACTAAAACAAAACAAAAACCCTAGCCCCCACCCTCCCATCGACCACGACCTGCACTCCTCTCCCTCTTCCCTTTCGAAATCAGCCAAGAGCAGCCCTAATCTCTTCGGTTTTGGTCGATTTCAAGAGTTGGAAAGCATTAGAAACATCAATTGCAAGTCAATACACGTTTAAAGGTTAGAACTTTACAAGTTTTGAGATATTTTTGTTATGGCCGAAGCCTATGCTGCGAATTGGGTGTTATGGGGCTGAAAAATTGATGTTTTGTTGATATTAGTATATTAGTTGAATTGATTACATGTTGTTTAACGTTGATTATGCATCAATAACACGTTTGTAATGATTGGATCATGAACCTTGTTGAATGTAAACCCTAATCCGAAATTAGTGTGTTTATGGATGAAATTGATGATTGTTAGAAGGTTATATGATGTTAGTTAGGTTATATGAATGTTGAATGATGTTGATTTTTGCAAGAAATCTAGGGTTTGATCATCTAGTTCATACATTGCCATAAGAGGAAACTTTTTGGTTCTTGGAATTTATGATTTGATGATTCTAAGATGCTAGATGTAATGCTTAGATGTTAGTTTAATTGAATTGTGCAAGAAAATCCATGAATTTGTGATGTTGATCATGAATTACTAAAAGTAGAAACTTTTGTGTATGATGTTTGGGAATTTGGATATTTGGAAGTGATTAGCATGTTAGTATGAATGTTATGAACTTGAAATAGTATCTTAATGATGAATTGGATACACGTTGGGTGTTTAGTAGACTTTTGGGTATTACTTTCCCAAAAGGGAAACTTTATTGTGCATGAACTTTGGATATTGGAAATTTGACTTGTTCATGGTTTTAGGGTCATGCTAGAACGATTGTTATGAATGTCTAAAGTGGTAGAATCTATTAATTGGGTTGTATGGAATGTTTATTTGATTATTGGATGATTATTGCACTTTGATGGTCATGTGTGGTTTGGGATGTTGATTAGTAACTAGGACATCATGTTTGGGACTGGAATTGATCATCCTAATGTATGTTGCATGTATTAGGCATCTTGTATGCGTTGTGAATAGTATGAATGACTTTTTGATAAATTATCTGTTTTGACCCATATATGCTAAATCATGGCTATAGGTCATGTAAGTAGGTTATGCATGATCTAACCTGTTATATGATACACTAGTTATGTTATAAACACACTGAGCATGCTGGATGCTAAGGAATTGGACAACTTGTATGATATGTGCATAGTATGATGATTTAAGCAATGTATTAGGAATGTAGCACCAAATGTGATTCATTGGAATGTTAAACATGTATACTTAAATGGTTTACAACGCATAATGTCACCAACGGGTCAAACGGGTCAACTAGGTCACATGTATGTTGTTTTTTTTATAGAACCTTGAGTTCTTTGTTTGTAGAACACTTAAGGTTTCTCTTGGGATTTCTGTGTACATGTACTTATGTACTTGTGTGTTCTAGGTAACCTTTGAAGGTTGTCTTTCCACTCGTCCTTGTCAAGTTAAACCTTACTTGTCTAACACGCGTATCAGGTGAGTTCATGCCCCACTGTTTTATTAAATCTCTTTTGGGGGAGATAGCATACTGGTAAATTTTACAACGCTTTATATATTTAAGATGTGTATGATATTAATATAGTGCTGTTTATTATGATAAAGTCCTCACACTTTCGAATTGTTAATATTGGATAGCGGGGAAACTTGGGTAGTACTACTGGGTCTGACGAGCCCCACCTTTGTGACTCGAGGTCAACCGGGTGCAATTTGTCCTATGATTATTCGTCACGATATGGTGAAGTCGTGACGGGAGGCAAACATAACACAGTCAGCTTCAATGTCGAAATCACTATGTATTAATATCGTTTGTTAATGGACTAGCTAGCTATTACAATGCACATGCTTAATTATACGCTATTGATAAACTGTTATGTTTATACGCTACTGATAAACTGTTATGTTTATGCGCAAACTCTTGAACTCACCAACCATGTGTGACTTTTTAGTATGCTATTCTCAGGTCATTAAGCTGGATTGCTGATAGGAGCACTTCACGAGTCAGCATGCATATTTTTTAGAGATTTATAACTACCCGTCTTTTACTTATGGTTTAAACTATTTGGTTGGCACTTGTTTTGCCATATGGTACTTTCATATGTTTTGGGATTGTTTTATTTACTTTACGATTCCGCATGTCTTTTAAGGCTTAAACTCTGGTTGATTTACATTAAACGTAGCATATAGAGTCGTTCCGAGTAACTATTGACTGTGATCCTGGTTTGTTCACACGCCTCGCGGTAAAACTCCGCACGTGGATTTTGAGGGTGTGACAATCCTGCTTGAACACGGTGGGCTACATCACTGTGTATCTCTCCGTCCTCCTGTACGTACGAGCCCAAGTATTTGAAACTAGACGTCTGTGGGACCGCCAGACCCTGGATGCTGATTTGGGTGTCCTCTTCATTCCCTTCACTAAAGTTACAATGCATGTATTTTGTCTTAGAGCAACTTATCTTTAAGCCTTTGCGCTCTAGTGCCGCTCTCCACTGTTCTAGCCTCTCGTTAAGCACCATTTTAGATTCTCATATTAACACAATATCATCCGCAAACAACATGCACCACGGGATATAGATTTGGCCATCTTATCCAACACTAATGTGAAGAAAAATGGACTCAATACCGATCCTTGGTGAAGTCCCACTTTCACCGGGAAGAAGTTTGTGTCTCCAACTGGTGCTCACGCACACGTTTTTGCCCCGTCATACATATCCTTGATTATCTTGATATACCTCTCTGGTACCCTTCTATGTCGTAGACTTTCCCAAATGAGTTGCCGCGGAACACTGTCATAGTCTTTTTCTAGGTCAATAAAGACCATGTGGAGGTCCCTTTTCTTTTCTCTATATTTCTCCATTATCCTCCTTATGACGTGTATGGCTTCTGTTGTAGAGTGCCCTAACATAAATCGGAATTGGTTTATCGCTATCTAAGTTTCACGTATAATTCTCGCGTCAATAACTCTTTCCCATAGTTTCATCGTGTGACTCAAGAGCTTTATTCCCCTGTAGTTTGTGCAACCTTTGACATATCATTTTTTTTATATATGGGGACTATGACACTGTTTCTCCACTGCTCCGGCATCTTCCCTGTCTTGAAGATAGTGTTAAATAACTTTGTTAGCCATTGCAATCCCTCTTCTCCCAGGCACTTTCACACTTCAATCAGTATGTTGTCTGGCCTCACTGCCTTAGCCCTCCCCATTATGTCACTATTAGAATCAATTAAATAAAAATCTAAGCCTATGATGCTTTGTTTTAGCCAAGAGAATATTAAGATGGCATGTGCTGAATCTTATGGTCTTACGCCTTTTAAATAGTTACAAAAAAGTTGAAATAGTAATAATAATAATTCAAAATTATAATAACAATAATGAGATGAGATATAACAACAATAGTAATAGTAATAATAATGATAATGATAATAATAATCATAGTAGTAGTATGTGTGTGTATTTATAAAGTTTTTGTAAAAAGGAATTCTTTTCTTACTAAACCTTTTCTTTCTAAGATTTATGAAGTTTAGTTTATAATTGTAAAAAGGAATTCTTTTCTTACGAAACCTTTTCCACAAAGAAATAAAATTTTATCTATACTATATTAATAAGCATATTAAAAAAGGTAAAGTTGTCTTTTACTCAAATCTCTTAAATTTAAGAGTTGTACAAGCTATAATAAACATGTTACAACCCATAAAGCAATCTCAACCTAATTTTGAACACCAAGCTTATGAAGATCCGGATCAGGTACCACCACCATAACCTTCATTGGGAACCCAGGTCCAACTGCTTTTGGTTTTCAAAATTCAAACACATGTACACATCTTGACGTAGGTTTGCTTTCGTCGTATACAAGACACTGAGATCTCTGTTTCGACTTTTGAGTTCTGATGTTAGGGTTTCATAATACCAAAATGGGGCATGAAGGAAATGAAACGTGAAATCGAAGAGGTTACGATTAGCTCTCTGCTCAAAGGAGACTATAGCTTCATAAACAAATTGGGGTTCTAGATCATAATCAAATGTCGTCGAAGCTTTTCTCCAAGGACGTCGTTCACAGATACTTGAATCTATCAAATCTATCAAACATTTATATATCAAGGTTTTTTAGAAGATCCAATGAGAAGGTGCGATTATTTGAGCACTCTTTATTGTATACGTCTCCGGCCACCACAACAGTGTTTTCACCATGGAAGGAGGAGAAACCGTCGTCTTTAAGGAGGTCCGTCAGCTTCACAACAAAGAGATGGAATCCAAAGAGCCATTCTGCTTATTTGATGTATGCAATTTTTTCATGACTCGTGCTTATTTTTTTTTTTTTCTGAAAGAGGACGACGAGAGGGATAAAGACTCCGGATTACTTTTTTGAAATTCGATTTAGAGTGTGAAACATAATTTTTTGTGTGACTCTTTTAGGCTCATTGTATCTTCTCACACTTTATAGCAAAAATATGTTTGTAGAATAACCTCATCCTATACTAGAAACAATAGAAATCAAGTATTTATTTATACTGATAATGTTTGATAAAAGATAAGACATATTACTTATAAATTGATAATGCTATCAATTTATCTTGTGAATTTATAAGATGTTAATGACCTTATATGGCTTATTTTATAACATTGCCTTCACATTTGTGTTGTATTCATGCAAATTCAATTTATACATTGATTACTATTTCTTACTCTATCACCTCTTACTCTCAAGCAATACTCAACTCACGATTTATTTGATCATGAACTTTAATGTACACAAGCACTTTCTCACTATGACATTAATACATATATAACCGAAAGAAAGAATTAATAACAATATAACAAAACATAACTGGATCATTAATTAAGAACAATTCTAACCCTATTACCTCTTACTCTCAAGTCATACTTAACTAGCTTTGAAATTTAGCTTTAACTAGAAATCATGTTAGGTTAGGATGTTTTCACGTGTGTGGTAGCTCGTTGTGATAATATGAGGGTACGTACTATTTGTAGCTAACCTGGCCGAGAACCATGCTCTCACGAACATGAGTCATGACTTTGGTCAAAGATTATATTTGGCCTTTTTACCGGTTTTGAGTTGCCTAGATCTCAAGGTTGTTTCATAGCAATGATCAACTGTAATAAGGGGTTAGTGACAATGTGCTTTTATTTGTTTCTGATGCTTCTTCATGATTTTAACTTGCTTTTTGTTCCTTTTTCATTAGTGATGTTCCTAAAAGCCTAAAACCTATACATTAGAATTTAGATATTCCAAAAGTCTAAATATGCATGTATCTAAAGTACCAAAGTTGAATCAAACTAATGATTTGATATCAGCTCTTACTGAGCTATTGCTGTTAAAACTCATTATTAAATATCAAATACAAAGTAATAAACGTGGAAGACCCAAATATCCACCTAAACATATGAATACTGATATACTCATTCAGTGGAGATGATGGTACAGAAAACTTAAATTCAGAGGATTACCAACAAAAATACAGCTAAATACTAAAAGAGACATTTCAAGAAAGATAACTTTATTACGGGAGGGGTGAAAAGATCAAAATGCCCCTCCAAAAGTCAACAGAAGTTAAAATTTTAACTTCTGTTGATTTTTGAAGGGGCATTTGATCTTTTCACCCCTCCAAAAGTCAGAAGGATGTAAAAAAAAAAATCCCAAACAACCTCTACATCTAATAACCTTCAACCCAACAAAATACAGACACTATCAAACGAATCAGAAGGATTAATTCATCATATAATCTTGTGATGAATCAATAAATTTTTCGGCTACTAGGTAAAGGACTCAACTTTTGCTCAATCTTCAAACACAACAGGAAGGCAAAACTAAAATTGTAATCTTAGGGCATAAACATGGATCCAAATTCAACGAAAACACAACAGAAATCCAAATCAGTATTCAGCAATCAATTAGCAATCAATCAGGTACATATAGCTTATGAGCAGAGAGTTGAAGCTAAAATACCCAATGAGTCGATGAGCTTAAACCTCCGGTTGATGGCGAATTTCCGTTGAAGGTTGTAATGGGGTCTCGAAGGAACTCGGGAAGTAGACAACAATTCGGAATTCAGGATTTGGGCCTCCCATTTAATTTATTATAATTTTTTAATGAGTTAATTAAGCAAATGGTTCATGCGATAAGGGTTGTTTTTTAATTTTAAGTTTGATCATCAACTATTCAAGTATTTTTACATTTAATACGTTAAGTTTTAACAAAATTGTCTATATCTTAATCGAAGATTGTTTTTTTTTTCCTTTTTTAAATGAGTGTGAAATGACCAAAGTTGAGTTGATTACACAAATGATTCGTGTGACCATCTTTTTTCCATGGATTAGATGTCGTTAGTTTTTGGAGTTATTTTTTTAATATTGTGATTACACAAATTATACCCTTGTATTATTGTTATTATTACCACCACCACCTCCACTTCCACTTCCACACCCGCCACCCCCACATCTTGGTAGTCCCACCTGGTATTGACGAGTTTCATCGTTACATTTTTTTATAATAATCACCGTACACATACCGCCACCAGATCACCACCAAACCATATCCCCACCACATCAATACGTAAAACAAAGATTGAAAACACAATGGCTAGATGCCCTTTTTGAACAACTATTGAAACTCCATTGAACCTGTGATTGAAACCCCTTTGAACATCAATTGAAACTCCCAATATAATTAGTGTAGTTCTGTAAATAGACGAAAAGGGAACTGTGATGGCGAGTGTTTTGACAAAAAATTAACATGTGTAACTGTGTGATCAAAATGAAAATATAAATAAAGAAACGACACAGTTGATTACGAGGAAAACCCTTGATCCCTAGAGATCTTCGACATAAAACTTCAGGAGGTGACTAATCGCCACACTGCTCGTGTTCTTCTTATTGATTGTAATGAAATATACAACTCGAGAACTATAGCTAATCGATACCAAGTGTTACAGAGCATTGTGTGATAGTGAATTGGTGTGTTCTATTTGATCATTATGCCTCTTTATATATAAAATAAAAACTAACCATCCGAGAATCTTAGGGAATACTCGATCTTCATATTTGTCGTTAAAGATATGCTCCCATACTCTTCGACAACTAGGCTCCGATTCTTTGGGATTGACTAAGTAATAGTGAGTCACTAATGAGAACAAGTCAAAGCTAAGATGAACAATAATCTGTTAGCAACGACAAAATTTAGGATATTAAATTTACTTAGGATCCGGTTATCGAACCATAAAATTCACCCATAAAAGTGGGGTATGGTGGTCAGAATGATAGGTGTTGGAAGCTGTGGTAGTGGTCAAAACAGTAGGTGATGGAGGATGTGGTGGTGGTTATTGGAACCAAAGTATAGCAGCAGTTAGGGCTTTTTAAAGAGGTGGGATTTTGCAAAGTGTGAAGTAGCTATTGGTGGCAAGTGGTGATAGTGGCGGTTGAGGCGAGGGTGATGGTGGGTGTTCGATAATTTTGGCAGTGGTGGAAAGTGTTGAAGGAAGTGGTGGTGGCGGTGACATTAGGGTTTTATGTTATGAGGGGGGGGGCAGTGACATTAGGTTTTTGTGTTATAGGTGGGTAGGGGACTAAGTTAATTAATACTTTTAAATATTATTTTGTCTTTTAAAAGGGTACAAGGATCAATTCAAACCGCTTAACGAAAAAAATATAACCTACATCCAACTCGACAACAATTTGGTTACAAATCGACATGCTTGTTATGGAAACTTGTAATAATTGATGCTTCAAGACCAATGTCTCACCACATGAACCATTCCTGTAATTAACTCTTTAAAATTTGTAATGTGGACCAGCCATCAAATTTTGATTTTTGATTTAACTCTTGTTTCACATATGGTCCGAGGAGTGGTTGGTTCATTCATGACTTGATGCCAACAATCTTACACTATATTTTGAATAGGAGACTATTTTCATGACTTGAAATAATGAATTTAAGGTTATAAAACAATAACTTTACCATTAAAAGCCTGGCTTGTAATACATGTAATCATTTTTTTAACTACTCAACAATAGTAATCGGAGGGATAATCAAAATCCAAGGAATCAAGATATTAAAAAAACGCGTAAAAGGAAATGAAGAAAACCCTATAAAAATACGTAAAAGATGTCAAAAGAATAAAACAACATATGGTTAATTCTAGGGTGGGGGAGGGGTGTTAGAGACTCGAACCAGCATGAGCTACTTATAATGCTCGTGCGCTACGATATCTACCAACCTAATTTTTTGCCAATACCTTAACTTCAACCGTACATATGAGGATTAAAAATAATGAATTGACAAAAAATAATAATAAATAAAACACATTGTGTAATTAATTTATTGGTTAAAAACTCTTCAAAACTTGATTGTGTAATCGATTTTCTAATAGAAATTACACATATAACGCATCGCCCTAGCGTGCAAGAGTAATCAAAGCTTAGAAAGCGAATTTAAATACCGGTGAAGGGATGACGAAGCGAACTCAGATGTTAAACCATGATGCAAAGCTAGAGACATATCAAGAGTTTGTTGCACGATAAGAGTCAACGACTATTAAGGATTTGAATGATGACGGGAAAGAGAAAAAAAGAAAGAATAACCAAATTCACAGATGTGAGGGAATCAAGGGGATGTGATAAGAATAATAGAGAAGACCGATGACATGCAAAAAGATTAGGGGACGCATGAAGAGGACACATACCCTAGCAAACATGTTTAAGTTTTAGGCCTTATACCATAAGTATTACATGTTATACATTACTATATATCCGATTGCTGAACGTTAAAGTATAATATAGTGAAATGACTAAAATATTATACAATACTATACATCCGTTGCCTGATATTGATATATATAATAAGAAGACATTGTAACTTAGATTAGGAATTGCTAGGTACATCTTGTGATAAATATCCTAAAATTTAAGCATGTAAATGTTGAAAAAAAAAGTTTAATAAAATCTGATTAATTGGTTTGGAAGAAGACATCTCATGTGTTTTTAAAGTAAAAGTCATGGGTTTTGACTTTTAAGTCTCACTTGATGCAATACGCTTTAAGTAGGTTAGGGGTTTTACCACTCCCCCGGAATGATGAACGGGTCAGGTCATTAGCGCTGTGTGTTCGTGGGTATGGTTGATCTTTCGTAGTTGGGTTTACCCGGATAATCAAACTTATAGAATTAATTGACCGTTAATAAAAAGTTGTTAGACTTATAGTATTAATTGACCGTCAATGAAAAGTTAACTTTTATAGAATTAATTGACCGTTAATAAAAAGTTGTTAGACTTATAGTATTAATTGACCGTCAATGAAAAGTTAACTTTGAAGGTCCTTTGTGTAATTTGAGTAGAATCCAAATAGTAAAAAATAAGATTCTGGCTGTGTTTGATATGCTTCTGACCGGGCTGACCCTGACCCGGCTGACTCGGTCAGCCCGGTCAGCCTGTTTGTTTTCCATTCGAAATGTTGCTGACCCAGTCATGTTCGCTGACCCGGACCTTAAAATTTCATTGTCTGACCCAGCTTCTTCAGCAGCCCTCATCCCCTTCTCCCCCGCCCCTCGCCTCCGCCCCACACCTCCGCCCCTCACCTCGGTCAAACACAGCCTTCCTCTCCCCTCTCGTCTCCCCTCCCGGTCATCCCGGTCCTCTTCCTCCGCCCCTCCCCTCACGTCTCCCCCGCAGGTGGTTCCGTTGATGTCTCCGGCCACATGATGAAGCTCGGTGGTTGGATCACGAACCGTTGGGTGGTCTGAGAGATGGAGGTGATCAGGTACGTGTTGTTGAGTGTGTCGAAGAAAAGTGCACCTGTGGGTGCGTCGCATCGGACCTTGTATGATTGGTCACCGCACCTCGGTGCGGTGCTGAGGGGGTAGCTGGTAGGGGGGTTGGGTGGAGCCACAATCGGGGCAACGGGTGGCGGAAGAGGCGAAGCCGGCGTATGTTAGGATCAGCGCCACCGTGAGCATGATAGCATCGGTGGATTTGGCCACCATGTTTGAAAATGTTGAGGAAGTGGGTAGTTGTTTGATTTAAAAGAGGTTTGAAATGAATATTTTGGATTTATAGTGTTTTATAACTTTTTTTTTGTGGTTGTCGTTTTTGTTGGTTTTATGTAGAAAATTTTTCCTTGATTTTGACTATTGATGGGCATACATGAGACTGATTTGAGACTAAATTTAAAATTTAAAAGGGTTAAGGGTATTAGGTATGAGCATACATGAGACTGATTTGAGAATGTTATGATATTAAATGATATCCATTCAGCAGAATCAGTCAGACGGTAAATCAAACATCTAAGTTTCAGTCAGATGCAGACTCAGTCAGAACTTCTTACTGGGTTAGGTTTTAACTCAGTCACATCTTACTCAGTCAGCGTAATCAAACGGGCCCGTCTCCGTGTGAGCCCCAAATCACTTCGACAATTCACACAGTACGCAACAGTCATGGAGACTTGAATGATTCAAAGGCCACATGAAGAAGAAGATATCAACATCCATTCAAATCTACAATTCAGTTTGACTTCTTTCTCATTTCTTCATCAGGTAACCTTTTGAATCTCACTTTCCTTTCGATTTCGGTGGTTCGCTATGTTAAAAGACATCGAGAATCACTCAACTGATGGTGTTAGCGGAGGTCAAACCTCTGAATCCAAGCTAACACAGCTGAAATCCGAGGGAAATCAGTGGAAGTCAGATGATAATATAGGTGTTTCTGATAAGAACGATGGTGTTTGTAGAAATTCGGACTCGAAACCCTCGAAATTAGGGGTTTCTCAGGAGTTGACTTTGAGCTATCTTTGTGATAATTCTAAGTTAGGTCAGAATCCATCTGATAACGGTAGGAGTTTGTTGAACTCGTTTGATAAGTTTAAGGGGAAATTAGTTGTTTCTGAGGATCATGGGAGTCATAGTCAGGATGAGAGTAGGTTTGTAGAGAGAGATTTTTTGCAGTTGTCGGAGAATTCTTCGAAAAGGGAGGTTGAAGATGATGAAAGTTATGGAATGAATAGGGATAAGAAGCCGAAGTTAGAAACTCTTGATCTGTCTCTAGCTTTGCCTGACACTTCCATGTCTTTGGCTGCTTCGAATCGGGTTCAAGATGGCGATCCATCTGTGAGTTTGAAGCCGACTATGAGCCTGCAGTCGTTGGGGAGGTCCAACAGCAACAACACTCAAACTACTTTCTCCAATGATTTTACAACTGGTTCGATGTCGTGTTCATATTCACATCAGTTTTCACATAACCCTAGTTGCTCCATGACTCGAAATTCAACTGAGAATTATGAGTATTCGATGGGCAGTCATAGAAGAGACGGTGACCAGATTTGGAATGGTGGGGAGGGGACTAATGGGTCGGTTCATAGTCGGTTTAGGCCTGTTGGTGATGGAGGTGTCGCATTGGTGCAAGGGAATCGGACCAACTCTGACAGTAATATGTCGCTTTTCCCGTCGGAACTGCCAGCAAGGATGAAAATGGACACACAATCTGGTGATTCAAGAGGGAAAGCTTCTGAGAATATGAAAGGGTTAGAAAGTTTGGATTTTGGGCGATCACGTAAGCTTTCTAGGCCTGAGAGAATTCTTAGAGAAGTTGTATCCGAGTCTGTTCAGACAATGGCTCAGATATTTCAAGAGCTTCCTGATGAAACATTTGAATCCACAAAGGAATACTTGAAGAAACTGATCTCAATCCCGGAAAAGAGAGACGAATTGGTTGGATTACAGCTACGACTTCTGAGAAGATCGGATCTTACACGCGAAACGCTTTCAAAAGCAAATAGAAACCAACTTGTACTCTTGGTTTCTATAAAAATGGGTCTTGAAAGCTTCTTGTCGGCCCAAAGTCGCCTTCCAGCAAATGAACTAATTGAGATTTTTCTATTAGAACGGTGTAAGAATGTGAATTGCAAACGATTATTGCCTGTTGAAGATTGTGAGTGCAAGATTTGCTCGACAGAGAAAGGATTTTGTAGTGAGTGTATGTGTCCCGTTTGTCTAAACTTTGACTGTGCCAGCAATACCTGCAGTTGGGTCGGGTGTGATGTATGTTCTCATTGGTGTCACGCGGCCTGTGGTATTCAGAAGAATCTAATAAAGCCTGGCCCAAGCTTAAAGGGACCCACAGGCACAACAGAGATGCAGTTTAATTGTCTTTGTTGTGGTCATGCTTCTGAAATGTTTGGGTTCATTAAGGATGTTTTCAGGTCTTGTGCAGATCAGTGGGGTTTAGAAATATTAATCAAAGAGCTTGATTGTGTTAGGAAAATCTTTAGGGGGAGTGGAGATTTTAAGGGGCAAAAGCTTCATCTGATGGCTGGCGAATTGATGTCAAAACTTGAGAGCAAAGTAATGTCCCCTTCGGACGTTTGCATCACCATCCTTCAGTTCTTCAACTGTAAGTTTCAAAATGCATTCTCCTTATGGATTTTAGTTAATGTATCATGAGCTTTTTTATTTTGAGTTAGTTTCAATTTTGCTCCCTAAGGTTGACAAAATTAACCACTTTCCTCCAAAAGTTTAAAAACATCAATTTCAGTCCAAAACTTTCATCATTGTCTCGCTTTCGGTATAAAGGTTTCATTATTTTGGATTCAATTTGAAACAACTAACAAAAATTTTGGACTCAAATTGATTATAAAACTTTTAAGAGGTAAATTGATGTTTTAATCTTTTGGAGGAAATTGGTTATTTTTGTCAAACCTCAGGGAGCAAAACTGAATTTAGCTCCCTTTTTTTATTGCATCACTTTAGTGGGTGTGTCTCTTATTAGTTCTTACTATTTTGTTGTTGAAGAAAGAGTACAACTTATTGATAGGTGTTGCATTTTTGCCGAATTTATTTATTTGTTAATCTAAAATCCTTAATTGTTTTGCACCCTCTTCGTCTCTTTGGAGTTTTTATCCTAACCCTGTGGTTACTGAGGTTATCTTAGGTTGGATTTCAATAATCTGGAAATGGTACTTTCTAATCTCATGAATACGGTCCACCCTCTATCCCATGAAAATGACAAAACATGTTGATTTTGGATTTGTAAAAATTGCGCACATATTGTTTTAGAATGTTTCTTGTAAAACGTACCTGCTTGCCCATTACAAGCATGGCAAGTAAATTGATCGTTTTCGGTTGGGTCAATATGGTTCTTCTATTTTGGTTTTGCTGCAACAGTATTTAATTTGATTTAGGGAGTAACAATCATCATTACCTGCTATTATCATCACTACAATATACAAGTCACTGCTATTGATTGTTTGTTGAGATTACCTCTTTGCCCATTATCATCATTACAATTTACAAGTCACTGCTATTGATTTTAGTTACACCAGGTTTCTTCACTTTTATCGTTGTTCTTTTAGTTATTTGAAGCTATGTTAGCTGTTTGATTGATAATCTGACATTTTTGTTAAACCATATCCATGGTCAAACATCGTCAGTTCTACATGGAAAAATGAGTATGATATATTTGTCATTTCATTGTTATTCACGAATCCTTTTTGCAGCCATAGATGCAGGTGGGATGTCTGAGGTTCCCCTTTCCAACCCATCCTTAAAAGATCCAATTCCACCATCAAAACCCCATCAAACCTCATTGTATAACACAGGTCCATCAAGTGGCAGAGCAGACAGTCCTCGTGACAACAGTCTCAGAGCTCTTCCGCAGATGATGAATACCAATAAGATGATAATTGAGGACGAATGGTCAGTAAAATCATCAAAAAAGGATGCATTTGACAGCGTGGAGAGCCTTGTGAGAATAAAAGAAGCTGAAGCGAGAATGTTCCAGAACAAAGCTGATGAAGCAAGAAGAGAAGCAGAGGGGTATACAAGGATGATCAGAACAAAGATCGAGAAATTGGATGAAGAATATATGGAAAAGATAGCCAAATTAAACCTACGTGAAACCGAAGAACAAAGAAAGAAGAAAGCAGAAGAACTTAAGGTTTCAGAGAATGATCATTGTGAGTACTACAAGATGAAGATGAGAATGCAAGCTGAGATTGCTGGATTATTGGAGAGAATGGAGAAAACTAAACAGCAATGGGTGTGACTTAAACCTTATAGTATGGGTCTTTTTGTCTTTTCAGTTTTTTGAAAACTGAAGGCTTGAATATTTGATCATTGTGATCTTGCATAATTTGAGGTCTTTTGTAATCTATCTTTCTTTTAATCTTTTTGGATTTTGATGGCTTTGGTTTCGGGTTGTATCGGGTTTTAACTTGTGATTCATCTTTTAATTTGATTGGTAAAAGGATTGTTGACATATTTGGATACTTCCGAATCAGAAATTATTGTACTTTAATGGTTACTGCTGCTTTTTTATGGTGTTTTTAATCGGTCTTGTTAAGGGACCATCATTTTCGCCTTGGCGTATGTTCATGAAGTGTCGGAACATATCAAACTGCTCTGTTAAAAATTATTTTTTTATTTCAAAATCTTTTTCTCACTCTTATTAGTGTTCAGCCAAATCATATATCAAGCAACTCACAATACAAATTTAAACAACTTGGGCCATGTGTTGTAAAAAAGTGCCCAAGTGAGGTGGTTGCGCTCCAGACACATGCAGTTGATTGGTGTACTAGAGGCGCCTGACTCAGAGGAGGCGCGAGGCGGTGAGCTTCAGTGACGTTACATAATCGGTGAAATTTGATTACTTTTTGGGCCAAATGTATAAGAGGTAAATGAGCATTTTTTTAAAAAAAATATTTGCTAGCTTCTATCTTTATGGCTCAACTGTCCAAACATGAAGAAAACATAAGCCATCTCATTAACAGATTAATAGTTACGTGAAATCATCTCTGCACTAACCACCAAAATACATTGATTTTAACCATTAAAATCATTTCTTACCTGATGACAAACTCTCTCGCTTCGCAGCTCATCGTCTGCTATTCTCATACTCGGCGCTCCCCTCATATCCTCGAGTCATCTTCTCAACTCATCTCCTTGAGTTCTGATGGTCACTGTAAGTGACTTTTTTCTCTCTTTTCAAGCGTTGTTTTTCACAATTCACAACATTGACTTTTAGCTCTTTTCTCATTATTTTTATATGTTGATTGCAGTAGACCTAATAAGTGGTGATTTGAATATAAAACAAATTCTTAACATTGTTTCGTCAAGACGATTGGTCAAATGACAAATTAAGGTGGTTGATATGTGATCATCGTATTTAATGTTTATTTTGGTTTCTTTATTGTTTGTTTAGGTGATAACAAGGAGATGAACATCCCTCTGGTCACCATGTTTGTACCTTCAATTCGAGTTCCCAATAACTCCCAACTTTCAAAAACTCTTAAGGATCTCATTATCTTCTCACCTCATTTTAAATTAAAATGGCTCTTCTCGCTAGAAAATGTGTTTTTCTCTGACTTCCACTAGTTTTAATCGGTTTGTTCTAATTTAGGGATCTATAATGTTAAAACTTGTTGTAGATGTGTCAGTTGTTCCTGTATTACTACTCCATAGATGACAAATTGTTGTCGTCTTTAAACAATATTTTCTTTTTTACTTATGTGTCATCATTAGTTGTCCAGTTCAATTGCATTGATTCTTAGATTTCCCCATTTCTATATGTACACGAAAACTCCTCTGATTCGCCCTAAGGCCTAATCAATTGCCTCAAGCCATACATGTCTCACCATATCAACAAATTTGACCCCCAATTAGGCTCCCACATCATCTCCGTGCTAACCATATGACTCATTTGAACTACGTGAACCATTGATCGCTCATCAAAGGAAGATGAAGCCAGTTAAACTATGAGAATAAGGGTGAGTAAGAAAATTTAGAGGAATATATCATGACGCTTATAAACAAGAATAAGATGTGCATCTCCATCTTCGTGCTAACCATATGAAAATAATGAACCTCAAACTCTAGCATACATATGTTTATAAGCGTCAAGATCACATATTTATTATTATCATTAACTAAGTGGATTGTAAGTCCAAATGAATGCTTCCTATCTAATTAACCAATCACTTGTATTTTATCTTTATATCATTTGTATCTTATCAATCAACAATGTTAATCGAACGGCTAAATAATGACAAGGGTTGTTACCATTGAGCTATCATGTCGGTAGATCGATACTTGGTTATTATCATAACTATATACATATGTCATATGCACTTATCTATATGTATATAGATTAACATTACGGTAACATTTTTTTATATAAATTTAAAACTTATGCTATGTTTGAATAGATGATACTAATAGATCATGGGAAAGTTGGGTTTACCCCTTCTCATTAACCTCATACTTATAATGTTGATATTTACATAACACAACCTCTAACTATCATAAAATACAATAAATACTAATCTATTCTAATACACCCCCGCAGTCTAAGGTGGATGAGACCGAATGGTTAGACAGGAACGAAAATCTGTAAACAATACGCATGGTAAACCCTTGGTGAAAATGTCCGAAAAATTATGTCTCGATGGCACGTGAAGAACTCGTATGTGACCCCGGTGAACCTGTTCACGCATAAAATGTAGGTCCACTTCTATATGTTTTGTATGTTGATGCTGAGCTAGACTCCCTGACATATACATAGTGTTGACATTATCTGTGTAAACCAAAGATGCTTGTGTAACTGGAGAACCGAGCTCGAGTAAAAGATTATGTAACCCACAGAGTTCGGCCATGACATTTGCATGAAGTAGATCTGCGGACGCCACGACATATACATGGTGCTGACATTATCTGTGTAAACAATGGACTGTCGTTATGACGACCAAGAAATCAGATTATCACCAAAATAAATACAATATCCTGAAGTAGATCTGCGAGTGTCAGGGCAGCCGGCCAAATCTGCATCGGTATAAGCAATTAAGTCGGCGGTAGAAGGACTCATAACCATACCCATGCTAAATGTGCCCTTAATGTATCGAAGGATGCGTTTAAGTGCCAAAAGATGTCCTGTACGAGGAGCATGCATATGCATGCATACTTGTTGGACTGCATATGAGATATCCGGACGAGTAAAAGTGAGATACTACAAGGCACCTGCAAGGCTATGATAGGTCGTGAAATCATCAATTAACTCCCGAGAGGAAGCACTCAATTTTCCAGCTGTATCAACTGGAGCGCTGACCGGTTACATTTACTCATCTTGGCCCTCTGAAGAATTTCCTATGCATAACGAGACTGAGACAAAAATAAACCATGCGAAGTGCGAGTGACTGAAATGCCCAAAAAATAAGACAATGGACCCAAATCCTTCATGGCAAATTCAGACGATAACTTGTGTAAAAGATGCTACTTTAGTACCTGTGAAGAGGTAACCATGATAATGTCATCGACATATAATAAAATGTAAGCAGTGTCTGAACCATGGCGATAAACAAATAGAGAATGATCAGTGTCACTGTGTCGAAAACCAAGTCTAGTAACATAATCTGTGAACCGCTGGTACCATGCACGAGGTGCCTATTTCAAACCATAAAGGGATTTCCTTAAACGACACACGTGATTAGGAAATATAGGGTCATGAAAACCTGAGGGCTGATACATAAATACTGTCTCAGTAAGGTTACCATGAAGAAAGGCATTCTTCACCTCCAATTGATTAATGTCCCATTTGTTATGCAAGGCAACAAATAAAACCGTCCTAATAGTAGCCGGTTTGACCACCGGACTAAAAGTTTCGTCATAATCTACCCCAATTTGTTGTGACCGACCATCCCCAACCAAACACGCTTTATAGCGCTCCAACGAACCATCTGATTTCAACTTATGCTTATAAATCAACATACAACGAATAATATTCATATTTGGCTGACTAGGTACAAGCTACCAAGTATTATTATTGATAAGAGCAGTAAATTCATCATTCATGGCACGTTTCCAAATAGGACTAGATAAGGACTCGGTAAGGTTTCTGGGTAAGGGTTCTAAAGTGGTGGAAGTATGGAGATTAAAAGGGATTTTAGGAGTGATATGGCCTGTTTTGCTTCTTGTTTGCATGGGGTGAGAGGGAGCGGGTGATGTGTGAGGCTGCGAAGGGTTGGGTGGTTGTTGGGGGGCTACGGGTGGGTTTGGAAAAATAGTGGAGGGGCTGGAGGTGTTGACAGGTGTGGGGTTTGGTGGGTTATTAGTGGGTTTAGAACGACGTTGTCGTTGGTAGGTTTTAATAGGGGGAGTTGAGATGTGGTATGTGGGTTGGGTGAGGGTGTGGTTTGGTGATGTAGAATGGACGGGTGAAGATCGGATGAGACATTCTTGTGAAGGAAATCATAAGGTTCGGGATGTGAGGATGGAGTAACAAAAGGAAAAACAGTTTTATCGAAGGCTACATGACGAGAAAAATGATATTTTTAGTAGACAAGTCATAACATTTATAACCACGATGATTAGATGGGTAACCAAGAAAGACACATGGATATGAACGATTTTGTAATTTGTGAATGGTGGAGGATGGAATTAAGGGATAACATAAACACCCGAATACCCGAAGATGTGAGTAAGTTGGATGTTTTAGATAAAGAAGACGAGTCGGGGAATGATTGTTTTTGACTTTGGATGGAAAAATATTGAGAATATATGTTGCCATTTCAAGTGCATCATGCCAAAAAGACGATGGTAAAGAAGCATGAGTTAAAAGAGTACGAACTATGTTATTAATGGACCGTATTTTTCGCTCAGCTTTTCCATTTTATGAAGAGGTGTAGGGACACAAAAAACAAAATTGCATACCATGTGTTTTACAAAATTGGTGGAAGGCATTGTTATTATATTCCGTGCCGTTGTCGCATTGAAAAGTTTTAAAAGGCCTTTCAAACTGAGTTTTAATTAGTCTTTGAAAATCAAGAAAGGCTTGATACACATTAGATTTATACGACAAAGGATAGGTCCACAAAAATTCATATAATCATCTAAAAACAGGACATAATAACGATGTCCCGTCGTACTAAGCACGGGAGACGTCCAAACGTCACTATGAACTAAATCAAATGGAAGATAAGTCACAGACAAAGAATCAAGAAACAGTTGTTTAATATGTTTACCAAAAACACAAGATTGACATAAATGTTTAACATGAAAAGAACCAACAGAAATAGAGTGTTTTTTATTTAAAGTACGTAATAAAGACAATCCAGGATGACCCAGGCATTGATGCCATTAGTCATTAGATAGAGCAGCAAACGAAGAGGGACTGGTGACTTGAGAAGCTGGAGCAGAGAGAGGATAAAGATCACCAGTACTATCACATCTGAGGAAGGGGATCTTGGTCTGAAAATCCTTCACAAGAGAAGCCAAAACGATCAAACTCAATAGAAATATTATTATCAGTTGTAAGATGACGAACAAATAATAAATTTTTAATAAGATGAGGAGTGATAAGAATATGTGGTAAGTGTAAGGGTGGGTATGGTGGTTTTAAAGTGGTATGGCCTATACCATGAGTCGGTATTTGGAAACTATTGCCAACAACAATATCATTCAACTTGCTATTATTGACATAATAATATGAGAGATTACCTGTAGAATTGGACATATCGTTGGATGCTCCAGTGTCAAGGTACCAGTTTTGATCCGAGTTGAGGCTTGCAATGCCTGTTCAATGTTAGTCGGAGCATAATTATACTCCAATAATGCATAGTTTGAAGACGGTGCTGGACCAAGTATAGCTTGTTAACGAGATGGAGGACGGGATGCAGTTGGATAAGGACAAGGTGGAATGCTCCACGGTGGTTATGGATAGTTCCAGCCTTGGCTCATCCATGGTGGTGGCTGTCAGTAATTGTATCCCCCGTTGTACCCAGTGTTACCATAATATCCACGTCCACGTGACATCCCACGTCCGCGTCCCCTACCTCCGCGGTCACCGTGGCCCCTGTTACTAAAAGGACCAGCCCCGCGGTCACCATAGTTGCTGTTAAAGGAGCTGGTGGTGGTTGTTAGAGATTGAGATGGTGGCGGGTTATTGGTGTTGGTGGCGGATTTAAAGGAGGTGGTGGTTTCGGATTTGGTTGTTGAGAGAAATGCAGTAGGTTGGTTTTGGTGAGCTTTTCTTTCTTCTTCTATGATCAACTTAGAACGCACAAGATGAAAATCGGGTAACGGTTTCGTTTGTTGAATAAAGGTAGCAAAGCTTTCATATTGAATGGGGAGGCCAACAATTAATTGAAGGACCAACCGTTGATTTGTTACAGGTGCATCAACTTATGCCAATTGATCCGACAAAGTCTTCAACTCTTGACAATATGCAGTTGCACTAGTAAACGATTTGAACTTGATGTTTATGAACTTACTTTGTAGGTAAAGGGATCTGGTTGGTTTGCTGTCGATGAAGATGGTCTCTAGTGTCGTCCATGCTTTGGCTGCGGTGGTATCCTTTTTTATGATGGTGAACATTAGATCTTTAGAAATTGTACCATAGATCAACTGAAGTACTATAGCATTCAATCTCTTTCATTCTTCGTCCGATGATGATGAACTGGCGGCTGAAGTTTCAACCTCCATGGGGATAATATGGTGCAAGACTTTGCACGTGGTACAGTGAATCTTGAACAACTCAGCCCATGCAGAATAGTGACACTCATCAACGCCAAGAATCACGTGGATGTTGTTTTTGATGTTTGTTATGGTGGTAGCGGGATGAAGAGGGGTGGTCGAGGATTTTTTTGTATTTGTCATGGTGATAGAGTAGGAGAGGGATGGTCGACGGCAGAAGGGGGAGAAGGGGAGAAGACGTCGGCGACAGTAGTTTAAAAATTAGGGTTTACTGGTATAGAGCCTGGTGCTCTGATACCATAATAGATTATGGGAAAGTTGGGTTTACCCCTTCTCATTAACCTCATACTTATAATGTTAATATTTACATAACACGATCTCTAACTATCATAAAATACAATCAATACTAATATATACCATAATGGTCAATGATAGTCTCTCCATCAGAAAGTTGCAAACAATAACTCCATACATCCATACATCCCTTTGTTTGAAAACATAAACTAGAATTACTCATAACTTGAAACTTAAACAGAATTAGATTATTAAACACAGAAAAAAGGTAACATTAAAGGTAAAAAGATCCGTTATCACCAAGATTCAATTGCAACACCATACAAATCCATATCAAGTTACTATACGAACCTCATCATTCTAGCGCATAACATAAACTTTGATCATGCACACATGCTAAAGATCGACATGGTTTGGGTGATTGCTGATAATTAATAAGATTCATATCATAAGATTTACAGTGCACTATGTGTGAATCCAGAGCCACTCCACTTGTGTAGTATATTGCCAAAAATATCATAAAATGTCACATGAACTTCATCTTCAGTTGCTTCTGCAGCCATGAAACCTTGCCCGTCGTAAAAGAACTTCATTTCATTAACGTTCCATTGACTGATATCGCCACGCCATGCCTTAGAGCCCCCCCCACTCGTTAGAAACTGAATCTGACTGCGCGTGCAAATAGTGTTTTTAATCATCTATAAGTCAAAGTAATAGTTTATAGTCCAAAGAATGTAAATAAACAGGAAACATATGAGTTTACCTCTTTGAATGACTAATATGCTGCAAGCAATGGTCATGCCCATTTATGTATAGATTCACCTTATTTCCTGAACATGATTTAAATATATATTTTTAGGACAATGTCAAGCTCACAACTTTTACATTCAAAAGACACTGGTATTAGAAGGTGATCAATTTACTGCAAATGAGTCAATTTATGTCATATTTTATCAATAATGATTGAGGTTCTTAAGATAGAAATATAGTTAAATGTATATAATTCAATGGGTCAAATGAATTTAAAGTCATACACTCATCCAAGTTGTATTAAAAAGAGCTATTAACTACCCATTTTAAGCTTAACCTGACATAATACCCTTTTGAGATTCATAGTCTCACACTCTTACCCCCCCCCAACCCGTTTTACACGCTTTCATTTTACGGTTGATACTAGTATGGTCAAATTCAAACCATGATATTGAAATGTTATTCGTCTATGAATAGTGCGCAAATTAGATTATAATAATCCAAATGTTATTCACTGATCATTAAAATCTATACAAACAATTTGACTAGTGACAATTCTAACTTGCATTTGACGATTTTAATAAATAATCATCAAAAACTTGCTCTTGATTTGCACTCAATTTCGCTCACAAATAATGATTATAAACGAAATGAAAAAACATGCAAGCGAAATCCAATAAAAAGTGAATGCAAATCAAGTGTGAATCTATGTTTATTATGCTATTAAAATTGTCATTGAAAACAAATCTAAAAGTTGGAAATGTTACTAGTGGAATTATTAATGTGAGTTATTATTGTTCAATTAATAATAGTTTTAACTATTAACATTTGTAAGTAGTTGATTAATGATTATTAATAATGATGAATATACTCATACCATAAGAATGGGCAAAAGTTTGTCCACAAGCTCTTGAGAATTGCCATGGTGACCAGCACTGAATATTGCATGATGACCTACCACTATTTTCCATTTCGATTTTGATTCTTTTAAAGTCGCATCCACATCCTGCATATATGTAATTAAACATTTTTCATATCTAGACTGAAGAAATAAATATTCAAAATTGTTAATTTGTAGAGAATATTATATAGACCTTTTCATTTATAATAATATTAGAAAACTGCACAAATGATTTATATGGTTTAATCATATTACAAGTTTGATCTTTAGATTTTTAAAAATTACAAACTTTGATACAAATTTTTGACTGTTGTAAAATTATTTTCATGCATCACCACACCCGAATTATAATGGAATCTGTATAGCAATATGATAAATGCTAATTCCAATATGAAAACATAATTATGCTTCTTTCTATGTTTCCTTTCAACTTTTATTGTTAAATTATACACGATGTAGAGAAACCTTTGAGAAATTATTTTTATATTAATTATCATATGTATTAATGGTGAAAATTTACTACTTCCTGTGAATTTTGGAGACAAAATTTAATAAATTCGTCAATCAAAATAAAGCTAGCTTATCGCAAGATATACTAGTTAATTAATGAAGTAATGATGAACTTAAAATTAATAAATAATTTATTGTACATTTGCATTGTTTATTTATTTTTAACCTTACTTTCGGGATCAATGTAATCTGTATTTTAGGTACTTCAAATGTAACCAAATAATTGATGTAAATCACCTTTTAAGTAACTTTAAAAATCATTCAACTATTTGAAAGTTTTAGAAAATAATTTTATTAAAGTTTATCCAAATCAATAGTTTGCGCGTATCCAAAACCATGTACAATAACTTTTTAGGTAAGATCCAAAGAGAAATCACCTTATTGGGTGCTCAACTTCTCAATGAAAATTTCGAAAGATTATGAGACTGGCTCCAACGCAGCAGCCATAGCATAATTCATGGCATGGGCTGCATTGTGAGTGAATTAAAGTGGGTGAAGAATCCATATCTATGGGCTATGGATGGATGTAATAGTGAGTCTTATTTTAATAATTCAATTACTTTTTTTTTGTAATAATGTAATAAGGTGATGTGGATATATAAAGGTGATTGTGGGATGGATGGTGTTGGGTAAATTTTGATTGTGGGATGGATGGTGTTGGGGTAAATTTTGATTGTGGGATGGATGGATAAAAGTTAGTGAAAAGCTGATATGACATGCTGACTAAGCTGATTGTGGGATGGGCAGGCCTTTAGCGTTGCGGATAGTCTGATGTTATCTGTCCATGAAATTATCATGATCTAGTAAATCTTCATGAAAATTACATGGTCAAGGACGAATTCTTGTTATACTATAGTCCCAAATCATAAGATATTCGGTTTTAGACTAACGTTTGTCTTACCATGTACGTATTAACTATTTTAAACAGTTAAAAATTGTTATATTTTAGAGAACAATATATTTAAGTTTTACTTTAATTTCTCACCTTTAAAAGATTAGAAAGATATTTTCTCTTGGAAGCACACCTCTCCAATCATATGTATGTTCCGACTCCGTAAAATATTTATCTTGGAAAGGTGTCGTATCCACAAAGAAGAATTCAACATTTCCTGCATGTGTAATAAACCCCATAAAAACTATATATGGATATATAATATATATCTTTTTCACCTATATATTATTATTATTAAATAAACATTTATAAACAAATTATACAAAAATTTAAAAAGAAGCTAGCTACGTACGTACCAGCATGCAGAATAAAAGATCTCATGCAAAACCATTTGTTATCCCTTTGTGTGAGGGCTGGACTTAACTGTGCCAAAACATTACCCCTGTAGTCATGGTTCCCCAGCACTATAAAATCAAATCTAAGTTAATTAGTTTTTTTACTTTTGAAAATAAAAAAATATAAAAATTATATAGGCTTAGAAGTTAGAACTTACGAACCTGCATACCATTGTTTCTGTAAGCTCGGGGCAGTGTATATATTTGTAAACGAGTCATAAAATGCTGGATCGTCTATGTCAACCAAACCGTCATCGTAGAAGTTGTCACCTGTGGAAATGATGAACTCGACATCCATTTTCTCCCCCACCTTGCCCATCTGAATAATGTATGTATTATATATTTTAGAATTTTATATCAAAAATACGTAATACGGTTAAACCATGATAGGACCTCAAGAATACGTAATATGGTTAAACCATTTTTTATTAGGAAAACTCATAAATCTACTTATTTTAACCATATAATGAGTCTAACATGATTTAAATAATGTATTTAAAGCAACTTTACAAAGTTACTTTATTCCTTAGTGAAGAATTTTGACTTTCCAGAAGACACTTAAAGCAATATCCTTAGGTGGGTAGTTCACTTCTCATTTAGACTCACGATATTCAAAACATGATGGTATATAAAGTGAGAATATCTCGTTATCTAACATCTGTTATGCTCATGATTGATATAAGATTAGTTCGTATCTCTGTATCACACATATCAAATAAATAAAATATTAAATATTTATTAATAAAAAGTTATTAATTATTAAAAAAAGATTTTAGATAAGATATGATTGAAATTAAGTACAAGAAATGACTATAAGTAATACAAAAATAATTTTTTTCTGTTATTTTAAAAAAAATTAAACAGTTTGTTTCAAAACAAAACGTTTTAAAATATGTCATTTTTAAAAGTTTCCTTTATAATTCCAAATTTTAGCTATTTTGATTTAAAAAAAATTAATTAAAAAATTGATTTAAAAATATTTTGTACTTTAGAAAGTTTGATATTTTAGAAAAAGTTATTATTTCATAAAAACTTTATTTCTTTAGAGATTACATTTATAAAAAGATTTTTTTCTTAATTTATTACAAATTAATTTAATAAAAATTAAATAATATTATTACTAGTTAATGTAATCATTTAATAAGAGAGTGAAACAGAAAAATTAAAATCAAAAGTTCTAAAATTGTAACAAATGTTTACTTAAAAATTTTATTTTATTATAACAGATAGATTTGTTTAAGATATCATAACTACTGTCTTAGAAAATCAACATTGAATTGAATAGGTTTATGCCACCATCTTAAACAAAACAAGAGTAGTTAACTACGTTGCTAAAGTTATAAGGTCACTTTTCAATCTTGGGTTGATTAAACACGAATCAAGTTTTTGTACTAATGTTAAAATGGTTTTGTTTTAGGTACATAAGATGAGGGGCTAAAGGCGACGTTGTACTAAAGTGTGAGGAGCTTATGTGAAGAGCCACTAAGGGATTGTGCTAATTTAAAGTCGTGAGGAGGAGTAGAGGGGCTAATGTTGTAATTTAAATTTGACCTAGATAAAGGATCATTTCATGAGGGAGCCTTCATTAAAAAATAATAAAAATAATAAAAAGCCTCCTCACAAAGAAAGAGGTCAGATATTATATTATTATTATTATTATTTTGTATATAATAGTAAAGTTCATTGAGGCGTTTATAATACGTGGTTATGTTCAGTTTCTATTAAAATTTTGTTAAAACAAATTTGTGTTAGATCTGAACTTTTTAACAATAATTTTGATAGCATTTATAACAATCTATCTCGTATAAAGATCAGCTTTATTCTTTACACTCAACACATTATTATCAACAATAGATCTTATATTTTCTCAAAGGAGCACATAGTTTATCAGTATGTATGTAAGTAAACCACAATGGCAATAGTAACTTTCCAAAATTAAATAAAATTAACCTTTGTAAATATGAATATGGCATGATGCAAACAAAACATAAATACAAACTAAATACAAGAATGTTGTGTTAAGTTTTGAACTCTTTTAATACAATTAGCTGTGAGATTAAGATAATTAAACAATATTACCTGATAAGCGACGTTAGATTGATTGTAGAGTCCTTTTCTACCCCAATCTCCGACGACCAGAAATCTGAGAGATCTGTCGGCTTTCACCGGATGCTCAAAGCGTTGAAGCTCAGCCACCGTCATAACCGCCACCATTGCCACCATGTATAGAAGCAGATGAACGGTGGGGGACTTGGTAGCCATCGTTTATTAGATGGGAAGTGAAGAGAGAGATGTAGGGGTCAAGCATGAAACATGCATATATGAGGGGATTTATATATACTGTTGTTGAAAAATAATACTTTTCTCCACTTGATTAAAGATCAATTTAAAAGATGATACTTACAAAACTGACAGTTTGTGTATCGTATCTTGATAATGTTATGATTAATAAAGGACAAAATAGAAGAAAAAAAATCAAAGCAATAATACAACAAATTGCATTTTTGAATTAAACAAGTGTAAAATTATCAAAGAAATACCACTGACCAGTGGAAATCAAGCAAACCTATAAGTCAGTTGTTGTCAGTCAGATAATTTCGGGTATTTTAGTAATAGTTTAAGACAATTAAAAATAAATAAGAATATATAATAATAACATTATATTTATCAAACCATAATGACACACTCTAATTAGCTTAGCACTTGTAGGAAAATAAATAAACCATGTCCCATTGTGTTTAAAACATGGTGTACTACACAATTTGTTAAACATGACTGTTGAAATAAATGCGATATATTTAATTAAAATTATCATTTATTTCACACGAACATAAACATAAACATGTCTAATTAACGGGTAAGATGATGCGACACATTTAATTTCTATATAATTTAATATAACAGGTACAATAACATCAATTCTAATGATGTTTAGAACGATTATTAATATGAATCACTTAGCATGATTAACAAATAATGAGAAATAGTTAACTTAACAGAATAAAATTTCCATAAAAGTAAAATCTAAAAGGTCTTTAAAAACCCATAACATTTTTAAAAATAATAAGTAGAAGATGCAAGGGAATTTAACTTTGGAAATTCCAATTGTTTATAAATTACAACACTTCATCATTTCCATAATTAAGTCTTAGATATGTTGTACCGACTAGTTAACCCATTTAATGTACATGATTAGTTAAACATGTTATTCATATCATAAACAGATTAAGATAGATTGAATCATAATATTCAGACACGTGATTTTAATCGTTTGTTCACTTATAGACCCATTTATAACCACAACCTATTTAATATCATGTTTTAATGGGTGTTGGTAAACACAACATTCATACATTAAATTTTGTACATGTTATTGGTTAAAAGAATAAAAATATAAATACCTATATTTATTTAGTTTGAAACCCTAGGCTCTTTAAGTTGAAACGTATGAAGATCATGTGGTCAAAAAACAAAGTTGATTTCTACATCTGGTTTATCCATCAATGATGTATGTATTTTCAGTATATTATTATGCGAATATTTCATTCGAGTACGGTACAAGCCAAGCTTGTGAGAAATTTCTGGGAACCTTCGTCCAAATAATTAAATAATTAAAGAGCCTTGAAATGGAATTGTTGATTAGGACACTATTGTTGAGATCAAATACAATAATATGTAAAACTTATAACTTGAAAAAATGAAATTCGTGTTTAACTCATTTGAATCAAATTTTAATTCGTGATTTTGGTTTTTTTTAATGAGAAAATCCTTAAATTGTCCCTTTAACCCTATTGTTTCCTCAAAATGTCTATTTGACAGGTCACTTCATCAAAATATTCATCCGACTACGGTCGATCGATCATACAACTATGTCCAACCGTATGATTAGCGATCAAGATGCTGCCATGTGTCCTAACATGCATGGACGTCGCGACCATGTTGGTCTTCATCAGTAACATAACGGACTGCGTTTCGAGTTTCTTGTCACATAACCAACCGCGCTGGTCTTCATTGGGAACAGACTTGTAGTCAACCGACCAGACTTATAGTCGACTGGACAAGTTTAAGTTTGGTCGATCGACCGTAGTCCAAGGGCCGGGACATTCTGAGGAAGTGGCTGGTCAAATGGACGTTTTGAGAAAACAATAAGGTCAAAGGGACATTTTAGGAATTTTTTTTCTAATTGGCTTAGAGCCTAAATTGAATTTTAAAAACCGAAGATTTAAGTAGTGTTGGAATTAACGAGGTTACCTAATGAAATAGTTATGTTCCCTAAAACAATTAACTTATTGACAAAGTGTTTGCTCTTGAATCGTCTTCCACGAGACTAATGAAATAGTTTATTGCTCTTGAATCTAAATTAACGAGGTTACCTAATGAAATTGTTTTATTGTGGTCATAGCATATGTATGGGTGGATGGGTTCGTGTTAAATTTAGTGATAATTAGTCAATTCAATTCTAATTCATGGTTGTTTAATTATTTGGTTAGAAATGATGATGATAAGAGTTGAAGGGTCTTTTGGTCAAATTCTAAGTTCTAAAGGGCTGTTGCTGATGAAGTCATAGTTCGAGGACTGAAGTTGTCAAAGGTTAATTGTTGCTGCCTATAAATAGATTCGTACTCTCCAGAACCTTTTTAGTTCGTCATCTTGTACATCTCGAGTTAGGGTTTACTGAGTTTCATGTGTGTCATCTTAGTCTCTTGCTATCTTGTTTTAGATCTTCTTCAGTTCTACAGATTGTAAGAACTAGCAACACATCGCTGCTAGTTCTTTCTCTGAGTTGGTTGTGATAGTTAAGAGTTGATGAGTTGTAATCAGTGGGACCTTCGATTTGTTCATCTATACATACTTTTGTTTTGTTCTTGTTGGATTCACAAAAGTTTTCATGGTATCAGAGCCATATGGCTCGATATCTTCGATAGAGATCCTGGATCTAGGGTTTCATCATCGCGGTGAACAGCATATCTTGACGACTCCTGGTGATTTGCGGTGATAACCGGTATTATCTTCTTCTTTGTAAAAGGTGTTATTGCACTCTCTGAATCACTGTAAGTTCCTCTTACCCCCCTATCTGCTGCTGGAGTACTCTGTAAGAAACTTCTTATTCTCTCTCAGTCTTTGATTCTTGTAGTAGCTGCTCTTGTTAGTAAAATCTTGACTGGGTTAGGAGTACTAGTACCGGTGATTCTGGTTGATAATAGCTTCACCATATTTTGTGCGGTTCGTGTTATTGTATGCACTTGTGTGATTCCGTTGTGCTATCTGATTTGCGATTGTTGTGTGTTCTTGACTGCTCCCTCCTTACACACCTAGCCAGTCATCTTATTGATCGGGTATCTGGTTCTTGAGGAGGATTTGCAGTGTGTTTGCTTGTGTGTATTGATTTGTTTGTTTGAAAATGGCTGGTAAAGAAGTTGTTGATCCTAGTAATCTCATGAGTAATCTTGATTTTGGAAATCCGTTGTATCTACATGCCTCAGATACTAATAACCTAACCATTGTTAATATCAAACTTAAAGGTACAGAAAACTATAATGTCTGGTCCAATGCGATGGAACTATCATTGAATGTTAAAAATAAGTTCGGTTTTGTGGACAGAAGTTTCACTAGACCTAAGGAAAATGAAAATCTAGAAAGACAGTGGGATAGGTGTAATTCTGTGGTCTTGTCATGGATACTTACTCTATATCTGAAGAATTATTTTTTGGCCAAGTTTTTTCAAAATCTGCAGCTATGTTTGGGATGAATTAAAAGAAACCTATTCCAAAATAGATGGATCTGTAATATTTAGTCTACATCAAAAGATTTCTACAATAAAACAAAATGGTGCGCCTATTTCAGATTACTATCACAAATTAACCTCTATGTGGGGGCAGTTTGACTCTCTTGCCAAACTACCTTTATGTACTTGTAATGCTTCAAAGTCTACTAGTGAGTTCAATCAAAACATTAGACTGATGCAGTTCTTAATGGGGTTAGATGATGTCTATCACCCTGTGAGATCCTCCATTCTGACAAAGGACCCCTTACCCTCAGTTAAGGCTGCCTTTGCTACTATTTCAGGTGAAGAATCTCACAGAGGCATAACTGTGTCTAATAAGGGGCAACCTGCTGCTTTTGTTTCTAAAGCTAATAATGTAAAGAAGTCTGGTAAGGGAGGGTTTCTAAAATGCACCCATTGTAATAAAAATGGTCACACAGTTGATAGGTGTTATGAGTTGGTAGGTTATCCACCTAACTTCAAAGGGAAAACTAACATGTTAAGTCTGTTAGTAATAATGTCAATTGTGAAAGTCCAGTGCCAGATGGAGTACCTTGTCAGTTGACTGCAGATCAGTATACAAAACTTATGGTGTTACTTAAAGAGGTTGGGTCTGCTGATCAAGGTGTTTCAAATATGGCAGGTACTGTACATCATTCTGCTGGTAATATGTTTTTCTCATGTGTATCCCAGGCTGATTTGGAAAGTTGTCGGGGTTGGGTTATAGACACGGGTGCTAACCAACATATGGTGTCTTCAGAAAAACACATGTTTGAACTAATTGATGTTTCTGAATATAAAATGACTGTTAGTCATCCTAATGGAACCAAGGCTTTTGTTAAGTACATGGGAAAACTTAATCTTGCCAGTAATATTGTTCTTTCTGATGTACTTGTTGTGCCTCGTATTGTGTAAATTTGCTATCTGTGTATAAGTTAGCTAAGGATAATAATCTTAGGTGTTGGTTTGATGAGCATAAGTCTTTGATTCAGGACCTGTCTCGTACCAAGACACTGTGATTGATAAACAGGTGAATGGCCTGTATTACTTTAGATTCATCTCCAGGTACTTTTGTGTGTGATAATAGTTGTGGGCTTTCCAAAATTACTATGATGTTATGGCATTCTAGGCTCGGTCATCCCTCTTATCAAGTCTTAAAAGTCCTAAAATCTGATCTTGATTTACCAACTGATATTAATGAGGTCCCATGTGAGATGTGTCATAGGTCTAAACAGACTAGAAATCCATTCCCTGTTAGTTATCATAAAACTAGTAGGGTAGGTGAATTAGTACATTTAGATGTTTGGGGTCCTTTTAGGATAAGAAGTAGGGAAGGGTTCAAATATTTTCTAACTGTTGTGTTTGACTTTTCTAGAGCTGTATGGGTGTATTTGCTAAAGTCAAAAGATGAAGTGTTCCATAATGTTCAATGTTTTGTAAAACTGTTACAAAATCAGTTTAACAAAAGGGTTAAGTGTTTTAGAACTGACAATGGGTCTGAGTTTGTAAATGTTTTATTTGGAAATTTCTTAAAAGATAATGGAATACTTCATCAGACGTCTTGTGTATACACTCCACAATAGAATGGTATTGTTGAAAGGAAACACAGACACATGTTGAATGTTGCTAGATCTTTGTTGTTTTAAAGTGGGATTCCTTAAGTATGTGGACTGAGTGTGTTCTAACTGCCACCTATCTTATTAACAGGACTCCTACTTCTGTGTTGAATGTAGATCTCCCTATGAGTTGCTAGTAAATAGAAAACCTTCCTTGTTGCATCTTAGATCCTTTGGGTGTTTATGTTTTTCTACAAATCTTAATCCTAGAGATAAATTTGATTGTAGGGTATCAAAATGTGTTTTGATAGGATATTCTTTTGATAAAAAGGGCTATAAATTGTATTCTCTTGATGATAAATCTGTATTTTTTTCTAGAGATGTAAAATTTTATGAAAATTATTTTCCTTTGAGTCAACTTGTTAAAGAATCTTCAAATAATAATGATGTTAATCATTTAAACCTGTTTGATGAATTTTTTGAAACCACTGGATCTATCAATAGTTTTTTGCCCGATGATGAAGGGAGGGGATCCAAGGAAGGTGACATAGTGTTTAGGCAAGCTGTTCCTTCTGGTTATGGACCTGAGTCAGTGTCTAGTGGTCCAAGTTGTAGTTCAGATCCTTCTTCTAGTGGTGCCTCTAGTACTACTAAGTCTCATGGGTCTGATAACAATGTTCAGACTTCACAGCCTGTAACCAGAGGTATTTCTGGCCCTGGTAAGGCAGCTGTAAGAGAGTTAGAACAGGACTCTGGTTTACTTATGGATGATAATCAGGGTGATGGCAAGCTTGACACTAGCGTTGCTTCCAATGAGGAAACAACTACTGCTGAATTCCCTGAGGGCACATCAAATTTGCCAAATACTAGCACTCAAAGGTCTGGTCGTATAAGTACTTTATCTAGGAAATATTCTGATTTTGTGATTGAAAGTAAGGTTAAATATGGTCTTGAGAAGTATGTTAATTACTCCAATCTTAATTTTGAAAATATGTGTTTTTTATCTTTACTCGATAAAAGTATTGAACCAAAAACATATAAGGAAGCTTGTAAGGATTTTAACTGGGTAAATGCCATGAATGAAGAAATGTCTGCTTTAAATAGAAATCAAACTTGGGTGATTACAGATCTTCCTCCTAATAGAAAACATATTGGTTGTAAATGGATATATAAAATTAAGTATAAGTCAACTGGTGAAATTGAAAGGTATAAGGCTAGGCTTGTGGCTAAAGGTTACAGTCAAAAGGAAGGTTTGGATTTTGATGAAACATTTTCACCTGTGGTGAAAATGGTTACTATAAGTGTTCTGCTTTCTTTAGTTGTTCAAAACAATTAGAATGTTTATCAGTTAGATGTTAATAATGCTTTTTTATATGGTGATCTTGAGGAGGATGTGTATATGACTATTCCAGAAGGGTATGGATGTGATTCTGATATTAGTTCTGGTAAAGTTTGTAAATTGGTTAAATCTCTTTATGGCCTTAAACAGGCTCCTCGAAAGTGGAATGAAAAATTAACTACTTCTTTGATAGGCATTGGATTTGTTCAAAGTAAAAATGATTTTTCATTGTATATTAAGCCTGGTAGTGGTTTTGTTGTGTTTCTATTGGTTTATGTAGATGATATAATCATTATTGGGGATAATGTTGTAGAGATTAATAAAGTAAAACAAAGTTTGAGTCAAATTTTTCGTATAACGGATTTGGGTGATCTTAAATATTTTTGGGTATAGAAGTTTTGAAAACTGAGAATGGGTTGTGTTTGTCACAGCGTAAGTATTGTTTAGAGTTATTAGAAGAGTTTGGTTTATTGGGTTCAAAGCCTGTTGGTAATCCTTTGGAACAAAACTGTACTCTGTCAGACTTCTTCTAATATGAACAAAGGTGATTTTGAATTGAAAGATATTACTCAGTATTAAGTCTTGGTAGGTAAGTTGATTTATTTGACTTTAACCAGACCTGATATCTCATACGATGTGCAATGTTTAAGTCAATTTATGCATAAACCTTTAAATTCACATTTTCAAACTGCCTTAAGACTAATGCGTTATCTTAAGTCAGCTCCTGGTAAAGGTTTGCTGCTTACAAAGTCTGATAATTTTGTGTTAAATGCTTATTCTGATTTTGATTGGGGTAGGTGTTTACCAACTCGTAGATGTGTTACTGGATATTGTGTGTTTTTGGGTAATTGTTTGGTTTCGTGGAAAAGTAAAAAGCAGAATACAGTTTCAAGATCTTTAGCGGAAGCTGAGTATCGTGCTATGAACATGACTGGTTGTGAGGTAATTTGGATTCTAAAATTGTTAGAAGATCTGAAGGTTAGTCATTCTTTACCTGTTCCAATTTACTGTGATAATAATGCTGCTGTTCTTATTTCTGCAAATCCAGTTTTTCACGAACGAACTAAACACTTTGAAATTGATTTGTTTTTTTACGAGAAAAGGTTATGGCTGGAGTTTTCAAAATTGAAAAAATTAATACTTTAGAACAACCAGCTGATTTGTTTACTAAAGGACTTGGTATTAGTCAACATAATTATCTGTGTAATAAGCTGAAATTGTTTGATTTGTTTGGGAATTGAATTGGGAGGGGATGTTAAATTTAGTGATAATTAGTCAATTCAATTCTAATTCATGGTTGTTTAATTATTTGGTTAGAAATGATGATGATAAGAGTTGAAGGGTCTTGTGGTCAAATTCTGAAGTTCTAAAGGCTGTTGCTAATGAAGTCATAGTTCGAGGACTGAAGTTGTCAAAGGTTAATTGTTGCTGCCTATAAATAGATTCGTACTCTCCAGAACCTTTTTAGTTCATCATCTTGTACATCTCGAGTTAGGGTTTACTGAGTTTCATGTGTGTCATCTTAGTCTCTTGCTATCTTGTTTTAGATCTTCTTCAGTTCTATAGATTGTAAGAACTAGCAACACATCGCTGCTAGTTCTTTCTCTGAGTTGGTTGTGATAGTTAAGAGTTGATGAGTTGTAATCAGTGAGACCTTTGATTTGTTCATCTATACATACTTTTGTTCTTGTTCTTGTTGGATTCACAAAAGTTTTCAGTTCGACTGCTATAACTAAACTTTTTAAATTAAGAAAAGAAAACTATAGAAATAACATACTAATTAAACTAAGGATAATAAATAGTTGTGTTTTATAGTGCATGTAGTTAATTTAAAAGAAAATTATTAACGTACAAAAAAATTTTAGTCATTTATAAAATCATAGGAGAATGTGGTTTAAAAGTCATTAGTTATTCGTTATTATAAATTGAGAAGTTTATAAAATATAATTAAGATAGTCAAATTCATAAAAGACAATTATACCCCTTTAAACTAATAAAACCTTTTTTCTTTGTAAATCAGCTTTCATTAAAACAAAAACCGCAAATGGTCCTCAAAGCAAGGACCCCCGGGCAACAAACGGATTACATCACATCCAACGGAAAAGAACACCACTATTTCCAATCGACATGTTTAATTCTAGATCTATGACGGAACCAAAAGAAAGACGTCAACTTGATGCTTTCCACCACTTCTACTGGCCTTCTAGACTTGTTAGAGAAATTCTTTCGTTTCTTTCGATCCATATCAGCCATAAGCTAGTGTATATAATACCACGGAGCACAAACCTTTTAGAAATCGGAAGGGAATCAATATCAGCGAGCTTCACAATATCCGCAACATCACAGATAAAAATAAGACTCAAGCGACACCAAGCACTTAGTCTATTCCAAATTCTGAAGCGAATAAACACCCTGAGAAAAGGTGCATAGCAGTTTTCGAAACCGTTTGGCAAAAGACACAAGATTGTTGCTGAATATGGACACCTCTCTTCAATAATTCTGCACCTGTAGGAAGCCGATTACGGATTGTTCTCCACACCATCACTTTACATTTTAGAGGAACCCAAACCTTCCAATCGATGGTTAGAGAAGGAGCCGAATGAGACGCTTTATGCAGGATTTTTTTTGCCGACCGAACAAAAAAATATTGCTAGAATCTCCCTTCCAAACCCATTTGTTTATACCTCCCATCAGCTGAAACCCAAATAAATCATCCAGAAGGTGGAACAACTCGGAAATCTCGTCATGTGAAGCCGGGTCAGACCTCCATCCCAGCTGGACGTAAGTGTACCATTAACCATCTTCAGCCGATTACCAACATTAACCCATTTGTTGCGTTCAAGTCTGAAAAGGTTAGGGTAACTGATCTTTAAAGGTTCCTCCCTTAACCATATGTCATTCCAAAATGAAATGGTAGACCCATCTCCAACAGTCCCGGTGAAATAATTCTGTAACGACAGGCCATTTGGAAGTCTTATATCTGCGATTTTGACAATATTTTTCCACGTTCTACTAGCCGTTGAAGAGCAAGGAAGAGAATGCCAAGTGCGGGACGATCCGTTGCACGCTAGCACAATCTTTTTCCACAAAGTATTCGATTCATTTTTAAAACGCCACGACCACTTTAATAGGAGAGCTTCGTTCACATGTTGTAGATTTGAGATGCCTAGCCCACCCTCCTCTTTTGTCATTATGATGACGTCCCAAGCGACCCACGCAATTTTCCTCTCGCTACTACAACCGGCCCATAAAAAATGTCGCATGATGGCTTCTATTTTATGAATCACCGTTTTGGGGGCTTTATACAACGATAAATAATATATAGGTAAGCTTTCAAGGACCGATTTAATGAGAATTAATCGACCACCAATAGAAAGACACCTAGCTTTCCAAGTAGCGAGCCTGTTTTTTATCACATCTAGAACCGGATCCCAATTACAAATCCGAGACATAGAAGCACCTACTTGAATCCCAAGATAAACCAACGGAAAGGACCCCCTTCGACAACCCAACACTTCCATCATCTCATCCACCTCCTCGTCATCAGTACCAATCCCGTACAGGTTAGATTTAGAAATATTTATACGAAGCCCTGAACATAGGTGGAAAATACGAAGAATCCTGGCCGTACTTTGGAGGTTTGGTTTAGACCATTCCCCCAAAATTAATGCGTCATCTGCATAAAAAAGATGTGTTATGTCTGACTCGATATCAGTCAATCGGATCCCTTTAAGATCCCCCAACTCCTTAGCTTTCTTTAACAAACAAGATAACGCCTCCATGACAAAGAGAAAAAGAAAAGAAGATATGGGATCACTCTGTCTCAATCCCTTTTCATATTTAAATTCAAAGGTTGGAGAGCCATTAACAAGAACACAAGCTCTATTAGAAATAAGAATACCCTTGATCCACGAACACCATAAAGAGGGAAAGCCCATTTGCTCCATAACCGAAATTAAGAAATTCCAGTTAACATTATCATAAGCCTTCTCAAAATCGATTTTTAATACAAAAGCCTTTCTCCTTTTTTTAAGCCAATCTAAAAGCTCGTTAATCATAAGAGGGCCATCAAGAATGAAACGACCAGAAATAAACGCCGATTGAGATTTCGAAATCACCTGACCCATAACTTTTTTAAGGCGATTAGCTAAGATTTTAGAGATAACCTTGCTAATCATCCCAATAAGAGTTATCGGCCTATAATCTCTAAGACCCAAAGGACTTTTAACCTTAGGAATTAATATGATGAACGATGAAGCACATCCCGGGTTAATGAGGCCAGAGTCGTAAAATTCTGTCAGGATACGAACGAAATCATCTTCTAATAAGTCCCAAAAACGCTTGACAAAATGGAAGTTGTACCCATCGGGGCCCGGAGCCTTATTCGAACCACACTCAAACGTCGCTTCTTTAATTTCTTGTTTAGAAAACGGGGATATTAACGTCACCTTGTCGTCCTGTGAAATGGTTTTCAAACCTGGACAATTGAGTCGGGGGCGATTGTGAAAATCTTCCTTAAAATGTTTTCTAAAAAATCCCAACACTTCTTTTTTAACCAAAGCAGGTTTAGATACCCACTCCCCTTCAATGGTTAACCCGGGAATCCCGTTTCTGGCTTTCCTACCGTTTACCACATTATGGAAAAAATTAGAATTCTCATCCCCCAACGACGCCCATTTCACCCGGGATCTTTGTTTCAAGTCACGAGCCCTGTATAATTGTATCTCTTCTAAACATTTGGAACATTCCGACCACACCCAGAATTCCTCTTCTTCCAATTCTTTTTGCTCCATGATTTGTTCCATTTTTTCTTTGTCTTCACGAAGGCGCATCTCTGTCTCTTTTTCGGACCAACTCCACTGTCTATACCACTCACTAAGACATCCCCGTAACTTCTTAAGTTTGTGCATCAGATTCAAATCACTATGACCTTCATTTGACCAACTTAAAAATACCGAGCGAATAATATCTTCACAACCAGGTTTCCCCAGCCAAGAATCAAACCACCTGAAGGGCTTAGCACCAAAATTAGTGTCAACAATAGAAAAATAATTGGAGAATGGTTCGAAAGATCTTTTTTCAAGGCTCGAACACAAACATTTGACCATTTATTAAAGACCCCATCACAAACAAGGAATCTGTCAATCCTGCTCAATTTACATTGACCTCTACGAACAGTAAGACAAGTGTATTTCATGCCTTTTAATTGATACTCACGCAAGCCTGCCTCCTCAATGAAATTACTGAAATCTCTAGCACATACTGGGTCAAAGTTTGAATTTCTCCTTTCTTCTCTGTCGCGAACGGCATTAAAATCCCCGAAAATAATCCACCAACCCTTTTTAGAATGCATAAAACTGACAATATGCGCCCAAAGGTTTCTTTTATCCCGGGTATTTTGTGGCGCGTACACATTACACACATTAAGCCTTATCATCCCATCTGTAAGAGTTCCCGAAACACACAAAAAATTCTTGTCTTTAAAAACAGAATCTTTAGAAAACATTTTCGGGTCCCATAAGCTTACTAGACCACCGGAGTTTCCATCCGCTTCAACATAATCATAATCTGCTCCCGGCCCTCCCCAATAATTGGAAATAACCCCAGAATTCACTGTACCACACATAGTTTCTTGTAGCCCCAAAAACGAAACACCACAATCAACTTCAATTTTATTAATCCAACCTGCCTTACCCAAACCCCCAATCCCCCGAATGTTAATGGATAAACAATTCATCGCTTACCCCTTTGTAATCCTTCTTGAATGATAGAACCGCGTACCAACTCTTGACAATTGTTGAGATTAACCCCCAGTTTCGCTCCCAAGACGATAGTTTGTAAGACTTCTTGATTTCTGAATTGTTCCGTTTCTTCAATAGTCGGGACATGAGGCATCTGCGTTTCTGGGATATTATCTTCATGGTGTTCTTGACCGACTTCCCCTGATGATATTGTACTTGTCCCAACAGGTTGATAATTAAGATCAAACCTGGTAGGCTCCCTCCCCCTATGGTCCAATTCCTTATTGTTCAAGCCCAATAATTCGTCTAGCCCAAAGAGGTCATCATTCTTGGCCCGTTTTATGATTTTAAGACTTTCCTGGCTGCTAACATACCCTATGCTGGGCCGGTCCACTTCCCCTTTTTTTACTTTTTTCCTTTTGTTAATATTATCAATCGTATGGGGCCCAATAACTTCAACATTCTCTTCAAAATTAAAATTCTCTCCAGAAATAAATGTAGCATTAATTCCATGGTCATCAATTGCTTCATCATTACCATAACAGGAACCGGCTCATTAATGCAATAATTACCATTATTATGAGTCGTAGGCATTTCGGATGTTTCGGACATATTCTGGTCAACCTCCTCATTAATTGCTGCACCGTCAACTTCGGGCCCCTTTTCCGGCGACCTAACATCGATCGGAGCTTCTTCATTTTCGTCCGTATTCTGAGAGCAACCCATTTCACTAGGCTCCGCAAATTCTGGAATCCAGTCACCCATATACTCCGACACCGACACACGAAATTTACGATCTTTCCACTTGAGCAGGATCTCTTCCACTATACGTCTTCCTTCCCCTACCAGGACACCCACATAAGCATGGGAAAGATCAAGGTCAGACTCTGATCGTGAAGCTTTGTGTACGACCCTTCCAAACGAACCTCCAACTAAATTAATGACACTGTTAGACATAATGTGCAAAGGTATTCCTTGGATTTTCAACCATGCAAGTCTCTAGAACCCCAGAACTTGCCCCTCCCACAATGCGATCATTGAAATCTTCTCATGAAACCCCGAAGCCTCAGCCTTAAACTGAACAGCCAACTCAGAATCTCTAAACGTTATCAGAACATCAAGGCCTCCAATATATTGCAATCTTTCTTCCACAAAACCCATGTCTTTCAAAAGGGTTTGACATTCTTCAAAGTATGAAAATCGACCAACCTCACTGCTACCGCACGACCATGCACCGAACCAAACCCATTCACATCAGAATCTACATTGATTGTTTTTCCAACTAACATATCTTTAAAAGAACGATCCACACCTTCTGTCGTCCCACACTTCGGATCCACGCGTTCTTCATGTGATGGTACCTTGTTTCTAAATCTTTCCTCCCGATGATTATTAATTTCGCCGAAGTCAAATATATATGCTCTTCTTCTTTTTTTCTTTTTCATTCCAACTAGCGTGTATGCCCTGATGCGCGTTGCGCATCTTAAAAACGGAGTAAACTGGAGCTCAAACAAACGCATATATTCGTAGCATTAAGTTTAGATCATTATAGCCAAAACACATAACGGTTACAGGTTGGCTCAGAACTGATGTCGGGTTGCGGCTGCACACTAAGAGCGGTGTGCCAAGCCAAGACAAAAAACAACGTTTTTCGTCTCATTATAGTCGTAAAACTAACCTCTCCCATGACTAAAACTTCCAAGGCATCTTCATACTTCTTATTTTTGACCAATCATTTGCTTTTCCATGAAACATAAGCCCCATCATTAGAGTACTGCCAATATAGAATTTACATTAGAGTTCATAAATAATATAAACCCCCTTAATATGATAATTTGATTATTAGTAACCACACCGTTGATCGTCTTCACTGCCCAGCTTCACTTTCTCTCCACTTTGATTCTCCAATTCAAGATTAAAGTCTTCAACTGGCAATGAACCATCAGCGTGTCTTTTCACTAGTGAAGTTGCAGCAGCCCTGCAAATTTCAAGATAAACTCATGATCAAAAGCCCTTTTCAATACGATTTCTCATACCTTAGGGCTCGCTAATTACACGCGCTTTAATGACCCAAAAGCCAATAAATCATATATTAAAGGCAACACATAATCATCCTCAACAACAAAACCAAATGCAGCACATAATCATCCTCACACATAATGACCTAAATTACCATTATTATATCATCATATGCATCAAACAATTTGAGCTAACTTTTAAGCCCAAAAGTTAAAGTAATTAATCTAACCCATTAAAAATAATGCAAGAAACATCCATTAATGCAACTTTACAAGCATAATCAATAAACTTCAACAATCACAATCGAATTGCAAAAGAACATCAAAACGGATTCCATAACCAACCCCCAAAGCAGAATCAAATCATCAATAAACCTCACACTCGATGATCAATCAACAAAACAAGAACACAAACACGATCAAAATCAAACACAAAACAATGATCGAAGCACAGAACAGAGATGAACCTGAGTCTTTGAAGCCTTGTAGACTTCTCCTCTTCAGCAATCAACTCTTTACCTTGATCAAGAGACACCATCGTGACCAAAATCTTCGAATTGTTCTTGAGACCCAATTCGATTAGCCTCTGGGTTCCACTATCATCTCGCAAAACTTTGCCTGCAGTTATGAGGTTGATCGACTCGATAGTACAGTCTAATCTTGTTGCAATTTGTTGTTTCAAAAAGGGCACAGTCCATTCGCCCAATTCAGCCTCTAGAACCCCAACAGTAACCACATATTCCCATCATAACCGACAGGCGCCTGCAAGTCCCCTTTTCGTCCTCTTTTCCCCTTTCGAGACGTGGGTTTCGTCCACACATTGTTCCCTTTGCTCTTCTTCTTCTTCGCGCTGTTGGTCGACTTCTTACCACTGGCTTTTTCAGCAGTTGGGGGCATGGGCGTGATGGGTGTTGCCTCAGCGAGATCTTGAGATGATTCTTGGGTTGTGGTGCGATTGAGGAGATGTTCCTCTGCTTCTTCGCTGGGGGGTGTTCGTAATTCTCCAATTCGTCTTCTGAAGATAGGATTTTGGTGAAATTGGGGGAGTCTTTAGGGTTTGGTTCGGTGTCAGAGAGTTCTTCGGAGGGGATTGGGTCGTCTTTGGTGCCGGAGTCGTGTCGGGAGTGGCGGAGGTCGTCGATGTGGTGGTGACGGGGGTGGTGGTGGTAGTGGGGATGGTTAGGGTTTCGTTTTGGTGGTGGTGGTCGGAAGACGGTGGCGGTGGCGGTGGTGGTGATGTAGCTTGGGCACTATTCACACTGTTCATTCCCGTTGCTTTTTAAATATATAGGGTAATTAGTTGTTGAAAAAGTTCACGTCTCGTAACTTCTTAAAATATGAAACGTTTTAAAAGCATATTGTTTTAATCATTTCTAACACGCATGTTAGAAGATTAAACATTTAAACAATTGTTTTTTAGAAATGTTAAAATTTTGGTTTTACAGAAAAATATACAGTCATGACATGCATGTTAAAAATAAAACATGCAACGAAATGTTTTATAACCAAATGGTCAAATCAAACATACAATTGTTTTATAACATTGTCTTTGGAATTTAGATCGTTTTTGAATCTTTACAAGATCCAAATAAAACGTTTCTACTACACATGTTATTCTCCAAAATATTTACAAGACTTCAATGAGAAAATCCCAAATGATCTTTACTTTAACAGATCATGAAACCTACAAATCTTTGGTAATAAGGTTTTGAGATTGTATCGGCAATCTAATACAATTTTATTTCAAGAACGTAGAAATGTGGTTCTTTTTCATTAGAATAAATAATAAATTAGTAAAGATTATCTCTCTATACGTTAGAAATTTTTTAATAAACGAATTGAAAACATCTTAAATTATCATTACATAAACGTAAATAGATTCAAACTTACGTCTTCAATGCTTTCTTCAAGAATGTCATGTTGAAGTATCATTGGCTGCAAGAACGAACAAACTAGTAGTTGATGGTTGCGACTAACGTTTCGTTTCAATACGGATATCTTAAAACAAGTTTTAAATATCCTTGGTAGATCTCGTCTGCCTCCCATCGTACCAACATCCTAAATAGTGTGTATTCCCAGAGATTGTCATACGCTCGAGGTCGCATCTGCTGATCAATTGATACATCTTCTCATTGTTTTTGAGAAGATTTCACGCCCGCAAAAGTTTCTAGATTTCGTGTCATTAAGAGCACAGCTTGTTTTCCTCTCTAAGTCTAGATGAACACTCAAGTCCATATTCTGATCACAAATTAAACCAAAAACTGCCCATTTAATCTTGTATTAAACAAGATCTACACGTATTTACATCGATTTAATCGATCATCTGAAACTATCATTTTTTCAAGCTATCTTAGTGGATAAGCGTATGCCTCTCATTCAACTGATGTTAGGTTTAAACTCACTTAAGACATGAAGTAGACTTGAAGTATATTAAAAGTAAAGTAGGGTAGCCAGCCCGGGTCAGGGCCAGTATAAAATGAAGGGGACGACCCTAATGTTGTGTTGGCAAAACCAACTTCTTAGGTTTCGGGCGGAGAAAAGCGGACGTGGGGACTCGGGTGGTCGAAATACCAAAAAAGTAGTTTCAATTAAATCTTCAAATATGTTAGTTATTTTATTTTTTATCAGCCAAATTATTTTCTTTCATTTGTTTTGTTGATTTAAATGGCCAAGATGATAATGGGCTGGATTTGATGATGATTGGGCTGACTGGGTCAAGAACCATTGTCAGTCTCTGATGACAATTTAATTGGTAGGTTTAGTGTATGTAATCGAGTTTGTTAGGATTTTTTATTTGCTAAACAATTTATAAAAATCAGTACTGTTTTTGGTTATTTTATGTTTTAATCAACGAGTTCGGTGGTCGTTAACATCTCCTAGTTGGTTCAATGTCGCTAGAAAAATTTTACTACATTTAATTAGACGCACGGACAAAGGTTATTTATTTACATTTGTGAACATTCTTTTGTATTGGTGATGTAGGAGCATCCCAAACAACCAAAACTGAAGACGGCCTAGTTTTGCTTACGGATTTGATGGAAGATGGAGAAGAAGTCATGGATTTAGGATATCTGAAGTTTGAATCCATTTATTTTAGATGATTTTTATGTGTTTTCTTTTATACGTAACAAACTCTAACATTTAATGATGTCCAAGTAACATTAATAAGGAGTGTTTTGACTGAAGATTCATCAACGAGACCTTGTAAGACTCTTGAGACAATCGACTTTTGGCTAGACTCGTTCGGTTCCAAGCCTATGAATAAAATTATTACTTTGAGCCATTTGATTGCGGTTTCTCATGTATCATTTGATATCAGAGCTCTTGATTGTTCAAATGACTCTATGTGAAGATTAATACCTTGGTGTTTATAAAATCACCGGTGAAGAAGACAACAGAAGCATTGGTTATCATTGGTTGATATATTCAATTATACATGTACTAAATTAAATGCCCCATCATTTGCTCATTGGGTCGTTTAAATCCGTTTAAAACAAATAAACATGGACATTCTCTTGTTTGCCTTCATTCAACAGGCCTACATGGAAAAGAAGCAGCAGTGGAATATGAAATATGAGGTTCGATTTTGTGAATTTACAAAACAAAACATCTAAACATTACATACATTGTTATCTAAATCATTGTAGTTTGTAAATTTAAATCGATGTATGAAGCTTCTTTAACGAGGTCTTCCATCGATGCAAAGCTTTACCGAAAACATCATAAAAAACGAAGCGAGCTGTATTTCTGGTTAATTTCATCGACATGAATCCTTGTCCATGATGGAAGAACTTAACACCACAACTCTTGTGCGGCTTGTTCGCCTCTAGCCATGCCTTTGATCCAGCCCCGCTTGTTAAGAAGCGTATTTTACTGCAATTTTCATACAACACATACAAAAAAGTTTTAACTAAATTTGTAAATTCTAAAATCTAGAGACCAAACATGTAATATGGTCAAATCAGTAACACCATTTATTTTGACGTGTTTACATCAACAAATTTATAAAAGCGAATATTAACATATATAGTTTTTCAATATTTTCAATTAATATAAATGATCTTCCTTCTACCGAAGTTGCCTTTGATATCACTGGAATGAAATTCTTTATAGAGTTGTGAAGTAAATCGAGTAAAAAATTATAACCTCTATCACAAAACTTGGAGGGGACTTTGTTATTCACATTTGCAATGGAATTCAAGCTTTTGTAATCCATTGCAAACGTTATATTACAGAGGTTTTTTAAAGGATTAGAAAATAACAACATTGTTAAACCAAACCCTTGAATATTCACTACTAGAAAACCGAACATTAAGACAGAAAAAAGTTGTTGGCATTTTTATGATTGGATAGCGACTAAATCGAATTAGCACAAACTAGCGACTACAACTACTGATTCAATTACCAAAGTGTCACAAAGTTGTCAACTTTTAGATTTGATGTTAAAAAACGATTGAGGATGTACATGTATGTACCTATCTTGGCATGAGACGTGCTCAAGGCAATGATCATGTCCGTTCATGTAAAAATCAACCTCGTATTGCTGCAAATATAGAGAACTAATTTAAGAAAGTTAAGTTACAATGTATGAATATAGAGATGCAATGATGCATTGTTACTCAATAAATGAGGTATTTTTGGTACGAGACACGCTACAAATGTGACTGAATATGCCTAATCTCACCGCTAAATATTCTAATGTCGATTATAAATATGTGTCACGAAATCCATAACAAACGTGCACAGAAACTAAAACAGGTTGGATTTGCGACGAGTGTTAGTATTGCATGCACACACAATCACACGCAAGTAACAATCAAACAGAATGAGCATGAAGTTTTAAAGTGGTTCGATCGATGTGTCTTATGTGCACTATGCAACGATTAGGGTGTATACTATATTTAGGTGCTCCAAGGAATTACAAAGGCTAGTATATATAGGCTACTCTAGGATTAACATCTTATGCAATAAGTTAACTATAATTGGGCCTAATCGAATGGGTCTTGGCTCTGCCGTTGGCAAAGGGCTCATATCTCGACAGCGAAACTGTTTCAGACGACTTAGACAGGGATTGATTAGTGGTCATAAGTAACTAGTAATGAGACAGTAAATATACCTCTAGAAGTGGTAGAAGATGCGTGACAAGTTCCGGCGTATCGCAATGGTGCCCTGTGGTTCTTATACCATGATGCCCAACCACAATCTTCCATTTAGCATTCGACTCGCTCAACGCTGATCTCAAATCCTTAAAGTTTAATGAAACATCCGACTTAGTCCATGGTTTTTATGTAAAAGAATGAACATATATAGTGTTAATTTGTTAGTGTGACATGATCGTGTTAAAGAAAGGTCTACGTACCTTTAAAAGATTAGTAACATAAACTTCTCGAGGATGTATTCCTCGCCAATCATACTTGTGATCTTTAGGGTCATCAAAGTACATATTGACGAAAGGAGTTGTATCCACGAAGAACAGTTCAGCAATATCTACGTAACAAATTAAAACATTAAGTATATCATTTTAGAAGGCCAAGTAATCGAAAAAATATAAACGTTAGCGTTAAGCTTTAGGGTTAATTAAGAACCTGTGTTTACGATAAAAGACCTTAAACAACGCCATCTGCCATCTCTTTCTCTAAGCTTGGGAGCTAATTGTGCCTCTACATTCCCACGGTAATCATGATTCCCCAACACTGTGTAAAACAATGTAATTACACTACTATAAGAATAATTAAGCATTTACGATCTTAATTACAACATATATAAATCACATGTCACTAATTTTGCCACTGAATCTATGAGGACCGCATTGGTTTGCTAATTTATTAGTAAGTGAATACTAACACATTTAAAGTGACAAGTGATGGTTTCGGATTCAACGTTATGTGAAAAACGACGAGAAAGTTTTGTTTTGGGTATACATAATATATATGGCGGTCAAGTGACACCTACCTCACTCGATCTCTTATTATACCTACAATGCGATAAAAATGAATTATACGATTCTATAATTTTAAACATAATATTGATTTTGAAATTAATGAATGACCTGAATGAATAAAAAGAAGAGAAGTTGTGATCTATGTATATACCAACCAGTATACCACTGTTTCTGAAGGCTACGAGCCGGGTATACATATTTAAATGACTCATCAAAGGCTGGATCATCTACGTCGGTTAACCCGTCATCATAGAAATTATCTCCGGTGGAAACTACAAAATCTATATCTAGTCGGTCTGCAATGATTCCCATCTGCAACAAACTCATGAAATAATTATACACACAAAAGAAACAACTACACACAGCCAAGATGGAGGAAAATTGAAACCTGAACAGCAACTTGAGATTGATTGTACCACCCTTTTCGACCCCAATCACCGATGACCAAAAAGCTAAGCGAGCCATTGTTGTTTATCTCGTGATGCAGCCGTTGAAGCCTGCCCAAAACCGGAACCAGCAATATGCATAAACCCAAATTTAAAAGCAGGATGAACAAGGTCTTGTTGCTTAAATGGATGATCATGCCTGCTAATTTTGATGCAGTTTTTATAAAATCTCGTAAGAATTTAAGTATGTTTATATGGTTTGGTTGGAATGTGTATCAATGGCTAACATTTGGATGTTATGATTCATTGAAATATCAGGCGTGCCATGTTTTAAGGAATTTAAGGGTGTATGCATAAAGAAAAAAACAATCATATTAAACCAACTAAAAATAAAACCTATATGCAACGGGCCAAATATTAAACAAACTCTTTCTTGACAAATAAATAGAACTAGTAGGGTTTCCCACGTGGCCATGTGGGTTGCACGAGAAACTCCGTAACGGGCCAAAATTCAAAACACGAACATAATGGCTGTCGCTTTAACGTAAAAGAAAAAAGAAAAAGAAAACAAAGAAAAAATTGATTGGCAAAAGCACTACAAGTCATAAACGTAGACACAAAAATAGTTCATTATAGTTTTAAAAGTTGATATTTTCCATAGCGTTTGGCAGTGAGAAAAAAGAATGGGGTGAGAGAGGCTCGAACTCTCGACCTCAGGATCACTCTATATGCTATGAGACCTACGCGCTAGCCAACTGCGCCACCACCCCATGCGTTATATCCGTCGGTTTTCACTTTTATATAAAAGCTTAAATAAACACATAATCTTAGCAATTTTCATACACCTGTCTTTATGCTCCTTAAAAAACCGTGACTCATATATATATATATATATATATATATATATATATATATATATATATATATATATAATGGTGGAATGCAACAACTTTTGACTAAAAGAATATGTCTGGTATATTTTGTATTCTGTTTTTACATACATAACTAGTATTAAGTCATGGCGTTACGGCAGGGGCATAAAAGCATGCCAAGTAGCACCGATGGGACATTACTGTCAGTGACCATCAATACCGAAAAAAATTTTATAAAAAAAGAAATAGAAGACGAAAAATTAAATTGAACAAAAAGTAGACATAAAAACGTTAAACCCAGGGCCAACCCATAATATGTTCAAGTAAAGCAATATGCTTCAGTCCCCCGCAATAAAAGGGCCCATAACGGGTTTATAATTAAAATAAAGGAACAACATGACGTGCTACTGCTCATACCAGGCCTCAAAGTGGGTATTTTGTCTGCAATTATATAGAAGATGGCTAGACCAACTAGGAAACTATGTATAGTGTGGTGGAGGGATTGATAATATGGGATATAAATTATGTTGATGTATTTGTTAAAACAATTAGGTTTGTTAAATTTATGATTTGACTAGCTTATTAGGAGATGATTAGATGTTTAAATCAGAAAGAGATTATTGCATATTAGATAGGTTGGATAATGGGTCAAAATAGATAATTGTTACAATCGAAACACGCAAATATTGTAGGATCGATGACAAAAATTTTATAAAAGGCCTCATTTTCTGAGTTAGCTTGAGGCCCACGAAAAGATTGAGCTGTCCTTGGTTGAACCACGCAAGCGAAACGTAAAACATATAAAACAATAAGTACGTCGGCCTAGGAGGCCGTTAAGCGGAAAAAAATAAGCATACAAACGTCGAACCACATACATACGCTGCAGCGTGTTAAGTCGCAATATTTAGACTGAAACGTAAAACACAAAATTTGTAAATATGAAAAGTATAGTCGATCAAATTTGATAATAAAAATTGTTGGGACTAAATTATCATAGATGTAAAAGTATTGGGTTAAAACGAAAAAATTAGAAATTAAGAAAAAAGATGGGTAGAACCCACTTAAGCATATGGTACCACCAATAATGCACACAAAATTTTATTAGTATATAAAATTTTAATTTTTGAAAACTATATATTCGTATAAATTCTGAACTTTCGTGTTTCACAAAGAAGAAATTCTAACGTTTTTTTTCTCTTTAACATCGTCTTATCTTAAAAACAAATTTGTCAAGTGAGTTTTTATATCTTTTCCATGTATCTTGATTTTTTTTTTATTTTGTTACCAATATGAAAAGGAAGTTAGAAGAATAAAAGATTGTTGGTTCAAATATGAAAATGAAATGTATATTTATAAATACTTATAGTTAAAAACTGAAGAAAAAAAAATGTGTTCTCAATTATATCATATGAAAATATGTAGTGTTTTTCTCCACACGTCAATTTTCAGAGTGGTCCAAAACCATCCACAATGAGTGGCGATATGTGAGTGAGTCATTGGCTGTAAGTGGGTCAACCTTTGACCACCGTCATGCCAATTTAGGTTGCATTTATGATTTATGGTTGCTTAACAAAACCATTAAATTTTGTAGAGATAACTATAATTAAGGAGTATAAATTCACCATCATAAGCACTTTTGATCCTTACACTTGGGTTGATAGACTTTGAACATAACTATGAACAAAAGCAAATTTAAAAAGGTTAACGGTTACATGCAATGATATAAACATGTTTGTGACATATTACAAAATACAGAGATGAGAATGATGCATGTAAATATGATGAAACTTTTAAAAAAGTGGAGACCCGATGCCCTTGCTTAGGTCGTAAGGCCCTTAGACGACCCGGCCTATACCTTTTTTTATAAATAAGTTATCAATCTAGTCTCTTTCAAAGCTTTTAGTAATTGCAAAGGTTTTGGAAATCATAGGCATGTAGCAAAAATCGTATCAAGATGTTAGAACTTCGTTTGTTTAGGGTTCAAGTTTTATTATATACAAACGGTATATATTTAAGAGTGGAAATTTACGGGTGTGCAGTAAACTGAAATAACCGAATCGTAACCAAAATAACTGACGCAATTGAACCGAAAAAATTGAAACCAATAAGAAATTGACGGTTTGGTTTGATAGTTTTTTAAAAACGATTTTTTCCGGTTTGGTTTCTGTTTTACTTGTAACAAAAATCGAAAGACCAAACTGAAACAATACAGCCGAACTTTTAAATTTATAGGTGTATTTATAAACTTGTAAACATTGTTAGTTTATTAGTTACTTATTTAATTGATGCTAATCTAAAAGAGATTAAATATATAGAATTCAAGAATAATCTTTAAATTTGTTGTTTGAATTGATAAATTAAAGTGTTTTATTTATTTATTTTTGTTATTTTATTTTAAGGATTGTAATTAGTTTTAATGTCAAGTAATTTATAAGAATACATACATATTATTTTTTAAGATTAATAAAATCATATAAGCCCCAAAATTTTAACTCAAATTTATTATTTTGTACCATTTTTTCTTTAAAAACTTGAAGCCCAAATAGTAAACCTGAAAAAACCGAAAAAGAAGTGAAAACCAAATACAAAAACTGAAAAAACCAAAATCAAACTTTTTTAAACCTTAGAAACCGAAATATCTGTTTTTAGTTTCGGTTTAAATTAAAAACCGAACAAAACCTATTTATGCACGCTGTCGAGTAAAATTAATAGGTTAGTTAATTTATTTTAAAGAAGAAGAAAAAATTGTAGTCTCCGGAAAGATATAGTTGTTGAAATGAATCATTTAAACAATTTATTTGGCGACTCGTGAAAACTTTAAAAATATTTAGTAGACGAATCTTTTGTATTAATCCACTTTCTTCCTTACGATTGTTTGGTTGCATTTCTCCATTAATGCACAAATTCTATTGCTCTTATCCACTTTCTCCTGTCTACAGAATCCAAACAAATATAATATTTGGATCTTATTTGCACCAAAAGCAATAAACAAAGGGTTTGTTGGTGTCTTTTCTTTTTGAGGAAGCTTCAAATCTGTCTGCTTGTGGTTGTTTGAGGTCTAATTTAAAGGGTGTAGGTGGTGCAGAGAAGCAAGTAAGAAAGATGAACAATGACCCACAAACTTGTTGAGTTTTGACCTTTTAAAGGAGGCTGTTTATGCTCTGTTATCTGAGTGAAAAATATTGAAAATTTTGGTGTTTGAAAGTGTGATTGAAGAGCATAGCAATGTTGAGGGTTGCTAACACTTGCAATCCGAGATAATATCTAAAGGTACACCATGCCGACTGACTATTTCATTAATGTAAATACGAGCCAATTTCTCGACTCGATAATCTTCCCGAATTGGAATGAAATGAGCCGACTTAGTCAATCGATCAATGATAACCCAGATACTATCGTGACCACTAGCGGTACGAGGCAGCTTGGTGATGAAATCCATGGATATGCTTTCCCATTTCCATAATGGAACCTCGGGTTGTATGAGTAATCCAGTGGGACGTTGATGCTCGGCTTTGACTTTGGAACATGTGAGGCATTTAGATACATACAAGGCTATATCCTTCTTCATACCGGGCCACCAATATTGGTTCCGAAGATTCATGAACATCTTATCTGCTCCCGGATGAATAGAATAACGAGCCTTATGAGCCTCATCCATGATGGTTGTTCGAAGATTATCGCGATTCGGAATCCAAAGTCGATTTAGAAAATACAGTAGTCCGTCCGACTTGGTTTCCAATTGGAGTTCAGCACCGCATGACATTTCCTCATACATGTTGCCCTCGGTGACTGATTCGTGTTGAGCTTCGAGTATACGGGTCAAGAGGTCGGTTTGAATGGTAACACTTTGAAGCATAACTTGGCCCTTACGACTTAATGCATCGGCTACGACATTAGCTTTACCGGGGTGGTAACGAATCTCACAGTCGTAGTCATTGAGTAGTTCGACCCATTGTCGTTGCCTCATGTTAAGCTCCTTTTGGTTGAAGATATACTGGAGACTCTTATGATCGGTGAATACAACACATTTAGTGCCATAGAGATAGTGTCTCTAGATTTTGAGTGCGAATACGACAGCACCCAATTCAAGATCGTGCGTCGTATAATTTTTCTCATGAATCTTCAATTGTCTTGAAGCATAAGCTATAACTTTGCCTCGCTGCATGAGAACGCAACCTAGACCTTGTTTTGAAGCGTCACAATAGACAACGAAATCGTCGTTTCCATCAGGAAGTGTTAAAATCGACGCTTCACACAACTTTTGCTTGAGGGTTTGAAATGTTTTTTCTTGATCAGGCCCCCAAGAAAAAGGCTTATCCTTGTGGGTCAAAGCAGTGAGTGGCACAGCAATCTTCGAGAAGTTAGGAATAAAACGTCGATAATATCCGGCTAAACCAAGGAATGAACGAATCTCTGTAGGAGTTTTAGGTTCTCCCCATTTCTTTATTGCCTCGATCTTTGCAGGATCAACGTGAATTCCCTTGCTGTTTACTATGTGACCCAGAAATTGAACCTCATTAAGCCAGAATTCACATTTTGAGAATTTGGCGTAGAGTTTCTCTTTCCTCAGAAGTTCGAGTATTAGACGAAGGTGATTCTCGTGATCGGATTTTGATTTGGAGTATATCAAGATGTCGTCGATGAATACGATCACGAATTTGTCTAGGTATGGCCGGCACACGCGATTCATTAAATCCATGAATACTGCCGGTGCGTTGGTTAACCCGAATGGCATCACTATAAACTCGTAATGGCCATATCTCGTTCGGAAAGCGGTTTTTGGGATGTCATCATCGTGCACACGGAGTTGGTGATAACCAGAACGAAGATCGATCTTTGAGAAATGAGTGGCTCCTTGAAGCTGATCAAACAGATCAAACAGATCGTCGATTCTGGGTAATGGGTAACGGTTCTTGATTGTGAGTTTGTTAAGCTCCCGATAGTCAATGCACATACGGAATGAGCCATCCTTTTTCTTCACGAATAAGACTAGAGCTCCCCATGGTGACGAGCTCGGGCGAATGAATCCTTTGTCTGACAGTTCTTGCAATTGGCTAGCAAGTTCTTGCATCTCAGATAGTGCAAGTCGATAAGGAGATTTTGCCACGGGAGTTGCACCAGGTAAAAGGTCGATTCGGAATTCAACTTGACGAACGGGAGGAAGACCGGTTAAATCTTTGGGAAAGACTTCAGGAAACTCTCGAACAACCGGAATGTCTTCAATCTTCTTAGGTTTCTCATCTGCCTTCACGATATGGGCTAAGAAAGCCACATAATGCTTGCGGAGGTACTTTTGAGCTTTGGTACAAGACATGAGTTTAAGCCCCTTGTAAGGTTTTTCCCCGTAGATTTGTAGTATGCTTCCGGTCAGGAGAGGAATACGAATGGTCTTTTCGTGACAAATCACTTCGGCATGATTCTTTGATAACCAGTCCATGCCTACTATAACATCGAAACTACCCAGTTGCATGGGTATAAGATTGATAGGGAAATCATGCTCACTTAGATTCAAAGTACAGTCAGGAATAACAGAATTAATTGTAATGGGTTTTCCGTCAGCTATCTCTACCGTAAAGGGGTTGTCTAGCTGTGTTCGGGCACTAGCAAGTAATGGCTCAAAGTCTAAGGATACAAAGCTTTTATCTGCACCGGTGTCAAAAAGAATCGAAGCGTATTGATTATTAATTTGGAACATACTGTTCACCACGTCGTTGCTAACTTGGGCTTGTTGGGCATTGATGTTGAATGCTCGACCTTGAGCTGCAGGGACGGCCTTGAGAAGCTTCGGACATTGGTTGCGGAAATGGTTAGGATCTCCGCATTGGTAGCAAGCTCTTGTTTGCGTGATTGTCGGGGCATGCTGCACAGTCGGTGTGGTAACTGGAACCCTTGCAGTATTCTTGCACACGTTGAATGTATTGCCGAAACGACCACAGTTGGTGCATTGACGACATTGAACGTTAGCGGGATGGTGATACTTGCAGTTGTTACACTGCGGAAAGGGTCCAGCGTAGGGCTTTTTCATCAGCGGTTGATTGTTAACTACTGGTTGACGAGTTGGAGGGACTTGATTAATTGGCACAGCAGGGGTAATCATAGCAAAGTTTTAGGATTTAGCCTTCCTCTTCCTGTTTTGAGAAGGTTCAGGTTTTTCCTCCTTAAGGGGTTCAGCTGAGGGTTTCTCAGGCACCTTCTTAGCCCCCGTCCTAGTCAGGGTTCCAGCCTTGACATGATTATCAGTTAACTGAGCAGCTAACCGGATGGTATCTTCCAAGGTTGCAGGATTCCTACCCCACACCGTGTCTTGAATTTGCATGGGTAGACCACCGATGTATTTCTCAATAGCCCGAGATAAAGGAGTAACCAGGTGAGGAACAAGTAGACTCAGTTCATGAAATCGGTTCGTATAAGCTAGATTTTCTCCACTTTCTTGAGTTAAGTCCCAGAACTCAGCTTCCAATTTCTTAATTTCATTTCTCGGACAAAATTCCCGAGTCATGAGCTCCTTAACTTCATCCCACGTCAATGCTAATGCGGCATCAGTTCCACGGGTTTGTTTCTCACCGTTCCACCAAGTGAGTGCTCTCTTTTGAAGAGCACTTGTGGCATACCGGACTTTTAGATTTTCAGGGCATTCGCTGTTGAGGAAAGTGTTCTCAATGCTTTCGAACCATTGTAGTAATCCGGTAGCTCCTTCAGTTCCACTGAACTTGGTGGGGTTGCAAGAACTGAATTGTTTGTAAGTACAAGTTTTGGGAGGGTTTGGTGCAGTTGGGTTTTGGACAGTATTGTTGCCTTGGTTCAAATGGGTAAGTAGAGTTGGAATGACCGCAACAACTTCACGTGCTACCATAGCAGCAATTTTACGGCCAGAGTTTCCAGATCGTGAACGGATTCGACGAGATGACATTCTGAAATATCATTAAGATATTTTATGAGAATTGGGTAATATGAGTTATACAATTTGTAAACGAAAATCGGGAATTTGGCATAATAATAATGATATGTTCCGAGTGTAATCGTTTGATTCGTAAATCAAAGCGAATACGTTGACTAATTAAAGTATTGGGTCAATCACAACTTTGTTGAAGACATGCGTACCTATAAGCAGATACTCATCCCGAGGGTTCCCAGGTAAGGTAAACAGGTCCATCGGTTGGTTTGGATTTATGCAAATACCTTGCCTAGACAGAACACCCCGAGATACAGGCATCCCACTCTTCCAGCATTACATGTATTCAGTTGTGAGACACAGACTTTGACGAGATTTTGAAAACCACGAATAATGATTCAAAGCTCATTTTGAAAACCATTTGATTTAGGCACACAATGCCTTGAATATGATTTAAGATTTGTGTGTGCATTGATAAAAATCAAAGTATAGGAAGAATCACATAGGGCATATAATCATGTAATCAAGTATAAAATGTAAAGCACACATATAATCATATCTATGCATATAATATACATGAGAGGACTCATGTGTAAGGTACTTAGTTATAGTCTAGGTCATTCCATTTCTAATAACCTAATTCCCTATAACCATGGCTCTTATACCAATCTGTCACACCCCGACCGACGGTGGAATCATCGGAGCGGACGAGGGAATGATTGATTGTTCATAACACATGGTTGTCTAATAGTGGAAATAATATTAAAATCAGATTACAAGATAATATAAGTTCAATATATAAAAATACGGGTGGTTACACTATGATTGCAGGAACTATCGAGATCGAATTCGTGTCCAATTTGGTCCGGATTCGAACTAGGGTTCGAAGGGGATTTGGGGTTTTGGTTAATCTGGGTTAAAACAAATTAAAACTGATTTGTACCACGGCTTAGTCCCTTTGTTCCACTGGTTTCTGCGCTTAATGTCTAGCAGGAGGTCCCGGGTTCGAACCGGGCCTCCAGCGTCTTTTGTTTTTAATTGTTTTTTTAACATTTTATCATTTAGAAAATTATTATTATATTAATAAATCAAAATAAAAATTATTTGGTTAACTAAAACATTTCAGGAATTATTAAATTAATTTTAAAAAAAATATTAAAACTTATGATTGTAAAATTTAATTATTATTTTGAATAACAAAGGTTATAAAACATTTGTAATTATTTTATGTAATTTAAATGCTAAAAAATCTTTTATGGTTCAAATTTAGATTATTTGAAAACATTATAAAGTTACATGTTAAATAACTAATTATTCAAATAGTTATTTAATAATTATTCAAATATTAGTTATTCAAATATTAGTTATTCATCTAACTATGTTACATATAATTAATTAATAAGTTGTTCCATAAAATTTTATTTAAGTTCTTGAAACTTATAAAATAATATAATTTTCTATATAATTTATTTTAAGGCTTGATAATGTAAGACCATTATATCTAATCATATAAAAGCTTAAAACTTTATAAAATGACTTTAGATAATTTTAAGGCCATTTAAAATAAATATTTAATTATTTACCTTTATTAAATTTTAAATAATTAATTATTAAATTAATTATTTCTTTTCGCACATCATATCTAATCTTTAATAATTCAATAAATAAATATTGATTAATTACAACATTATTTAAGCAAAACATGATCAATTGTGTTACTTTATTTTATTAGACTTAGTTATTAAAAACCCCCAAATTTCAATTGAAACCCTAATTCATGTTTATTCGTTAATCTTACCTTTAAACTTAACCTTGGAATCAATACATTTAGGTAACTCGTAAAAGAAATCGTTGGAGCCTCGTTTAAATTCTTATCATCACCTTATATATATCAAGTGAGTTTTCCTTGCCCGTTTTTACTTTATTTCACACCATTTTGGGGTGAAACATGATACTTATACATTATACACTTATAAACGTTTGAGACTTATAAAGCACTTGCAATTCATCTTTATATTTTGTCATGGTTATTTGTGTGTTGTAAGTGATTATATGAGATACATAGTTTGTTACAATCATTAACTATTGCTAGCCTGGCGACGTCTTAGATCTTTGGGCCTGACAAGCCTATTTGGTGCTAAAGTCGATGAACTGCCGACTCCTAGGAGCCGTATACTTGTGCACTAGGGAACCAAATACACTTAGCCAATCTTATATACTTGTAATCAAGTTGAGGTTTGATTGTAAAGATATGTGTTCTATAACCTTACTAGCTTATAACCTATGACATGAATTGCTACTTATAATCTTTTCATATTATGTATGAAAACTTGGGAAACTCACCAACTATTTATAGTTGACCTTTTATTTTTATCATGTTTCAAGAAAACCCCCAAGTTTGAAGTGAACACATGTTGCTGGCATAATCTAGGACTTGGACCTAGATAAATAAATAAAATGTTATGTTATGTTGAACTTATCGCATATTCAAGACTTATGTTTGTAATCACTTTTGAAACTATTAATTTGAATATTCACATTTAAACATAGCGTTATGTGGCTGTGAATAATCGTATTCCTCACGCCTCGACGTTTCCGCCGTCAAGGTTGGGGTGTGACACAAATGATCAAAAGCTACTACTGTGTTTCTTTCTATTTGTTGTTAACGTAAGAGGGTATAGGGACTAGGGTGGATTACGTGCTTCACTTATCGTTTTGCATATGTTTGAAGAATGAAGAGCGGTTGGATCTTTTTCGCATTTTCAATATTATACGTAGTAATATCATCATCATCTTTGAATCGAAGAAAAACTTACGTTGGATATAAAATTAACCGAATAGGTTGTGTATAAAATTTACGTATGTACGTACATGAAAATAAGTACATCCTAATGATATGTTTAAAATTGTATAAACTATAAAGCGTTATATTTTAAAAGTTATAAGATAAAAACTAGAGGTGGCAAAAGAAATCAAAACATGTGATTTTGGGTCATAATGGGTGTTTTAAAAATAAAGATGGGTTAGAATGGATTAAATAAAAACACAAGGGGGTCAAGATGGGTTAAAAGCCTTTTTGGAAAAAATGAAACATAGGTCAAGATGGGTTTTCAAAATTAGATATACAAGTCTAATTCAATGTTTCTTTCACTCAAATTGATCGCCTCCATCGCACAAGACACCACCGCACCACCACCACCACCGCATCACCACCGGTCCACCACACCACCACCGCATCACCACCGGTCCACCACACCACCAACACACATACAACCTCCCACCTCTATCGAGTTTTATTGTACATCACCACCGGTCCGCCGCGTCGCCACTGGTCCGCCGCGTCGCCCCGGGTCCGTCGCGTCGCCACGGGTCCGTATATGTATCTATCTATATGTGTTGTTGGAATGTAGTTGCATCTGTCTATTATAGATGAAGTCTTATATGTATCTCTTTGAGCTCGTATATGCATCTATCTATATGTGTTGTTGGATTGTAGAAAACTAGTAAAATAGTGTTGAATTTTTTAAAAATGACCTATCCTGATCCGAACCCATCCTGATCCGAACCCATCCTGATCCAAACCCATATTAACCCAAACCCATCCTGACCTTTTTTTCTAAATGACCCATCCTAACCCAAACTCATCCTGACCCAAATCCATCCTAACTTAACAACCAACCTAATTCAACCCACCCATTTTGTCACCTCTAATATTAAAAACAAAATATGAGTTAAATTACTTAAATTAATACTAAATTTTTAAAAAAAGGAAATCAAATGTAGCATCTATGGGTGAACATGGGCGGCCGCCTCTTTCTTTAGAGTCGGACAACTCCATTTTGCGGGCGAACGTCTTAATTTTACGAGTGGTGCCACCTGTATTGATTATATGTCTGATTTTTGGTAGCCCCAGGCACCACGCCCGTCTTTAAAGGGGCTATCGACTTGTTAGGATTAGACATTTTGAGAAAAATTTGTTGAAGGGGATATTTTTAAGAAAATATAATTAAGTAGGTGTAAAATGAATAAAATACTCGTTTATATTTCTAAATTTAGAACTTTTAATTATTAAATAAAATGGGTCTCAGCTCACCCTATATTCTTTCCCATCAATATTCCTTCAAAAGTCACCACCACCAACACCCCTTCATATCTCTTCACTCAACTAAGACCACCGACACCGGCACACACCACTACCACCACCACTAGCACGTCGTTATCACCACCGACACCATCACCTCCGCAACCACCGTGGATTAATGCAGATCTAGATCGATTAAGTGGGGTGGTGGTGTGGTATGGGTGGTGGTCTGGTACGGGTGGTGGTCTGGTGACGGTGGTGGTCTTCTGACGGTGGGGGACCCTTTTCTTGTTTTATTAGAGCATTCGTATGTTTTATATATTTGTGTGTGTATTCCCTATATTTTAGAGAATAGTTGCAAGTAATTGTGGGTAAATGAGAGATAAAATATTATGAGAAAAGTTCAAATACAAAGGGAGCATTATGTAAAAAGTGTGAGAAGCAATCGGTGAGTGACATGTGACATATTTTTAAAAATGGAAGGAGGGGTATTTTAGGAAATCTAATTTATTTAGATGAAGGTATGGGATATATTGACTTTTTCTGTACGATTGAGGTTTTCAAACGATCAAACAATCAAATTCATCTTATATCAATTTCAATCGTTGAAGATTTAGACGTACGAAGTTTCAGCTTACATCAATTTCAATCGTTGAAGATTCAAACGATCGAATTCATCTGTTGAAGATTGTTTTACATCAATTACTTCGCCGATGTCGACAATTGATCATCAGTTTGGTACGTATGAAGACGATTATATACTGTAATTGAAATAATATGTTAATTTTCGCACCGTAATTTTGTCGTTTGGATCATCATTGTGTCGGTACTGTCTGATTTCTGTGAATTTTGTTATTGATTGACATCATCATTGTGTCATAGGTATCATTATTGTGACATAGGTATCATCATTGTGTCTTTTTGTTCGTCATTGTGTCTTTTGTATTGTCATTGTGTCTGAATAAAACAGTTATTGTGTCTATACTGTTAGATTACTCTGGACATTATCAATATGTTGTTGAACATATTTTATAAATATCAGGTGAGTCTCTATATGTTGTGTCTTTTATGCTGTTGTGTTTGTTATATGAATTTTGTTATTGATTGACATCATTATTGTTTCTTAGATATCATCATTGTGTCTTTTTGTTCGTCATTGTGTCTTTTGTATTGTCATTGTGTCTGAATAAAACAAATATTATTAATCAATTGGTTACGAATAAAGACGAGTTGTGTTTTTATCTTAATTATTTGAATAGTTACAAGTCTAAGGCCGATGAAGTTCAAATGGTCACCCTACCTCCAAGCAGGAGAGATAGGTTTGCAGAGTTAACTAGAGGGAGCGAACGAAATGAAGCAAAATTCCGTGCACCTGTTAAGCAAAAGACAAAAGGTAGACCGAAAAGAATGAAGTCAGCTCATGAGTTAGCTATCGAACAAGCAGGAAAAAAGTTGAGAAATTGTGGGTTTTGCAAACAATCTGATCACATTATACGTAATTGCAGCTTATATCTTCAAAGCATTAAGGATAAACAAGCTTCAAACACCTCAACAGTTGATTTTATGCCTATTCAAGAATAGGATTTATTATGTCATAAGATTAATTGTGTCATTATATTCATTGTGTCATTATATTCATTGTGTCATAAGACTCATTGTGTCATATTTGAAGAGTTTTGTTTACGTTTGATTTTGACGATAAAAACAAGTTATCAAAATACTATTGTGTAATGTAAAGTAACATATAGCAATAAATATTAACATGTCAACACATAGCAAAATATAACAACATGCCAACATACCAACATACCAAATTACTATTGTTTCAAATTAACATTGTGTCAAACTACCATTTTGTCAAACTAGCATTGTGTCAAACTACCATTGTGTCAAACTACCATTGTTTCAAACAATCATTGTATCAAACAACCATTGTGTCAAACAATCATTGTGTCAAACAACCATTGTGTCAAATTACTTTTTTGCCCCTCCACCTGTTAGCAGTTTTTCACTTATTTACATGGTTGCCACCGTGTTTTTTTAAACCATTGATCTATTTTAATAAGTTGATCCAATGACCAGAATTATTTCTCACCCTTTTTAGAATATATAGCCTTTGTAGCATATCATCTTCCAAATATTATAGTTCAACAATATATTTGAGAAATCACTTTTCAACCCGTATAAAATTTTTAATATATTTGAAAGTGGTGTGTGAGGAGATAAGAGAGAAAAAGTAATAATAAAAATATAAAAATACTATTTGATTGAAAATGAAAGATAAAAAATAGTAATTTTAGTGTTATTATAATGATAGGGATAGATAATCTGATGTGAAAACTTACTCTCTTTCTCTTGATGGCTTTATATTGATGCGTTTTGAAATTAAATAAAATTAACTAATTGGCTTGGTGGTACATTAACGTGTCTTGAACGTTGCATGTTTGGTTTGATTCAAGCAAACTCCACTTTTTTTTATCTAAACTATATGCATTCTATCTAAAAAATATCTTTTTTTTCAATTAGTTTTATCCCTGCCGTATTGTGACGGGATTTATTTAAGTACCTAGGTGTTATGCACCGAAAAGGATATCTTTACATAACATTTGTGCATAAGTATTTTTATGTTACATATATTTGATTAAGAAAAAAGTAAATCATTTAGTAAGATCTCTAAAGTGTCAAAAACAATGAAGCAATGAATCTTGAACGGGTAGAGATGAAGTTGAAATCTTAAAGATGCTTGATTAGTCCAATAAATAAAAATGCAAACTTCCACTGTAATTATAATTTAGTCGATATAATAAAACAAAACAAAACAAAATAAGATAAAATTACAAAAAAAAACATCTTTTAGGTTTATATAAAATTATATGTAATATGATTAGAGTACTTTTTAAAGATAAAAGATGATATCTGTAATTTTTATAAACATAAAGGGCGTTTTCTGTAATTTAGGAATAGATAAGCACCTTAGAAAATTCATCATTGTATACTTGTAGCTCCTTACGAATTCATATATTCACATATGCTAAAATTTTATATCGGATGACCAGATAAAAGAGTATCTCCAAAATTATTTAGTTGGTGCAAAAACCATTAAACATGGGGTGTTCAGTTAATATGATTAAGGGCCAGAGCTATAATGAAAACATACAACAGGTTGGTTCAAACCGTTCAATGACATATACATATCTGCTGGGTTACTTTCCCATGTGTTGAATTTGTATTCTTTTTTGTCAGGTTGCGTTGTTGTTGTTCTTATTGCTATTCGTCCTTGAGTGAATGCATCAAGTAAACACATTATCAATGAGTTTCATATTTTTCATTTACTAACATATAAATTTTTATTTAAAAACAATAAAATTTTTAAGAACGAATAATGAAACCACTATAAAATAAATAAAGTTGAGCGAAATACTTTAGTGTGCATTTTATCATTCATGTTAATGAATTAAGTTAATAACCTTATAAGATGATTCCATTAATAAATATAGCACTTATACCTAAAATGATAACTGATCTAAGCAATTCAATGACGTGAATAAATTCATAAAATACAGATTGTACATGTCAATTGTGTCATGGGACGAATTCAATTGAAAAAGCGACAACAAATTAACATAAGTAAACCTTTAACAAAATTAAGTAAAGACTAAATTACAAATTTCATCCTTTATGTTTGGTGAAAATTATGGAATGGGTCCTTTCGAAAAATGACTTTCACTCAATGTCCTTTTTTTTCAAAAAGTTATTACGTAATACATCTTTTTTACTAACTGGGGTTAAATAATTCTGTTAAATCAAGGGCATTATTGTTATTTTATTTATAAAGGATTACTTTTGTAATGTTAAAGTTTCTTTTTATTCTTCAATTCTATTTATTTTTTTATTTTATTATTTTTATTAATTGATTATTTTGCTTATTTATTTTATATAATATATACTATTTAATTTATTTATTTTTATTATATGTTTTTAATTATATATATATATATGTATATATATATTATATGTAACACATAAAGTACCACTAATTTTTATTAAACTATTTTAACTCTAATTAAATAGTTTTAATTAATTTAAAGTTATTTTTTATATCTAGCTTTCTAACGGCTATATTTAAAAATTCCCATCATAATGTATTATTCATCTCATTCATCTTTAATTTTTTTAAAAACCCTAAATGACATATCAATATGATAATATTTTTTAATCAAATTTGTAGTACTCATTTTGATCAATTAAGATGACTCGACACATAAAGATACTAATTGGAGCCCTCATTTTCATCTCATTCTTCTTTAATTTTTTTAAAAACCCTAAATGACAAATGATAAAAGTAATAACTAAAATAGTAAGTATATATAATAAAATAATTAAAATAGTTTTAAAATGATAAAAGTAATAACTCTAATCAAAGAAACAAAAAAATAAATTTTATTAAAAAATTATTTCAATTTGTAATAGGTTTTTAATATAAACCATAACTCAAACTATTTAACACAGTTGAAAATTTTATACCAAAATGGTATTAAAATCTTTATATCATAAGCCAAACTATTTAGCACAATTGAAAATTTTATACAAAAATTATATTAAAATCTTTATACCATACGCCAAACTATTTTTAAAATTTTTTTTAAACCAAAATAATAATAAAAAAGCGTTAGCGAAAAAAAACCGATTACTAATTTAAATTATATAACATGAAAAAAATATATTTTTAACTCAATATTTTTAACCCTCTAATTTGTAATTGTACAATTAGAAAGGTAGATAAATAAATTTTAAAAACAAAAAATATATATATATATATATATAATAAATTAAAAAACTATTATTAAAAGTATAACTTATAAAAAAATTTAAAAATAATTACGTAATAATATTTAAGATTATAAAATAAAAAGTGTATTAAAAAGATAAAGTAAACAAAATAAAAACATAAAGAAAAAACAGAATAGTAAAAAAATTACAGATTTCATCCTTTAATTAATAAGGACAAAATGGTCATTTACACAAAATTAACAGAAAAAGTTAACTTTTGTTAGTTGAAAGGACATAAAGTGTGACAAGTTTTTAAATAAAGGACGCTCAGTGTAATTATGAAAGTTTAAGAATAAGATTCATAATTTTAAACATACTTAAAGGATAAAATTTGTAATTTAGTCTTAAGTAAACCTTTAACAAAACTTTGTAAAGCCGAACAACAATCTACTACCATACATTTAGCAAACATAATGGGGGTCATTTATAATTGGCTAGATTCTTTTATATAGTCAGAACCCAATGTTCATTTTGTGTAGAAGTAGAACTCGTAAATCATTTTAATTAAAACATTTGATTATTTGAAAAGATGCGGCTTCCTATCACATACATATTAGTAATTATCAACACCAAAAAAATCTTAACTTCTTGACATAAACCATGTGAAAGACTTGTAGGAAATAGTTTGTTTGCTTGGTCCGTAAACCCAGCCTTACTTTCACCCTTTTGACCCGAATCCTTATGACCAGTACCCGACCTGATATGCCCCACATGGGCTGCGACGAAGGTTTCGTATAAGACTTACCATTTCTTTGATATTAATATTATGAATCCAAGGATCGCAATTCAGGAATTATCAGTATTAAAATAAATCAATTTAATGATCGCGGAATTATCATTAATTGACGTTTAATTGTTTGAATGATTAATTATGAACACAACCACAGAAACACAGTAAACACGAAATCAATAATTATTCAAAAGTATTTCATTAACTATAACGTAATGATTACAAAAGAATAATAATGAATACTATAAACAATCGAATACAGTGTATCAAATAATGTTGATGTTGATGCGACGGCGATTAGGGTTGCACAATGGTGTAACTTGACAGCCGTAATAATGATTGATTGTGTTCACCGAGATGTGAAACCTAGGACTCATATTTATAGATGATTTGAGTCGGTTAAGGAAACACCGGATCTCTCGGGATTTGTTGTTGATCTTGTTGACTTGTTTGACTTCTTGGAATTGATAATCACACAAGTATACTGGTCTTCCGCAGGGGTCTTGCCTTCCGCAGAACTTCTGTTCTTCCGTAGGAGATTTGCTTTTCCGTAGGAATGTTGTTCTTCCGTAGATAATCTTCCTTCCGTAGGAGTCTTCACTTCATGGAACTTGATCATCCGTAGGAACTTACACTTGGTCATTTGGTCTTGTATGAAACATATCTACGGATTAACAAAATTGTTCATCCGTAGATGTTTCCTACACTTAGTCAGTTTTATCAAATCCATCCCAAGAATATTGTTTCTCTTGTCAAAGCACAAATCAACACACATATATATATGGGGTTAACCTATAGATTCAAATCACATATATATATATTTTGACTGTTACAAATGTTAATTACAAGACTTGATTTTCAAGTACTAAGCCTATACAAAATTGATCTAGTCCTATACAATCTAGACCTAACAATACTCCCCCTTAGGCTTAGCTCCTTGTAATCAGTCCATCAAAACTGCTAGCTCCTTGACTCTAGCTATCATCTTATTGTAGAAGTAAGATACAGCAGATTTCTGATCATCATATTTGTACTTTATCTGCATCCTGCTGATCTTCTTCAGTGTGTCATAACTCAGTCCTAAGACATCTTCTTCCGTAGTGAGTGTTTCCACTACACTATCGTTATGCACAATCTCTAACTCATCTTCTTCAGATATCCTGAGCTCTGACACATCATCTATGTTTGTTCCTTTCAGTAACCCAGCCTCATGTTTTCTTCTCTTGTGTGCCTTTGCATGCAATTTATCTATCACTTGAATTATATGCACATACAAGCAGAGGTCATTCTGGGCTTTTTCATCTGTTAGCTTTGGGAAGAATTTATCATGTAGGTATGATGTGTAGCTTGGATGCAGCATTTTTAGTTCCATTGGATCAAAAATTCTTATCCTGTCACCCTTCTTCCCATCTACATTTCTCAGCAGCACCATCTCTTTGTTCTTTTCAATGTATCCCCATTCCGAGATAGGACAAGTGAATTGGTTTCCTGAGATGCTTTTGATGGTGTGTGAGCTTCTGGTACATCCCACTCTTCTTAACAGATCATCATCTACAAGGGATGAGACTTCAGCTGTCTTTCTTTTCTGATTTTGCTTCATTCTGTTGTGCTCCTTATCATTTCTCTTTGCTTGCATGAGCACATCATCAGAAAAGCTTGTCTTCATGCCATTCACAGCTGCAGAGAAGTCTCTCCCCCTGAGATGGATTGGAAAGTTGAACATTGGGATGCTCTGAAGATCCCTGATGTCTTGCTCTGGGAGGCTGAGCATGGCTTCTACATCATGGAAGTATTCAATCCTTCCAGATGTTCTCTTGATTATTGCACAATCCCAGTCTGGATCATATTTCCAGGCCATAATCCTGTTTTCTTCCACAGAACTGGGAGTTGTGATATGATCATACAACTGTACAAGAGTTGATTTCTTCTCTGTGATTTCTCGTACAGTTGTACCCAGAGGCCATACCTTTCCGGGAATCACTGCCCGTGGCTCTCTGATAAGTGTTTCCTTTTCCTTGTGCTGATCCTTTGGGTCAACTGTTATTGGATCAGCAACAAGTTTACTTGATTGTTCTTTTGGATGTGGAGCAGTGGTTCTGAATTTTACACCAGTTTCCAGCTCCACCTTCATCACGTGCTCCATCATCCTCCGCAGTTCTCCAGTTGTTCTGCCCTTGAGCTCATGCGGTTTGTAATTGTGCCCCTGTAACCAGCAGGTCATATTGTACTTTGAGAGTTTTGCTGTGTCACAGTGGCCCAATTCTTTTCTTAATTTCTCCAATGATTGAAAAGTGGTAAAGGCTTCATAATCACAATTTGGGATCATGAACCTTGCAAATTCAAAGTCTTTCAATGCATTGGCCATTTCTGTTCTGTTCATCCTCTCAACCATATCATACGGAAACCCATGGTTGATGAGGGTCATGAACATGCTGGAGTCAGGCCTCTCTTCCAAGATATCAGCAGTTGTTAGAAGGTCATCGGCCTTTTCATTTTGTTCTTGTTTCAAAGTTGCCTCTAGTTCCCGTTTGGTTTTGAACAATGCATCAATGATTTCATTGTTGCATTGAGCATCTTCTCTCAGCCTTTTCAAACTGGCATCCTTCTTTGTTAGTTCTTCATCCTTTTCTTGGATGACTCCATATAGCTCCACAATTCTTTGTTTTCTTTTGTTGGATTTAAGCACCAACTTGTTATATTTTGCCACCAAAAAGCTCTTGCTCACAGGGATGTCGCTGTCACTTAAGTCATCTTCATTGTAAGCAGTGACATCCTGAGCAGAAGTTTGAGTCTCCCCTGGTTCATCAGCAGGTATTGGCTCGGTATGAGCTGATGAATGTTGTTCATCTGTCTGAGTTGGAGAGAAAGGAACAGTGCTGGCTTCAGATAGTAATTCGGTGTCTCCTGAGTGTACAGAGTGTACAGACTCAGTCACCTCAAGTGGTTCAGTCTCAGCACTTTCCGGTGATTGGGGTTTTGGGGATTCTGGTGGTGGTTGTATGGGTGATTGGATTTGGAGTGGAGATAATGGTTGAGTGTGATGAGATGAAGATTCGGAGGATGATATCAGAACAGGTGATTGGTGTGGTTGAATTGGAGAGATTGGTTGGGTGTTGAGGCTTGAAGGTGATTGTGGTTGTTGAGGTGATTGGCTTGATGATGTATGTTGTAGTGGTGGTGTTTGGATTGGTGATTGTTGTTGGTGTTGTGGTGTTTGGTGTGGTGAGTGAGAAGATTGAGCAGAATCAGCAGATGATTCAGCTTCATCTTCCCACGCCAACTCTTGTGGCAGATCAGCATGTGGATCAATAACATGAGCAAACATAGGCATGTCAGGACCTTCATACTTTCCACTCAGTTTATTCAGCACCGATTTGTTCAGGTGAGCTTGAACAAACACTTCTCCAACCCTGTTCAAGCTTGGGAGCTCAGAGTTAATCACCAATTGCAGGAATCTGGGGAACATGTACATCTTCGCATTCTTTTGTAATTTGACTTGCTCGCACAAACAATTGAAGATGTATCTTGCATAATTGTAGATTCTTCCCTCAAACACCCCAATAATTCCTGATGAGATGTGTCGAGAAAATCTGTCTAATCCCGACTTTCGGTTTGACATGCACTTCAGGTAGGTGTGACATAAGAACCTGTACGGTTTGCACAGCCTACCCTTTTTGATTTCTCCTTTTTCATAATCACCATCGTACCCCATGAGATTGAATACCTTTTCTATGTATTCATTCTCGAAAACGTCCGGGTGACCTATCTCTCTATCTCCGAGTTCCAAGCATCTTCGTAAGGTGCTTTCATTCACTCGAAGACGCTGACCCAGAACTTCAGCTACTATGACCTCCTCATTGTTTTGTTCTTCCACTCGAGCCGAATTCCAAAATCCGATTATGTGCGACTGATGAATCACAGGCTCAGCCGTCAGGGCGTAAAAGAGCCTGGATCGTCGGAGATATCTGATGATATCTCGACATCCTTCCGCTGCTGGATCATCAGCGTTCAAGTATGCACACACATTATGCTCCTTAGCAAATCTATTTGCCATCTGCAAAGAAAATCAAGTTAGAAAACACGCAGTTGAATCGTTTGAATGACAATAATCGATTAACCAGTTCCGTATTGATGTTTACGACATGATTTACCTTTGCAGTAACTGTAATCGGTTACTGGATAATGTTGATATTTTGAAATTTTGAAAAGGGGGAAAAAGTGCGATTTTCTAGGTTAATCTGAAAAAGTGCTCTGTAAAAGTGAAATGAATTTTAAGAGTCAGACACCTTATTTGTAGTCCAACAAATTAACTTCTTTTATTAATTATGTTGGGCTCACATTATGTTGGGCCCACTTTCATTTATTCCTATGTTGGACCCACTTCCATTTATTCCTTTTCATATCCCAAGTGTTTAGAATGCATTATCTCTTCCGCAGAACATCTGCGGAACCTTGACATCTGCGGATGTCAACATCTGCGGAACCTTAACTTCTGCGGATGTCAACATCTGCGGAACTTTACATTGGATGTAAGTTCAAATAATGCATTTGTTTTGTTTTGCTTGTTTTGCTGCTGAATCAGAGATCACATAATACTTCTACGGATGAGCGGTATTACTGTGACTTCTGCGGATGCAGAAATTTCACTGTTACTTCTACGGATGAGAAGTATTACTGAAACTTCTGCGGAGCTTAAAGTTTAGAAAACTTTAAATGTATGATATCTACTTAGTAGACTCAATTGTTGATGTTGGACATTGTTGACTTCATTTGCATGGCAATGTAGTACAAGAAAGCAAGTGTCCTGTATCCTGCATTCAAGTTAGTGCTCAAGATCCAATTCCTTCAAAATAATTCAGATCAATTATCAGCTTTTATTGTTTGTTTTTCATGCATGAACTACTCCCCCTAAATTTGTGATTAATGTGAAACTGTTGCATTCATCATAAATTTAAGTTGTGAACAGGCATGACAGGCTTATGACATTCTAAATGAGAGAAATTCTGTTGAAATAACAATGAAGCATCTGTGAAACAGGTACATGCATGCATATATATATAGAGGGATCATACTATAAATTGGCTTCTGCTGATGTTGTTAGTTGATTCAACACATATCTGATTGCAAGTATATAGATCCACTTAAATTCAAACAAGAGTGTTGTATCAACTAGGCATGCAAGTTATCATGTTGTGAAGTTTGTTAATCAGTAGCAGTCATGAGTCCCACATTCAATTATCGTTAGGGTATGTCTTCCGTAGATGAGGCAAATCACTACATTCCACACTTAAATACTATGTACATTAAGTTATAAGTTCTATCTTGAGACAATTTTCAGTCTCATGAATGCTTTGATGTGATAGCTCTTGAGCTTGATGTTCAATGGATCACAAGTGATTCCTTTTTAGAGCTGAAATATGATCTTCATAGTCACCAGGTCTTTACTTTCGTAAAACAGAGGTGAACTTTAACCCAGGTCTTTGTTGACACAAAACAGAGGGAGAATGAAGATCACACTTGTTAATCACATTCCCAGGTCTTTGTTCACACAAAACAGAGGGAATATGACTTTGCAAAGATAGAATATTATAAAGTATTTTACATAGTGTGCTTGTGTAAGTGATTTGAGCACAGTAGGAGAGAACATACCTTCATGATTCTCAAATGGAATCCTCACAGACAGTTACCTCATGTTTTTAGTTTGGCATGCTCTTAGCTTTGTTTCCACTCAAGTTGAACCTACTCACATATCAGTATGATATAAGTCAGATTGAGTGTTTGTTTAATAGCCAAGTATAGTCTACTATCATTTCCCATATATAATGCATGTATAGATGTTCTAACAGACACTTAAGTTATCCTCAACGATTACTCTTCACAAAGTCAGTCATAAGCTTTTGTTGATTTATTCTAAGTTAATCATCCCTAAAGATTCTATCAGAAAATTGAATCTAACAGAATCAAATGCTTTAGTAAACAAATCAGCAAGCTGATTGGTTGTGTCTACTTTGACTAACTTAATTAGACCCTTTTCTGAACAATCTCTTAGAAAATGGTATCTAATTTCAATGTGTTTAGTTTTACTATGTTGAACTGGGTTAGCAGTTATAAACATAGCAGCTGAATTATCAATATGAATTGGTGTGTGAAGGAAATTGTAACCATAATCAAGTAATTGGTTTTGCAACCAAAGTACTTGAGAGCAACCTGCTGAAGCAGCTATGTACTCTGCTTCAGCCGTGGATACAGATACATTTGTTTGCTTCTTGCACTGCCATGAAACAAGTCTTGGTCCTAAGAATTGACATCCACCAGTTGTGGATTTTCTGTTGTTGTTGCACCCTCCATAGTCACTATCTGAGTATGAGTAGAGGCTGAAGTCTCCATCTTTGGGATACCAAAGTCCCAATGCAGGTTTCCCTTTCAGATATCTGAAAATTCTCTTTACAGCATTCAAATGTGACTCCTTTGGGTCAGATTGATACCTGGCACAGACACAAACAGCAAACATTATGTCAGGTCTACTGGCAGTTAGATACATTAAAGAACCGATCATAGATCTATACAATCTTTGATCTACGGATTTGCCAGCAGGGTCAGGCACAATCTTGTCTATTGTTGATGCTGGTGTCTTGCATGAAGTGGAATCAGCAAGATTGTACTTCTTCAAAATTTGATGAATGTACTTCTCTTGATTGATGAAAATGCCATCTGATTTCTGATGAACTTGTAAGCCAAGGAAGAAAGTCAATTCTCCCATGGAGCTCATCTGAAATTCAGATTTCATTAAGTCTTCAAAGTTTTGACACAGCTTCTTATTGGTGGATCCAAATATGATGTCATCAACATATATTTGAACAACCAAAAGATCTTGATGTTCTTGTTTGAGGAAGAGTGTCTGATCAATTGTTCCTCTCTTGTACCCATTCTTCAGCAGGAAGTATGATAGTGTATCATACCACTTTCTGGGTGCTTGATGAAGACCATACAAGGCTTTGTCAAGCTTGTATACTCTATGTGGATAATCAGGGTCTTCAAAACCAGGGGGTTGAGCCACATAGACTTCTTCATCAATTTTCCCATAAAGGAAAGCACACTTCACATCCATCTGATAGACTGTGAACCTCTTGAATGATGCATAAGCGAGGAAGACTCGTATAGCTTCAATCCTTGCAACTGGGGCAAAGACTTCATCATAGTCTATTCCTTCTTCCTGAGTGTATCCCTGTGCAATGAGTCTGGCCTTGTTTCTTACTATGATACCTCTGTCATCCAGCTTGTTCTTGAAAAGCCATCTTGTGCCAATTGGATGTTGACCTGAAGGCAAATCGACAAGAGTCCACACTTTCTGTTTTCTAAATTGTTGCAACTCTTCTTGCATGGCCTCAATCCAGCTGTTATCTTTCAGGGCAGCTGTGATGTTTGCTGGGACTGTTTGAGATAAAAAGCAGGTGAACAAACAAATGTTTGCCACACCTCCTTTGCTCCTTGTGGTTCTGGCATGCAGGTCCCCAATGATGTTGTCTGTTGGATGAGATTTGTGTACTCTGCTTGTTGAAACAGCATCAACTTGAACTGTGGAGTTTAAGTTTGAGAAGCCCATTGAAGCAGATGGTGTTAGCTGTGAAGTTGAGTCGATGAAATAATCAAAAGACTCATGGTCATTAGGATCAGCTGGTGTTTGATTGGCTGCTTTGTCTTCTTCCGCAGGAAGTTCTACGGAATCAGCATTTTGTTCTTCCGCAGGAGGTTCTACGGAAGCAGTATTTTGTTCTTCCGCAGGAGTTATATCATCCACGGATGAACAATGTTGGTCAGCTGGTAATGGTGGTTGGATGACTACCTCCTCTTCATTTCTAGCATCAGTAGTAACATCTATGGATGAGTGAACATCTGCTGATGAATTTACATGTGCTGGGGATGAAGAGTTAGCTTCTCCAGAAATAGCTTCATGCTGCTGACTTGATCTTTGTTGTGGTTCAGCTGGCACACGTGCTCTTGGTGGATCAGCTGTTAAAGGCACTTCATTCACACTTGGTGGCACAAAAGGATAACATGTATCCGCAGCACCTGCATTGATCAAATAACCAGTGTTAAATGATTCTGTTAATGCATCTATATCAAATAACCAAGATGATCCTTTTACATTGGTAGTAAACATGGATTCATCAAAAGAAACATTGGGAGTTTCTTCAACTATGTTATGTTCTGGAATGTACACCCTGTATGATTTAGAAGTGGATGAATATCCAACAAAGAAACCATCATAGGCTTTTTCAGAAAATTTTCCCAATTGTTCTTTAGTATTTAAAACAGACACATGACACCCAAAAGCTCTAAGATATCCTATAAAAGGTTTTCTTTTAAATAAGAGTTTGTAAGGTGTTTTATTATGTTCTTTGACTATCAAAGTTCTGTTTTGAACGTTGCAGGCTGTATTCACAGCTTCTGCCCAGAATGTAATGGGCAGCTGAGAATCAGCAAGCATTGTCCTGGCTGCTTCTATCAGTGTTCTATTTCTCCTTTCAGCCACTCCATTTTGTTGTGGAGTTCTTGGGGCACTGAATTGTCTAGCTATTCCTTTAGTCCTGCAAAAAGAATCCAAATCAGCATTAACAAATTCAGTTCCATTGTCACTCCTAAAAATTTTAACTTTTAAATCAAGTTGATTCTCAATCTTGATTACAAAGTCCATTAATGTTTCAGATGTTTCACTTTTATGTTTTAAGAAAAAGACCCATGTAAATCTAGTGAAATCATCAACTATCACCAAACAATATTGTCTTTTTCCAATGCTCAGCACATTGGTTGGACCAAAAAGATCCATGTGAAGCAATTTGAGTGGTGTAGTGTTTGTGTTGATTGTTTTGGATTTGTGAGACACTCTGTGTTGTTTTCCTTTATAACATGAAGAACAGTGATTAGAACAATGAAATTCTTTCTTTGGTAATCCAATGACTAAGTCATTTTTCACCAATTTATTCATGTTCTTCATGTTGGAATGGACAAGCCTTCTATGCCACAATTGAGATTCATCTTCGGAAGATTTGGACAGCAGGCATGTCTCATGTTTGGTGAGTGTGGTGTTGTTCATATCAAGATGTATGTGTTGCCTTTTCTTGATGCTTTAAGAAGTATCCAGTCTTCTGGAACTGTAAAACCTGGCTTAAGAATGTAACAGTTAGTGTTATCAAATAGTGTTAAATAATTTTGATCACAAATTTGGGAAACACTAAGTAAATTATACTGCAAATTTTCACAGTAATTTACTTTATCAAATGTTAAAACACCATTAGTTACCATTCCTTCACCAACAATTTTACCTCCCTTCTTATCCCCACCAAATGCCACATAAGAGGCATGTTTATGTTTGAAGTCATGGAGAAGTGCACAGTTGCCTGTCATATGTCTGGAACAACCACTGTCAACATACCACTTGTTGTCAGCTCTCCATAATTGTTCCTGCACACAAAAAGAACACTAATTAGAATTGACAACCCAAGGCTTAATTGTCTTGGATTTGCCAGTTGTGTCAACTATAGTTACTCCTTCATGAATTAATCTTGAAGTTTCATTATTAGTTGGTTCTTTTTGATCTGATGTTTGTGAGGATGATTCTGTTGAAGATGATTCGAGTTTCTGAGTGTCTTCATTCTTATCCGAATCTCTCTTCAACTTAGCTTGTTTTGGTTGGTATCTCAACTTTGAAGAAAATCCTGTAGTCTTGAAGGTTTCTTCATCTTTCTGTTTTGATTGGGACACAGGAGTTCCTTTATCAAAGTTGTCAAAGAAATCATCAACAGCTTCCGGTAGTTTATCAGACAAATCCACCTTTTTATGAGGTGTCTTAGCCTGTGTTGGCATTTTCTTCTTCACAGTCTTGTCAGCAACAGATGATCTTTTCTTTGAGTTTTGTTTTTCCTTCTCAGGCTTTGTCTTTTTGTCACTTTCTGAGTCTGATGATGTACCTTGTGATTTCTTGTTGCTCTTTTTCTTGTTCTTCTTATTAAAATAACATTCCTGAGTGGAATGGTTATTTTTGTCACATATGTCACAATGTTTGTTGAAGAAACAGTCATCAGTCATGTGATTGTTCATGTTGCAAATGGAACAGTAACTACTGAAGTAACATTCATCAGTGCTGTGATTCTTCATATCACACCATTTGCAATATTTCTCAGAATTTTCTTCTTCAGCCTTCTTTTTGGTCTTTTTCTGACTAGCTGAGCCATCAGTTGATTTCTTCTTGGGTTCATCAGCTGGTAATTCTTCATGTTTATTTGTGGATGGCTTCTGTTGTTTGCCATTTAGCTTTTTGTGAGCATGTTTGATGTTTTCCCGTTTTATCTCATCCACATTATCAGTATCTTTCTTCCGTTGTTTTTCTGCGGAATCAGTAGTCTTTGTCTTCCGCAGATGATCTACGGACTTGGCAGTTTTTGCTTTCCGCAGATGATCTACGAATTCCTCAGTCTGTTCTTTCCGAGGATTTTTGTTTGAATTTTTCTTACCTTTATCAGATGACAAAGGTGATTTTGTGCTTGATCCGCAGCTGTCGATCTTGGGAAGATGCAGTTCTTGTAATCCTTCATTAAGTTCAGCAATCCTCTTACAAATGGTCTTCAGCATGTTCCGTTGCTTTGGCGGATATTGCAGCTTTGATTCTTCAAGGACTCGTGGAAGACCAGATTCAACTTGAACATTCTTACCAATGTTCAGTTGAACAGTGTCATGTTCATCAGAATCATCCAGGTCATCATAGTTATCAAAATCTGATTCATTATGTTTAATTGACTCTGATTCAGTTGATTCAGTTTCACTCATCTCAGCTTTATTGTTGTTTATTTGACTATCTTTTATGTCAATGTTGGTGCTTTGCACAAAATGATTTGACAAGTTGTTAGTCATTGTTTCAGGTAAAGGTGTGTAGTTATTATTAATAGGTGGTGCCACTGCATTATAACCCAACCCTGACCTGTTCTTTGATTCAATATGAGAATTGAGTAACTTCTCATATTGCTGAGATGATAATTGAAACTTCTGAAGTTTCACTTCAGTAGATGCATGATCAGCCATGGATTTTGTTAAGGAAGTGGTCAGATGCTCAACTTGGGCTTTTAGGCTGTAGTTTTCAGAAACATATTTTTCTAAATCTTTTTGTAAGGAGTTTATTTTGATTTGATATAGTTTCTGTTCTCTTAAGTGTGATTCATTTAAAACCATAGTTTCTTTTACTTTATCAGCCAGTTGTTGAGCATGGACTCTATATCTTTCAACTTCCTCAACACAAGTTGATGAACATAACCTCTCTTTTACCTCTTTGGCCATTGGGGGAACTTTGTTTTCCATATGTGCTATCAGTGCTTGATTCTCCTCTATCACTTCCTTTTCATATAAGCTCCAGTCACAAGTTCCATCCTGAAGTATGATCAGCCCTGTCTCCTTAGAGTTACTTGGTCCTGCTGATGTATTTGTGGCTGGTGGGGATGTGAGCTGAGGTTGTCTATGCAGAGATCTTTGAGAGGTTGGCTGCTGATTTTGATAGTGTTGTTGCTGATGATGTTGTTGTTGCTGCTGCTGATGCTGTGGAGTTGATTGTTGATTGCATTCTCTAGAAAAATGACCATAGAGATTGCACTTGTAACATCTGACCTTAGACTTATCAACTCCAATCTTCGATGTTTTGCTAGCTGCTGCCAGATTTTTGTTTCTTCGAAGATATTGCTTGGCTCTATAGGCAATCATAGCCATCTGCCATTGCAGATCCATCTCTTCTACAACATCAGGAGGGAGTTCCTCCAAATCTTGCTGGCAGATGTTTGCTGCTGTAAGTGAACTTCCAAGATAAGCTTGAAAGCTAGAACTAAAAGCCGCAAAGGCTGCTTTTTGTTCTTCAGAATCCAATATCACAGTTATTGGTTCTGAGTTTGCTGTTGCTGATGTTTCTCTTTTCTCTGAAGATTTAGCCTTTTCCTTTTGAGTTTTGCTTTGAGATGACTTCTTAGTGGGTTTGGATGCATAGAAGCCTACTTCTTCTTCATTGTCACTCAGAGCACAAGAGTTATCATCTTCATTATTAGATATAAATGCACTACCAGCATTCTTTGTTTCCTTGAAGTGATAAGGTGAGACATGAGTTCTCACACTCTTGTTTCTTGATTGTTCATCCAGTTCAAGTGCTTCAACCTTGGCAACTAGTGTATCTAGACCAGTTGTCTTCAGATCTATGGTGTTTTTGAACATGGAGACTGTTTGCTTCCAACTTTCAGGCAAAGTATGGAGCATCTTTTTGTTCAGTTCCTCAGTTGTGTATTTTAACTCCAAGATGTTCATCTCAGTGACGAGTTGCATGAATCTATGGAGTTGCTGAGGAATTGACTCACCCTCAATATGATGAAAAGTTTCATACTATGATCTAAGGGTGTCTTTCCTTATGCTTCTGATTTCATCACTCCCTTCACAGAGAGTGTGAAGTATCTTCCATAGGGAATTTGCTATTTTATAGTTCTCGCACCTTATCAAGATTTCTTCAGGTAAAGCCATACTAAGCAAGCTGTATGCTTTAATATCGACTTTAACCTTCTTGACATCATCAGGTGGCAAGTCCTTAGTGCTGATTGGCTGGTTTTTGTCATTATAATCCGGCCCAAGAGTGGGTGGAATATAAGGACCTTGTGTGATGGACTCCCACAAGTCAGAATCAGTGTAGTTCACATGATTTCTGAACTTGATCTTCCAGGATTTAAAATCAGCTTTTGTTTCCAACTTTGGTGGTTGATAAGATCCTCCTCCAAAAGTACTCATGTTTAACTGCAAAACAAGATTTAAAATTTAAATGCTTGAATTGACAAATCTATCAAAGACGCAGATCTAGTATTCAATGGATTTGAATATAGATCTAAATCAAACAAGCAATAAGAGAGTGCTTGCTGAAAGACAAGTCGTTGATTTAATTGTTTGAAAATCAATTAAACAATTTTAATACTGATAGATCAATTGATCTAGATCAATGAGCACCAATGGCTCTGATACCACCTATGAATCCAAGGATCGCAATTCAGGAATTATCAGTATTAAAATAAATCAATTTAATGATCGCGGAATTATCATTAATTGACGTTTAATTGTTTGAATGATTAATTATGAACACAACCACAGAAACACAGTAAACACGAAATCAATAATTATTCAAAAGTATTTCATTAACTATAACGTAATGATTACAAAAGAATAATAATGAATACTATAAACAATCGAATACAGTGTATCAAATAATGTTGATGTTGATGCGACGGCGATTAGGGTTGCACAATGGTGTAACTTGACAGCCGTAATAATGATTGATTGTGTTCACCGAGATGTGAAACCTAGGACTCATATTTATAGATGATTTGAGTCGGTTAAGGAAACACCGGATCTCTCGGGATTTGTTGTTGATCTTGTTGACTTGTTTGACTTCTTGGAATTGATAATCACACAAGTATACTGGTCTTCCGCAGGGGTCTTGCCTTCCGCAGAACTTCTGTTCTTCCGTAGGAGATTTGCTTTTCCGTAGGAATGTTGTTCTTCCGTAGATAATCTTCCTTCCGTAGGAGTCTTCACTTCATGGAACTTGATCATCCGTAGGAACTTACACTTGGTCATTTGGTCTTGTATGAAACATATCTACGGATTAACAAAATTGTTCATCCGTAGATGTTTCCTACACTTAGTCAGTTTTATCAAATCCATCCCAAGAATATTGTTTCTCCTGTCAAAGCACAAATCAACACACATACATATATGGGGTTAACCTATAGATTCAAATCACATATATATATATTTTGACTGTTACAAATGTTAATTACAAGACTTGATTTTCAAGTACTAAGCCTATACAAAATTGATCTAGTCCTATACAATCTAGACCTAACAAATATAAACAAACAAACAAACATACCCAGTGTATTCCGTTTAATAGCAGGGTCTGGGAGGGGTAGATGGTGGCAAGTCTTTCCTCTATCTTGGGAGATAGAGAGACCGCTTCCAAAGAGACCCCCGACTCGGTAACAATAGCAATAGCCAACATAATATATATCATACAATACCACGGAAACACATAAGGAGATAGAAATAGCATGCACCAAATAAGCGACAAGTTTCATCAAATACATGGCAGAAGTCTAATAGCTATACATCAGGCGACAAGTTTCATCAAATACATGACAGAAGTCTAATAGCTATACATCAGGCGTGCCGTTTACTCTTCCTACCTACAGAACCCACTAGAAGTCCTTAATTTTAATTCTACGCCTCCACGCAGTCATATCCTCGATCATGTGTTCAGAGAGGTGCAACTCTACCATATCTCGCCTAATTATCTCGTCCCACGTCAACCTCGATCATGGTTTTCATGGTGTTTTTAAGAGTTAAAAACTTAAAATCGAAATCTTGAATTGGGTCTTTGTTCTTCTGTTTGATTCTGAAGTTAATGAAGTTCTTGAAACTGGAATCCCTAAATGAATTTATTAAAGTTTCTTGATTTTCATTTACTTATGATCATAGGATTCACGGTTTAGCAGCTAACTATCTTAATGATCTTTGAAATTGATTACTGAAGCAATTTGAATGTTCATTATTGATGTTTTTGTATCTGTTTTTGTGTCATCAGCAAATATGGACAGACATAGGTGAGACAGAAGCAGAGAAAGATAGAATGTTGATAGAACTGGAGATAGAATGTTTAGAAGTGTACAGAAGAAACTCGATGAGGCTGCAAGCGCAAAAGCCCGTCTTCATCAATCTGTTGCTGCAAAAGAAGCTGAATTCGCCGCACTCATGGCTTCCCTTGGAGATCTTACCATCGAATCCCAGGTAAGTTTTTTATATTTTACCTTCTAAAAACACGCGATAATGAGTCATTCAAAGTAAACGAGTTGAATTTGTCACATGTGTATTTGCAAATAAGTTTGTGTTTATGCTTCAGTCAGGTTACACCGACGAATTGACTTCAATTATTTGCTTCAGCATTTAATAATCTATGTGGGGTTCTGGATGCTCTCTTGATTGCATAATTATTGAAAGTGGGTGATTATTGGTCTATGTTTATCTCTTAAGCTGAATAATTATTTTGGTTGGTGTAGAATTATTTTGTTGACTTTTGTTTCTAGATTAATGAATTAATCATACAACAATCATGTTGTTGATTATAGATCATGAACTACAGTTTCATCAAACTAGAATGATACCAATCACATAGTTTGACCAAGTTTTCCTTGTATGTTTGGTTTCACATGTAGTGACAAAAATAGCCTTCAACAGTGGAATCTAGTGGACAAATTCAATAGAATGAGCAAGTTTAGTTTTAAAAATTGCTTAGAAATTGAATGTTGAAAGAGTGGCAGTTTTAAGTTGTTTTCTGGTAACATTAAACAGGCAGAATTATTATTTTAATAGCATGGTTTGTAGATCATATTTAGTACTTTAATAGGTTTGTAGATCATATTTAGTACTTTAATATTTCTATAGAACCCAACCTAACCCAACCAGTTTTAACCTATGTTAGTAATCTGTTTTGACCCGAGCTCGTTACGACAGTCACCAGACCAACCCATTTTGCCACATACATTCAGTTTTTGCAGCATTCATGTGACAGGAGGACATTCATCTCTATTTTTTCTATTTGGTAGCCAGTATGCACTTTCACATTTCTTTGAGGATCGAATGAGTCTAATAAATTTGTAATTTTTGGAAATAATTTCTTGATATTATGGAGATTGATGTTTGTCTTCTTAAATTTGAAGATAAATGTGGAGAAAAAAGCTTCATCATTGAAAGGTCAGCTGATGATAGTCACACCATTGGTAGAAGACTTAAAATCAAAGAAAGAGGAAAGAATCAAACAATTTGCAGACATAAAGAGCCAAATTGAAAAGATTAATGGTGAAATATTGGGATATAATCAAATTACTAACACAGCTAGTTACTTGAATCTTGAAGAACAAGACTTGTCTATCAGAAAACTTGGTGAATACCAGTCTCAGCTCCGTTCTCTTCAAAAGGAAAAGGTAGCTCATCCGTTTATACCTTTTTTCTTCTCATATCAAGTAAGCAGATCTGTTCACGTTCCACTAAGCCTGGCAAAACGGGTGAGTGGAGTGGGGTCCGGGTTGTAACAGGTTCGGGTCAAAATGGTCTGTTTTAGAAAAAAAATTCTTTTCTGGGTCCAAAAGAGCCATTTAGAAAAAAAATATCAGCTCTTTTAGTGTCAGAGTGGCACTTGACCATAATGACTTCGTGTTGAAAAGGGTCATTTTTAACGCATCAAATAACTAAAAAGAATACTTATAGCAAAATTGAAAGGCATACAAATAGGAGCTAATTTTGTGTCGGGCCACTGTCTTTGTTGCAGTCTGAGCGTATCCAGAAAGTTTTGACGTATGTGAACGAGGTGCATTTGATGTGCGGCGTTCTTGGGTTGGATTTTGGCAAAACTGTAAATGTGGTGCATCCAAGCTTGCATGATGCGAGCCTTGAACATGCCACAGATATAAGTGATAGCACGTTGGAAGGCCTCGAGAACGCTATTCTTAAGTTGAAAACAGAGAGAAAAGTCCGGTTTCAGAAGGTATTGTATGTCCTTAAATCAATCTTGTGATGAACATGAATACATTAAACCAAAATAAACTCAATGTTTCTTTTTAGTCAAAGTTTTCATCGGAAATTGTCGGAGCCAAGGTATGCCTTACCACTAGAGGTGGCAAGATGGAGGGGTTGGGGTTGGTACAGGCTAGGGTCAAAAAATAAACTTTTTTTTCTCCATTTATTATAATTTTGGATTTTTGGTAGGAATATAAATCCTAGCTTTTCTACTTTACTTCAATAGCAAATAATAATCTTCTTTATGATAAAATACAGCTAAGAAGATAAAATACAGCTAAAAGATACTGTAACATCCCTATATGAACTCTGGAACATAATGGACACAACAAGAGAAGAAAAACACCACTTTTCAAGAATAACATCAATCATTCGACTATCGGAAGCGGAAATTGTTGAACCGGGAGTTCTTTCAAGCGAGATTATTCAACAGGTTTGTAACCATGTCTCAGTTTCTTTTTTATTTATTTGTTATCTTTTTATCGGTTAGATTGCTATATAACATCATTCTTTGCAGGCGTCACAAGAGGTTGAAAGGCTTAATAAACTGAAAACAAGCAGGATGAAAGAACTGGTTATAAAGAGGAGGGTGGAACTGGAAGAATTATGTTTCAAAACACACATAGAACCTGATCCAAGCACTGCTATTGACAAATCTAATGCAATGATAGATTCTCGTAAGAAGTCTATTCGGGTTGGATAATGGGTCAAAATGGATAATATTTTGGTATAGGTCAGGCGGGTTGGGCTGCAAAGTGTTCTTCAGTTCCGTTTTTAATATTTTTATAAATGATATACGCTCTAAATATTAGAGAAAACTGAAGCTCAAAAATGTTGTGTTTTAGGGTTGGTGGACCCTAGTGAACTTTTAGCGAAAATTGAAGTGCAATTAAATGAAGTATCAAATGAAGCTCTGAGCCGCAAAGAAATCATGGATCGCATAGACCGATGGCTTGCTGCTTGTGAAGAAGAAAACTGGCTTGAAGATTATAATTTGGTATTCTTCTTTTCTTGAAACACACTCAAAGAAATGGGTCAAATAGATTAAAAGCCACCCAAAGCGATTTTACCTCTCAGAACTGCCTTATTTAACAATTGAAATATATTTTAGTAAGAGTGCTTGAAATCATATTTCATATCTTATTTAATTTAATGTGAAAATTTAGATGACGACAGACAAAAGTGTTGTGGGTCTCTACTCTCTACTTGTGGCAATCCAACTCGTCTAGACTTGTTACGAGTATTTATTTGTTTTGACCCGTTACCCAATCTGTTTGGCCCATACTTTTTTCAACAATGCCACCTATAGTGTGTGCCCACTCGCTTAAAGTTACAGTTTCATGTAGAAAATATATATTTCCGCTGTTTCTTAGTACCCCTTCCGTTTTGTTACAGGATCAAAACCGATTCAATGGTGGAAGAAGCGCTCATTTAAGTTTAAAACGGGCTGAACGAGCTCGAATTACCATTAAGAAGATTCCATGTACTTACTACTTCTGTGTGTACATAATTTCTTTCATGTTGTTGAGTAATCCATTGAATATTTATGATCAACCACTTTGCAGCCATTGTTGATAACTTGATATGTAAAACTGTCGTATGGGAGGAAGACAAAAAGAAGTTGTTCCTCTATGATGGGGTGAGTTTTACACTTTCACTGCATTGTCTATATAGCTATATCAATTTTTATTTTTATTTTTTGTTTTGTTCTTCCCATGTTACTCCTACGGTAGTTTTTAAATTGTTTTTTGAAAAAACTACGTATAGGCACGGATAGTGACAATTTTGGAGGAATATAAACTTTCAAGATTACGAAAAGAAGAGGAAAAGAATCGATCAAGGGTAATTTGTACTATTTTGTTTCTGTATCATATAGGTTTATTTTATTTTTTTTCTTAATCATGAGAACTTGTTACGAGAAAACTCACAAGACATATCAATACCCTGCCAACCAACAAAACGTGTGGCCTTCGAACGGTATCATATGAAATTTTCAGGGGTATTGTGGACAATGCGTTCAAGAAAAATAATATTGATTTGGCCCGACAAAAATCCTCTATCCTTTTAGAAAGGTTTTTTTTAATGTTTGACGAAATTTAAATCATAAATTTGATCCACCTGACACGTTGATTAGATATCCTGGACTACTTATTAAAGGCGCTTTTGTCTTTTGATCATAGGATTATAGTTTACATTACGCCTTTTGTGCAGGACCAAAAGAAGCTGCAAGACTTGCTATTAACAGAAAAAGAATCTATATATGGGTCTAAGCCTAGTCCAAGGAGAGCGAGTAGTTTCCGAAAGTCAACAAACGGGACTTTGACTACGACTCCTCGTAGGAACTCAAGTGACAATCCAACTCCAGATCTTATGACACCACGCTCTTATTCAGGACGCCATAACGGGTACTTTAAAGAATTAAAAAAGGTGTCTACGGGACCACTTAATTTTGTTTCCATACCAAAAGAAGATACAATATCATATTCTTCGATATATAGTTCGGACACAGGGTCTCCTCTGAGCTAACTATTCCAAACTCGAATGGTATGTCAAGTTTCTATCATAAAATCAACGTATATGATTTCATGGAAGTTGGAGGAACAAAAGGCTTGTGAATATTTCAACTGTTTGTTATGTTTTTATAAATAAGCTTTATTATCTTTGTTATCATAGTTTGTTGCTTGGGTAGGAAGCATCTCATTGACTCTTAGAAAGCATTTTGGAAAATTGGTTTGAGTTTGAAGAATGTTATAGATTTTTGTTTATCTCATAACAAGTCATGCTTTATTTTTCGTATGGTTATTATTATTACATATGAATTGTTTGTAGGGTTGTTTAGTATTTTGTTCCATACAATACTCCAAAATAAAAAAATTGACATGAATTTTACCGAATTTTTCATTCGCAGAAACAGAGAATTTATATCGACCTCCGATCTACATGCTAGGAACTCAAAATAGGTCCTAAGAAGACCTAGTGATTATTGTTGTCAACGTATGTTAATGTAATTGGATTTGAAACATTATGTATATACCACAACATAAGCTTATGAAACCTTCCAAACGTTGACCAATCGGTTTCTAACTCTTAGACTAATCATAAGTTCAACAAAACAGTTATAGCAGTAATACAATCATTGTAAATGACAGTTATGACTATAATAACTACTTTTCCCACTAGAAGTGAAAAACACATTATACTTTCTTTTAAAGGATGAAACTAACTGTAACTAACTTTTCATGAATAATTACAATATCTCATGAAAATGAGACATAATACACATACTACTCATTGGAAATGACATTCCAGCCTTAAAAGGACATTTAGTTTTGATTTGGGAAGTGTTACATAACAAAAAGCACAATACAATGCACATCCAAATAACATATGTGGTCATAAATGATTATTCAACTGATATATAGATATCACACCTGATTCTTGATTGGAGGAGGCTTTCTGAAATGAGTTACTTGTTCAAACCCATAGGCAATCTCTATCAATGTTGGCTCTGAACCCTTTAATCCTCCAAAACAAATGCCATAAGGACCCCCATTTTCATCATACCCAGCTGGCACATTGATTCCCGGATATCCGCCAATCGCAAGCACGTGGGAACCCTGTGAATATGGTGTTATGAGTGCATCCAATTTGTTATCTTTCATCAACTTCTCAAACCCATATTTTGATGCTTTTGTTAAATTCATCAAGGCTTCCTTCTCTAGCTTGCCTATACCATTGGTCTTCTCAGCTGCCAGAAACATGTCTTGTGGGTATTCTTTGATCTTTTCCTGCAATATAATACAATGGTGATTACAGTTCCCTTCATTTAAAAAGCCGCAAGGTGATCATAAAAACGCCTTCAGACCTTGACGCAGACTTCATGCACATGTGGATGAAAATTGGTTATAGTTAGAGACGGGAGGAGGCTGATATGTAAAAATGATAAAAAGAAAGAAGAGGTACTTGTTGAAAAATATTTATGTGTAAAAGTTATAAGAGAGATGCAACTAAGCTAATCTGGTTGTACATATAACAATGCCTCGCGTACGTGAAGTCTCATCTCGGCTTTCAAAAAGGGCATCATGCTTTTTGATAAAAGTGATGCGTCGGTCCCTAACGAACCATTCGTTAATAATAAACATGGTCATGATGTGATCTTTACTTACCAAATCGGCATATTTCTTATTGAAGGCTATCACGTCTGCTAAAGATCTTACGCGAGAAGCCACTAGCATCTTTAAATAGGTGTTCAAAGCCAACTTGAATTCTGCCAATAGTGCTATAACCTCACCACTGAACATTGAAATGATGTGATTGAAGTTGCTGATTTCCAAATTTTCTATCAGGATAGCCCCATTTTGCCTTGTTTCATGCAAAATTACAGGATATACATGTTACAAGTACATTTTAGACAAAATAGAAACACAAAGAAGGAAAGATGTTTAAAAGTTTACCTTAATATATCAAAATGTTTCTCGAACTTGCTCAAGGTTTTGGTGTCATTACCAAATCCAAAATAGGGATAAGCCCTCATTATCCCTAACCTCTTTCCTTTGAGTCCACCTGAATTTAAGTGCTTTAAATAACCACCTTTCGGAATATACTTTGATGCTTTTCTGGTTGCCACTGCATCATTTTTATCATAACCAACAATGGCGTCAAGAACATACACAGCATCTGTTACAGTCCTACATATCGGTCTGTCTTCACCAAAATTACATAGCCGAAAAATGATTAGCAAAGTTAACAAGGTATGAATGGAGACTGAAAGTTAAAAGTACATTTTAGGCCTACCCAACTGTGTCTTGCCTAGGGGAAACCGGAACAACTCCTGCTCGACTTGTAAGGCCTAAGGTGGGTTTGATCCCGACAACCGAGTTGGCATTTGCAGGACATAGGATTGATCCATCTGTTTCTGTGCCGAGCGATACAGTAACCATATTTGCTGCAACTGATATGGCTGATCCAGTACTTGAACCACATGGACTAAAACTTGCTCCATATGGGTTCTACACAAATCCAATAAACTCCCATCACAAATCCATCTAAATATCACAATATCCAACTAAATTCTCAAAACACAAGTGAATTACATGTTTTAGCTAACACAACCTAAAGACATCTTATGCTACATTCATTGAGGCATTTACACAAACACCTTGTCTACAAAGAACATCAAAGATTTTGGGAACCTACAACTGGTTGTTTAGCTCTAGCATTCCAACCACTAGCCAGTGCTTTTGAGCTTCTGATAGCCCATTCATTCATGCTTGCTTTCCCAAGTATAATCGCCCCCGATTCTCTCAACTTGCTAACCACACCAGCATCCCGAGGCACTATTGACTTAAGCAGTGCATAAGAGCCTGCAGTGGTGTTAAGCTTATCTTTGGTTGCAATGCTATCCTTAAGCAAAACAGGGATACCATGCAACCCAACACACGACTTGGGGTTCTTGTTCCTCCGATCTTGATCAGCAGTCTCAGCTTGATGAATCGCATCTGGGTTCACTTCGATGATCGCTCTATAGGTCGGATTGAGTTTACGTATCTCATGGATGTAAAAGTTGACTAAATCTTTGGATGTGAGTTTGTTCTGCTTGAAAGCTGCTTGAATGTCGTCGATTGTGGCCTCTGGTATGGTGAAATCGGAGCATTCAACGGCGTTTGTGGTGTGCAGTAGAAGGATTAGCAGAATAATGGGTGATAGCATCTTGTTGATCACTGGTTCGATGAAGCATGATTAGGGTATCTTTAAAGTGTAAACAAACAAACAAACAAACATACCCAGTATATCCCGTTGAAGAGCAGGGTCTGGGAGGGGTATGTGGTGGCAAGTCTTTCCTATATCCTGAGAGATAGAGAGACCGCTTCCGAAGAGACCCCCGACTCGTTTACAAAGGCGGTAACCATAACAATCATAATAATCATAATAATAATAATCATAATACATATCATGCAACACATAGGCGGTATCTTTAAAGTGTGATATGTGAATATGTTGATGGAATGATGCAGTTTGTATTAAGAAGACTGTTTGTTTTGTAACTTCTGCAGACTGCTAAAATAAACTGAAATTAATAAAAAGTTAAAATAAACAGAAATTTAAATAAACTGTCACAATAAACTGAAATTAAAATAAATTGTTAAAAGAGTTATACAATGCTGAATTAATATAAATTAAACCACAACAACATTTTTTAGATCATTCATTCCATATTATTTCCGAATGACACATTCATTAACTGCTCAGCAATTTCATCTCGTAACTGAGTCATGTATTCCCGATCTGATGTAGTACCAAGTCCTTCAACCTCATCTTCATCAGCATCAACGTTCGCATGTCTGTTTCCTAGCGACATATCGGGTTGATCATATTTTGTAAAGAAATCATCGCTCAAACCCTCTTTTCTTATAAAGTTATGTAGCGCGAAACATGCAATGGTTATATTCCTTTGTGTAACCAACGGAAATGGCGCCATCCTCTTCAATATTGGGAATCGTGCTTTCAACACACCATAAGCGCGCTCAATAACATTCCGAAGTTTTGCATGTGCATGGTTAAATTTTTCTTTATTTGTTAATGCTCTTCTTCGACGAAAATCTCCAAGCCAATACCTCACATTACGATATGGAGCCATAAACCCTCGTATGTTTGCGTATGCGGCATCACAAAGATAATATTTATCTGTATAAATATAATTAATTAGAATATTAAACTAAAATGAAAGTATTTAATAAATCATAAACAAACCTGGTGGTGGAAACGGAAATGGTGAATCTGGATCCGATAATGCCTCTGATAAAATTCTGGAATCATGTGCTACTTCTTCCCAGCCGGCAACGATAAACGTAAAAATCATGTTAAAGTCACAAATTGCTAGTACGTTTTGATAGCAATCTCCTTTTCCCCTACCTCTATATAAATCTTGTTTTCCAGTAGGGACAATAGCATGTACCAAAGTTCCATCTAGTGCACCGACCGCTCCTTTAAAATCCTTCGTATCCTTTTGTTATGTCCCGGAATGTTTTGGATTTGGATTGAAAGTAGTTGGGACTATCATATCTTTGGCGAAAACCATCATTTTATCCAATACTTCATAAAAAAATTTATGAATTGTTTGTTTCGAGTGTTGAAATCTACGCTTGATAACCACATAACGTTGATTATGACCGATTAACATAAAAAACATAGCCATCTTCTCCTCGACCGATACATGTTTACTATCCTTTAACGAATAATTAATTCTAAAATGTGCGCATAGTCGGACAAAGGATTCACGAGACATACGTAGCAATTTAATGCATTGTTTTGGGTTTCCACGCAATAACTCTAACGTGTATTTATGTCCCGTCATACTCGAATCATTGTCTCGCATTCGTTTCACACCTCTATTCCGAAAGAAACGGATATACAAGTACATAAGGATTAAGAGAAGTAGTTTCTTATCATAGTCCATAATGATCCTGTGTTAATAAATCATAAATAATCATTAAACATGCACAACCAATAAACATAAAAGCATACAAAGTATTCAACATAACCAAAAAAGCATACAAAGTTTTCAAGCATACAAAGTTTTCAACATAACCAAAAAAGCATACAAAGTTTTCAAAAGATAACCAAAAGCATATAATGCATAACCAAAAACAGATAATGTTTTAAAACCATGTTCTTCACTACTTTATTAGTCCCGTACTTCTAGCCGTCATTTCAATCCACCCCTTTAGTGCCTCAGGAACAGTTGGCAATGCCATCCATATCTCTCTCATGTCTGAGGACGCGAAAATGTTATAAGCAGCTAAGAATAGAGGATCCACTGGCTCTAACCCAAGCAACTTCAATTTCTCACAACAATCATGAATCGTTGCCCCTTCTTTGCCATTCATCATAAACTGTAGGGCCTTTCTCATATCCTGTGCTAAATCATCATCATTGGTAGTTGATTTTGAGGTTTTGGCCCTTTTCTTTAAATTAGGCTCAGGGGTAGGCTCATAAGCCGGCTCAAAAGGAGCATCTGTAGCAGGCTCAGGAGAAGCCTCAAAGCTCGTATGATAAGTGCATGCGTCATCTTCTGTGTCATGTAAATTGGTGTCCGTAATCATAAGTTGTTGTACATGTTGACGAGAAGACGACCCAGCCACTGATGTTTGGGTTGATGTCCACTTGCCACTCCCAGTGGCAGTACTACCATCAAACAACTGTGCACAAAGTTCTGGAAAAGGCAATGGAACAGCTTTCAACGATGCCGCTTTTGGATGCCCCTAAACCCATGTAAAAGAATTTTATAAGTTTTTTAAAATAAGTAAAACTTATTTTATATATATATATATATATATATATATATATATATATATGAACATACCTTCTTAAAATCTTCCCATTCCTCGTTCGTTAAGGTAAACGTATTTGTTTGAGCATTGTATATGTTGCCAATTTTATTTTTCAAATACACCCATCCTTGGTATTTGGCTTTAAGATTGTCATATGCGTTTTTCAATTGTTTTTGAGTCATATCTATGCCGAACTTTTCCTTAAGAGCTTTTGCTACCTTACTCCATGAGTCTTTATACAAGCTTAAACCACTTTTACCCACACTATTTACCTCGTCAATGCTAACCTCTAATAAGCATTTTAATTGCTCAGTCGTCCATTGATGTTTATCTCCCATGTCTATTAACCAACAAAAAAGCAAATTCAATCAAAATTACAAGATTCAACCATTTCTATTAATCAGTTCAACCAACCATTTCTAGGGCAAACCATTTCTATTAATCGGTTCAAACAACAGAAATCAGCAGAAGGGTCAAGGGCAAACAAGATCAACAACATCATCAACAAGATCAAACAAGTTCAAACAACATCATCATCATCAACAACATCATCAACAACATCATCAACAACTTCATCAACAGAAATCAGCAGAAATCAACAACAACAGAAATCAGCAGAAGGGTCAAGGGCAAACAAGTTCAACAACATCATCAACAAGATCAAACAAGTTCAAACAACATCATCATCATCAACAACATCATCAACAGAAATCAGCAGTATTCAACAACAACAGAAATCAGCAGAAGGGTCAAGGGCAAACAAGTTCAACAACATCATCAACAAGATCAAACAAGTTCAAACAACATCATCATCATCAACAACATCGAGCAGATTTGAAACAAGTTCAAACAATAAGATCAAGCGCGGTCACGATTTGATATCAATAACAAGATCAACAACATCATCAACAACATCAAGAAATCAGCAACAAGATCAAAAATTTACCTCAAGATTTGAACTCTAATCGAGCAGGACGGCGAGGGCGCGACGGTGAAACCTAATCGAGCAGAAGGGGCAGTGGCGACGGGGGAAGTGGCGACGGGGGGAGTGGCGACGGGGGTAGTGGCGACGGGGGAGTGGCGACGGTGGAGTGGCGTCGGTGGGGAGTGGCGACGGGGGGAGGCGAAGGGAGCAGACCAGAATGTGGGGTGTGGGTATTTGGGAGTTTAGGGTTGATATGTGAAGAAGAGGTGAGAAGATTTCTGAAGACTTTAGTCCACCTCTTCTTGGAGAAGAGGTCACGCAGACCTTTTTTAGTGAAACGTCTTCAGAAAAACAAACACTTTGTAGACCAGAAACATCTGCCCGCCTCTTTTTGGCGCAGACAAAAGAGCTTCAGAAGCTCTTTTTCAGAAAAACAAACACCACCTAACTCAAATTGTAACCATCCGTATTTTTCATGATAACGTTTGTTGATAATACAATCACGGGGATTTAAATTATAAAGTTTTTGATAACTAATAATCATAATGATCATAATCATAACAATAATAAAAATATAAGATTTAAACCTATAATTAATAACCTTTTCACATGAAATGATAACCTTTCAAACATCAAGGGTTGGATTGTAATTTATTTAAAAACTAAAACAAAACCTTGACTCTCAAGTTGAAAACACCACAAACTATAAGGGCCAAATATGTAAAAATTTTTAAAAAATCACAGCCAACCCCACCACCCATTCGATCCCTTCTTCACCGGTTTTTTCCTCTTCCACTGTCGGCCAAAACCCACGCGAAATCGGGCACTACGGGTTTTAATATACAAAGTAATCTCGCACTAACTAACTTTATATCGTATATAATCAATACTCGAATTCAATTGCAACAAAACTCATCAAAAACAACCCGTTCGAGCACCTCGAATTCGCGGACCTGCAACTCGATTTTTAACACAGCTCCGATCAATTTTAATCGAATTGGATAAGGGGCTTTCGATCAGGACTATCATTTGAAGCTTCCCTCAAGTTTAATTCGATTATAATCACCGTATGAGCATCGTTCGATTAGCACATTGACCCGACCTGTTCTTCGTTCTGTTCATCTTCAATCCATCACCAAAACGGTAATTAAACATACATACATGTTCGACTATACACGGGCAATAAAAGCCCTATGATTGCAGGAACTATCGAGATCGAATTCGTGTCCAATTTGGTCCGGATTCGAACTAGGGCTCGAAGGGGATTTGGGGTTTTGGTTAATCTGGGTTAAAACAAATTAAAACTGATTTGTACCACGGCTTAGTCCCTTTGTTCCACTGGTTTCTACGCTTAATGTCTAGCAGGAGGTCCCGGGTTCAAACCGGGCCTCCAGCATCTTTTGTTTTTAATTGTTTTTTTTAACATTTTATCATTTAGAAAATTATTATTATATTAATAAATCAAAATAAAAATTATTTGGTTAACTAAAACATTTCAGGAATTATTAAATTAATTTTAAAAAAAATATTAAAACTTATGATTGTAAAATTTAATTATTATTTTGAATAACAAAGGTTATAAAACATTAGTAATTATTTTATGTAATTTAAATGCTAAAAAATCTCTTATGATTCAAATTTAGATTATTTGAAAACATTATAAAGTTACATGTTAAATAACTAATTATTCAAATAGTTATTTAATAATTATTCAAATATTAGTTATTCAAATATTAGTTATTCATCTAACTATGTTACATATAATTAATTAATAAGTTGTTCCATAAAATTTTATTTAAGTTCTTGAAACTTATAAAATAATATAATTTTCTATATAATTTATTTTAAGGCTTGATAATGTAAGACCATTATATCTAATCATATAAAAGCTTAAAACTTTATAAAATGACTTTAGATAATTTTAAGGCCATTTAAAATAAATATTTAATTATTTACCTTTATTAAATTTTAAATAATTAATTATTAAATTAATTATTTCTTTTCGCACATCATATCTAATCTTTAATAATTCAATAAATAAATATTGATTAATTACAACATTATTTAAGCAAAACATGATCAATTGTGTTACTTTATTTTATTAGACTTAGTTATTAAAAACCCCCAAATTTCAATTGAAACCCTAATTCACGTTTATTCGTTAATCTTACCTTTAAACTTAACCTTGGAATCAATACATTTAGGTAACTCGTAAAAGAAATCGTTGGAGCCTCGTTTAAATTCTTATCATCACCTTATATATATCAAGTGAGTTTTCCTTGCCCGTTTTTACTTTATTTCACACCATTTTGGGGTGAAACATGATACTTATACATTATACACTTATAAACGTTTGAGACTTATAAAGCACTTGCAATTCATCTTTATATTTTGTCATGGTTATTTGTGTGTTGTAAGTGATTATATGAGATACATAGTTTGTTACAATCATTAACTATTGCTAGCCTGGCGACGTCTTAGATCTTTGGGCCTGACAAGCCTATTTGGTGCTAAAGTCGATGAACTGCCGACTCCTAGGAGCCGTATGCTTGTGCACTAGGGAACCAAATACACTTAGCCAATCTTATATACTTGTAATCAAGTCGAGGTTTGATTGTAAAGATATGTGTTCTATAACCTTACTAGCTTATAACCTATGACATGAATTGCTACTTATAATCTTTTCATATTATGTATGAAAACTTGGGAAACTCACCAACTATTTATAGTTGACCTTTTATTTTTATCATGTTTCAGGAAAACCCCCAAGTTTGAAGTGAACACATGTTGCTGGCATAATCTAGGACTTGGACCTAGATAAATAAATAAAATGTTATGTTATGTTGAACTTATCGCATATTCAAGACTTATGTTTGTAATCACTTTTGAAACTATTAATTTGAATATTCACATTTAAACATAGCGTTATGTGGCTATGAACAATCGTATTCCTCACGCCTCGACGTTTCCGCCGTCAAGGTTGGGGTGTGACAGATTGGTATCAGAGCCCATAACTATAGGGATTTAGGTTATTAGAAATGGTGACCTAGACTATAGTTTCATGAACCTCATAGAAAGATCTTTATACTTTTGTACTTACATATTGTTTGAATGCTACATAATGCTATGCCTTTTGTGCAATTTGATGCCTTAGCATAGGATTGCCTTAGGTATGCTTAAACTTAGTTACTTGTCTCCCTAAACTTATCTTTGACTCTCCCCGAACATAAAACCTCTCAATCTTATTCTCGACGACACGTGGAATCGTATACTATTACTTATGATCTGGATCCTTAGACTCTATGTCTAATCTATATCAATCCCATCAAGGTTTTGATTTCATGAACCAAAGAAATTTGTGTGATACATAGACACCTATATTCTGGATTTCCTGGCAAAAGGCCTTCGGGCTAAGGCAAGCATATCGCATAAATCTCACTACGAGACCGGTTATGCTTACCTGGGGATTTCTGGGATGAGTGATAAACTATGGTCAAAATACACAAATCTCTAAGGCAAATGAGTCAATTTACCTTGACGTGTCAACGTTTCCAAATGGTGATGCGTTACCGACTGGAAACATTCCGTATAATTCATGATTCTTACTTTAACTGCCTATCCTTATTGTCCTTTTACCCGTTCCTAATCCAATTCGTATATTTTTCAGCATGTCTCGCCAACTCGGAAACCGAAGAAGATCTGATCGTAAGCTTGCCGCCATGATCACCCGGCAAATGGCTGCGGTCATCCCAAATATGATGGCTGAACTCAGCAGCACCATGATTGCCAACGTCACAAACCACAACAACGGCCAAGGGGAAAACAGTGCAACCCAAGGCCGTAACAACCAAACTTGCACCTTCAAGCACTTTAGTTAATGCAAGCCTCCCAGTTATAGTGGCAAGGAAGGTGCCACCGGTCTATTAGAATGGTTCGAGGGGATGGAGAACACCTTCGTCAACTGTGAGTGCCCCGAAACACTCAAAGTAAGGTATGCCACCAGTATGCTGCAGCAACGGGCCTTAACGTGGTGGAACAGCGAAAAGAGAAACCGAGGCCCCGACGCAATCTTGGCCTTAACTTGGGAGGAATTCAAAAACATAGCCATCGCCAAGTTTTGCCCGAGAAGTGAAATCCAGAAACTAGAGGAGGAATTCTGGAACCTGAAACAGGATGGCGGGAACCATCTGGCGTATTCTACCCGTCATCACGAGCTGAGTATACTGCTGCCACACATGGTGGATACTGTTTCCCGTAATGTGGAAAAATTTATTAAGGGTGTGCCGCCTCAGATTCAGGATGCCGTGGTGGGTAGCCGACCCGCAACTCTGGAAGAAGCCATCACCATCACTGCACAGTTGACGGAGAACCACATCCGAGCGGCACTATGTCTGCAAAGGGTGCCAAGAAAACTGAGAAGACGACCCCCGAGGAGGTCAAGGAGGTTAAATCTGATAACAAGAAGAGGAAGTTTGTACCGGCACGGAACTACGCCATGGCCGCATCTAAACCACCCCATAGACAGTGTGTTCCCGGGACTACGCCGGCCGCACAAGTACCTGTGGCACAAGTGCCTGGGGCTAGGGCCTATGCTGGTCCTCAACCTATGTGCAAAACGTGTAGGTATCATCATCCGGGGAATCAACCGTGTCGTATCTGCACTTTATGCGGCAAATATGGTCATTGGGTGGCAACTTGCCACCGTGCACTTAACAACACCGCAATGGGCACGAACCGTGTTTGCTACAACTGTGGGGAACCAGGTCACTTCCGACCCCAGTGCCCTCATCTTGTGGGCAATGTTCCACAAGCTCGTGGACGTACCTTTAACATCAACGCGAACCAAGCTCAGGCGAACAATGATGTGGTGAACGGTACGTAAATTTCAACCCTATCACTTAGAATTTTCCTTAGATTCGTTGCTTATGTCATTAAGTGCCTATAAAACCTGAACAGGTATGTTTCTTATTAATAAGACGTATGCTTATGTTCTGTTTGATTCTGGAGCCGAAAAGAGTTTTGTTTCATTAGAATTTGAACCCATACTTGCTAAGTCACCTACGAAACTAGAAAGACCTCTCATCGTTGAAGTTGCCGATGGAGAACCGATCACTGTGAATGTCGTTATCCGTGATTGCATCCTAAGTCTTAATGCGCACGATTTTCTTATCGATCTTGTACCGATGAAACTTGGTAGTTTTGACGTCATCATTGGTATGGATTGGTTAGCCAAACACCATGCCGAAATCGTTTGTTTCGAGAAGTGCATTCGTATACCGTTGCCCTCTGGGGATACTTTGAAGGTGTTCGGTGAAAAATCTTCCAAAGGACTTAAACTCATGTCTTGCACTCAAGCCCGAAAGTGCTTAAGTAAGAAGTATATGGCCTTCTTAGCTTACGTGGTCAACACAAAAGTCAAAGGGAAAGAACTTAAGGATGTCCCTATTGTACGAGACTTTCCTGAAGTATTTCCCGATGACCTTAGTGGTTTACCTCCCGTGCGTGAAGTCGAGTTTAAAATTGATTTGATACCGGGAGCAAACCCCGTGGCTAAGTCACCATATCGGTTAGCACCATCGGAAATGCAAGAACTCTCCAGTCAACTACAAGAATTGACTGATAAAGGTTTCATTCATCCTAGTTCTTCTCCTTGGGGTGCACCTGTCTTATTTGTAAAGAAGAAAGATGGGTCATTCCGTATGTGTATCGATTACCGGGAGCTCAACAAGTTGACCATCAAGAACCGGTATCCTCTTCCTCGTATCGATGATCTGTTTGATCAACTTCAAGGAGCTGCTATATTCTCGAAAATTGATCTACGTTCTGGATATCATCAATTACGAGTCCATGATGATGACATCCCAAAGACCGTGTTCCGTACTCGTTATGGGCACTATGAGTTTACGGTGATGCCTTTTGGCTTAACTAATGCTCCTGCTGTTTTCATGGATCTCATGAATCGAGTATGGAAGCCTTATCTAGATAAGTTTGTGATTGTCTTCATTGATGACATACTTATCTACTCCAAAACCAACGCCGAGCACGAACTGCATTTGTGACAAGTTCTTGAATTGTTGAAGAAAGAGAAATTGTACGCGAAGTTCTCAAAGTGTGATTTCTGGATTGAGGAAGTTCAATTTCTAGGACACGTGGTGAATAGCCAAGGAATTCACGTTGACCCTGCAAAGGTGGAAGCTGTGAAGAATTGGTGTGTTCCCACGACTCCGACCGAGATTCGTTCTTTCCTTGGTCTTGCTGGTTATTACCGGCGATTCATCGCCAACTTTTCAAGAATCACTAAGCCGCTCACTTCCTTAACACAAAAGAATAAACCATTCGAGTGGGGGCCCGAGCAAGAAGAAGCTTTTAAAGCATCAAAGCACAAACTGTGCAATGCTCCCATCTTGACCCTACCCGACGGAAATGATGATTTCACCGTATATTGTGATGCTTCAAAACAAGGCCTTGGTTGCGTTCTTATGTAACGGGGAAAGGTCATAGCTTATGCATCAAGACAATTGAAGGTTCATGAGGTGAATTACACAACACACGATCTAGAGCTTGGTGCTGTTGTTTTTGCCTTGAAGATTTGGAGGCATTACCTTTATGGTACGAAATGTATAGTTTACACCGATCACAAAAGCCTTCAACACGTTTTTAATCAAAAAGATCTCAATATGAGACAACGTCGTTGGATTGAGCTGATTAATGATTATGACTATGACATTCGTTACCACCGTGGGAAGGCAAATGTCGTAGCCGATGCACTGAGTCGTAAAGCCCATAACAAGATGACCTCATTACAAGAAATCCGCGATCGACGACAATGGTTAGACACTTTGAGAGGATTCGATACTGAAATTCGATTAGGTGTCAACACGACTACCGTACTGCTACAAAATTTGAGAATAGATAGTGACATTGAGTCTAGTATCATGGAGGCTCAACAAATGATTCAACAAGAAGGAAGAATGAAGGATGAACTGGAGTATAACCTTCTAACTCAACTGGAGACGAAACCTAATGGGTTGATGTATTTCGCGAATCGAATCTGGGTTCCAAATCATAATAATCTTCGTACCCTTGTCATGAACGAAGCTCATCAAACTCGTTATTCTATTCATCCTGGCTCCGATAAGATGTACATGGACTTGCGTGGTCAATATTGGTGGCCTGGAATGAAGAAAGACATAGCGACTTATGTAGCTAAGTGCCTCACGTGTACGAAGGTTAAAGCTGAACATCAACGTCCAAGTGGGTTACTTGAACAACCCGAGATTCCTATATGGAAGTGGGAACACATATCCATGGACTTCATAACTAAACTACCTCGAACCTCTCGAGGACATGATAGCATATGGGTGATCGTTGACCGATTGACCAAATCGGCACATTTTATACCCATACGTGACACTTACAAGACATCAAGGTTGGCTCGGATATACATTGATGAGATTGTAAGTCGTCATGGGGTGCCTCTTCACATCATATCCGACCGTGACGCCCGTTTCACTTCACATTTTTGGATGTCTATGCAAGAACTCTTGGGTACACAACTAGATCTAAGCACGGCTTACCATCCTCAAACTGATGGTCAAACCGAGCGGACGATCCAAACCCTGGAGGATTTGCTACGCCTGTGTGTCCTTGACTTTGGTGGTGATTGGGATACGCATCTACCGCTTGCGGAGTTTTCGTATAACAATAGTTATCACTCGAGTATCAAGATGGCACCATTCGAAGCACTTTATGGTCGAAAATGTCGTTCACCGATCTGCTGGACCGATATTGGTGAAAACTTCATCACTGGTCCTGAACTCATACAAGAGACGACCGATAAAGTTTCTATCATCCGAAAGAACCTTGAAGTGGCAAGAAGTCGACAAAAGAGCTATGCTGATAAGCGACGTAAGCCATTGGAATTCCAAGTTGGGGAGATGGTTCTTCTTAAGGTTTCGCCATGGAAGGGAGTTGTTCGCTTTGGAAAGAAGGGAAAACTGACTCCAAGATTTGTAGGACCTTTCAAAATTCTGAAAAGGATAGGGAAAGTAGCTTACAAACTGGAATTACCTTCCGACCTTAGTGGAGTTCATCCTGTGTTCCATGTCTCGAATTTGAGAAGGTGTCTGGCTGACGAAAGTCTGCATGTCCCGTTGGATGACATCCAGATCGATGAGTCATTACACTTTGTCGAGAAACCCGTTGAAATCATGGATCGCATTGTGAAGAAGACTAGAACCACCACTACCCCAATCGTCAAGGTTCGTTGGGAAAATAAGCGTGGTGCTGAATTTACTTGGGAACGTGAGGAGCACATGAAGAAGAAATATCCGTATTTATTTGTATAGTTTCATTTTTAATTTCGGAACGAAATTCTTTTAAGTTGGGGAGACTGTAACCATCCGTATTTTTCATGATAACGTTTGTTGATAATACAATCACGGGGATTTAAATTATAAAGTTTTTGATAACTAATAATCATAATGATCATAATCATAACAATAATAAAAATATAAGATTTAAACCTATAATTAATAACCTTTTCACATGAAATGATAACCTTTCAAACATCAAGGGTTGGATTGTAATTTATTTAAAAACTAAAACAAAACCTTGACTCTCAAGTTGAAAACACCATAAACTATAAGGGCCAAATATGTAAAAATTTTTAAAAATCACAGCCAACCCCACCACCCATTCGATCCCTTCTTCACCGGTTTTTTCCTCTTCCACTGTCGGCCAAAACCCACGCGAAATCGGGCACTACGGGTTTTAATATACAAAGTAATCTCGCACTAACTAACTTTATATCGTATATAATCAATACTCGAATTCAATTGCAACAAAAATCATCAAAAACAACCCGTTCGAGCACCTCGGATTCGCGGACCTGTAACTCGATTTTCAACACAGCTCCGATCAATTTTAATCGAATTGGATAAGGGGCTTTCGATCAGGACTATCATTTGAAGCTTCCCTCAAGTTTAATTCGATTATAGTCACCGTATGAGCATCGTTCGATTGGCACAGTGACCCGACCTGTTCTTCATTCTGTTCATCTTCAATCCATCACCAAAACGGTAATTAAACATACATACATGTTCGACTATACACGGGCAATAAAAGCCCTATGTGTCACACCCCGACCGATGGCGGAATCATCGGAGCGGACGAGGGAATGATTGATTGTTCATAACACATGGTTGTCTAATAGTGGAAATAATATTAAAATCAGATTACAAGATAATATAAGTTCAATATATAAAAATACGGGTGGTTACAGTCTCCCCTGTTTTAGGAAATTTCGTCCCGAAATTTGTTCACGAGGAGGCTGAAATGAAAAGATGAGGGTACTTGGTTTTCATTTGGTCTTCACGTTCCCAGGTGTACTCTGGCCCACGTTTAGACTCCCAACGAACTTTGACAATTGGTATCCGACTGCGTTTGAGTTGTTTAACTTCCCGATCCATAATTTCCACAGGTTTCTCAATAAAGTGCATAGATTCATCAATCTGGACTTCGTCGAGTGGAATGTGGAAATTTTCATGGGCAAGACATTTCTTGAGATTTGAAACATGAAACGTCGGATGTATATTGCTGAGTTCTTGGGGTACTTCCAGCTTGTAGGCCACTTTCCCAATTCGCTCGAGCACTTTGAATGGACCCACGTAACGAGGTGCTAGCTTCCCTTTCTTTCCAAAGCGAATCACTCCCTTCCAAGGTGACACCTTAAGAAGTACGAGATCACCGACATTGTATTCCATGGGCTTACGTCTTTTGTCAGCATAATGCTTTTGGCGATTTCTAGCAGCGACCAAGTTATCACGGATCTTATGAATTTTGTTGGTTGTTTCTTGTATCAATTCCGGACCAGTAATCTGTGATTCACCAACTTCAGACCAGCAGATGGGAGATCGACACTTTCGGCCATACAAGGCCTCAAATGGTGCCATCTGGATGCTGGTATGGTAACTGTTATTGTAAGAGAATTCGATCAACGGGAGATGAGAATCCCACGATCCACTAAAATCAATGACACAAGCCCGGAGCATATCCTCGAGGGTTTGTATCGTTCTTTCAGTCTGACCGTCGGTTTGCGGGTGATAGGCTGTGCTAAGATTTAGTTGAGTCCCGAGAGCTGCTTGGAGACTTTTCCTGAAATGAGAGATGAAACGACCATCGCGATCCGAGATAATATCTAAAGGTACACCATGCCGACTGACTATTTCATTAATGTAAATACGAGCCAATTTCTCGACTCGATAATCTTCCCGAATTGGAATGAAATGAGCCGACTTAGTCAATCGATCAATGATAACCCAGATACTATCGTGACCACTAGCGGTACGAGGCAGCTTGGTGATGAAATCCATGGATATGCTTTCCCATTTCCATAATGGAACCTCGGGTTGTATGAGTAATCCAGTGGGACGTTGATGCTCGGCTTTGACTTTGGAACATGTGAGGCATTTAGATACATACAAGGCTATATCCTTCTTCATACCGGGCCACCAATATTGGTTCCGAAGATTCATGAACATCTTATCTGCTCCCGGATGAATAGAATAACGAGCCTTATGAGCCTCATCCATGATGGTTGTTCGAAGATTATCGCGATTCGGAATCCAAAGTCGATTTAGAAAATACAGTAGTCCGTCCGACTTGGTTTCCAATTGGAGTTCAGCACCGCATGACATTTCCTCATACATGTTGCCCTCGGTGACTGATTCGTGTTGAGCTTCGAGTATACGGGTCAAGAGGTCGGTTTGAATGGTAACACTTTGAAGCATAACTTGGCCCTTACGACTTAATGCATCGGCTACGACATTAGCTTTACCGGGGTGGTAACGAATCTCACAGTCGTAGTCATTGAGTAGTTCGACCCATTGTCGTTGCCTCATGTTAAGCTCCTTTTGGTTGAAGATATACTGGAGACTCTTATGATCAGTGAATACAACACATTTAGTGCCATAGAGATAGTGTCTCTAGATTTTGAGTGCGAATACGACAGCACCCAATTCAAGATCGTGCGTCGTATAATTTTTCTCATGAATCTTCAATTGTCTTGAAGCATAAGCTATAACTTTGCCTCGCTGCATGAGAACGCAACCTAGACCTTGTTTTGAAGCGTCACAATAGACAACGAAATCGTCGTTTCCATCAGGAAGTGTTAAAATGGCGCTTCACACAACTTTTGCTTGAGGGTTTGAAATGTTTTTTCTTGATCAGGCCCCCAAGAAAAAGGCTTATCCTTGTGGGTCAAAGCAGTGAGTGGCACAGCAATCTTCGAGAAGTTAGGAATAAAACGTCGATAATATCCGGCTAAACCAAGGAATGAACGAATCTCTGTAGGAGTTTTAGGTTCTCCCCATTTCTTTATTGCCTCGATCTTTGCAGGATCAACGTGAATTCCCTTGCTGTTTACTATGTGACCCAGAAATTGAACCTCATTAAGCCAGAATTCACATTTTGAGAATTTGGCGTAGAGTTTCTCTTTCCTCAGAAGTTCGAGTATTAGACGAAGGTGATTCTCGTGATCGGATTTTGATTTGGAGTATATCAAGATGTCGTCGATGAATACGATCACGAATTTGTCTAGGTATGGCCGGCACACGCGATTCATTAAATCCATGAATACTGCCGGTGCGTTGGTTAACCCGAATGGCATCACTGTAAACTCGTAATGGCCATATCTCGTTCGGAAAGCGGTTTTTGGGATGTCATCATCGTGCACACGGAGTTGGTGATAACCAGAACGAAGATCGATCTTTGAAAAATGAGTGGCTCCTTGAAGCTGATCAAACAGATCGTCGATTCTGGGTAATGGGTAACGGTTCTTGATTGTGAGTTTGTTAAGCTCCTGATAGTCAATGCACATACGGAATGAGCCATCCTTTTTCTTCACGAATAAGACTAGAGCTCCCCATGGTGACGAGCTCGGGCGAATGAATCCTTTGTCTGACAGTTCTTGCAATTGGCTAGCAAGTTCTTGCATCTCAGATAGTGCAAGTCGATAAGGAGATTTTGCCACGGGAGTTGCACCAGGTAAAAGGTCGATTCGGAATTCAACTTGACGAACGGGAGGAAGACCGGTTAAATCTTCGGGAAAGACTTCAGGAAACTCTCGAACAACCGGAATGTCTTCAATCTTCTTAGGTTTCTCATCTGCCTTCATGATATGGGCTAAGAAAGCCACATAATGCTTGCGGAGGTACTTTTGAGCTTTGGTACAAGACATGAGTTTAAGCCCCTTGTAAGGTTTTTCCCCGTAGATTTGTAGTATGCTTCCGGTCAGGAGAGGAATACGAATGGTCTTTTCGTGACAAATCACTTCGGCATGATTCTTTGATAACCAGTCCATGCCTACTATAACATCGAAACTACCCAGTTGCATGGGTATAAGATTGATAGGGAAATCATGCTCACTTAGATTCAAAGTACAGTCAGGAATAACAGAATTAATTGTAATGGGTTTTCCGTCAGCTATCTCTACCGTAAAGGGGTTGTCTAGCTGTGTTCGGGCACTAGCAAGTAATGGCTCAAAGTCTAAGGATACAAAGCTTTTATCTGCACCGGTGTCAAAAAGAATCGAAGCGTATTGATTATTAATTTGGAACATACTGTTCACCACGTCGTTGCTAACTTGGGCTTGTTGGGCATTGATGTTGAATGCTCGACCTTGAGCTGCAGGGACGGCCTTGAGAAGCTTCGGACATTGGTTGCGGAAATGGTTAGGATCTCCGCATTGGTAGCAAGCTCTTGTTTGCGTGATTGTCGGGGCATGCTGCACAGTCAGTGTGGTAACTGGAACCCTTGCAGTATTCTTGCACACGTTGAATGTATTGCCGAAACGACCACAGTTGGTGCATTGACGACATTGAACGTTAGCGGGATGGTGATACTTGCAGTTGTTACACTGCGGAAAGGGTCCAGCGTAGGGCTTTTTCATCAGCGGTTGATTGTTAACTACTGGTTGACGAGTTGGAGGGACTTGATTAATTGGCACAGCAGGGGTAATCATAGCAAAGTTTTAGGATTTAGCCTTCCTCTTCCTGTTTTGAGAAGGTTCAGGTTTTTCCTCCTTAAGGGGTTCAGCTGAGGGTTTCTCAGGCACCTTCTTAGCCCCCGTCCTAGTCAGGGTTCCAGCCTTGACATGATTATCAGTTAACTGAGCAGCTAACCGGATGGTATCTTCCAAGGTTGCAGGATTCCTACCCCACACCGTGTCTTGAATTTGCATGGGTAGACCACCGATGTATTTCTCAATAGCCCGAGATAAAGGAGTAACCAGGTGAGGAACAAGTAGACTCAGTTCATGAAATCGGTTCGTATAAGCTAGATTTTCTCCACTTTCTTGAGTTAAGTCCCAGAACTCAGCTTCCAATTTCTTAATTTCATTTCTCGGACAAAATTCCCGAGTCATGAGCTCCTTAACTTCATCCCACGTCAATGCTAATGCGGCATCAGTTCCACGGGTTCGTTTCTCACTGTTCCACCAAGTGAGTGCTCTCTTTTGAAGAACACTTGTGGCATACCGGACTTTTAGATTTTCAGGGCATTCGCTGTTGAGGAAAGTGTTCTCAATGCTTTCGAACCATTGTAGTAATCCGGTAGCTCCTTCAGTTCCACTGAACTTGGTGGGGTTGCAAGAACTGAATTGTTTGTAAGTACAAGTTTTGGGAGGGTTTGGTGCAGTTGGGTTTTGGACAGTATTGTTGCCTTGGTTCAAATGGGTAAGTAGAGTTGGAATGACCGCAACAACTTCACGTGCTACCATAGCAGCAATTTTACGGCCAGAGTTTCCAGATCGTGAACGGATTCGACGAGAAGACATTCTGAAATATCATTAAGATATTTTATGAGAATTGGGTAATATGAGTTATACAATTTGTAAACGAAAATCGGGAATTTGGCATAATAATAATGATATGTTCCGAGTGTAATCGTTTGATTCGTAAATCAAAGCGAATACGTTGACTAATCAAAGTATTGGGTCAATCACAACTTTGTTGAAGACATGCGTACCTATAAGCAGATACTCATCCCGAGGGTTCCCAGGTAAGGTAAACAGGTCCATCGGTTGGTTTGGATTTATGCAAATACCTTGCCTAGACAGAACACCCCGAGATACAGGCATCCCACTCTTCCAGCATTACATGTATTCAGTTGTGAGACACAGACTTTGACGAGATTTTGAAAACCACGAATAATGATTCAAAGCTCATTTTGAAAACCATTTGATTTAGGCACACAATGCCTTGAATATGATTTAAGATTTGTGTGTGCATTGATAAAATCAAAGTATAGGAAGAATCACATAGGGCATATAATCATATAATCAAGTATAAAATGTAAAGCACACATATAATCATATCTATGCATATAATATACATGAGAGGACTCATGTGTAAGGTACTTAGTTATAGTCTAGGTCATTCCATTTCTAATAACCTAATTCCCTATAACCATGGCTCTGATACCAATCTGTCACACCCCGACCGACGGTGGAATCATCGGAGCGGACGAGGGAATGATTGATTGTTCATAACACATGGTTGTCTAATAGTGGAAATAATATTAAATCAGATTACAAGATAATATAAGTTCAATATATAAAAATACGGGTGGTTACACTATGATTGCAGGAACTATCGAGATCGAATTCGTGTCCAATTTGGTCCGGATTCGAACTAGGGCTCGAAGGGGATTTGGGGTTTTGGTTAATCTGGGTTAAAACAAATTAAAACTGATTTGTACCACGGCTTAGTCCTTTTGTTCCATTGGTTTCTGCGCTTAATGTCTAGCAGGAGGTCCCGGGTTCGAACCGGGCCTCCAGCGTCTTTTGTTTTTAATTGTTTTTTTTTACATTTTATCATTTAGAAAATTATTATTATATTAATAAATCAAAATAAAAATTATTTGGTTAACTAAAACATTTCAGGAATTATTAAATTAATTTTAAAAAAAATATTAAAACTTATGATTGTAAAATTTAATTATTATTTTGAATAACAAAGGTTATAAAACATTTGTAATTATTTTATGTAATTTAAATGCTAAAAAATCTTTTATGGTTCAAATTTAGATTATTTGAAAACATTAAAAGTTACATGTTAAATAACTAATTATTCAAATAGTTATTTAATAATTATTCAAAATTAGTTATTCAAATATTAGTTATTCATCTAACTATGTTACATATATTAATTAATAAGTTGTTCCATAAAATTTTATTTAAGTTCTTGAAACTTATAAATAATATAATTTTCTATATAATTTATTTTAAGGCTTGATAATGTAAGACCATTATATCTAATCATATAAAAGCTTAAAACTTTATAAAATGACTTTAGATAATTTTAAGGCCATTTAAAATAAATATTTAATTATTTACCTTTATTAAATTTTAAATAATTAATTATTAAATTAATTATTTCTTTTCGCACATCATATCTAATCTTTAATAATTCAATAAATAAATATTGATTAATTACAACATTATTTAAGCAAAACATGATCAATTGTGTTACTTTATTTTATTAGACTTAGTTATTAAAAACCCTCAAATTTCAATTGAAACCCTAATTCACGTTTATTCGTTAATCTTACCTTTAAACTTAACCTTGGAATCAATACATTTAGGTAACTCGTAAAAGAAATCGTTGGAGCCTCGTTTAAATTCTTATCATCACCTATATATATCAAGTGAGTTTTCCTTGCCCGTTTTTACTTTATTTCACACCATTTTGGGGTGAAACATGATACTTATACATTATACACTTATAAACGTTTGAGACTTATAAAGCACTTGCAATTCATCTTTATATTTTGTCATGGTTATTTGTGTGTTGTAAGTGATTATATGAGATACATAGTTTGTTACAATCATTAACTATTGCTAGCCTGGCGACGTCTTAGATCTTTGGGCCTGACAAGCCTATTTGGTGCTAAGTCGATGAACTGCCGACTCCTAGGAGCCGTATGCTTGTGCACTAGGGAACCAAATACACTTAGCCAATCTTATATACTTGTAATCAAGTCGAGGTTTGATTGTAAAGATATGTGTTCTATAACCTTACTAGCTTATAACTTATGACATGAATTGCTACTTATAATCTTTTCATATTATGTATGAAAACTTGGGAAACTCCCCACTATTTATATTGACCTTTTATTTTTATCATATTTCAAGAAAACCCCCAAGTTTGAAGTGACACATGTTGCTGGCATAATCTAGGACTTGGACCTAGATAAATAAATAAAATGTTATGTTATGTTGAACTTATCGCATATCAAGACTTATGTTTGTAATCACTTTTGAAACTATTAATTTGAATATTCACATTTAAACATAGCGTTATGTGGCTGTGAACAATCGTATTCCTCACGCCTCGACGTTTCGCCGTCAAGGTTGGGGTGTGACACAAATGATCAAAAGCTACTACTGTGTTTCTTTCTATTTGTTGTTAACGTAAGAGGGTATAGGGACTAGGGTGGATTACGTGCTTCACTTATCGTTTGCATATGTTTGAAGAATGAAGAGCGGTTGGATCTTTTTCGCATTTTCAATATTATACGTAGTAATATCATCATCATCTTGAATCGAAGAAAAACTTACGTTGGATATAAAATTAACCGAATAGGTTGTGTATAAAATTTACGTATGTACGTACATGAAAATAAGTACATCCTAATGATATGTTTAAAATTGTATAACTATAAAGCGTTATATTTTAAAAGTTATAAGATAAAAACTAGAGGTGGCAAAAGAAATCAAAACATGTGATTTTGGGTCATAATGGGTGTTTTAAAAATAAAGATGGGTTAGAATGGATTAAATAAAAACACAGGGGGTCAAGATGGGTTAAAAGCCTTTTTGGAAAAAATGAAACATAGGTCAAGATGGGTTTTCAAATTAGATATACAAGTCTAATTCAATGTTTCTTTCACTCAAATTGATCGCCTCCATCGCACAAGACACCACCTCACCACCACCACCACCGCATCACCACCGGTCCACCACACCACCACCGCATCACCACGGTCCACCACACCACCAACACACATACAACCTCCCACCTCTATCGAGTTTTATTGTACATCACCACCGGTCCGCCGCGTCGCCACTGGTCCGCCGCGTCGCCCCGGGTCCGTCGCGTCGCCACGGGTCCGTATATGTATCTATCTATATGTGTTGTTGGAATGTATTGCATCTGTCTATTATAGATGAAGTCTTATATGTATCTCTTTGAGCTCGTATATGCATCTATCTATATGTGTTGTTGGATTGTAGAAAACTAGTAAAATAGTGTTGAATTTTTTAAAAATGACCTATCCTGATCCGAACCCATCCTGATCCGAACCCATCCTGATCCAAACCCATATTAACCCAAACCCATCCTGACCTTTTTTCTAAATGACCATCCTAACCCAAACCATCCTGACCCAAATCCATCCTAACTTAACAACCAACCTAATTCAACCACCCATTTTGTCACCTCTAATATTAAAAACAAAATATGAGTTAAATTACTTAAATTAATACTAAATTTTAAAAAAGGAAATCAAATGTAGCATCTATGGGTGAACATGGGCGGCCGCCTCTTTCTTTAGAGTCGGACAACTCCATTTTGCGGGCGAACGTCTTAATTTTACGAGTGGTGCCACCTGTATGATTAATGTCCTGATTTTTGGTAGCCCCAGGCACCACGCCCGTCTTTAAAGGGGCTATCGACTTGTTAGGATTAGACATTTTGAGAAAAATTTGTTGAAGGGGATATTTTAAGAAAATATAATTAAGTAGGTGTAAATGAATAAATACTCTTTTATATTTCTAAATTTAGAACTTTTAATTATTAAATAAAATGGGTCTCAGCTCACCCTATATTCTTTCCCATCAATATTCCTTCAAAAGTCACCACCACCAACACCCTTCATATCTCTTCACTCAACTAAGACCACCGACACCGGCACACACCACTACCACCACCACTAGCACGTCGTATCACCACCGACACCATCACCTCCGCAACCACCGTGGATTAATGCAGATCTAGATCGATTAAGTGGGGTGGTGTGTGGTATGGGTGGTGGTCTGGTGCGGGTGGTGTCTGGTGACGGTGGTGGTCTTCTGACGGTGGGGGACCCTT